>OX596204.1:6261157-6983728 GCA_951394215.1 Glyphodes perspectalis
GGCGAATCGATAGATGGGCATATTTTTTAATCGTACAATTGCTATATTAGTTGGCTAGCTAGCTATATTAATACTTGATGTATAAAAAAAATTTGATGACAGCACGCGGCGCCGATCCCTCCCCCGATGCCGGCAGCGCACAGCACGGCGAACGCGAGCGTGGCGGCGCTGCCCCCCGGCGCCGGGGCGGGCGGGGCGCTCGGCGTGGGCGCGGCGCCCGCCCCCGCCCCCGCTCCGCCCCCGCTGCCGCAGGCGCAGCTGCGCCGCCTGCTCGCCGCCTACCGCGTCGGCATGCTAGCTTTGGAGACGCAGGCCCGCCGGGTGCACGATGACCGTCCTCAGAATAAGTTTGGAAGGTATTTCGTAGCTTATATCTACACTGTCTTATTATTTTAGCTTTATTGTTATTTATCGTACGCATGTTATTGACCTAAATCGTTTCAATGGTGAAATTGTCCAATAACTGAGACACGAGGTCTCGTCACTCCTGCTTGCTTGGCTTTTTTTAACGTAATGCCTCAAAATGGAAAGTGATGGTCAATTTCTTCTGAAAAAGCCAAACATTACTATGATAAGCCTATTGTCATAGTTATGCGATCATGGCATATATTTTGACTGGCTCGATGGCGCATTCGGTAGTGACCCTGCCCCATGCGCCAAGAGTTGTCGGTTCGATCCCCACTCAGGACAAACATTCATGTGATGAATGCTTGTGTTTATTCTGTGTCTGGGTCTTATTATCCAGTTTTTAAATATATATATGTGGGATTGCTTGATCAAGTGAAACTCCGTGATGATCTTAAACAGGCTTTTATTTCGTAGAAACTTAATTTTATTACAGACATGACTTGCAGCTTTTAGAACAGACACATGAGCAAAAAAAACACCGAATTTTAAACTTCAACCTCTTTCACTCTTATTCATTACTCAATCACTTTTTCTCTTTCATTCATCAGTCATACGTCATCCTGTCGTTCCGTTACACACATAACACAATTCCTACATATATATATTTGTAATATCACTGTTGATTCTGATATCTGTAACACAAGTGCTTAAGTAAGCTTTTTACCTCGGAGTCATATATAACATCACGTCCACGATCCCCGAAGGGGTAGGCAGAGTCGGAGGGGCAGCAAGCCCCTTCAACCACATTTAGCCAAAAATAAAGACGGGCTGGGTCAGATGGAAAATTGTGAAAAAGCAGTGACAAGCGGCTAACTTGTCGCCTACACAATCACACACCCATAACCCGATATACCATTAGTCGCCTTTTACGACATGCTAGGCAAGAACTACAGTTGGCATATTCTTTTTAAGTCCCAGACCAACATGGGACAGTGAGCTGGGTTGGATGGAAATACTCGATATTTACGAACGATACAGTAGTATCACATTTCGTGTACAAATTATGCTATCATTTCAGAAATCCACCGTACGGTGAACACGTCAAATGGCTATTGCGTATATCTAAACGCCTCGGCGCGCAGTACCTTCACCAGTTCTGCGTGTGCGCAGTCAACTCGGTCGTGTCCCCGTTCGTGCTGTACGAGCTGTGCGTGGAGTCGGCGCACTGGCTGGCGAGGGGCGGCCCCCATCATCTGGTGATGCAGCACTTGAGGGGGACTCTTGCGCCGCTGGTGCAGAAGTGTCAGCAGATGTGAGTATCGAACCAACTACATTGCACTTTCATCTTCATGACGTCTCCTTAAAGAATTGCCATAGCTAAAGAGACGAAGGTGAAGTGAGAAAGTTCTTAACTGATATGTTGAAGAAATTGCTTCATTTACACTTGCACTTCTACTTGATTTGTATTAAAAGAATGAAACGCCTTGGTAAAGTGTCACATGTCTATATGGGAGATATTATGTTTAAAAGAATAACAATATAATCGGCCTTAGTTGGCTTTAGTAGAATGTGAACGTCTTGGTCAGAGTCTTACATTATTGATACCTTCAGTTCAGTGGCATGCTTGGTTGTTTTAAATATTTATTCAACAAACTTATGGTTAAGATGAGCCCAGTATAGTATAGATGAATCGTTAATATAACAACGTTGCGTTGTTTGGCAGGTACATCCAATGTATACACCAGAAGCTGTACCACCTGACGTCGGTGGAGTACGAGGAGTTCGTGAGTATAATGCTGTCCGCGCGCACGGCGTTCCAGCTCACGCCGGAGGGCAACACGCAGTTCAAGGAGTGGCTCGCCTCGCTACGCAGGTACGTGACACTTGACGAACGTAGTATTATCCAATGACATCGCATAGTTTAAATTCATTTTACGTAAAATAAACTACATATTGTTCAAACTTTAAACTTGTATGTAAGAGTGAAATGTTCGGGCTTTATATTTGGAAAATTTGAACATTGCTTTTATTTATGGAACTTTAACAAACCTATCTCGAGAGATATTTGTAAAATATGTAGAATTTTTAATTATAGTTTTGGTATACATATTTTAAATTCGATATTAAGTGAAATAAGCAAATCAGACTTTCCAAAATTAAAATTTTGGATGTGTTGCCAATGTACAAATCAATAATTTAAAAGCTTGTAATAGTTAAAATATTTAATAGGTACATTTTAATGTTGTCAGTTGTGTGTTTTGAGATTAATCACGTTTAAAAATAACATAGTTCGCGTATTCCGTGCATATTTCCACCGACATGTCGACATCGAAACTCTAACTTTCAGATCGAAGTCCTGCAAGAAGGACTTGTGGACGCAACTAAACGCGGCCCTACAGACGAACGGCAAATGACGTCGGCAGCCGATAGTTTGTATGGTGCGGTGTTCCGCGCGCAAACTGTCACATTGCATCGGCCACCGCCGGCCGCGATACCGGCTCTTGTATCAGCTGCACACTCTCTAACTATATTACACGCTGTGTTATTTGTGATTTGAGACCGACTCCGTCTTGCACACAGACTCCAGTGGTGACTCTTAGTCTTACATCTTCGCCTACGAACAAAAGCGTGCAGACTTCGATCAATTTTACTCAACTTTGATACGTACGCTCCGAGCACGTTCAACCTTTCTTCATGTACTTAACCTACTTAAATCACAAATAGCATGTGCATTCACCCAGATTCAAGTTATGAATAAAATACCTCTTTTTAGTAATAGTTTAACACTCGATTAGAGGGCGATCGATCTCAGTTAAAAAAAAAACAGATTAACAGACTGTATTGACAATCACTAGAAAATGTTGCTAACTCCTCGATTTGACATTAACCTGCTACGCTTGTATTATTTGATTGTATCGTTGTAATACGAGCTATTTGAAAAATCCGCGTAGGCTGTAAAATAAGGATGTTGATTTAACAACTGATCTTGACACATCATCGAAAACCTAGATCTCATTTTGTAAATATTGTATGTGTGAATTATCCCCGTCGTTTTATTTGTCCCTATCACTCACGAAAGGTAACAAGCTCATATTGAAGGTTGTGCTTAAAATAGTCTGACATTCGGTTGTAATTGGAGGTCTATTGTAAGACGGAATATGGACTATTGCTGCTGTAAGGGAGTTTAGCAACATTTCGCTTGTTTAATGGTGCAATGTAAATGACACAATGACATCTCGATTCTGTGACTATGAATAACTTTGCTTTTTACTTGTATATTACATTGCACAAAATGATAGGTGTTTATTACGTATAATATTTTCGTCCGCTTAAATTACTTCTGTATTCTGAATATTTATGATAGTGACTTGACACACTGAACTATAAACTAGTCAATAGTTTTGAGGATCTGTCATGGGTGAACCGTTGTGTTTAATTGCTGCAGTGTTTAGTTTCCTTTCTTGTAATAATGTAATAGCGTAAGTCGCTCGTTTGATTTTAATATCTTCTGCTACATTGTGAGTTCGGATTAAATATTTTTTATCAATATTTTTGCAAAAGATATTAAATGATAACAAGTACATATAGAATGTTAATCATCACAGAACTTTTTTCTATATTTATTTTTTTTTTGTCTAAAATAGTTTTGTTATTTACAATAATTATTATTTAATTACGTTTTCTCTTAATGCGAAACTTTAAATCTAGTTTCGGTTATGGTTAACATTTCGGTTTTATTTTAGTTAATTACATGCTGGTAAACAACTGTCTCTAAATATGTAGCAATAATTTCTGTAATTTTCCTAGTCACACAATATCTAGTACTTGCTTGCTAGTTTTTATGCAAAGTGAATAATTTTCCATTATGTTGTCATTATGATTTTAAGCAAAATTAATCTATTCCAGAATATTTGTTGAACTACCACGTGTCACTTAAAATAATGATTAATGTAGTATACATATTGTTTTGAATTCTACAGTCGAATACACAACACAGATAAAAAGGCGCCTACTTAATTTTCATACAACAATATAATTATGTAGTATGAACGCGCGTAAATACTTACATTTCGACTACATGATGTTTTGTGATCTTACCGTAATAGCAAAATTAAAAGCAGTTGTTTACCGAGCTGAAACTCTAATCAGTGTCTATTTAGCGAATTGTTTAAAGATCTCTGTCATATTATGTTTATGGGTAAGCGTTTAGAGTATATTAATTCGCTCATTGTATTCGCCTTTTATTGTTCTTTTTAGTTAATTCAATTTATTATTAGTTTTTGGATTGTGTTAGAGCAAAATGTCTGTTAAGTATAACGAAATTCGTCTTTCGAAAAAGTGCCGCGTCTTTGATAAGGCATGCGAGTTATGCGCACATGCACACTTGTTGAAATTAATGTTTGGAATGTGCTTGTTGCCTTGCTGTTTGGATTTAAAAGTGGAGTCTCGACAGTGATAATGGTGTCCCTAGATTCGCTACCCGATAGAGCGGTGCGTTCGCTCCTCGGAGATTAAAACTACATTAAAGCTGGGAAGCTAAAAATTATACCAAGTTTAGATATGACACAAAATTATATAACACAATATTGACTTGTTCCAAAATTTATAACAATAGTCCAAATGTTGAGATTGGCTTAAGATGTTTCAAGTGACCTAAAATAGTGTCATTAGACTACAGAATATTAGACAGAATGTAGGCGATGACCGTCGATACACTATTTTTGATATTCTCTTGTCGAAATTGCAGTTTCATGATTGTTTACGTAATGACGTCTTGTGTAACTTAGAAGTGCGTTTGATTAAAACTATATTAACTTTATTTACACGTTTATATTATATTATTATTATATTGTAATGCAGAGAGTAGTATCTTGAGAGCCTTCGGATAGATCTATATGATAAATATGCGACTGTGCTGGCAACAAATGTGTGGGCCCGTAGTGTCTGTAAGATTTCAACTAATTATTACGTCCTCGTATCTCTATATACCTTATCGCCAAAATTATTGCATTACCAAAAGGGCCGTAGGTCGAGATAAATATTCATCAACCTATTTTAACAAGTCAATGTGCATCATTCGCCCCGGAGCCGTGAGCGTTTATGAGTTCCAGTTAGCTGTGTGTGCTTATCATTGCAACACCGCGTAGCGACTGTTTACCTCGGCCTTAGAACTGAACTGTCATTTCATAGTCAGATCAATACCGATTTCAATATTGATATCATTGTACTACAGAATTCTATGTCACTTTAAATTAATGAATATATTTAGAGATTCGATAAAATTAAATGAAATATATTGATAAATTAATAAGATCTTCCAACCATAAAGCAATATTAAAATATCATTTTATAATGTATTTTATAATCATTGTAAGCTATCTAATTTACGTCATATTATCGATTTTTAACAGTATATAAATCGTATTATACACTTAATGTATGAGTATTATATGAAATGTGGTATTAAAACGAGATATATGTATTTACATTCAGTGTACCATTGGTAACTGTACGTTTGAGAATCTGTGGGGATAACAATTTACATAATCAGGTTATTGAAGTGGCGAAAGAAAGTATTAGTATGTGTTACTCTAAGCGGATGCGAAGATAACAAGTTGCTCAATTTGATATGTGAGTTATGGCGAATGGAGCTATGAATAATGTCCTTGCGAGTGATCGTGCCTATTTTATATGTCGGTAGCAGGCTAGACGGAGCACCCAATTTGTGCCTTGACAGCGTTTACGAACCTTAGACACATAATCGACAAATTAAGTATTACATAACTCAGATTAAACCGACCTGTGATTATAATAACATTGATGTCTTGCTGATGATACCCAATATTATCCGAATGCAATTATAGTACTAGGTAGTGTCCTTCCGAGCTTACAAAATTGTGAATCGTATTTAGATTTAAGTGTGAACGACACGCGATCCGGTTCATCCATAGAATATTTTTATGGAATAACCAAGAACTGTTTTCATATGAAAACGTGATAATGAATCTGTCGTCCAAGTAAAATACGTTAACGATTTTGTACAGTTAAGATAGATTCAGTGTGTAGACCTTTTTCCATGTGTGCAGAATTAACAAGAGTCACCATGTGATTTAATAGTATTTACCATATATTGTAAACTACAGCCAATAGAACGCGAAAATTCGGTTGGACACTAGTATTAATTGTTCCTAGACATTAGAATAGGCAAGGTAAAACGCTCTGCTTGTCGGTATCGGTAAGAGAAATCTGACGTTGAAATGATACTTTTTGTTGCCAGCCGGCCGCCTAGTAGGATTAGTTCAATATCTTTATAAATTAGGTGTTAATGTGCATTCATTGGAAATGTGGATGTTCTCAGCATTCGGTAGATAGTAAATTTTTAGAATGCTAGTTAGAATAAATTGACGTTCGTAACAATTCGAATAAAAGCTACGCATATCTTGGTTTCTGTTTTCGTTTGTGGAGCGTTTGGCATTCGGTTCAATAGTATTCGTCGAGTATTGTCATTTATTTTTGGACTATAGTAATGTATTTGATTAGTTTAGCGCAACAGTATTCGTCTGTTACCGGCTCGTTAATAATGCGCTTTGAGGTGTTTCTGTAGCTTGTGAGAGTGTCGTAAGGGCGCAGTATAGGTCTGATATTTACTATACAAAATATAAATTTACTTACCACAAATCAACTTATTTACGGGTTTCGATATTTTGTCATCCTTTAAGATGGTATGCGCAATTATCAAGTAACGTTAATGGTTATATCATGCAATACTGTGTAACTCTTAGTTTGTGGTTGGCTGTAAGTAAATGTCTCTTCTAGGGACATTCTGATGGCTACATCACGAGGGCCGATTGTACTTATTAATGTGCAATAAATTATAAATAACTACTCCTTATTGACATCTAGATTACACTTTATTTCATACATTTTTTTCACATTACACAATGTAAAAGCTTGGCATGTAACTTTTAATGCTGAAATGTTTTCAGAAAACGAAATTGCAGCAAAAAAATATTCTATATTAGAAACGTTGTTTCTGGCCATTTATACCTACTAAGGTCTAATGGGTTCATTTAACCTCAATCAATCAGCAAGTGAAAATTGGTAAGATACCTGGCACTCTAAATCTTGTCGCTAATACAGCTCCTTTACGATCGTCTCACTATTGTTTATTGCAAGTTAAGAAAACGCGAGTTTGAAATAAATTAGTTTTGTCGTAACGACTTGCCGTCCATGCTTAAGTTGCAAATCTATATTGTATTGTACTAAGTTTTTCTTCAACGTTTTCCTATTTAGGTGGGTAAAATTACACTACATAAATAAACTAATTATATTAAAGTATTGCAGAATTTCATATTCTTATTATGCTCGTTGGGCATTATTAACAATTTCTGGTATAGTTTCTAAAAGAGCATAACTCCTTTTTCATTATGGCATTCGAGAATGCTTTGAAATTTGTCTCAAAGAACTATTTTTACACTTTAAAGCGTATTTAAATAAAATAAATAAAAAAAGATAAATATATCGTTAGTTTGGTAAAAATAGAAAGTTAGGACGGAGCATATTTTATAATTAGTCGTTTAATGCATGTTCATAGTTGTATTTCCCAGTATCAAGCAAGTTTGCGAGGTGTATTTTAGGTGTTGTGGTATTTTGATTTGCTCTTCGATCGATATCACATATCAGTTGGATTTTGTATGGAAACAACCAACACTACATACACATCTCACGGAAGGATATACATACAGTGTTTCAATTATTATTTATTTACCAGGAAGTACTAAATTATACAATATTATTAAAACAGCAGTCTTAAATACTAAAGCATGGGGTAATGTGGAACAGACATACAGTGCCAATACAATAGAAAATATACTAACGAAATAGAAATGTACGGTATGGGCTAATGTCTAGAAAAAATCTCTCTAGAGTCTTGAGTGCCTAATCCAATAGATAATTGGTAATTAAAACCGAAGAAAATTTTGTATGTTTGGTCCACAGCCTTTTGGACAAATTATACTACAATTAGATTACGTTAATAGTTTGGAAAACGTGAGCAATGGGTTGTTATTTGTCTGACTGCGACTATATCAAACTAGGCGGGGGACGAAATTCCGAAAGTAAGTTAAATTTTTTGAGCATGTAAAAATTTGGTGATTGGGCAGTATTTTGATGGTATAAAGGAGATGCGTCCAATTTGATACAGTCCGGTCTTATTAAGATTCATTTTATCCTGTAATACTCATATTGCTGAATTCTACGTCACATCACAGTCAGTTAGGTGTATCGAGGATTACAGAGTAACAATTCTATTTAGTTCTAAATCGATGATGCATAATTATTTTATACATCTGGATTTGTAGTTTAATTATTACACTTTGTAAGTGTGGTGTCTCCGCCTATTAAAGTATGTAACCATTGCAAAGTTGGAATGGCTACTTATTAGTGTACGTAATAAAATATATTGATATTCTTATTGTTCATATCGCATTATGTCATTTGCAATTATACAAGGAGGTACAGTGAATAAGAAACGATGTTTGTTATCTCAGTGTAAACTGTCAGCGATAAGAACGTTCATGCTCACTGTTGCATTGTGCATATTCGATAATTAATTTGTATCGCCTCTAAAATTTGTGGGTTAATGCTATCAGCAGTTTGGTGTTCGCGTCGTAACAGATTCGGTCAAACTGTCCGCGTTAACTTTGCATGACGTAAGACTGACAACCCTTCTGTGAAATAGTCAATCGTGGAGTCTTACTTTTAAAGCCCAGGATGTCTGTAAACAACGTCTAACCGCTCGGTCGAGTCACATTTTAAAACGTTTCTTTAGTTTGACCACGCAATTGTTTTATGACATCCTGTATAATTATAGAAGTGCCCATAATGATTATTATATTATGATATTTATAAAATATATAGCACTAGACATTTTGCTCCGTTGTCGTAAAAGGTTGTAATTATAAAAATATAGTTAATATTAATTAGTAAAATGATAGACTGTTTTGCACGATTCTGGTTTGACCGTCAGCTATGACATGTTGTCGCTTTCCATGCAAGCGGTGATGTTCTGGATCGCTTTGTGATGACAAGTACGAGTCCGGAGTCAGCCTACGGTTGCATGACGATCACAACGTGTGTCATCATTTCGAAATTTGGTATCTTACCTACATGCAATATCCCCACTTTGAATAAAAATGTACGTTTCCACTTGAACTCGAAATATTTTGACCTCTAGAACATTTTATTATTACTTTTACGATTACACATATAAGTCTTTTTTGGCAACATAACTTGAAGTAACATTATTTAATTATTCAATATACTTATTCTATATTTAAGATATGTGTGTTTTATTTCAACGAAAGCTGAAGCAACCTCCTACATCAACACACAACACCGCTCCTGTTTAATAAAAATGCAGTCCTTCAAGAGAAATCCTAATCTTTACTAATATCTAAATGGAGTATGATGGATTTTTTCTTAGATATAAAAACTGTAATATATAGATAGGTATTAGTTCCAGGTAGGTAGGTGTTATCGTGTCATCAACCGATATCTAATAAACCTAATATTGTGGGGATAACAACTACTTCTTCCAGAACGCGGCCCCTATGCGCTTGATCTATTAAATGTGCGAATGTTGTCAAGTACTTAAGATATTTAGATCGCTATTAATTTTTGGTACTTAGATTAGACATAAAGTCACACAGTAAAAATGTTGTCTCCGTAATTGTGGCCAAAGATGGAGGTCATATATAAAATACTATATTTTTGCCAACTATAGATATTGAAACCTCAGTATATTTTTATAATTGTTTCGTATGAATGCAGAAGACAGATTTTAAGATATTGTTGATTAAAAAAAGATATATCCCGGGAGCCAAGATTATCCGGGATGTTAACGATGGTTTTATAGAAATCGGTACATCAAAAAGCCTGCGATATTAGTGAAACATTAAAGAGATGTATTATATTAGCCCTTTGAAACTATAGGCGATTGTGGAACAAAACATGTGGGTACCTAAGTGACCTAATTATTATCAAGTTGTATTACTGCAATAGTGCTCTAGTTACGATATCACTCGCGCGCTCTGGTGTTCCTAGTCTATTTATATTGTTCAATGCAATGACCCTGAGGATAAATTGAATTCAAGGCGTATTATTAGAAGTATTACATATGTGTTGTGTTGCATCTTAGGCCGGAACTATTTTGTATTTTTCACGTGCGCGCTTAGTAATTTAGCTTGAATTGTATATAAAAAAAAAGTAGACTGGTAGAAGTGTACTTTTTGTACCTAATAAAAAAAAATATACCTTTCCTAAAGTGCGTAGGTACCTAGGTACGCGCTTAATAAAAAAACCCATAAGGTATTTTAGGCTGGCGTAAAACATACCGATTAATATAGTGTGATTGAACTACCCAGTGTGATTAAACTGTAAGAAATCGGTTGGAAACTTTGTTTCCGAAACTTCTCTTGATATTGTTCTTGTATTTAAAATAGATAGATACTGAAAAGATAACTATTTTATTACCACTGCCGTTCAACGGAAATGTATAATAATATCTAACCCTATACCTTCCGTAAACAACCCGTTGCGGTACTATTTACTAAGACCAGACGCACTCCTATCCTATTTTTTCATTCCATTAATCACTACCGCCATCATCATCATAATTTTATTTTATCAGCCATCCACCATGGACATAGCCCGTTATGTAAATTTCTAGATTAACCGATTCCAGAGGCGACTTTTGATCGTTAAGCGGTGTAATCCAACGATTTTTATCAAGTCCACCTTTTCGATCGAATAGGTAGGTAAGTTATACATTTGGTTTATAATAAACATTTATAGATAAAATTTACCAGCGACTTGTCAATTTAGAAACACATTATTGTGTCGTATTATGTTGTGGCGCATCAAAAGTGTATCAGTTTCGTCCATTAGATAGATATCATGTGGAGGAAGCGACGGGACACAAGCCATCACAGTGCATTACTAACGTGCATGCTACGATACTAAATGTATGAAACCGATTTGCTTTCGACACATCACGACACAACACGATACAATAATGTGTTTCTGACTTCAGGCTCGAAAAAATATATCCATCTTAAAAAAAACCTTTTTTGGAGAAATTGTATGAAAATTCAGTACCTTCTTATTAGGTACATACTTACATGGGTGGAGTGGAGGGGTGCGGCTTTAAACCCTCTGGAATTTCCGAATGTATGTTCGTACGTAGGTATTTATACCACTAGCCTGGCGGTGAGGGAAAAACAACGTGATGAAACCTGCAAATTCAAATAACTTTGGATTTGTAACCGTGATCCAAAAGTTGTCTGGTTCCCCTATCTTAGAGTTACGAAGGTCAGATCGGCAGTCGCTTTAATTTAATTACCAGACTCGCTAAATCCTGGATCATGGTCTAAGCGGACCCCGTCTAAGCATGAGACATAACGCTAGGAAGATGATGTCGGTTTGATAGTGATCTGTAAACAAGAAATACTAAATAGATAATATCGCAATATAAGTAGGTAGATACTAGCGGGTACGGTAGGAGCTACATTACCATAACATATACACATATTTAAGTAAATATGTATTTCTTGATATACAATAAAATTTTTTGCTTGATCATTCATTTGCTTCATCACTCTTGGATAAAAGAAAGTGTTTTGCGTAGTTAGTGCGTAAGTACTTTATATATTTTTCAAAACAACGTACGTACGTGTCGTGTTATCGACCGATAAAACAATATGTTAGTTATCACGTCTGATTAGTTTTCGCCTACTTTCGATGCCGTTGCAGAATATCTAAGTATAAGTATAGCGTGTAAAAAATCTAAAATCACAAAATAGCTTTCAAACTATTTGAAATATGTGTACGTAATTTCTAGGAAAATATTGCATAATATTTTGGGAGAAAGTCATTTGGCACAATTAAAAGAAAAGCAGTCAAGTTTGATGGTTCACATATGTGGTTGGTTATACGATTTATGGATATCAATATCTCAAAATAAAATTGTAAAAAGCTTAAACATATTCATTATAACTGTATTTTCGAAATAAGGGCAGAATCTCCCAATAACAGTACTAAGATCCACCATAAGACCTCGTGCATAGGTACGGAATGAACCGGACGCGTTACTGTGTGTAATTAAAATATCGTTCATTGTTGACGTACCCGCCCAGAATGTATGTTACGCGGATTATAAGTATTTGGATTGGCACCACTTTAGTGTGTCCAACATCAAGTTGATAAAGTGCTTCGGCAAGGAGGCCGCATGCTACCCACGGGGCTAAGCGTGACAGACACGTGGCGCCTCGACGGCACTGTCAGCAAAAACAACCTGATACTGAAGCATAAAATTGTATAAAAGCTACAGACGTCATTCAATGCGGATTAGATAACATTTGACCAGGAGATTATATTATCGAGCCTTATGAAAGGAGCGGTTTTTAATTGGTAATTTGTATTAATCACTTTTAAATGGGCCGCGATATTGTTGTAATAGATCTATGACAGTGTTAACCAACGTCCGAAGTGCGGGCGGCTATATTTCTAGCTCCTAGTCTCATTAATTGGTATCACAGGGAGTGAACTTAGCTTGGGTTAGTTCTATAAAACGGGTTATATTGTCATATAATCCCTTATACTTTACGTACCCATATGTACCTATATACCAATAAGTACATTGATATGATTGCGGTAAATTATAATAATTTCTTAGTTCAATAGATAATTAGCTTGTTTAAAGGAATCTTAAACAAATAAGTATCCGTTGGTGTGTGTGAAAAGCCATGAAGGAAATACGTCAGAACGCAATATCAACAACATTGAAGATTACTCAAATGATTTACGTAAATATGTATTTACACAATTCGCCTTGCCTGTAGTAAACATCTTGATGCAGTAGATTATTCATCAATCACTGATAACACGGAAGGTTGTTGTTATTTTCTGTTTCTACTGATAAATTTATAGCACTAAGGTTCATCATTGATAAAGGAATTTGCATAGAAAATATTTGCAATCGTACCTACTTATTTAGGGTTGGGCTGTTGCGAAACGGTATGGTCCAGGAACCATACCTTTCTCTATATAAAAATCCTGATTTTTTAAAGAAAGAAATATCAAGTTTCCGACTTTATAAAAGGAGGATATCTTAATTAACTATCCTTATCCAAAACTCCGTTGGTTAGGTACAGCCTATCGTTTGCATGTGCATTCTTTTTACTTTATTTGAATATATAAGAAAGTCGGGTATAGACATAATAAGTTTACATACTTAAGTGCTACCCTTAGGATGCTAATGATCTAAGTGCCTCATAGGTACATTTTAAGCACATTCATTTATTGTCCTCTGCTGACTTTGAGACAATGTTAATAAACGTGTAAATCAATCCTTATTTAGTAGAATTCTTGCTTACCTACTTAAGACAAAGGCAGACGAGATTTGCTATACGATTCTATCAATATCATTTAGACGATAAAACCTTTACATAAAACAAGCGGTGGTTTAGGTACAATAGTTAGAATATTAGCAATTACAACGTTACGCATTCGAATGGGATTATTGTGCGTTGATACTTTTATTGTAAGTATATAATTTTCTTTAAATGTAAAGTAGGTATTACATTTATAAACATTAAAATTATTTATCTATACGACCGGCGCACATGCGTCTTGCTCATGTCGCGTGACTGGCAGACGACTCAAATTAAGGCAAAAATATCTGCAAGTACCATGCATGTCACAATGCCACTACCATTCCAAAAATAGTTGACACCGGGCTATGGTCAAACAAAGTATATTTAAAAATAAATACGTAGATGTTAAAACTAATTAAGGTCTTAATTCACATGACAATAGACTAGTACTTATAAACATTAGATGAATTAGTGCTGTGCTTCGAAAGTAGAAACGAAGAACCGATCAGTTAATTTTTTTAAATAAAATGTAACGAAACCAAGTGTAGTTCTGTACTAACTACATACTCGGAAATCGAAGTAGTAGGTACATTAGGGATTGTGTACAATTGACTGAAAGCTTATTCATGTAATGCGCACATAGAGAATGTATTCGATTTTAGTACGTATGTTTAATAATATTTGGCAAACATTGTAATCACACAGTGTAATCACGCCATCCTGTAACGCTGTTTATAGTTACCTATCTATTTACATAAACACATTAGGTATACAACTTTCTTTCTATAGCACTTACGCTTAAATATAGTTGGCAATGTTGATGAGAACAGCAAACATTGCAAGAATGGAAAATTCTTTACTAGGTTTGCCAAACAATATTATATCAGTTTGTCTACGTTACAGTTCAGGTTTTAGTAATTACTTTACACTCTCATTGACGTATCAACAAAGATTGTCTATTTATAAAGTATGGTTAGTATATAAATATAAAATATTTGTGATGAAATTTGACTTAATTTTGTGCGAGAGATAACAGTTTTTTAAGTCGCAAATCACCTCATTCGTTTACAGTCAGTCTAGATCGCCTTAAACAATAGGCGATCTAGATGGGTATTTTATTGAAGGCAATAGACGAATTGATCAGCATCTATTTATCATTTATGTCCATTGCACACACAGAACACTCGTGACGTGACCTACAGACATATTTATTCTAGTTCGGTCCAGCTTTTTCATCCGATGCTCTTATCATAGCCTAGTTCGAAAGTGAGCTTTTAATTTTCAACCATATTACATTTCCTTGGACGTGTTATGTTTATTACTGGGCTCATATATTGATTTCATGGAATAAGAACACAATGCACATGGCATTTTTACTAATAGTAAAATTTGTTATTGGTAAACCTACTTAATGATTAGATCCTAAAAGCCAAGCCCTTTCAAGAAAGGGTTACAGTTAGTTGCTTGCGTTACGTACTCGTATTTAAAAGTAACTAGGTACCTATATTATTGTCTATATACGTGAACCATTGAGGTTTTTACGGCTGATATAAATTATGAACCATGCAGCTTGTTAACAAAATGCCACATTGACTTTTATCAATAGTCATATTTACCATAAAATCGTCAATCGTTGTTATTTTTTAGAAAATTAAATAATCATGAGCGTATCTAGAAAGGCATGCTGACTGTACTTTAATTAATCAATGCCTAAGATAAGGTTTTGTAACAGAGTCAACAGAAGGGTCAGTATAACAAAATGTTACCAACTTACATTATCTTTACAAAGATTTCTAAGTACCTCATTAGTTAATATTCGTTAACGATACGCTTTTATGAGAAGATTAGATATTATAGAATGCATCGTTAAGTATTATTAAGATGACGATGGTTGCAAAAGCTTCGTGAATTAACACAAATCGGTCTTTAATGGTGTTTCAAATTAGCTTGCCATTATTATTATTATATGAATATAAATTCATGAATAACCTAATAATAATAATGCGTGATCTATTATTAGATCATCATTACGGAATATATTCATTTATGTATGCGCTTGCAAATGTTAAACTGGTCTACTATATTATGTATGTTGAATTTTGGCTCAAACAAATGTATATGTATAATATATGTGGAAGATAATACAATGGTATTTACTTCGTCTTCATTATAAACATAATCTTACTGTTATTGTGATGTTTTTATGGCGTACAACATTTGTGACGTTTTATAACGACATATAACCCTCTGCCGAGGGAATGTAATTATTTGAAACAATTCATTTATTAATTTACCTATTTATGTTATTTGTAGTTACAATGGCGAACATCCGGTTGCTGATATTATTCGTTAGGACAACTTCTTATCTGAAAGTTAAATCGTAAAGCCTTACATAAGGATCAATATACGTAGGCTTTTCGTAGGAGGTTTATTAAGGACAGCTGTATATTAACGGTTTTAGTATCTATTGATACTGCGATTAATTCGTCTTTAATAGTCTATGTGTGATGATGCTACTCAGAGCGCCTGAACCATTGACTACTGCTGTTGTAAGTAAGGATAGAATTAGTGGCAATATTGGTTCTCCCAAAATATGATACCCTAAGTCTTCATTACTTGCTAAATTGAACTACTCTTCATACGTCCTAATCCAGTCAATCTTCTGAGTAATCGAGACTCAACAAACTTAACTCCCATTTTGCCGCAGTCGGCTAAAAGCATCATGAGTATTCCTCTTAACGGGCATGCGCTCGCGCCATGGCACCGTGACACCCACCGCGTGGTCGCTGACTTGCGCGACGGTGCTGGCTTATCGCATCGCACTGATAACCACTGATTGCCTCTGGTTTTGTTTCCATTGGCCGCGCGGAGGGCGTGAGCGCCTCGCCTGTCTATATAACTCGGTAATACGTACGTTCTTCAGCATTCATTGCTCGCAGCCCGCGCGTGACGCGTCATTGCGTTTACAACTTAGATTAGCTTTAATTAGACAACCACTCCTTTTAGTATTATACGTAATACGTCAGTAATTTTTATATTTTGCAGACTCAAACTAATTTAAAACAAAAATGGCGTATCTGCAATCCATGCCTAAATCTGAAACCATGAAGCTCCGTGAAAAGCACATTGGGTATGTATACTATGTATTTTTTTATTTTGTAAATTTTTAGCTTGTGTGAAATTTTAATTAAGTAATTTAATGAATCCCTCAGAAGCGTTCGTAATATTCCGTTGAAATTTCCACTTTGATAGATTTCGTATTCAATTTTGTACCTGTTTGCGGACGGCAATTTTAACTATCTTATTTTTGCAGGGCCGCTTGCCAATTATTTTTCCGTTCTTCGCCGCTGAAAATTGTGCGCGGCATCGCTCAATTTATGTACGACGAGACGGGCGAGCGATACCTCGACTGCATCAACAACGTTGCGCATGGTACGTGATGACTTTCAATTGCAAATCATTTGAACTTTGTACCAATTTTAATCATAACGTAAATCGCCTATCAAAGGACTTTTTACGTTATGATTTGTATTATTTTTATTTGTACATAGCATTTTTGTTAACATTCAAAATTTTTAACAGTCCTCTTAAATGAATAATTGACTTAAAACGTTAATATGATATTATACTTAAAATAATATAAATATTAAGAGAACTCGAATCACTTGTGCCTCCTTTTTACAATTTTCCGTCTAACCCGGCCCAGTTTTGTTTTTAGCAAAATGTAGTTGAAGGGGCCTGCTGCCCCTTTGACTCTGCCTATCCCTTCGGGGATTATGTGCGTGATTTTATGTTATGTAATAAATCCCACGTTAGAGCGCTTAAAGGTACTATGTACCTCCTACATAATAAAGCATAGATAATTAAATAATGTAAGGAGCTAAATTACAATATGGAGCATAGAGAAACACTTTAGTTCATATTTCGGAGGTTTTTTATGTGCAAAAAATAGTAATAAAAATCCTTTAAAGAAAACTTCATTACTTACCTATACTTAACATATTATTTTTAAGTTGCACGCTTAGCAAGGAGCGCCTATTTAGGTCTTTTATTTGAACTTATCGGTACTGCTTATTCCAACAGTTGGGCATTGCCACCCACACGTGGTCGAGGCAGGCAGGAATCAAATGTCCCTGATCTCAACCAACAATCGCTACCTTCACGATGAGATCGTGATCCTCGCGGAGAGACTTGTCAAGACGCTCCCTGAGCCTCTGTCCGTCTGCTTCTTCGTCAACTCTGGCTCCGAGGCCAACGACCTCGCCCTCAGACTCGCCAGGATCCACACTAAGAAGAAGGATATTATTACCCTGGACCAGTAAGTATTACACAAGTTTGAAACTAATTAGGACAAAATGGGGACAAACTTTCGATCAAGTATGGAAGCGGACTTTGACAGAAGCGATTCTTTGGCTATTGCAGTCATTTGTTATGTACCTACATGTTGGATAAATGATGAAAGTATTTTTAAAATACGCAGCTAAAAAACTTACGGAATTTGTGTCGACTCTTTCTTCATCTTGGGGATAGATAAATATTGTTTGTGATTGTTTCGTCGGTGTCACAGTAAGGTTGTAGAGTTTGATTACTCAAAACTTTAGGCCGATTGTAAAGTAAATGTATGTATAAACAATTATTATAAATACTCAAAACTAAAAACATCACAACATAAGTCGTTTTTTGTTTCTTTTTTAACGGATATAATACAAAAATTTGTAAGACCCTTTAACTGATAAGGTTGAGTTCAACAGCACTTTACAATCCACCTAATTGATTTGCAAGATTCTCGGGTCTCCAATCAAACTGTGACATAGGTAGGTACTTCATGGTCCTGTTAACTATTAGAACACTGTATTTAGCAATACGACACATTCCTCAATTATATGTTTAATTAGAATACTGAAAAAAATCCTATTTACAAATTCAGATATAAATAAATAAACATAACCAGAAGCAGAGAATTTAAATTCGACAATAGCTTTTGAGTGTCCTAATGCTGAATATTATTTTGATTCTAAAACATAACATAACAAATTTTTGTTGCAATATGTCAAATGACATTTTTCTATCTAACGGAATACTTTCCAATATAATTTTTAGCTTCATTATGCCAAAGAATTTGTGTGAAAGAGCGAGTGTTTGGAGAAGTCGCATCGCGCGTGCCTTAGGGTGCTACTAGCCCCTGTTTGTTCCAGCGCATATCATGGCCACCTTACGTCCATGATCGACGTCTCCCCCTACAAACTGAACCTACCCGGAGGGCCGGACAAGCCAGAGTGGGTTCATGTGGTAAGTTAGACATGCAATTGATGGCCCAAAACTATTTAAAAACTTACTTAACCACTCCGTGAAAAAAAAAATGAGAAAAGAAACATATTGAAAATGGCGATCATTCGCAATTTAAAATCCTAACCTAATTTCGATTGTAGCCTGATATTATTTGCAAGTCCTATACCGAAAATAAAATATAAAAATATTGAAAATGTAGTCCCTGTACATAAATAGTGTTATATTTAAAAATATATTTGCTTTAGTGACAGCAATAAATAAAATGAATGTCTTTATTTTGATTAGATTGCAAAGTCAAGATAATAATAATTATACTTATTATCTAAAAGACATTGATGTCATCAGGGGTTAAATAATGTTACGTGTTATCAATATATCAATATCAATACGATATTGCAACACTGACAATAGATGAATCTTTGTAATCGTAGTAAATAATATCGATTAACGTTAATTCAGAATGAAACACATAGTTAGGTTTTTGAAGACTTAGGAATAGTGAAGTATAGAAGTTATTAAACTCCACAGGCGCCAGTACCAGATGTCTTCAGAGGAAAGTTTACATATCCCAATGACGCTCAGTCAGAAGAGGAGCTGGGGACAATGTACGCAGATGAGGTTGGCAAACTGTGCCAAGAGGCCAAGGTAAAGAATGGAGGCGTCTGTGCCTTCATCGCAGAGAGTCTGCAGAGCTGCGGGGGACAGATCATTCCTCCTGCCGGGTACATGAAGCGGGTGTTCGAGTGAGTTCACTGAAGTTATCCTTATCATATTTAGTTATAGTTATTATAGGTATTGATGTTGTCAAGAGCTGTGGTAAATTAAGACAGCTCCTCATATATGAGACCAGTACCCCTATGCTAATATCTTGCTAATTTAATCAGATAAGCAGGATAGCTCATCAGCGAAAGTCCAGTGATAAAGGATGAGCCGTGAAGAGTGCTGGTTCAATTCCGAGCAAATATCTGAATTTTCTGAAACTTAAGTACAGATTTATACCGGAGTAAGGAAATATTTAGATAAATATAGGACTACCTAATTCCATGTAGTCTTTTCAATGTAACATCATCATTTGTCCCATTTGTAATTGGAACGCGTTTTGATGATATAATATATTTATATAAAATATTTGTTATTATTTATTATATACATTTTAATTAAACATGATTCACTTCTTGCTACTTCAAGTAATTGTGATTGCTAAAGTATATCAAATTATCTATGTCATTATCTATTTGATAGATCATAATTTATGTACTTTATACATTTACTCATTTTATGATCACACTTGCAACATTATTTGGATCATGTTCATGCGACATATTGAAAGTACCGTACCCTTTTGAAGTAGATACGTAGATATGTTGTGAAAAAGATAAAAATATTTATCTAATTAAGTAATTGGTTCCGATAAGCGATAACAGGGTTTCGGCTTGGTAACGAATCCAGATATAACTAGTAGTACGTCAGCTTTGCTATCATTTCTTTAGATTTGTTCTGTAAATTTGTTTTTTCGAATCTATTCTATATTACATCTATAGAACACAATTGAAATATGAGAATCAGTACATGAAGAATGACTTATTTTACAAATTTTCATCAAAACAAAACATATTGTCCTATTTTCAATGTTACAATATTATATGTACGATTATTTAAACGAAAAACACATACATTTTTTAAAACTAAAATATAGAGATCAATGGATAATCATTTTTATTTATGTTTTTTTTCTAAAATACTTTCCGAACCCTCTGATATAGAAGCACGTATTGACAATCTTGCATTAAAAGGTCTGAAATCGTGGTGTGGGTTTCGAATATGGCTCATCAATAGAAAGTTTTATCAATCCTAGACCCTATAGGTACTACCTAATCTTATTGCTCTGCTTGAGCAAAATTCATAGCTTCCGAATACTCAGCCTTGGTTGCACAAGTCTGTTAAGAAGATTGAATATTCAAATTTTATTCTTTGTAGGTACTTACATTTTATTTATGATACAGGCATAAGGTCTTATTTGACAATTCGTCCTTTCCAGACACGTTCGCGAAAATGACGGCGTGTGCATCGCCGACGAGGTGCAAGTCGGCTTCGGCCGCGTCGGCTCCCACATGTGGGCGTTCGAGACTCAGGACGTGGTGCCCGACATCGTGACCATGGGCAAGCCCATGGGCAACGGGCACCCTGTGGCCGCGGTCATCACCACGTCGGAGATCGCGAAGAGCTTCGCCGACACTGGCGTCGAATATTTTAACACGGTGAGTGGAAACACGAGCTCAAATGTTTTATTGCATTTTAAGAATGTAACAGAAGGTAGAATTTTAAATAATGCCACTGTATGATGCCTTACTATACTACTGTATATTGCTATACTTTGATACGTATCATAACATAAGGTACCTACCTCCTTATGATACCTATTAAGGTACCTAAAGCAACATTTGCATTACAGCGATGAATGTGTGACCGATTATAATACTATGTGGAGATGATGTACAGTCACTCAAGACCGTGAATAAGGGATTCACTTGAAGTTTTCATGGTAGTAGGAAGGATCTTTGATTTGGCTTTAGGAAGGTACCGAAGCAAATAGAAGGGAATTTACGATACATGACTTTAATACAATTGGAAATTTTGGATAGACTTGTTAAGATTTCTTTTAACCAGGAATAGCAGCCTCGAATATATTTTACCTCCCCTGTCGTTCAGTAAATAGCATCATTGTATATAGCTTTAATATTTACCGAACAACAACACATATTGGGAAAGGTTAACTTGTACGATTTGACATAATTATCTCAATATACACAATAGAAGTCACTGCTATTTAGTTTGTCCTATCATAAATAACGTCGTCTTTTTATCTAAAATTACTAGGCATGTGTAAGTAATAGCATGATAACGTAATAAGATGAATCCCGCACGTGCTTTTCCCGTGGATTGCAACTTAAGACAACAAAATAAAGACTATAGTGTGATATCTACTAATATACCAACAAACACTTCTACTGAGGCTTCGCATGGTAATATTCCGTCCCCTAATTAGTGTAAAACAATGTATCGTGATCTAGCAATGGACGTGTTAGCATCAATTCGATCATACTAATTAATAGACAAACAAATGGTTATCGCGTTCTTTAAATAGATTTATTATTTCGAAATATTCCTATGATGTAGGTACGTTGATAAAGCACAGTTGCATTCGCACGATCTGACCTCGTGCTTTCTCATAGATACAGAGATTGTTTGTTATGTACGGATCCGTTTCTACCCAGGTGTGTTAATGAACATTATTCATCCGAATGTAAACACTTTAATTTTGGCATTTTCTATGATGACATTAGTCGGCAGTGGCCGACTAATGTCATCATAGAAAATACACTACTAGACAATATGCCCACTGGCACAGAATAAGTAAAGCTTAAGTAATTGAAAAATTTCGGTTACTTATTGCTAAAATTTAATTATAGGCCGAGTTAAGACTATTTGACAGAAAAATGTCAAATAGTCATTCGTTTTTACAATAATAACGACTGACTAGCTGAGATGTGTTGTAGATATGAATTTTATGACGATAAATCAAAAATCCAACTGTCTTATTTGCAGTACGGAGGAAATCCAGTATCCTGTGCCATCGCCAATGCAGTATTAGATGTGATCGAGGAAGAACGCTTGATGGAACGCGCGGCGCGCGTCGGTAATCACCTGCTGGCACGGTGCGAGGCTCTGAAGAACAGGCATCCCCTGGTCGGTGACGTGAGGGGCAGGGGACTGTTCGTCGGAGTGGAGCTGGTGACTGACAGGGAGGCCAGGACGCCGGCCACGGCTGAGGCCAAACATGTAGTCAACAGGTAAGGATATATAAATTGTTTAGTCTTACATCACTTTCTGACATATCCATTTTACATTTCCACTCTGAGCATAATTATACAGATCATAAATCTGCATACTAAATAACGAATAGACATACTTGAATATGTAGATTAGCACAACTGGAGTACTATTACGATGTTCAAATCCGCTATTACTTAGTGTTGTATCTGCTCGTAACTAATCACTAGACCCAGCAGAGGCCTTTTATAGATATATGATTGTAATCATAATTTTTTATCATATCTAGTAACAAAGTTCTATTTTTATGTGGTATTTTTATAAAGTCACATTGGTCCGCCTTCTATGAAGATTCTTATTCTGACATGAAGATTACAAGTTATATTAATTGAAATCATGATTATCGCGTATCGCTAAATTAACTTCCTGACCTACCCCAATATCCATATATAATAACGACTTATCTCGTACTCCAGAATGCGCGACGAGAAGATCCTGATCAGCCGCGACGGGCCGGACAGCAACGTGCTGAAGTTCAAGCCGCCCATGGTGTTCACGGCGCAGGACGCGGATCGGCTCGTCGACACGCTGGACCGTGTGCTGGCCGAGCTGGACGGCGCCAGGATAACCGTGCCCAACCTCACGCTTGAGGTACGTAGTGTAATTTATAACGTGGGTAATGTTTTAGAAAACCCCTCGCATAGAATACGTACATTATTAGATACGAACATCTACCGTACTTTTGAAAAATCAATAAATTGTTCGGATTTACTTACACCGATTCCAGTCTAATAAGCTTATGCTTAAGCTTTATTATAGATAACTAGCTAGAATCTATACCTTTTGTTTTGTTGTAGAAGTTAGTTTAAGTGTCGTGTTGGTCTGGAATATAGGAAAGGAATGAACCAACTGTGTACCATGACTAACTAACTAAACTTCACGCCACTTAGTCATAAAAACCGTAGAGCTTGTATGAAAAAGGATCATGAATGTTGTAGAAGCAAGTGATATGGCGTTTGGTTCTCTGCCTCTCGCTAGGGAAGTGGCGTGAAGTTCCTTGACTAGTTTATCGTAAAAGGTGCTTGGTACTGTACTCAGTTTTAGGTTTGTGACTGTAAGTGACGAGCCGCTTGTCTCAATTTTTTTATGTAACGTAACTCAATTTAATTTTTTGTTTAAATGTGGTTTTAAAAGCTTTTTGTTTCTTCCATTAAAAACTATTGCACTGTTAATATTCATGTTATACTAACATCTTCTATTTATTTACAGGTGCGCGTTACTCCTATCACCGAGGACGCGTCTAGCAGTGAAAGTATGAGGAATACCATTAAGCAAAGTGTGAAAGCTACGTGATCACCCTATTTAGTTTATAAGGTTTAGAAATGGCTACACATTAGCTCTAAGACTACACATTTAGGATTAATCCTGAAACTTTTAATACTAAGCTCTAATTCGGTTGGATAAAGCCAGGTATGTAGGTATGTAAAACCAGGTCATGAAATAGACTTATTCCAAATACTTTGTAAAGGAATTTAATGTTGCTTATAGTGTGGATGAACTGAAAAATTACGTCTATAGATTTTCTGGTTTATGTTCCTAATTAACTCATAATATTAAATTAATTAATGTTATATTGATCTTCAAAATTTAGTGGTTATTTTAATATTAATTTTTGGTGCTTAGATGTTTATTTATGTACAAATAGAGATATTTTTTACTACTCTTATTGAATGGCCTATTAAGCTGTTTGTATAGTAAGTATTATCGAATATTAAATTAGCGCTGTAAATAAATTGCTTTATTTCTAAGGTTAGAAAAGTTTTAGGTCAATATTAATGAAAAACTGTTGTAACTATGTGTCGAAAGGCTGATTGTCCAACAGTCATGTAATAAAATAAACCACAATAAAATATAAGATGGTAAAAAATTTAAGGTATTACCTGTAAAACATTTTGTATATAAAATTATACACTTAATTGGTCTGTTATTTTTGTGTCATTTTGAGAAATCAGCTTTTAGTTGCATTAACCTAGCTGACATTTATAATGAAATATTTAGTTATTATGCAATATCAATTAGACAGTTAAATAAAACTATTTGTATTTAATAAAAAATGTATATTTACTTACTACAGTCACCAGTACTTTACCACATTTACCATAAGTCCCAATTCAATTCAGTACGCTCACAATATTAAAAAAAATCTATAAAAGCCTTATTACATAAAGGTCGGTTAGGTTATAAAGTCCGGTTTAAAAAATTAACAATAGAACTATGTACGAATCAAGTTAAAATAAATTTAAAATTGTTATTTATTTAGACTGGGTTGAATATTTAGTTATTTATTTGTAAAATGGCAGAAGGTTTACTTTTACCTATGTATTGGCGAGTTTTTTGTAAACCTTTTATTAAATTAACAAAGTTAAGAATGTGACCGGCACTGATTAAGGGCAATTTTCGAGGGTTAGAAGCTCCCGGGGCAGCTTTTTCGGCAGCTTTTTAGTCTGACCTTCTTTATACTCTTCGGAGTCAGGACAATGCGGGCATTTCCTATAGTTGGCGGTATGCTCACCGGCACAGTTGGCACACCGCAAAGGCTCGTTATCAGGATCACGGTTGCAGTCGCTAGTATAGTGTTCCTCTGCGCATTTCAAGCATTTAACCCTCCCACGACAGTACCTCTGAGAGTGCCCCCACTTCTGACAGCGGTGGCATTGTTTATGCTTCGGCAAAGGAGGCTCGACCCTCACGTATGCACCAAAAATAGTCTTTACTTTCAACACCTTCTTTCCTTCTTCACTATTCGGCACGATAACCACAATAGACTTATATTTACCTTTACGATTTAACTTCGCGTTCATTTCATGAAATCTCACCACCGGGATTGAGGCTGCAATCATTTCTTCCTTCACTTTATCTAAATCGACATCAGGAGATATGCCTCGGATGACGACCTTCATCTTTATATCCGCCGGATGACCGAATGTATGGTAGGGCATTTCTCTGTCGTCAAAATATTTACACATTTTTTCATGATCTTCGAATGATACGCATAATATTTTCGTATAGTGCGTTCCCAGTTCAGGCCAATACATTTTAATATCCTTTGAAATGACATCTCGAGCGTGAAAACGAAAATCAATTGGAGGATGTAAGAAAATGTGGGGTACGCGTATTTTAGCTTTGGACCATGTGTACGAGCATTCATCGTAGAACACTATAGGATCAGTGAGCTCCTTCGGGCGAGGAGGCAAAGGAGGTGCTGCTGTGATTTCAAAGCCCACGGTTTGGGCGAGTTTCTTAATCTCGGACACGAGAAACTCAAGTTCTTGCACGCTTTCCGGTGGGTTTTCCGCGGATACCGTCAGCTCTTTCTTGTGTGGTGATATTTTGCACTTTTGCTGTATGCTAGCAGCTAACTTCTCAATCTCTTCGCACTTCTTTATTATCACACCAGATGGTTTCTTCGATGTGGATGGCATTGGTTGTTGGTCTACCGACATGGGCGCTTCACTAGGGGGATCTGCTGCATCAAGCGGAGTCTCTTCATGTTGCTCGATGCTTGTAGATGGTTGCTCCGGTTCCGGTTGAACTGTAGTCGGTTTCTTGGAAGGCTTTCCAGAAGTCTTGCCACGTTTTTGGTTAGAACCCTAAAACAAAAGAGAATTTAATTACGTTTTGACATATTTTCGTTCGACAGATTTTCGTTTCGTTAAAGCAACCATGTGTTTTTGTAAAACAAACGAACCTTTTTTCCTTTTTTGGGCATAATTAATTTATATAATATTTGATTCTTTGATATATTTTAAGTTATGACAACTTCTGTGACGATGCGTATCTATTCAGTAACGTTTTCCATTAAAAGCGTTAAACTTCAATGACATTGGGATGATAGGTGGGTATTGAAATTATTATAGACTACTAACTACCGCCAATTAGCTTTACATTTTTCACGTTAGGTTTCATTTATGCTATTTGTCTAATAAATCTACTAATTTGGTTTAAAAAAAAATCTTATGTATAAATCTTATGTATAAAATATAAATATAATAAAAATTATACTTTATAGTTTTTATAAAACAGCTGGTAGTTCAGACTTTGCTCGAGATTGAACTCAAGGAGCGCGAGTTTGATTCTCGCACCATTGTACCCGGACAATAATTCTTCGCGAAATTGGGTCCGGGGTTTTATGATTTCCAAAATGCGAGTTCTTAAGCTACTTGCTTTGGTATTATATTGAATTATGTGACGTTGTTTAGTATATATGTACAGTGGCGGATTAACAGTCTTGGCCGCCCTAGGCCCCAGGCCATAATTCTCAGTACTAAAGCGTCATCACTTAATTTTTATCACGATTGGCCGCCTCTAATATAAGGCCGCCCTAGGCCCGGGCCTACTGGGCCTTAGGGTAAATCCGCCACTGTATATGTATGTATTAATGCAGTTAATTTAATACTTAAGTATATCTAACACTTTTATTCTGACCGCAAAATGAAGGAGCTCATAATATTACAGAGGTCCATGTTCGTTATCTATTTTACTGCTATCGTTACTTTTTTTTTATGCTTGCGATGACACAAGAAAAGGCTTGATTGGATATTTTCCAAACTTATTACCTACTAGAAAGTCAATCGTTAGTTTTGTCATCTGTTAGGTATAGCAAATGTCCATAATTAAGGTCAAAACTAGCTGAATTTTATGGCCTTTTGATTATATTATATAAGCTCATATCAGTGAACATTGTTTATAAATATTGTTTCAGCTTTAAGGCAACATAAAAAAAAAACAATTAACAGTTTGCATATAATGGTAGTTCCTAAGTACCCACCTTTATTTGACTTATTAATTCTCATTGAATATTTTTACAAAATCCAAGTATTTTTTAAATATCTGTACCATATAATAATCTTGATCTTATCCTTAATCTGTTCTTTTTAAATCATAAATAACGTACCTACACTGATATTTTATCGACACATCTATAGGCCAAGGAAGCATTGTGCTAAGGATCCCATTGTTGTGAGGACCTAACATAATATATTACAACACCGTTCCGCTCCGAATATCAGCAAAGCTTTAAAACTGTCTCGCGACAAAAAACTCGGCCCTTTCAAACTGTCTTTATCATTGAGTGAACCAAGTTTACTATGGGGCCATAAAAATGTACAATACGTTCTGCAAGACGGTACTGTCGTTAACGGAATACTTGCGTCATAAACCGCGTTACGTTAGACATCCGTTTTCGCTCGTGACACGATTTTAAGGGTTATTGATTTGTTGATAATCCTGCGAGTATTTTGATAGCAATGTCGACGTATATTGTACGTCGATTTCGGAATTATTTATGTGGTTGGATACTTTCCAAACTTTTGAACAAATTTTCAAAGCGAGTGATGTCCAATGCTGCAATAGATTTCTTGTTATAAGGTATCCCAATCACTCCATCCATTGTCGTAGCATGTTATTTGCTGGAGTTTTTGAGTACCTATTAAGTACTTAGGTACCTAATCTAGATCAGCGTTTGCAGCGTATGTAGGTAATGTATCTATGTATAAGTCATGAATTTTTGAGTGGTACACTACGTTATATATTGTATTAGGTATATGAATTGTCCCATGTTGGTCTGGGACTTGGCTTATGTTGATCTGGGACAAAAAAAAAAGAATGTGCCAACTGCGGTTCTTGCCTAGCATGTCGTAGAAGGCGGCTAATGGTTTACGGGCTTTTGGGTATGTGACTGAGTAGGCGACCAGCTAGCCACTTGTCACTCCTTTTTTAACAGCTTACTATCCAACCCAGCCAACTGTACCATGTTGGTCTGGGACTTAAAAATAATATTCCAACTGTGGTTCTTGCCTAGCATGTCGTAAAAGGCGACTAATGGTATATCGGGTTTTGGGTATGTGATTGTGTAGGCGACAGGTTAGCCGCTTGTCACTGCTTTTTCACAATTTTTCATCTACCCCAGCCAGCTTTATTTTCGGCTGAATGTGGTTGAAGGGGCATGCTGCCCCTTTGGCTCTGCCTACCCCTTCGGGTATTATGGGCGTGATGTTATGTATGTATGTAGGTATATGAAATAAGGTCATCATATAAATTGCCGAACTAAAAATAATTATGAAAAAAATTTACATCCCAAACAATTTCTGAATTGGGGCCGTTATAATTTAATGACAAGTTCCAAGCCTCATTTAAAATAGTCTCCTGTTCTTAGTAAAATAGTACTATTTATTACTAGCTGTGCCAGCGGTGTCACCCGCGTTTATGGTTAATATTATAAAGACTATTTCCGTCATACATGATTTCTATGTAACTTTAACCATTAAAGCTGCACACTCAACGGAAGCTTAAAAAATGGAGTAACTTCTCCCCTTTTCCCAACATTTCCCTTCACTACTCTGCTCCTATTGATTTTAGCGTGATGAAAAGTATACTATAACCTGCCCAGGAGTATGAAGAATAATTGTACCAAGTTTCGTTAAAATCCGTCGAGTAGTTTTTGTTTCTATAAGGAACATACACATGACAGACAGACAGACAGACAGACAAAAATTTTACTGATTGCATTTTTGGCATCAGTATCGATCACTAATCACCCCCTGATAGTTATTTTGAAAATATATTTCATGTACAGAATTGACCTCTACAGATTTATTATAAGTATAGATAACTGAACTACCTTCAGTATTCCGTGTGTGTGATTTGATTAAGGATTTATTAGTGAAGATACAATTATCTCTTTGAACTCGGTAACTGATATCCTAAGTACCTACTTGGATAATATCTTGAGAAGCGTTATTATTAGGTGAAGATGTTCATCAGACTCCGATTGTTTCTAATAATAGCTATGAGATGAGTATCAACACGTGTATGTACGTGCAACATTGGATTTCACATCTATACACCATTGATACTACATACTGGGGTGATCTTCTTAATAGAAAGATCCCTATGGTCAATAATGATTCCCAGCTTATAATACATGAATAGTAGACTGGTCTTCATTATTTAGGGGCCTTGAGAAGCCCTCTGGTTTGAAGGTTAGACGAGTTACTAAGAAAGAAACGGTTATATATTGAAAATATATTTTAGGGATCTCTTATTTATTTTTCATGTTGTACATTTTCATCTGCAATGAACATATAGGTAGTAAAATCTTTAAGTCTCATGATATAGGTAGTATATAGGATGGCATATGCACCAGTATTACAAATTCCGCTAAATGACAATGTCGTGGAATGAATTACTTAATTCCCCATTTAGTGCCATCCCTGATATTACACGCTAAAATCTGTTGAACGCCCGCTTTTCACTTTCATACTCGCGAGCGCTATAAAAACGTAATCTCCGACATTCAAGTAATACCGCTCGGCGAAATTACGTAGGGAACCCTCCTACCATTTAACACGTATGCCGCAATCTTTTTTTATATCTTTTGAAGACGGCACTCGCCTTGCAGCCGGCCCAGCACGTGCGCAAACTTACCATCGGCCGTTACATCAATCTTGTCTACCTTTGTCCGTCTTGTGCAACCTTTTCTTACAGCTACAGCATGCAATTCTCGCCTCTAACACACAACGATTAGTCTTAATTTCGTCTGTTCGTGAAATAGTGGTTAAGACGTTTTGTAGTTGATGCTTAAGGAGCCTTCTGTAGACAATGAAGGCATTGAATGCCTGGACAATACGAGGAGGTTCCCAGTCTGCAGCGATTAGCTGGATTTATTTAACGGTCGCGATCTCGAAGAAGTAGATACGGGACATCGAAGTTTTGCTAACGGACGGGGTGAGGTGATTATAAAACGGACATCTTTTTATGGGCTATCAGAGGGTTAATAGTGTGGCGCCGATAGATAAAACGACAATAACGTTACTTAAAAGCGGTTAAGATAATGTTTGAGGTGGGTAGGTATGTTTTGTATGGTATCTCGGTTGGGATTACACAGTGTAGATTTAGGCTGAAAATAGACGGCAGGGGATTTAAGCTTCTAACCCTTTGGTAGGTATAAGATGTAGGCAGACGCCTGTTACGCCTACCTCCTATTTTAATTATTTTAAATTCTCTTGTATTCACCAAAAAGTATGATTTTGGAGTTAAGCCAAAACAGGAATTTAGATAAGTACAACGAATTTTATGTGTTCAACCTCTGAGCCTGTAAAGTTATAATTAAAATTATTGGACTTCTTTTTGCATTCTTATTTTTATGAAATGTAGTACCATATTCCGTCTGTTACGTAGTAACTTATATACCTAAGTGTGCCTACATATTATCTATACTTAAATAAATATATGACATCAATAATTTGACTAGAAACATGAATTGTCATTAAGGAAATGGTTATTGTACTCAAGTTTTTTTAATAACATTTTTTCACAAGAATCACATATATATATACATCACATACATTGATCTGACACCGAGGTAAGTAGCTTAATTACTTGTGTTACGGATAACAGAATTAACAGTGGTATTACAAATATCTACTTAAATATTCAATATTAACACCCAGACGCAGAACAAACACAAGTATTCACCATACGAATGTTTGTCCTGGGTGCGAATCGAACCCACAACTCTTTGGCGCATGGGGCATTGTCACTACCGAATGAGCCATCGAGCCACTCCAACGAATCAAACGAACGAATATTTGCCTTAAGCGGAATTTTAATTCATGTCTTTACTATTTCTGTGTCAGATTACAGAACAAAATGTTTTGTTCTGTAATCTGAGATTTCTGTACGACTCGGATAAGAAAACTGTTTGGAGCAGTTTTCTTATCCTTTAATTAAGGTATTGATTTCTCTAGGTATTGTGTTTTAAATAGGTAATTATTAATTTTTTTAAATGATTATTCATTTTGTTTCTTATCTAAGATCGTTCTTAATAATGTGTTTTATTCCATCAATCGGTCCACGATTTAACATTGTGGGAACTTTTATCCAGACCTCCGTTACAATTGTCAAATTGAACAGATTCCAATCCCTTATCTAGGGGCTTCGGTTAGAACTCGCGCTGTGAATGCCATGCATAATAAAGTGATAGGGGAGTCATTATGTCAGAAAACGATTAACGAAAGTGGTTTGGCGCGCGCCACCCGCATGTGACGTCACAGTGATGTCACTGCCGGCCTCTCAAATTGAAATCAGGACGTGACGTGTGCGAGAATAGGCGACAATGTAAAAATAAATATTCGATGCGAATAAAAGTAGATTTATTTTTTAATAATTCTTTGACAGCTTCGTTAGCAAAATGTTCAGTAATTTGTCAATTACATAAATTCATTTCTTTTAATCCAACAAGCATGCGAAGAATACGTTAGGTAAGTACGTTAGATGTGTATTTCTGATCAAGCATATTAAAATAACGTTAGAGATATTTCTTCTCAAAGATTTTGCTACAAGATGGCTTACATATCTACATTTACTTCCAATTAGCAAGAATGTTATCTACTCATGTTACAACATGTTTCTCTAATAAAGTATGCTTCAATGTTGAATAGTGAATTAGATTGTGAAATTTTAAAAGGCTTTTGCCAAATATCCAACAATAAGGAGAAAAATAATATTCTATTTGTCCCGTGTTGGTCTGGGATTTAAAAAGAATGTGCCAACTGTGTTTCTTATATTTCCTAGAATGTCGTAAAAGGCGACTAATGGTATATCGGGTTTTAGGTATGTGATTGTGTAGGCGACAAGCTAGCCACTTGTCACTACTTTTTCACAATTTTCCATCTAACCCAGCCCAGTTTTATTTTTGGCTGAATGTGGTTAAAGGGGACTGCTGCCTCTTTGACTCTGCCTACCCCTTCGGGGATTACGGGCGTGATGTTATGTTATGTTAATATTATTCTTAATACTAACTAAGTATAGATAGGTACTCCATATAGCTCAATACGGTATTTATTACAGCACTTTATTACAAAGAATTCTGTTAAATAGGTTTAACTTAATATTAAAATACTAAATATCATGTTTCAAAAATTTATTTAATAACAGATATTATCACTATTAAATACATTTTAAAAAGTAAGTTACAAATAGCGCGTAGGTAATCATCATCTAAAAACGCCGTTTTTGTATTTACATCTGTCAGTCGACATTATTTCCAGCAAGTCTAGCAATAAGTACCTACAACATAATGTACAAAATTCTCTCCTGAGTTTAACAGAGTGTGAGTTTAATCTACCGAACTAATCCGAATATAACATTATTTCGGCATTTATTATCTTTAAATTAAACTAAGTATTTTGCTCACAAAAAAAGTCTTTTTTTATGTGCCTACCTACCTATATGGTGCAAGTGGCTTAAAAAAATTGTAAAATACCCTATTAACAGAGTACCATTGAGAACACAATAACACTAATATTGTAATTGAGGGTGTGTTTATAAGACTACTGGTGAGGGCAGCAATGTGTGAAATGTCGTGTGCTGTGAGAGCCGGGGGTGAGATACATATTTATGCGGGTGTCAAGCGCTTAGTCTAGCGGAGTGTGAGAGGCGCTCTGTGATTGCATTGGCGAAGTTTAGTTGTGGCCCGCGGTTCTACTCGTTTGTTATTCCCATAGGAATTCTTTCTGTGCTTGTTAAGAATTAAAATTGATAGTCGTTGCAAAAGTTGTGCTTACGGTTGCACGTGCGTATATTTTTAAAGGAATATGTTCGTTCGGTCCATTGAATTGATTTACGCATTTTTTAAATATTCCAGTGAAATTTATAAATTTGTACTTACATCATATCTTTATTAGTCAAACTAAGTAGTCTGCAATATAATACTCTCATTCATATCGAAGCAAAGTTATTAACTTCTATAATACATTAGGAAACTGAATCAATCGCAAACGTACTGGGTACATAGAAGATTCTTTATAAGTATTCCAGTATATCTTGAGATCCTAATAGGTACTAAAAATATGTATTTATTACAACGGCTTGACTTTTGCAGGAGCATCGGTCAAATGCGAGCATAAAGTCATTTTTATTGTAATATTAGAGAGAGAAATATAAAGACCGTAGGAATCTTTCAGAGAAGCATTGGTCATACGCAAACATAGATAATGTTTACCATCGACAGTTCATCTGGATAACGTAATATTAGAGAGAGATAAATGACACAACGGCTTCATTCATATCAAAACAAAGTCAATAACTCGTCCTGAGGCCGACTTACAGACTGGTACCTAATGAATTGCCTGCCCCGAATCCGTACGCAGCCCAGCGGGTGACAGACGCGGAGCCGCCCGCCTGACATATTGCTCTAAACGTCTCCACCGATCCCCGCATTTATATTCGGCCCGACTCCCGATCCTAGATAATGCTTTTACAATAACGACCTCAAGATGACGACGAATTCGATTTCAATACGGCACCCACCGCACACCTATTTATTATGTTAATACTAGCGCCCCCGTTTTTAAATTCAAAACGACTTTAAATCTGAATTTGTAACGGAAACGATCGGGAAATTAATTATTGAACAGATGATCTTTGAGATAGGAGTAATTATTCACATGCATAATATATTTAGGTACCTATCTATTTGCATTATGCATTGTGAGTTTAGAGGCTTTTGTCGTCAAAGGATGTGCTAAAGAATAAATGATACCTACTAAAATAGCTGGATATGGAGATTAAATTAACGACGTTCTAGCACTTTTTTTTAGGGTTCTAAGTGCCTATTTTATTGATCCGATAAATCTAGTCTAGTCCTAGTCAGGTCCAGGAGGAATCAGGGACTAAAGATATGATCAGCAAAAGAAGTAGCTGGAAACTTTTAACTTTTACTCCTAAGAACTTATTCTGACCTCATTAGATAAGGATGATAAGTACACATTATCATGGTTTACTATGATCATCAATCATCAAAGCAAAAGTAACAATGAAGTTTTTAAAGTAAATAAGAGATTTGCAATTAATAGCTCTGGCAACTTCATTAATCTATATTAACAATAAAGAGCATTGTCATATGTATTGTATTGCACATTTCCATTGTTGGTTTTGGAAGACGCTTCTATTGTAAAAAGGGTTAACAAATTTTACCTGTACTTAATTGTAACTCGATCTATCATTCAGTTACTTTTCCCAAGCCAAACCAATTCTATAGCAACAGAATAGGAGTTGTAATTGTAAGAACCTTAACAAACGAATAGGTGCAATCGTCTCAGCAGCCGTTGTCAGTTAGCAGAGGCAAAAATGCAATCAGGGCATCGGCGATCCGCCGGGTAAAGTGCAAATCGGGTGGTGGCAGATGTGTAAAGGCAAATTGCGATTGCACCTTGCGCTCGCTTCTGCGTTCCCACGGTGCACCGAGCCCCAGAATACTGTAGGAAAGTAGCTCAGCTTTGTAGTGGTTTTGGCGAAACATTATTAAAGATTGACTTTAAACCAGGCGTAATCTAAAAAGTATGAGCCGTGGTGGGTTCTGGTGAATGTGGGAATATTACTTCGCAAGTGCATTGTTATATTAGCTAATTGTGCATTGATGTATATATGCACAAAATATTTACTATTAATAAGTTACAATTGAAAAGGGTAAACAAATGACAATGTACGAAAGAAAATTGTGAGAACTGTTTTTTTTGAGAGATACGCTTTTGTGGGAACTATTTAAATAAGTATCCAAATTGACATTACCTATTTATTTAATGTTTGCGATTATTATAAAAAAAACTTGGTTGATGGGTAATTTCGTACATGTGTGTACACATACATACATGTCGATATAGTTGATTGGTGCTTTGGTAGGTACTTTTCTTTATTTTTACTATGAGCAAAAGCTTCTATTAAATAAGTAATAAAAACAAATGTTGCTTCTGAGCACCGGTGTCAAAGACCTTTGTAGCGTATTATACACGAACATAAACAGAATCTGTGATGTTACTATCCAACTTTGGCTAATTACTAAGCATTAGCTCATCTCAATCCAATTAGTAGATATAGAATATCCCAGTTTATGAAGTATCTATGAGCAAACAGCGACATTGAGAGACTAATATTTTCGTTATCAAACTACAGTTGACTACGAATTTTTTAATATAAGCATAAAGTTTTTTGCTTATTTGCTGTCATAGAATATCTTCCTAGCGTTGTGCTATGTGCCTAGTGGGGATCAGATTTTATAGATAATCAAATTTGAAAACTGTATAGGACAGGAAGTCCTCACATGTAAGGCGAGTTCTCACCATTGAGTACTACCGCTCAATATTCTTCTATCTTTTTGAATAAAAAATAAATAATGTTTTTTGTCATTTGTAAAGATTTATTTTATGCAATTTAGAGTCAGGTAACTCAATTTGGTTTTAATAGCTATTTACCTAGCTACGCCTACTACTACTACGTTTACACTAATTTGTTCTTAGTATTTTACAAACAAAATTCTACATTTTAATTTGTTTTTCAGTACCTGTCAAGCTTCAGATAATTCGATACGAAATAATTAATATTCTATTTGGGATAGAAGTTTCAATTCTTATTGCGATTATAAAGGACGATCTTGAAAAGACCTTTTAGGCGAGGCACTTAAGTAATTATATTTACGCTAAATTAACTACAAAAGCAGCTTTCTTATAATTATTATCGTTAAATATCTACTTTATCATCGTTTACTTTTAATTTACTCTTCGTATTTTTTGCATGATCTTTATTTTTTCCAATTTAGAGATTTAAAAAAGTCTAACGACTCACTTTTGAGAAGTTTTTAAATTGTGCACAGGTAAGTAACAGTTAATTTAGTATTTAAGTTGCGAAGCTCCTTTTATTAGATTTATTAAAATAAATTAACTGTAAATTGATATTTAATTGTTACAAAATCTAAGTTTACCTACAGAAAAAAATGTTCAAAAAGTGCAAAAGTGTGCGCGTTACGGACATTAACCCAGGCTGCGTAACAAATGATGGCCGTAACCGTTACACTATTTCGTCCGTGATATCTCAATATCGATAACTCGGTTATCTGGGAAAGTAAAATACGTATCCGCCTTTGTCTCCAGATTGGCAAGAAATTGTTAAGCAGCCTAGAACCCCCATATAACACGGCGTCTACTGGAAATATATCAGAAGAACAGTACGTCTCAATATGCAATAAAATCGGGGAACGTGCACGACCTCAAATCCGAGAGGATTTTTCTAGCGCACACCTGAACTAGATTACTGTATCCGCGCTATAAAAAAGCTACCTTCGATCGTGTCCCTGCCAGGGGCGAATTTGAAAAGGACCCCTCTAAGGTTATTCTGCCCCCGGTGCTATATCAAACGAGGAGACGATGGGACTTTGGTTCTGATTTACATAAACAGTTTCGCTCGGAACCTTTCTGAGGGAACAAGCTGGTTATCAGGGGTTTGATAACGTTGCTTACAAGTTTTACCTATCTTTCACTTTATTTGAGGCTTCCTGGTGCATGCTCCTGGGGTTGAATAATGTTTAAACAACTTTGTGACATGTAGTGGACGTTTGATAAGATCGCTTGTAGTTTCCATGACGTCACTGTTATACCTAACCTACGTGTGTTACTTTGACATGTGTTGTACCTACTTAGTTAAACAAATTGACGGAATCTTCACTCAGATACAATATTTGACTGACTGACAGACCTTAATAATATAAATAAAATAATATTGATAAACAATAACACCATGAAAATTGGTTTAATTAAATATTATAGTTATAATACTTACAACAGGTATTCCATAAAAAAAACTATAAATGTTTATTTCAGCATAGAATAAACAAAACTTTAAAATTTTACTTACTTTTACTGAACAAAGGTTTTTCCAGCTTCCCTATTTTACAAGCATTCATTACAAAACATTGGTGAACCCACAACAGATAGATGTTTTTCGTTGCCTTACACGTAAACACGTAACTTAACCTGTACAAAAAGTATCTCGGCTTTTTTGTTATTTATTAGCACGAGTGGAATGGGCACATTCTCACTTCAGCCGGGTATCTGCCGTACAACTCCGATGGGGCGTTTGTTACGGAATAAAACAGGAGTGTTCCAGTATATTCTTCTTATTTAGAGAACACTTGCGGGTGTATTACAAAAATGCTCGCGTTACATAAACTCTGTTGTACGTATTACATACTTATTATGTAGTCATAACAATACTAAGCTCCGTCTGAGTATTTACTTACTTACAGCCTTATAAATAAAATAAATATCAGACTACATCACATACCTACATTGATCTGACTCCGAGGTAAGTAGCTAAAGAACTTGTGTAAAGGATATCAGAAACAACAGTAATATTAGAAATATATAAGTACTTAAATATCGGATATTAACACCTAGACACAGAAAAAACACAAGTATTCATCATACGGATATGTGTCCTGGGTGGGGATCGAACCCACAACTCGCATGGGGCAGGGTCACTACCGTATGCGAAATCGAGCTTGTCTAAGCTTTGAGTTGATATCGAATGATTTAATGTGCAGTGTTAGAGAACGTACGTAATAAAATACATTGTATATTATACATACGTACGTAAATATGCGTTCATGCGTCTATAAGTTATTTTCGTTGATTGGACGGGTCATGAGTCTATTAGGCCTGTGGTTAGAGACTAGCCTTGAAATCAAATCGCATGTTCCAATCTCAATTGCAGCGAATGGTCGTGTGATAAACATCGTCATTTGTAAATTAGTTATAGACGTGAATAAGTCACCCACTATAATATAGTATCCATAATAAATATTATGCATAGCTTGGTATTGGTGTGTTAAACAAAATATTGTTAAACATTTTTCTCATACATTTATTGCTATTTAAAAAGTTAGCCCTTTGCAGTGCTTATAACATTAAATAGCTTCTAGCATTAGTGACGAAATGCGAAATCTCTTATACTTAACCCATCCTTATTCTTCAGTTCTAAATAATAAATAATAATCGTAATCTTTGTTATAAAAGCACATACCACCAATAGTTGTTTATATAACTAGTTACATAAAGTTTGCCCGCTTTGTTCAGGAGCTTAGTATTAAATTAAAGGATTAATAACCTAAAGTTTCTTTGTTTGTAGTCCTCGGAAGCAGAGCCGTAGGCGCCACTTCTAATATAGCCCTTTGCTATATGACAAGCCACGAAACAAACTTCGCTCGCTCTGCTGTAGCTCATAAATCTCGAGGTTTTTAACAAAAGTGGCGTAGTAGAGCACCAATAGTATAAAAGGCATATTTCAATAGGCGTTTGCAAATGACGAACCGAGCGGTATAGTAAACTTAGCCCGACCCCGCTCTAACGCTTAATATTAAAGCTAGAAGTTCACCTATACGCGTTGTACACGTCTCTTGCAATCTTTCCGTTGTTACCACGACCTGAATCCGCTTTTGTCCCATATGAAAAGAACTGGGGCCAGAAAGGGAGTATATGCGTGAATAATTGAGGAGCTCTGGCGCTGAGAAATCTTAACAAAACTCATAGGAAAGTGGTCCGTGCTCGGCGCACGTGCGAGGCTCCCAGTCGCGTCCGTGCGGGCAGTGTAGCGGGGGTAGTGAGTAAGATAATTTCTGAACTTAGAACGTTGCGTTGTGAACGGCTCAATCTGTACTTAAATATTAATTACATGTTTAGTAATACTTACGTTAATTCGTCCTGAAAAAAGGAAGCAATACTTCAACAACGTTTGAGATATTGTCAAAGAAACGATGCGAATAATGAAGGTGGTAATTAACTTAACGTTAACTCTGGCGAGATAGACCCGTAACAATAATTATTTTGCTTGCAGTTTCTTTCAGCTGATAAATATACGATTTATTGAAGTCGCTTCCATGGTTTAGCATGACGCGGTGTAATTTGGGATACAATGACGCATTTATAATTAAATGTTTCACGTAGTCCGAAGTTACTATTTAGATTTTTTTGTAAAATTTCGACCTTTTGAACTTTAAAATAAAAAAAAAATAACAATATTTATTTTAATATATTAATTAGTTCAGTATTATCATTGCGGTAGAGACAGAGCCGGACAGAGAGCACATACTTCACTGCAGTTTATTGCACTGTGGCCCATTCTGCGAAGTACTGCGAGGACACAATGGATCGGTAGCCAATTGGGTCATTTCATAATCATGACATGGGGTCCCGATTAACACGTGTACGCAAGGAAAAGGTAAATCCCTAAAATTATTGGATTGAAGGAGTAAAATAAAACCAAGTCGTATAGAGTTTGTACACTACCAATTTATATTAATACGTATATGTATATTGAATAATGAATTTCACGTATCATACTAGGTATATTGGATAGAAAATGTCTCGTTTGGATTCTTTCGTGTTTCTAGTCGGAGATTTGACCATTATCCGATTTGTGCAGTGGTTGATCAGATAAATCGGAACGTGGCGAATTTCGTAATTAATATTTATCCAATGTTTTTCCTCACCGCGATTTTATGGTATATTGGTATTTATTTTTAAAATCTCACTCGGATTTGAACTAGTGCATGGCCTCTCTCTTTCGTCCACAGAGCCGCTCTTCCGACCATCCATTTTCCTATGTAAGTTACCTAATATTTTGCGAAGTCCGCTCGAGCGTAATATCATACAGAAACTTCTAAACGGGATAAAGAGTAGCCGTTGAAGTTTTAACTTGAGGTCTAAGTAAGTAAGTAAGAGGAAAACGGAAACTTGTTGTTTATAGATTCATACTGACGGGAACAAGTTGGAGGGGTTGAGGTGAAGGCAGAGCAACGGGAGTGAATACAGTGCGGAAAATATTAGTTCATGAATTGAAAGGAAAATGCTTGAGAAAATGTAAACAGGCCGCTTGCCGAGTAACGAGCTTTCCATATCAAGTTTATTAATAGGAGTTCGGTTTGGGAAGGAATGAAACTTGTAGTTTCTTTTGAAAATAACATGCATTTATTTTCTGAAGACATTACGCTATGTTAACATAAATTATGAAAATTAATATTTCGTATACTTATTAGGACTATTTATTTGGCGGACACAGCGGAGTGGTTTATTAAGAGAATACAAATATTAAGGACTTGTTTACATGAATATTTAAGTTTTCTAATTTAGATTAGACGTCAAGTTTAGGTAAAAGTGAATATCACATGATTAAGGTAGCCAAGAATACTACAAATACGGAAGCTGTTAGTGCATACTTTAGTTATTAAGTATTATGGGAGAAATATGGGAGTTTCGTCAAAAAATCATGAAGTTGTGTGACGTATTTTATGGATGACCCCATGATGTAGGTATATTATTATTATAACAATTAGACGCATGTTTGAAACTAGTACTTTTTACCTACCCCGGATTCGCGTGGGTGCGATTTAGAGGAGTAACATACGAATAAATATATATCGTACTACATCACATACATTGATTGACTTCGAGTTAAGTAGCTTAAGGACTTGTGTTACGGATATTAGAAACAACAGTGGTAAGTATTACAAATATAGACTTAAGTATTGGATATTAACACCCAGGCACAGAACAAATACAAATATTAATCAGACGAATGTTTGTCCTTGGTGGGGATCGAACCCACAACCCTTAGCGCATGGGGCAGGGTCACTGCCGATTGGGCCGTCGAGCCAGTCAAACTTACGCAATACTACTAAATACTCCTTATTTAGTTGTTATTTTAAAAGTTTTATTATTGCTGTGGTCATTCCGTGATTTCATAAAACCGATAACTTTTAAGCGAATTCGTCTGCGTAAGTATACCCGTGGGACTATCGTGTTAAAGAAGATATTTTTTTAAATACAAAGACTAGTTATTGAGTTTTCCAAATCTATTCTCCTTATATTACGAGTGGAGATTAGGAGCTTCTATGAGTAGATTCACACGTCACATTACACAGATCTGAACAGGTAACGCGTAGTCGCTCATTAATAACTAATCAATACGTAAAGTGCTTGTCCATCATATTAGCGCCTAATGTAAGTGCCGTGTAATATTAATGTACCTCAGAATGCTGATAAATTAATGTCTACTGCATGATCTGTCTCGATAAGACTAGGAGATTCTTCTTAGCACATTCATAGGTACTTTTATTGCAATGGCTTTGCTTGCGTTAATAAAGATTTTCTTAATAAATACATACAATACATAACATAGTACTGATCCTTGACCATTTGGTAAATATGGTCAAGGATCTATGTTGAAAATAAGTGCTTTAAACTTTTATGTATCCTTGAAAATTTTCATGTGAAATTTTAAGATAGTCATTGAGCTATTATTACTACGTATAGAGAAGCTATGTCAAACAAAAATATTGTCACAAAGCATAGACTGAGCGTGGTTCAGCATTTGCAGCGCTAAAACTAACAATTGTCGTCTAATTAAGCTATTAAAACACGCAGCGCTAAATCGCTCATAGAGTACATTTTTCTCGCGACCAAAACGTCGTAAACGCCATGAATTTCATGGCGGTTACGCGTTTCGTTCAACGTAGCGTTGATTACTTGCTATTCTCATAGATTAAAACCACAGAAGTGACACGTCTTTTATTTGTATCCTTCATGGGATTGAGTTTATACATTATTTAAATTATAGTTGGATTAAAAAAAAAATTTGAAAAGTTAATGGTAACGAATTATTGTAATGCATTTAAAATTAAATTACTTAAGTGATACATCAAATAAATTGGTATTAATACACATACACAAGTAAAATAAAAATTCGTCTGTTCTTTTTAAATTTTTTTAATAATGATTTATGCAACTCTACACGCTCAGCTTTATGCATTAGGTCATTTTCCGTTTGTGAATCAAATCCAAACTTACTTTTCATATCTTTGACCATCACTTTATAAGAATCGCATTTTTTTTAAGTATCTGTTTTGACGCTGTGTCTTCTTAAATTTATCTGTTAGTACTTTTTTAGCTGTAATTTGTTTTAATAATTTCTTTTTTAGTACTATAATTCGAGGTGTATCAAAGATTGATTCCGAATCGCTTACTGGTTCAGATATAGGTTCCACCAATTTGGGAGTACCTGGCTTTGAATCACTAATGTCGAATGGTACTGCACATTTCTTGAGATACACTCGACCTGTGTTTGTAAGTAAGTTAACTTACTTTTATCTTCTTTTTTAAAATGATCTAAACATATGAGTGTGTGGTCGCTGGGTAGCCAAGCCTCTTCGTTGCGATTTTTTGCACAAATTTTATCCATGCTTCTCTTTGATCACGATCAGGGCGAGGAAACCTAAAACAAACACTTACCGTTACGTCATCTTTTTTTTAGCTAAATTTGTAAACACAAAACCTCCGCGTTGCCGTCACGTTAAAATGCAGTCCAAGTCCACTACTAACTGTGCGACGGAGGTAGTCATATAGTCCACCCACCATGAGTACCTACGTGACCTGTCTGTACGGGTCACTTTTTCATAATCTATGATTTTTATACAAAATGTCGGCATGTAGAAAATAATTTTCAAAATTAGTTTTGGTTGGTTGTAGTTAATATTTTGTTAACTTACCCATGATAAGTCACACCACTCTCTTTTTTCTCTGCAGTGGATTGATTTTTACACGTTTTTAACACGCAAGACGGCATTTTTGCTATGTTGTTGTCACGTAAACACGCGTGTCAATGCCGTGAATGTCAGCGAGTGACTAAACGAGTTGTTGCCGATCGGCAACAACGCACGGCGCAAAAATCTTGTTCGCTACGTCGGTTCCATACACTAGTAATAATAGTTCAATGAAGATAGTCGGTGAAGTATGTAAGTTGTTAAGAATTGAAGGCAAACAAAGTTACCTTCGCAATCACAGTTGTAGTTAGGATACTCTTCAGTATCCTTATATTATACAAACGAGACTGCCAATTAAGTTTAGTATCTATTAAAAATATCTAATGCCTTGTCATGATTTTGGCCTGGCCGGCGCGGCCAGGGTGTTATAGATCTTTTTTTTCTCTCATTAAGTTGTAAGTAAAGATTATCATATTCTCCAAAAAACAATTTAAAATAGATATTCGGACATAATATCATTACCATTTATATTTCCTTCGATTGATACATAATAGCTACTTAATAGCACAAAGAAAATGCTTCACTCCACAATTGAATAGGTCCAAAAAGAGATCTCTAGTTATTACCTGGTACGTAACGTTGGAGCGCTTTTTATTGTTCACCGCACATAAAGGCCAGTTGCCCTATCTACTACATAAATCGGAAAATATTGATGTATTTCATCGTACCGCACTCGGGAGTTGCTACGCCGCAGTAGTGATGACCGAGAACTCGAAACTTTAAAAAAACCTTTTTTCGTGAAAACCTTTTTTACTCTATTTTTTTTGTGATTTAAGTCGTTTAGATATTATATTATATACTTAAGTATAAATGCTATTGGGTTTAGTAATAGATAAGAATGCTGTTTTGATATTAACAGCTGACTGCAATTCGGCTGACTGATATACTGCAATTCACGAATGAAATATAATATGTATAATATGTGGCTTAAAGCTTTCCTTCATGTATGAATTGTCATATATTTAGTGTAAAAAATCCGATATTTTTATTTCAATATCGGTAGGATTAAGACCGTCCTGCTGGATATGTAAGATTGTGTCTACCATATTATATCCTAGCAGATTTCTGTTAAATAACGTTAGCGTGTCTCAAATAATAATAAGACCACTCCTTCAAAGCTAAAAATGACCAATGCCTAAACGTCATCGATTCCTTTTGACCTCGCACACTATATAATATTACCGAGGAAAGCGGGATAAATTCTTGGTTTGTCGATCACAATCGAAACATCTAAAAGACATTACGATATACCAAATATAACGCATTACTGTTATTATAGCGAACTTCCCGAAAATTCGAAAGGGATTCCTGCATAGCGCTTTGATCTGATCTGATTTACTAGCGTATTTCAGCTGAGCAAATACTTACTTATTGAGCATTCGGCAGCCAAATACCATTACATCGGATTCGGCACCACACCGCACTAACCGGGCCGATCGCCGGCGGCCATTCGGCAATACTCTCTATTTGCTACATTTCCACCGGGAATTATTTTCGGCGTATTTCCAGTGCAGTATCCCCGCTGCAGACGTAGTAAATATGTTACGGAGCGTCCTTGACTCAAGGACAGTACAGCGGTATTGCCAACTGTTGGCTGCCGAATAAAATTATTATATGAAGCTGTATACAATCAGTACAATGATCAAGCAAGGTGGATTGAACTATACTTTGATTTGTAGCTCCATTGCAGATTACCTGCAAGTGTATATGAACGAACCGGATATGTTACGTAAATAATTTAAGCGTTAATTTGTTAACATATCCTATATATATATATATCTATCTTCTACTATTCTTTTATACAGAAAGCTTAATAAATATGAAACTGTAATGTTTATACATATTTTTTTAATTCAAGACGTGCAAATAAATAAGATCTGGTGGTAAAAAAAGGTTGACAACACAGTTCGGGGGTTATCTAAAAGCCAAGATATGTCGAAGGAGTGGTTTGGTGATGTTTACTGCGGCGCGGGGCATGTTGAAGCTTTATAGGCCATAGGCCCCGTCTTGAGAAACAAGATTCTGTCAAGTTGTAAATAATGTGTTTTTTCGCAATGTAGGTACTCTTGAATATTCAGTACGCTCTCGAACACACAACTGTTCGTCACAAAAAGTTTAGGTTGAAACTATCAGATGAAGGCTAGTTTTGAATGTTTAATAGGAATATTTTAGCATTACTAATTAGAATTAGCATTATGACGCTCTAGCCACTTTTCACAACTTTCCATCTAACCCAACTCTATTTTTGGCTAAATCTGGTTTAATTAGCTCATTGTTCATAGAACTGTGCCTACCTCTTTAGGGATTGCATCTTGATTGCATATGTATGTAAGATTTACCTACTTGATTTGAAGGTTCAATCGGAACGTTTTATTAACGCATTATTAGAAATAACATAACATTATTTACTCTGATTTCTTAGCTGCTCGAGTAATTGTTAAGTTTTTCGGATATCAAATTAATCTAAATCACGAAAACCGTATAAAGAAAAATAATAAAAAAGGAACAAAAAACAAAAAAAAGACAGATCCAAAAGTATATTTTGGGTTGTACTTAGGTAGGCATAGTGCATACTTATTCTTCATGCTAGCTCTCCAGCAAGATTTATATAGTAAAGAGCAGTGTGTGGTAAGCTGGAGCAGAGCCAGCCTAAGTCAGTGCATTTTTGGGGCATCCTATATCTAATATATGTAATAAAAGTTACCTACTCCTAGATGTCTCCTTGCAGCCCGACAAAAGTTTCAACTATGCCATAGTAGAGGCTTAATTTCAGTGCCTTCTTTAGTTGGCCGTAAGAGTCTTCTGGACATATCTGTCTCAGTTAGCAAACGTTATACCTGTACATGTTGAATGTCCTTTTGATAAAACACAAGAGCGTTCTATATTTTCTTTAAAATTAAAATCTCTAAAAAGTCACTTGTATTTTAAAATAAATGAATACTATAATGGTAAAAAGGGTATTGTCAGTTTGTTAAACGTCAGTTAAGTAACTAACTAAAACACAAAATAATTGGTTGTACATTAATTGGTTACTGAGCTAGCAGTTTAATTAAGCAACGGTATAATAACCACTATTTGCTTATTTAACCGATCAATGTGTGTACAATTAACATACACATACACTTCCTAAGCTGATTTTTGCCATGTCTGCTATGTATGTTCGTCTTCTTACCCATTAAGAAATGGGTGTTGTAATTCGTATAAGTACATATAGTTATCGGTACTTGTTTAAGTGCCGTTGTAACGTAGGTAATCATATTTATTCCTTTTATCTAATACATACATAACATCACGCCCATAATCTCCGAAGGGGTAGGCAGAGTCAAAGGGGCAGCAGGACCCTTTAACCACATTCAGCCAAAAACAAAACTGGGACTGGGTTAGATGGAAAATTGTGAAAAAGTATGACAAGTGGCTAGCTTGTCGCCTACACAATTACATACCCAAAACCATATATGTATACCATTAGTCGTCTTTTACGACATGCTAGGCAAGAACCACAGTTGGCATATTCTTTTTAAGTCCCAGACCAACATGGGACAAAACCTTTTTACCTTTCATCTAATCTGGAAATCACAGCTTTGACTGGCTCGATGGCGCATTTGGTAGTGACCCTATCCTATGCGCCAAGAGTTGTGGGTTTGATCCCCACCCAGGACAAACATTCGTGTGACAATACTTGTGTTTGTTCTGTGTCTGGGTGTTAATATCCAATATTTTAGTATATATTTGTAATACCAAATAGTGCTTAAGCTACTTACCTCGGAGTCAGATCAATGTATGTGATGTAGTCTGACATTAAAAAAAAAGCACTGTTTAACACTTCACGTATCTTAGATAAAGAAAATAACTGACAAAATCCAGGGCAGGTTTTTACGAGACTTACCTATTTACTTTAATTAAATAGACCACTTTGTTTACTCACACAACATACATTGTGTTAATCTAACAAGCATTATAATTGGTCAGCCCTTTATCTACAGACTAGGAGTATAAATAATTTCGCGTGTATTCCCAACAGTACTTGAGCATAAAAGTATAAGCCTATATAAACACCGTCTAGGTACAGAATGGTACAGGTAAACACGTTATTCCCTGTACTGTAACTGTAAGGCATTAGAGTACAATAGCCTGTACCTGGTTCAGACCGTAGGCTGTACCTCGCTTGTTCATGTACAATCCCGGCGGAATAGACGGTAAACAAAGGATCATCTCGAATACCTCTGGTCACCGGTGCCTATACTATTATACATATATAACTAACTTATCCTTTAACTATATCTTTCATAGGCAGTATCGCCTGTGTGAATTACGATTAGACCCTTTATCAAATGAGAAAAATATAAATGTCCTATTAATGGAAAAAACTACTACATATCTTTAGAATAGAATAAAATTTTCTTTAAAAATAGTTTGTATTTCAAACGTTTAAATTTACTTTGATGGTTCCATCTTCTTCGTAATATTTCCATTTTAATTTTTGTTTTATAAATATTAAGATATGAACTCTGCGCTGGATTTGTTTACATAATGAATTATCATTTTCAATGAGAATGCTTGAAGATTATTGGCTTACCTTTAATCTAATTATAAGTTAAATACAGTAAAAATTTAATTGGAAATAACATACTATACTATACATATATACCTATGTATACATTTCATTTATAACATAACATATGTACTATATATATTTCCATAAGTTTTTTTTTTAATATTAAATGCCATAGTAAATTTTAATAAGACTACTTGCACTATCTGTGATTAAACATTCTCATTGTCGACTCACTCCTGCAAAGTTTTGGCCTGTTGTTAAATTTCCAATATTTTTCTTGACCAACTTGGGCAGATTCTTGTCGAGAGCTATCTACCTACATACATACAACTTGCGAGTCTGGAAGTATGAAATTCTGAGTGCTTACTACTTTTAAGACTAAATTTTGTGTGAAAACTTTTCCATGATACTTAAATAGGGTAGATATTTATATTTACCCCTAATGCTCCATTCGAAATAGGTAAAGAAATTCTAAAATGAGCCGTCTGTAAGTCACAATTTATTATATTGTCAATAAAATTCAAAATCAAATTCAAAATATCTTTATTTATATAGGCTTCAAGGAAGCACTTATAAATGGTCAATATACAAAAATAAAAAAGAACAAATAATACTACCACCGGTTCGGAAGGTAGATTCTATCGAGAATAAACCGGAAAGAAACTCGATAGTTGTTAGTCTTTTAAATGCCAATTATACAATTTTGTAAACTTAATTAATTTACACTTAGACTACTGCAGATGAGGTCCTTGTCATTGAGGAATTCTTCGATCTTGTAATAGCCCTTACTCATTGAAAATGATTTAATGCATAATTTGAATTTATGTAAGGGTAATGTTAAAATACTCTGTGGTAGTTCATCTCTACCGGACTATTGCAAAGTGATATTTAAAAAGCTTTGAGCAAAATAAATATTACTTTATATACTATAAGGACTGTATTTATATTATTAGTTCTGTCTCAATATAAAAGATCGTTGCTCAAGACGAGATGAGACGGCTGCATGTACAATATTTAATTCGTTCTACTTGTGCAACCGTGAGAAAGTCGGATTAACACTGCAATGCTTGCACCTGGACCGCGCCACCCCGGGGAACGATTTTACTCACCTAATAGGTGACATGGGAACGGTAATTGATAGATCATTTACCGTAAGCGAATAGTTGCAGATGAGAGACTTTTACTCTTGGATGTTAAAATTCTAAATTTATAACGTGAAACCTTGCCAAAATTATCTGGATTAACTATTTGTATGAGTTAAAATATGATTTGAATCGTTTGATGAAAGCGACAAGCATCGATTGGTTACACTTATAAAGTGGTACATACATACATAACATCACGCCCATAATCCCCGAAGGGGTAGGCAGAGTCAAAGGGACAGCATGCCCTTTCAACCACATTCAGCCAAAAAAAAGGGTTAGATGGAAAATTGTAAAAAGCGGTGACAAGCGGCTAACCAGTCGCCTACACAATCACATACCCAAAACCCGATATACCATCTGTCGCCTTTTACGACATGCTAGGCAAGAACCACAGTTGGCATATTCTTTTTAAGTCCCATACCAATATGGGACAGTGGGCTGGGTTGGATGGAAAGCTGTGAAAAAGGATTGACAAGTGGCTAGCTTGTCGCCTACTCAGTCACATACCCAAAATCCCGTAAACCATGATTCGCCTTTTACGACATGCTAGGCAAGAACCACAGTTGGCACATTCTTTTTTTTGTCCCAGATCAACATGGGCCAAGTCCCAGACCTACATGGGACATTATAAAGTGGTCATTTGTTGTTTTAGTAACGTTGCGATATTTACTACTTACAAATTACAAGTAGTAAATATCTATATACTATAATTCTAAAACATATGATTGCCGTATTAAAATAGAAAATGGAATTGGAAATTTTATTCTATAATTATTATGTTTGGTTTCGATACCCACAGATGTTGGCAACGTTACCTCTATCACTACAACAAATCGTAGGTACCAATAACACTCTTTCTTAACAAATTAAGGGCCTCATTATTTTAAACAGCTCACGTTCTCGTATAGCGCTGAAAAGATCTTTTGTTCCGCTGCAAAACACTTGGCCGAGTCAATCGCCATCGCAAGGCCCGTTAGGCTTTGTGAACTGCGCAAATTAATGACTCACAAGCGGCGGCGTATGCAGGGTTAAGTTTCACCTCCCTTGTCGAGACCCCTATTTGATTTTTGAGCACAATTTCACCATACCCTTGGCGGGTTAAAGAAATATGAATTTCAAATTACGAAGTGTTTTAGAATGCGAACATGTAAGGCTATTTTTGTTTATTCTGCACATAATAAGTCGTTTAAGCATACGGTGTAATGCTAAAAGGGAGTCTGTTTATGAAAAGCTTTATCGTTTGAAGGTTATGTAGATTCTTTGAGATTGGAATGGAAAAGCCTCTGTGCCTTTAATCTCGCACTCGCGTGTATTTTCGTAGGATAGGGGAAAAACTGGGGAACTAATATTTTTTATTCTAGTTACGAACATCTACTAAAAACATTAATTTAATGGTAGCCTAGTTCATCAGCTAATGCTTAGTATATATTTACAGTTGTAATAAAGATAAAAGGTTACATAAAATTTTCTATAATGATTACTTAATATCCGATTACCGGAAACTGTAATCCTACTAATATTATAAATGCGAAAGTTTGTTTGCATGAGTGGATGTTGGTTACTCTTTCGCGCAAAAACTACTGCTGGATTTTTTTACACCCGAATAACATATAAGCTAGGTTTTATCGACGTACCACGCGAGCACAACCGCGGGTTGAAGCTAGTATAACATAAAACTACCAGTTATGATTAGGTTAAAGAAAATAATAAATTATCAGATTATGTAGTATTTTGGGTCAATGGTAAAAAAAATATTTAATTTCGTAACACTAACCAGTTCCCGACTAACGGTAATTTCAATCTCAACGGTCCTGCTAAAACATCTTCACATGTGAGACCAAACAGGGATGACCATTTACATAACAATGAATCGCAAGCCGTGTGAAACTAGCAGCGACTTCGCAACCCCCTTACAAGCTCCTATATTATTGCCGTGAAGTATAATTAAATTTCAGTTACGATTGCGTATGTTCCCACTAAACGAGAATCTCCCCTAAGCAAGTACAGGTAAACACAGATACGTAAGACGTTCGAGGGGTGGAAATCAAAGCGACAAAAGAAAGGAGTCCATTGTGTGCGTATGCGCAAGTGACCCACGTGCGCTGGCGTTCCCACGGGCGCGCGCGGAGGGGCTCAGGATCCATATATAAGGGGGCTGGAACTCCAAAACGACCACTTCCGAATTTAACTTGCTACTGTGAACATCCCTGGGGGCACCCGCCCCTGAGGGCTCTGAAAATTTAAAGCAAAATTTACTCGGTCTTCACCGATAGTTTGTCAATTAAAAGTTCGGAACTAAAGTGGTGTTAATTAATGTTTCATTAACGGTAACAGTTTTTACAACGAAAATTAGTTCTCAAAGGCAAAGTGAGGCGAAGAGTGCTTGGCGATATTTTCGAGGTAAGTTCAGTTCCTTGTTGTTTTATTGTAAAAGCTCTTTTTATGAACCATCAGTACCTATCAGTTTGTTCCTTATTTTTTATTCGAAGTCTTGTTCGAAATTTTACATTGCTATTGTTATAGTTGACATATATCGGTACTAACGGTAAATTTAGTAGCACTAAACTATTACTACTATAAATTTGCTTAACTTTCTTTGGATTTTCTAACCTTTTTAAAAAATAGTTGATTTTTATTTTTAGTTAATTAATTGATTTGTAATTAAGGTAATATAAATTTAAAGTGCAACGAAAGCTGCTAACAGCACATGTCAGTTACAAGTTCGAATAAAAACATTAGTATGATCCATCATCTCCTTTAGATTTTTGGACCTGTAATTTTTAAGTATAGTAATTGTTATTATGCTATAGTAATTCTTGACATTTGCTCCGTTTTGCTAAACATATAGTTTTGTTTTGTTCCAGATGTAAGAGGCAATCATGAAATTTGATATACATGTTCGTATATTTTGATCTGTCTACTTGCGCAGTCGACATGCAAAAGATGAATTCAAACTTTTGGCATCCAGAAAGGTCACATATCTCCAAATAGTACCTACTGCATATGAAAATTTCAACAACACAATGAAGTCCCAAAATCATGAAATTGTTCCGGCAGCGAGAGAGAAAAACATCATCAAAGGTGAATTGACGTTATAATACTAGATTCCCAAAGATAGGATAGGCTTAGGTTAATTGGTGTGTCTTATAGGTAAGGTTTTGTAGTTAGGTAAGTTGAGTAAAGTTGGTTCCGTAATAAAATGTATTATCACAATTATAAGGAATACATGGATTAAAATTTTCTGTTAACAGTGCCTTAATGATCGGTATTTTTGTTAACCAAGCAAGTTACCATACATGTTTTTGTTTTTGTTACGTTTGCGTTACCGTTTTGTTGCAGTTTTGTTAAAGCTAAACAATGTCAGTTGAGATAACCATTGTTAGCGTTTTAATGGTCTGATAAATAATTACACTTCGATAAAGTACATATAATACGTCTAACAGCAAATATTACTAAAGCACTCTTTTGAAATGTGTCATTTTAATATCAACTGGTCCGTTATAATTTTATCTGACAATCTAGAAATCGATCCTTAATAAGATCGGGCGATTGAAATGGGACAGTTTCGTAAATTACGGGTTGAGACAAAGTTAAGTTTGTTTTTGTTAGCCTTGTTAAGTTTTGTTATGGTATCCAATTGACGCGATCGTTATAATATTTACTTTGACTTATCGGTATTTGAAATCCTTATCGATTTTCTATGACACGTCATTCGTTTAACATCTTACGGGTTGTTGATTTTTGGTTAAAATTAACCAGCTGGTCTGGTTTTGTTTATTGTTTGCATGTAATGTTTGTTCGATACCTCTGTTTTAATTAGGAAGTTGATTTTTTGTTTTGTTATTATTTGAAGTAAACAAGCTACTTCGTGATTCAAATCCGCTGTTACCAAAATGTTCACTAATACGAGTAGTACGTATTACTGTTGAGTTTTCTTTGTTAATTTCAAGTTGAATTTTTGTTTTATTGTGAATCTCTTTAAACATGAACGTTACCAATTACCTTACCAACAAATCTGAGAATACGTACATGACAAGTTACTTGGCTTGATCAATAGGCAAGTTGACTCAAAAAAAAATAATTAGTCCATTATATAGATTACAAAAAAATATTGCTCACGTATTTTTTCTTTTGTTTAGCAAACCAAAAATGACGAAGATACAGCGCGTTAAAGGTGCGCGTGACGTCACTTGTTCTGTTGAATTTTAGTAACAAGTGATGTAAAAGCGCCCCACTCCAGATCTTTTAAGCGCTGTATCTTTGTTATTTTCCGAGCATTTGATAAAGCAAAAAATACGAACTCAATATTTTTTGATATTCTGACTAGCGGACTAAAAAAAATATTTTAGTCAACTAGCCTATTCTTTGTTACGAAAATGTTCATTATTATGAGTACAGTTGAGTTTTTTTGTTAATCTCAAGTTGAATTTTTGTTTTGTTGTGATTACTCTCAAAAATGAACGTTTCCAATATCGTTACGAAAAAAATCTTAAAATACATACATGACAAGTTACTTTGCGTTACCAAAATGTTCACCAATACGAGTACTGTTGAGTTTTTTTGTTAATTTCAAGTTGATTTTTTGTTTTGTTGTGATTACTCTTAAAACATGAAAGTTACCAATTTTGTTACCAAAAAATCTGAAAATACTAATATGACAAGTTACTTTGCGTTACCAAAATGTTCACCAATACGAGTACCTACTGTTGAGTTTTTTTGTTAATTTCAAGTTGAATTTTTGTTTTGTTCATTGCTTTCAAAACACGAACGTTACCAATTTCGTTACCAAAACATGTTGAAAATCGTTACCTTCTTTATTGACTTCATTTTGTTTTTGTTGAATTGGCATTGACCAAAGCCTGTTATTGTTATTTTTTGTAAATTCAGTTGAATTTTTGTTTTGTTACTATGTACATAGACCGATCTTCTCTTTTTTTAAATATAAAAGCCTACATTTTGATATGATTCCATAACTATCATGAAAAAAGTTTTACATAGTATGTTTTCCTATCTAAAGCCTTCACAACTTGTTGATTTCATTGTTAAAATAAGTTGAGTTTTTGTTTTGTTACTGTTATGTTCAGTAAATTCAAATCAAATCAAGACCGTTGATAAAATTATCTATGAAGATACCCTACATCATTCTAGCCTATATCCGTTCTTCAAATCAAATAGTTGATTCGATTTAATTAACCACTTGAAAGTGACACATACTTCATTGTTGTTAATTGTTTTTGTTCTTGTTTTGCCTGAAACAATCACGTTGTGCCTTACGCCGAAAGTGCCTGATATTGTTTCATTTTGTTTATCTCTTTGTGTTGTGTTGTTTGGCCTTCTGTCGAGGTTTGACTCAAAACCTTATCGGAATGCTTTGTTGTTTTTATGTGTAATATAACTCAATCATCATATATTCTGTACCCACATCTATTAGAATCTATATTTTAGTAGCGGCTTTGTCAAAAGTTCTACTCGGAATATATTTATCAACGAACAATGACTCTTTGATGTTCGTTTGCTGTGAGTTATTTGCACGTAAAATTTTTTTGTTTTATTTTTACTTAGTGACTGTGTTATCCCTTATTCATTCCAGGAATAAATTTGGTTTACACAGAAATATTGAAAAGAGTATCCATAAATTACAAAATTAATATATATTGTTTGGATATTGTTTTTAAATATTATATTATATACATAATTTGAAATTCTTGCCTCTAGTGCTGGTCCGCATAATATTTGTATAACACAATAGTTTTCGCACAAATATAGGTGCATACTCTAATTAACAGTTCTTGTCTTTATACTTCTGGGGATAACATATTCATTACGCTCGTTTTTGTTACACTGTTATTTTTAGTTATCTAGTCTTAAGTATTGAATTGTTGTTAAGTTTTGTGATATTACTGTTAAATTCAAATGGCTGTGTTTGTTAGTTTTATGTTAAGTTTTCGTTTTAACCGTTTTTGTTATTAATTTGTTTTCCGACATTAAGGCCGCCTATATCCTGGTAAACATGATATGACAATGAAACTTGTATTATAATATGATTTAGTGTAAGTCCTGCTTTTATACCATTAACTGATATGTTAAAACTGAAGCTTTGTATAAAATTAACAAATAGGTTAAGATTATTTATTAAAGATGTCTGCCAGTAGTGTGTGTTTGAACGTGTGAATAAAAAAAAACTAAAATGATTGGTTTTATTTCATCTTCGGAATAAGTATGTACCACAAAAAATTTAATATTTATATTTTTAAAAAGTTCCAAATAGATGGGTATCGCTTCATAATAATATAAAATATAATAATTTGCTGAACTTACTGAAACATGGCAAATTACAAAAGAATATAAATTTTGATAGATGTCAGGTGCTTATCTCGACACCTGTCTTAGATAACAGATACCGCCATAATTTGATTTTAATATTGGCATATTTAATATGATTTAACATGAGAATTTAAGGTCACCATTTAATCATAGTAATAAAAAAATAATAAAAAGAAATAAATATAATACCGATCATGGTAAAACCGCAGGGCAGCTTGTGGCGAGCTGTTGGTGAGTAGCGACACCACGGACCCGAGTTCTCCCGAGGAAACACTATCGTCCTCACCTCTGGCTTGCCTTGATTGGCTGATCAGAGTGGAGCGCAAGAGCTATAGGCTCGAAAGGGTGGAAGTGCTCAATCTGCGTAATAACGGGGAAACCCGCTCCATACTGTCCAAGATCGCAGTCTGCGATGGCGAAACCGGTGCACACCTCTCAACACCCTCCAGCCAGCGACCTGGTGTTGCTCTCTTGCTCCTATGCAATTTTGAGGGCCCATCAGGGACGATCCGCATGGCAAGTCACCATTTGCCAACTTTCCAATTTGTGGGATATTGGAATGGCAAATGTCCCGTTATCCCACTCCATTTCACATCCACATTCAATAGGCCTGACTATGTAATCCTTATTCCAAGACTAAACCGCAGGGCAGCTTGTGGCGAGCTGTTGGTGATTGGCGACACCACGGACCTAAGACCTCCCCGGGGAACCCAATATCTTTTCCCCGACCTTTGGATTGCCTTGATTGGCTGTCTAAAGTGGAGCGCAAGAGCTAATGCTTAAAAGGGTGGAAGTGCTCAATCTGCGTAATAACGGGGAACGGCTGACCGGACTACCGCGATCCAGAAACCGGTGCACACCTCTCAGCACCCTTAGCCAACCACCCAGTGTTGCTTCCTGGCTGCCGATTGGTAGCTAATTTGGGATGCCCACCAGGGATTATTGGGTGGCAAGTCACCGCTTGCTAATCTCTCAATTAGTTAGACATTGGCAAGTGTCCATAGCTCTAGTTATCTGGTCCACAAATCATTATTCCGATCCCAGATTAATTTACATCCTGTTACAATAACAATCCATCAGTTGATGATCGTCATTCAGTGACTTAAAAATGGTTAATACATTTGTTTTAACAACACAGACAGTCTGTGAACTTATCTGTCACCAACAAATCATCATACACATCAGATTGTATTGAAAAATCCACAATAGATGATTTCAAATAAAAAATTCTTCGATCTATGAAGTTTCACGTGAATACCACCGAGTTTTTATTGGCAAGAAGTCAGAAGAAATTGGCAACAAGCAGATTATCTGGTCCCTGAAATGTAAAATGAATGAATAAAATAAAATAAAATAAAATAAAAAATAAAAATATCTTTATTTCTCAAATTTTAAATTACAATACTTATCTTTGTTTTTTTTTTAAACTACTTAGTTATATACATACCTTATGTAGGTAGAAATTAAACTTGTATGAACAGTTGATGTAATCACTTTGTAATTAAACCTGTAAGAACAGTTGACGTAACATCTTTGTAATTATTTTGTTAAATATTCATAAAATTTAAAAGTTCAATGGTCTTAACATTAAATAATAAATACACTTGGATTTGTTTTCTTGATGATTCCTCCATTTTATTCCTTAAATATTTACACAGATAGGTATGTAATTAAGTTCTTAATATATAATATTACACACACAAATTTTACTCACATTTTTGATGCTAAAACACGTTTTCGCTTATTTATGTAGCGCAGTTAACGAAAGGAATAATCAATACTAAAGTAATATAGATAAGTATCTATAAAAGTTAATTTATATAACATTTGTTTTAATTTATTATCTGAATGACGATGTCTATAAATATGATAATCATCTTGTTAGCCTAAATATATTTCTGAATGTTATAATATTCTTTAACATGTTTAGGGTTCCCTACTCATATGGTGCCAACGGGATCCTATCTTTCCGGTCGTCCGTTCGTCCGTCCGTCTGTCACGGGTTACATCTGTTGATCTTCAAAATGTTGTTTTTTGAAAATTTTGCAGAATATATAAAATGTTAATCAATGTGCTGTGGTACGGACCCCTCCGTGTGCTAATCCGACTCGCACTTTGTCTGTTTTTCTACTTTAAATATTTACTAGCTTTTACCCGCAGTAACAGACAGACAAACAGACAGATAGACAGATAGAGTTCCTCTCACATTTATATTTAGTAAGGAAGTAAGGATTTCGAAGTTATGGGATGCACTCATATATAATTTCGAGTCGTTTATTATTCAGTTATACGCTTGTTATCTTACAACTTTTGTATACGACTTTGTCAGCGTTTTATTTATGTCTATATTTTATATAAGGAGATAGTTGTTATAGGCACAACACGATGTATCTCGGGAGCTATATCTATAACTAAAAAAAAAAAAAATGACTAACTATATCCTTTTCGAATTTTGAAATTTCATCACAATCGGTTTAAACGTAACAAATAGCCAAAAAACATAAAGAAAGTTAATATAGCATTTATAATATTAGTAAAGTAAAGATTACCCATCGCATTTTATGACAGCGTATTAAAAATTCACACGCAATATGTCATAAAAACAAGAGCATGCTCAAACAAGTAGATTGTTAATTTCGTTCGTTAATTTCGCAAAAGTTATTCGTTGGCGTTGATTCAGCGCGCAATTACAACGCTTTATGTGTTGTCTAAAATTTGTTTTTGTTGTTTTGTACACGATGTACGTATCTGATTTAGACAAAATAACTTTACGTTACAATTAAATATATTAAAATGTGAGATGAGATACGTGGGGATGATTTGCGATGAATAATTCATGCATTGAAGGTCTGTCTAGGCTGTCTAGTTTCCAGTGTGGTTTTTAATATATTAGATCGTTTGTTAGAGTCTGAAACTCTAATAAATGATCTTTATTCTTTTGTTTAAAAACTAAACAAATAATAATACTAAGGAAACTAAACTAACTTGTTAGTTTCTTCTGTTTCATGGACGCATATTCTTCATACAATTTAGTAATTAAATAAATATAATAAGGGTGGGTTGGCTAGAAATAGCCAGACAAAAATTAATAAAACATTCAAAAATTAACTTTTTAAAACTCTGTTCTCATTAGTTTAACAAAAACACTATATATCGAATATATGTAGTCTATAGCTACGTTACGTTATGTTACATTTACGTTCTCGGCTGCCAGTTTTTTTTCGGTCAAGCTACTAGATTCAAGTAAAAAAACATAAACAGTTACCTATGTCAAAGTAAACTGTATTTTACGGCAATTTAGTTTAAACCGCAATAAGGTAACATTTTGGAAAACAAAGAGTTCGAAACAACTCCAGATAGAATCTTTTTGACGAACCCATTCGCATTGATATAAAATACTTTTCAGCCAATAAACAGAAAGGCGTTGTTGGTATATGATTCGAATCCACTACTAAGTATTTAGAATATTATCGTTTGTCAATCTTCCGAGATTAGTTGCAATCTTCTGCAATGATTAGGAAAGTCTTTTTGATTTTTTTTGTTTTTTATATAGGTTCGACTGGTTCGATGGCGCATTCGGTAATGACCCCGCCCCATGCGCCAAGAGTTGTGGGTTCGATTCCCACCCAGGACAAACATTCGTATGACGAATACTTGTGTTTGTTCTGTGTCTGGGTGTTATTATCCAATATTTGAGTATACATATATTTGTGATACCACTGTTGATTCTAATATCCTTAACACAAGTGCTTAAGCTACTTACCTCGGAGTCAGATCAATGTATGTGATGTAGTCGGATATAGGTACATATTATTATATAGAGCCTAAACAGTCATTCCAATGGACGTTTTGCCTAATATCTCGACTAGTTTGAGATGTTATTTTATCAGATATGATTTTTAGCAGGTAGGTAACTACCACCTGTATTAAGGACTAGATAATGCTAAAAGTCATTTTTCCAATTAGATTTCTTAACTAAGTATACGTTCCATTACAGTGGTTATTTACATACACAATATATCTCCAAGGCAGCTTTATTATCCCAGCGGAAGGTTTAAACAAAAAAGTGCAATTTCAAAAACTAATTTCGTCCCCAATTAAAACATTTTAAAAGGTTGGTGTTTTATCCAAGTCATAAAGCATTGTGCACTGTGAATAAAGGCCACGTTTTAAAACCACTAATCTAGTGGGATATTGTTGGAGCTTATCCAACTGTTCGCTATCAGCGTGCAATGTATAAGTCCCGTGCATCCATGGACGCAAAACATTGTGGCGCTGCGAACCATATACACCGCATACAGATGTAATGAAGATAGTTTTCGGTGGAGAAACAAGAAGTTCGCCTCATGCAATCTCGCCGCTTAGCCTCTTCTTAATTGCTTAACTTTAACCGGCCCGTCTTCCTGCTGTCGCTGGCTTCGTTTAACTTCACGCATACTTCACCCGAGATAAGATACTTCTAGCAGAACGCTGTAACATAAGAGGATGTGTAATTTTTTTTTAGGGTTCTCTGTCAGCTAAGAGACTAGGCGCTTGTTGAAATTGTATCTACGTCTGATATATACCTACGGTCATTTGTACTCGGGGTCGGTCGGTGGATGTTTATAAATGTATTTATTTAAATATTCAATAATTTACTGATTATAAGGATAAATTCATAGTGTGAAAGTAGGAATCGCAGTTTAAAAGACGATTACATAAATAGTAAAATATTCATTATTAATGTAATTGACTTTTTTCCATCCAATGTCGTTTTTAAGCTGTTGAAGGCTCTAGGCACATTAGAATTTTTTTTCTATTTATCAATAGAACAATACAGAATATTTTTTCGTAATCTATCTGACCAGCTAATTTTGTTTTAATCCAGTACTCTTTTCCCGGTATTCTTACAAATGCAAGCAATCGAGACAGTTTTACTTGAGTCATAAAGCCTTGTCATAGCAGACTTTATTACATCTGTTTCACAATATTACTCACTACAAACGTTTGAGTTTACGAATACTCTGTCGGGATCTAGCTAGAAGTAACCTACAATAACTTGCACACGAATTAGACTTATAGTATATAGGTACTAAATGATGTCTGTACAAAGTTTTTCAGTTGTAGGTTGGAATATAGAGCTGTGTCTACGTTTCTGCTTCGAATAGCGCAAAAAACACAAGCGTCCAAGTCAAACGAACCGATAGCGGCAATAGCTCAGAATACATAATGGCCGACTGTGGGCAAACATTTTGAGGCTGCACAAAAATAGCTAGTTCGTCGTTTGTTAGCCGTACCTCTAGGGCTTTTTCTGATGGTTGTCTTTGCGTAGTGAAGACTTCTGCTCACTCATTTTTTTTTATAATAAGTAAGTCGTTTCTGACATCGATAACTACTAAGAGGTAGTAGCTCAATGGTAGTACACGCGTCTCACATATGAGGTCTGTTGAAACAAACTCAGCACGTACGCTTGGATTATCAAACATCTTACTGGTTTATTCTAGTTCATGGACGGTGAGGAATAACATGGTGAAAAAAACGTTTACAAAAAACTATTTTTTACTTATGATCCTATCTGACAGGTTCTTCTGTGCAAAGATTACTAAAATCAGCTAGCAGTTGCTCCAAAATAATAACCAGAATAGCTAATTCCATGATCATATTTCAAGTCAATCCTGACTAGGTGCGCGACGTACCTAAGAAGATACCGTACGTTATTAAGAAAAAGATGAATATCAAAACTACGTAGTCTCAAAGGCCGATGAAGGTTGCTTCACTGAACGAGGAAGTGCAAAAGTTAAATTATGTTAACATAATACAGTTTGGTTAACCAAACTGTAACCCGAGCCATAAGTAATTTAAACACCTCTTAAATAATCATGATTGGAATACGGCGATTAGACCACGTACAAGGAAATTCCTCCACTTATATATTGGTATGTGGAACAATAGGTAGCTGTTTCCGCAGCTTACCTTGCAATTTTGCCAACTTGTGGTTCAGTAATTAACACACCAAGTTTTGCGTAGTAGGATAATCGCGTTCAAATTATGTCTGGTACTTCCAAAAGAAGTACAAAAACAGCTTGTACGTACAGAGCAGGTAATGCAAAGGATAGAACATATGTTATACGAAGTAAAATTTTAAGAAATATTTCAAGACTTGCTCCTCTCTATGATTATGGAATTAAACTACTTAAATATGTAAGTTTTTATAGTGTAAAACCCTATTTTTTTTTAATAAATTAGCTTAAGTTTAAAAAAAAATACACTACAATAAAACACAAGCTATTTAAGATAGTTCCGTCCAAATCATGTCCAACTAATACACTACAACTAAAACGTAAAAAAAACTTTTTTATATTGTAATTTTGCTTATGTTAATAAATAGTTAAAGATGTTTAAACATTTAGATGATAAATTTAATGGTACCTATTAAAATTTTAATCAGATGTTTATTTCAATTAAATTATTGAAGTACATGATACATATTTCATCTCATTACTCAAACATCAATGCCTAAATACAATGATTAATAACGGTCTAGTGGATGCAACTAATATGTATGTTTTAGATGTAAGCAAAAAATATATAATTGCATGAAGGCAAAATAACACTTGGACTGTAATTATTTTGTTATTTAGATGTCGTACAAGGACACTATATTTTACTGACTTATCATCTTCCTATCATTTTTCAAAAAATTCAAAATTCAAAATTTCTTTATTCATGTAGGCCTTAAAAAAGCACTTATAAATCGTCAATTTTACAAAACCTTAAGAGCAATGTGAATCTACCACCGGTTCGGAATGCTGATTCTACCGAGAAGAAACCGGCAAGAAACTCGGTAGTTACTCTTTTCAGCGTCAATATATACATGAGTAATATACAGTTTTCTTTTAAATGTTTTAAACCAAATCATACAATCAATGACTGCGGGAGATGACATAATATGATTACTTACAATAAAAGTGTAAGATTAACCAGAGCAGACCAGCCCCCAAAGGTGGCACCTGTGCACAAGCATGACGTATGTGTCAGCCATCGTTTCACTCAACCATATCAGAGGGAATGTAACGACCCGCCACATAACGCCACCACCCCAGAGGCAATTAAGTGAGCATGACTACTCAGGCTATCTCAGCAATTAATTAAAAAAACTAAAAAGAAAAAGGTCACAAATATCCAACATCAGCCACTAACCATAGGAAAAGGTGTACAAGATTCAGACTACCCTATTAGAAATTTCACATTAGATCCCAATGGAGATTCATTAACCCAAGCTGTCTTATCGTTCAGATAATCGTCAGTAGTATAATAACCTTTTTGTAGTAAGGTATTTTTAATGTACTGTTTGAACTGAATGAGAGGCAATGTTATGATACTTGCGGGAATTTTATTATAGTAATTTATACTTTGTCCCATAAAGCTACGTGACAACTTTTGAAGTCTGAAACGTGGTATTGCTATCTTAAACTTATTTCTTGTATTTTTATTATGCACATCACATTTTTTAGTAAACAAATTGATGTTTTGATGCACATATAAGATGCAGCTATATATGTACTGTGAGGCAACGGTGAGAATCCCAATTTGCTTGAATAACTCCCTAAGAGAGTCTCGAGTGTTTAGATTGTAGATAGACCTAATAGCTCGTTTTTGAAGAAGAAAGATAGTCTGGATTTCTGCTGCCTTTCCCCAAAGAAGAATACCGTAAGACATGATGCTATGAAAGTAACTGAAATAGACCAGACGAGATGTTGCAACGTCTGTAAGTTGTCTAATTCTTTTAATCGCAAAAACAGCTGAACTAAGCTTCCGGGCAAGAATAGAAATCTGATAACTCCACTGCAGCTTTGAGTCTAGATTAATACCTAAAAAGACGGTCGATTCGACTAATTCCAATTTGTCGCCGTCCAACTTTAAGCTTACATCTACTTGTCTTACGTTTGGAAGAACAAAATTCACACATTTTGTTTTTTTTGCATTAAGCTGTAGGTTATTCACTGTAAACCAATTTAAGACCATCGAGAGAGTATTATTTACGTCATCAAAATTATTTTTACTTCTATCAATGTCAAAAATGAGCGATGTGTCATCAGCAAATAATACAATCTTACATAAGTCTTTAACACAGAATGGCAAATCATTAATATAAATTAAAAATAGAAAAGGGCCCAGAATAGATCCTTGCGGGACACCCATGGTAACCTTCGATCCTGTAGAAAGAGCTCCGTTTATACCAACTCATTTTGTTACTGTTTACATACATACAGTTACAATTGCAATCCCCGAAGGGGTAGGCCGAGTTCAAGGAGCGATAAGCCTTACCTTACCTTACCTACCTTAAACCATATTCAGCAAAAAATAAAATTGAGTTAGTTTAGATGGAAAGTTGTGGAAAAGCAGTGACAAGAAGCAATTTCGTCGCCTAAATAATCACTAACAACACCCAATATAAAATTTTAACCTTTACGACATGCAAGACAAGGAACACAACTTAGACCTAAGTGTATTATTTTTGTTTCCCTGACTAAGCAATTATATTGTTAAAAGGTACATGCCTTGTCCAGGTTCAAAGTAAAACCCTACGTTTATGCGATATTCCGGCCCAGGAAGGCGTATCATTAAGCTACTAACACTCTTCTATTGACTGACTGACAGGCGTAGGTACCGCTATATATGTCAAGTTCCCTGATATATAGTGGTGTAATGTAATTCTACTAATCTCATATATAAAAATGAATTGCTGTTCGTTAGTCTCGCTAAAACCAGAGAACGGTGGACCGATTCGGTTGATATTGATTTTAAAATATTTGTAATCTTCCAGGGAAGGTTTGTACGGTAAGGAAATATGGAAACATCGCAAGGAAAATAATTAAAAAAAATCCGAGAACGGGGCGTTACGAGGTGCGCCGGGACAGCTAGTAATATATATTTTAAAGAAATTATACATACAATTTGTCTTACGTTGGTCTGGGACTTTAAAAAAAAAGTGCGCCAACTGTGTTCCTTGCCGAATATGTCGTAAAAGGCGGCTTATGGTTTATCGAGTATGTGATTGTGTAGGCGACGACTTGTTAATACTTTTAAACAATTTTCCAGGGACCTAGCCCAGCCTAGTTTTAATTTTGGCTGAATGTGGGGCTTAAAGTGTCTTGCTGCCCCTTTTTTGACTCTGCCTACCCCTTTGGGGATTGCGGGCGTGATGTTATGTATAGATGTATTTATGTATACAGAGAATAAACCTTATAAAGTTATAGTGAAGTTACGAGCTTGAACGAACTCGCGAGTGACCGCTGATATATTCAATGTAACAATAACCATAAATCAGTTCATATTGGCTTAGGATCTTATACTTTGTAGTTACAACTTTTATTGCTATAAAATATCAGACAAACTTACATGAATAGTTCTCAAAGAGAGCTGTATCGAAAATATGGAACATTGGCGACCGGCAATGCCAAACTTTAGAAGAAACTTCGGACTTGAATTTGGGTCAATATTTTAAAATTCAGTCAGCTGAGGTTTGTACATCGCTGCTTCGGTTGGAAGTTTTTCCATACTAATAAAGGGAGATATACTTTTATTTATTATTTATTTATTGATACATACATATGTACATACATTTTATCACGCCTGCAATCTCTGAAAATGAAGGCCAAGTGGCTACCTCTTCGCCTACGCACAATTCCAATACCCAATCCGTCATTACTCATTAAACAATAGGCAAGGAACACAATTGGAAAACTCCTTTTAAGCCCCAAACCAACATGAGACCAAAAGGCATACACCATGAAAATAGTGTCCAACCCGTATGGTTCTAAAGCGTATTTTATTATTCAGTGATGTGCATCTTTCTGAGCGTTTTAGAGGCAGAAAGTTTCCTAGACAGTGGAGATTTCGGCGTTATTTCTTTGTTGGTTGGGAGCGAGGGGAGGCTGTGCCCGCGGACCGTCCACGGGAATTCGATATTGCTTCAAGTGAGGCGTTCTGGCTGCATTGTGCACTTTTATTCGCCATTGTAAGTCTGAGAGATGCCACTCCGCTCTGCTCCGATGATTGCGGTATCGTATTCTTTCTTTAGAAAACACTTAAAGCGAGATGAGATGGAGTGTTGCTTTCATTTCGTGTCGGCAGCATTTTTCAATTTGTGCTTAGATTGAAAGATTTACAATGTATTTTTATGGTACCGACGTTATATTAATTTCAGAAAACAGCATTATTGTACTTATGTTTTCTATATATGGCGAATACATCTAAAACATTTAAAATCATTTCATAGCTTGTTTGCCTAGTCCTTTGGGGATTACAGGCGTGATAATATGTATGTGTGTATGTTTTATAGCTTTTCGTTTGACTTGAAGTTAAACTAATGAGTTAATAATACATGTATAATAATATAAAATAAACTAATTATAATAGCTATACAATAAATGATGATTCCTTTTCTTTATTAAGAATATTAAGAATATCATTATTCTACGCCGGTTAACTTGATAGGTCTTGACTAGAAAGTTTTAAAAAACTTAGAAGAGCATGGAGAATCGAATGATATTTTTTGACATAACTGTCACAAATATGTCAAAATGGTAGTTGGCAATGTTTGAATGAGAAAAATTGTCCAGTAATATTTGTACGTCAGCATGAATCGTTTGGACGAAGACGCTGTGTGCTCACCATCCTACTTCTGGGACTGCATCACCTTCAGCAAAGATTGCCCTTTCATGTCCAGTATCGACCCGAAACTTTACTACTTTGGAATTGGACTACTAGTGCTCTACGGTGCCTTCCTACTGATGATTCTTGCTGACTTGAAATTCTACTGGTCTCTGGACAACTTCCAGCGGCAAATTGATTACTACATAAATTTGGTGAGAAAGAAAGTGCGACATGTGCAAATGGACCAAAGAAGACTAGTCAGTACCCAAGAGCGAACTGAGAAATTGCTGAAACGAAGCGAGGAGTGTAAGAGAATGGTAACCGCATTACGAGGAGCTCTGTCTGATGATGATTCCCGACAGTTTTCTATCCTCGCCTGTAATACTGAAGATACTAACATGTCCAGTATGCAGGGCGAATTGTGGAGTGAGGATCGTAGCGTGATTGATTTCTAGTCTCCTTATACCATTCATTTTATATTTGTTAAGTAAAAATTTCCGACCTTTGATAAACATAACAGTATTCCAGCGAGACAATAATTCTTTTGCTTGGATTGTTTCTATGTCTCTGTTACCGGGCGCGTGACGGCTGACTGCTGAGGCGGCAACGCCTTTATACTTATTTTATTTATCCTTTACACATGGACAGGTGAAAAATATACTTCAAAAGAGAATATCTTGTATAAAGTTTAGGGTGTAACTTTCATGTGAAATTACTTTGCTGTGTTCCTGGAGTACAAGGAAATTAGTTAACTTTGCACGTAGTTAAAAGAGTTTTAATCATAGATTTAGTATGTACAAGATACACAATGACGGCTCGGAGACATGAGCAAAATAAATTTAAACATGTGTTGGTAGACGTCTATGTGTGAGTTAAAAATAGTGTTGTCAAAGACGCACTTTTACATTATCGACTGATTCAGTTGTATACCTACTAATAGTATAGATAGGTATTTAAAACACTTTTTTATACTTTTGATTAATTATTTATGGCATTGATGAAATCAGCAGTTGTTTATATTAGGTAAATCGGAATTAGTCGATAAGAAATCGCATTCTAAGCAGTTCTACAAACAATGAGATGGTAAAATGTATTCCTCGTATATTCAGCGTGTAAAAAATTTAAAAAATATAAATATGTTCTATGATTTATACTAAGACAAAAAGACATGACTTTTGCTTTGAATGATGGAATGAAATGAAACAAATAAAATATTAGCAACTTTTAATTTGGTGTCATTCAGTTTTTTTTAAATAATATGTAGTGCAACAAATTTTTTGCTGCCGTCATTTGCCATCAAAATGTTTGCTGCAGATAGTGGAGTTCTTACTGGGAGTCCAATCTGGTCTGTCTATAGTCCGCATCTACTTTTTACACAATGCTGGGTTGCTTGGAAACCTTGAAAAATTATCAGTTACTTAACTAACAAATTTACGGAGATAATGAGTTCCCAATGTGAAAATAATTATATTTCAACATAACTTGGCTAAATAACTTTGTATTCATGTCATGATGTCGCTAAAAGACGATTAAGTTTTTATCGATACTCGTGACGTCACCGCTTTGTCAAGCACTAGCGTAACCAAACTATTTACTATTTTACACAATATTTTCCCCAATTCTGTTTATAATCACGATGTATACTTAGAAAGATAAATTATAATCAATATACTATTGTAAACATATATTTTTAAACTGATTACTAGCAACAATTTGTCAAAATATGGTTTGAAAAAATCTAATGATAAAATCGTATTTACCTGTGAAATGTGTATTTATTCGGATTATTCCGTCGTGTAACCTCACAATCACATACAGAACATGTCACCTCAATTGCACATTTAATATTCTCGATTATAATCCAAGGTTTAATACATAAATGCACAAATTTCACTGCGACGTAGAATAGACCGGGACGCTAAGGCCTCTTACTCGCAAAAACATTGACATATAGGTACTTCATTCGCTGTCTCTTTTTCTCTCAGGCGGTTTGTATTTAAGCAGGATTTCTCGCTCCCACGCTTTATGTATCTTTTGCGTAGTCAACAAATTCTAAATCTATGGTTTTAATTAAGAAAAGTTCTGTTTTCGACAAGGATGTTTAAAAGATATTTATAAGATTGAACTCAATAAATGTGTGGAATAAACTACCTACTCTTGATTTAACTCTTTAATTTACATTCTTTAGCGGAAGTCAGTTGACAATACATAGTAGTATGATGAAAAATAACTATAGTACCTACTAGCTATCGGTACGTGTGTAACGGATCATCTCATGATGAAATATCTTTATTGTAATTTTATTATTGGTACTCTGATTAAAAAGATTTAACATACGTTAAGCATCTTTCCTATGGAACTAAGTAGAGATCTTTAGCCATCCATTTACGTAAATTCTGGTACCTTTAATTTATGTAATAACTAGCTGTGCCAGCGGTGTCACCCGCGTTTATGGTTAATATTATAAAGGCGTTAATATTATAAACCTAGCACGTCTCAACGTTGCGCGCGTGTTCGGTGTTGTGCATCCGACGCCTAACGAGCATGGGGTGCACAACATCGACCAACGCCGCACGAGGAGAGCCGCGCAGTGCGGCACGCGTACCACCGGAGGAGCTGCCGTATAGTCCCGGTAGTGGGGATACCGGCTTTTACGGAACTGTGAATCGGGAGGCCATATTGGGGTTTTAGTCGGTCGAGTCCGTCACACCAAAAACAAAAGGGTGGTACTATTCAAGTATTTATCTAAGTAAAGCTCATATAGCATCATGATTTCCCAACCCAACTAATCCTGACCATTTGTTGATGCTAATTAATAATACATAGACACAAGTCTGGTTAGGCTTTTGGGCTAATCCACCTCCCACTACCTACAATAGGGCTTTGAAAGAACACAGCTCTGTATCTGTATAGCTTTATATCATGAGTTCTTAAACATGACACTATTATTTCTCTTGCAGTTAATGTTCAATCTCCTAATGAAAATATATGCTTCGGCAATTAATGTTTTATCGTACAAAATGTGTTGTCATCAAGCAAATGCTAGCATACATTTGTGGTTCGTCGTAATGTCGGGATCACTAAAGATAATGGTTACCCATTCCATTAGAGAAATGTCAGTAAGATGTAATATGACATAGGATAAATTTAGATTATAGCCGTATGTGGCTATTAACCTTGAATTATTAATTTGCACTTACTCCGAATGTCAGAATAGAAGTTGTGTACTTCACTTGCGCCTGTATACTACATAGTTAAAATTGCTTATTTTTGTATAATGACCCCAGATGACCTGGGAGAAGGGCAAGGGGATGATCATGTCTAACGTTATGTGAAAGGAGTGTGTGTGGAGTTTCAGTTGTCAATGTTTATAAGCTTTAAGTATCTACTATATGATGTTTCCATTAGGTAGATACATGCTGGTATTTTTTGGAGGCGCGCGCTTGGCAGATATAAAAGTTATTGTTTATCCTGAAATGCTACTTACCCAAAACTACCTACTAACTAAATTGATGTAGTGCCATTAACTTTCTTATAGTCCACTTAACATAAACTCTGACAGCACCTTATTTAAGCTTATTTGACAAACAGTCAGACAACATTAATGAGAAATCATATGACAAATCGTAATTTTTTTTGGTAACAAAATCATCGCTGGAATAAGTTTCAAGGGAGTTATTCAAAGTTTTTATTTGACAGGTTGTACGGCGCGCCTAGCTAATTTTCCAAAAAAAGAATCGAAGTTCCGAAAATGGTGATATAAGCAATTAGAGTGCGTCTTCCTCCTTTGAGGTTGAAACTGTATTAACCCAGTTCCTCAGACGTATCACGTCGTCTAAGACGTCACAGTTAGCATAAGGAAACAGTGAGTAGCAATCTACATAGTCACGTAAACAAGTACGTAGGTATATAGTACACGCACAAATTTCGGACAGGCCCGTTGGTCGAGTGCTCAGAGACCCTGGTCACGAAACCAAGGGGACCAAATCTGTGTTATTTTCATTCGACGTTAAAATGAACCATTGCAGCAAAACGGAGTTGTCAAAAACAACAACATTTTATGGTGTAAAATATACCTATCATTGTCCCATGTTTGTTTAGGACTTAAAAATACCAAATGTGTCCCTTTAATGGCGACTAATAGTGTATTAGGTTTGTCATTTTGTATGCGACGAGCTAGTCACTTATTGACATTTTTTTTTTAATTTTTATAACATATACATACATATAACATCACGCCCATAATCCCCAAAGGGCTAGCCAGAGTCAAAGGGGCAGCAGGCCCCTTTAACCACATTCAGCCAAAAACAACACTGGGCTGGGTCAGATGAAAAATTGTGACAAAGTAGTGACAAGTGGCTAGTTTGTTGCCTACAAAATCACATACCCAAAACCCGATATACCATTAGTCGTCTTTTACGACAAGCTAGGCAAAAACTACAGTTGGCACATTATTTTAAAGTCCCAGACCAATATAGGACAATTGGCTGGGTCAGATAGAAAATTGTGACAAAGTAGTGACAAGTGGCTAGCTCGTCGCCTACACAATCACATACCCAAAACCCCATATACCAGTAGTCGCCTTTTACGACATGCTAGGTAAGAAACACAGTTGGCACATTATTTTTAAGGCCCCGACCAACATGGGCTTAATTTCACAATTTTCTATCAAACCTAATTCAATTTTATTTTCAGCTAAATGGGGTTTAAGAAACTTATTGCTCTTTAAACTCTGCCCACCCCTGCGGGGATTTCGGGCATAATGGTATTGTTTGTATTATGGTTTCATCTAAACCCTTAAACTTCTAAAATGTGGACCGGAGAAACTTCACTGTTATTCATCTGACTTATTGAAGAAACCGTGGCCCGCCTGTATTGCCAAGCAATTTGTCGCGTCAGATCACATCAAACGATCTCATTACGCGGAGAGCACGGCGGACGGTTATTAAAGACCACTATTATTTTTAATAAGATTAAGGTAAACTTATACGTTAGGAAGGGGGTCCATCACTGCACCCCTGCGTGGATTGAAAACGGTCTATTGATAGACGGGCTAGAGGTTTTCTCTAGCCTTCTTGGTATAAAGGAATTTGCGTGTCGTTGGTTATCGATTACCAGTAGTTGTCACACTGCTCTGGTTAAGGGCCACACAGGACATTGGGAGGTATCATTGCGGGCCTCACATTCGTGGATTGGGTAGTTAGCACACCAAAGTTAAGTTTAACTGCGTCGTTGGTCTAGTGGTAGCATAGGTAGGTACCAAGAGGTCCCGGGTTCAAATCCTGGGTCGGGCTAAATATTTGAGGCTGGGTTAGTATTTCAATATTGAAATTAATAAAGTAACAGCACGGAGTCAGGAAGTTGGCGGCTTAATCACCCCCGTGCCTCGGAAAGCACGTTAAGCCGTTGGTCCTGCGCCTGACCTCTCTCCAGTCATGTCAAATTGCCGTCGCACCGGACTATGAGTGTAAAGGAATAGAGAGTGCACCTGTTTTTGCGCACACACTTGTGCACTATAATATCTCCTGCGTAGTTGGCTAATACTCGTTGAGATTCGCCGCCGTGACCGATATCGGTTAGGAGGACATTATTAACACTACAAATTCATATTTTTTTCTTCTTTTCACAAATTATTTGTTATCTATATGGATACATACATATTTCTTATTTTAACAAACTGTTTGATATCTATATAGGTACATAATGGCCTCTTGTAAGACTGGTCTTAATGTAGCCTTGAATCACACGTGCGGCTAGTGTGATGACGCAACATGTTCGGATCATAAAAGTGTTTCGTAATGGTAATCAAGCCAGTACATTGAATCCACTGAGACGAGACACTATGATTGTAATAATAGGTCTTGTTATTTCCGCGTTAGTCGTAGCTATTTACTTGTATTTTAGATTGACTTGCGGAATTTGCAAATGTAGCAAGCATCTGGTGGGTAAAGTGGTGATTGTGACCGGAGGGAACGCTGGCATAGGCTACGAGACGGCTAAAGATTTCGCGGACAGAGGCGCGAGAGTGATCCTGGCGTGCCGGAATGAGCAGAGAGGGACCACCGCTCGAGACAAGATCGTCAGTGAAACTGGTAACCAAGATGTCCACTTCAGAAAACTAGACCTAGCGTCGTTCAATTCAGTTCGAATTTTTGCCGAAAATATAAATCAAAACGAGAAACGTCTTGACATACTTGTCAATAATGCTGGAATTATTATGGGAACGGAGAAAGTGATGACAGAAGACGGATTGCTCCTCGGTATGCAAACCAACCATTTTGGACCTTTTCTTCTGACAAACCTACTTCTTGACAAGTTGAAAGCGTCCGCACCCAGTAAGATCATCAACGTGTCGTCTATGGCACATGCTCGAGGAAAAGTAGAATTTGATAATCTGAATATGGAAAAAAAGTCTTCTACAATCGACCCTATGGAAGTTTACATGAATTCGAAAGTCCTCAACATTTTGATGACATTAGAACTGTCGAGACGACTGAAGGGTACGGGCGTTACTGCAAACTCGTTATGTCCTGGTGCTGTTAGAACAGATATTATCAATAATATTAATATCTGGTGGTTCCAACTCTTGGCACCGGTGATCAGAGGATTTTTTATGAAATCTACATGGGAGGGAGCGCAGACTGTAATACATTTAGCCGTTTCCCCGGAGGTGGAAAACGTTAGTGGCGAATATTTCAAAGACTGTGCAGTAGCTAAGAGCAGTGAATTGTCTAAAGACAGTAACATGGCTCGTAAGTTGTGGAAAGTGTCGGAAAAAGTATGCAAATTGAGCGAATAGTTCCTGTATATTATGAGAGATATTACGAGCGCATTTTGTTAAAGTTCAGTTAAAGATCAATCAATCCTAACTAATACAATAAATGCGAATGGGATTTTTTTTGATACGTTTTCACATCTAGCTAGACTACTAAACCGATTTTAAAATACTTTCATCAATGGAAAGCTATATTATCAGCGAGTAACTTTCCCACGGAAATGGGAACTACGCGGGTAAAACGGGGCGCTGTACTGTAATATTATATTCGCATTATAATACAATACAATATAATTAACCTTCCGAAACATTTTATCGTGATTATTGATTTTTTAATGATGTCCCAATTAGTAGCGCGCCTGGAAGTTTTAACTTCGGAATACGCTAATCTTTGTATTTGAGGTGGCATCTTTTTTAAGTATTATAACTTGCAAAGTTTACCAAATATTTTTTTTCTGCTTTATATTTTTTTAATTAAGCATTTAACTAACAGTATTCTTCGGTTACCTACGTTCCTGTAGGAAGATGGGGATAAAATATAGATTATGTTACTCTAAAGTAAAAAAGTAATGATAAAGTAGCCTTCCATTGGTGAAAGATCAAATCAGCCCATTATTTTCGGAGCCTATTCAATTCAAACAAACAAACAATAAAATATTTCCTCTTAATATTAACTAACTAACTAAACTTCACGCCACTTCCCTCTAGCAGGGTAGGCAGAGAGAACTGAACGCCATATGGCACGCTCATTACACACCTCACTCGCCTATTCAACATTGATCCTTATCATACCGTACCGTACCGTAGAGCTTCTACGGTTTTTATGAGTCCTAACATTTAAACAACAAACAATAAATGTATCGTGTTTTAAGTAAAGTGACGAATTAATAAGATTGAGTGAGCGGAAAATCATAATATTGTAGTAAATCATCGTAAACGTAGCGACTGCATGTTCCAAAAAGTGTAAATATAAACAAAAATCGATAAAGGTACGATATGATGATCACCTCACTTGCCTACTAAATTTGTTTGTTCAGTTAATTCGGCATATATATAATATATAATAAATAATATTTTTACAATGCAACGGAAAAAGTTGCTACAATTCTTCCCCTATCATTAAAATAACTGAAGTTGAATAGAATATTTGATGAAAATGTAAAAAGAATAATAAAAAATATTTTTCTTTTAACTAGAATAAAGTACGTTAACTTATTTTTGATGTACAAAAACATTTAACAGCCTAATGTGTATTCTCTACTATTTAATACTCAACGATAACATTTTATTAGTTATTTAATTTATTTGAAACATGTAAACTTATTTAAAATTATATGATACCAATATAATTAAAAAAAAATTGTTTGTACCGTTTTATATTGTTTTATTGACATTAAATTAATAAATACAATCTTAGAAATAGGTATGCTTTAATGCCTATTCTTTTATAATATTCAAATAGGTACATAAATAAAAAGTAAATTTTAATTTTTTTACTTCAATTCTCTAGATCAACTTACCATAAATATATACATGTATGTAAATGCTACGATTACTATACAACGGATAGAGATACTGAAATACACATATAAGCATTAATGACTCGCAAGTATGTGATGCGATGAAATGAACTTACCTACATATTTTTTTATAATTACAATAAAATATATAATATAAAAATATAAAAAGGTAATATATATATTTATATGATGCTGGGTTTTATCTGAGTCGCTTAAGCGGTAATAGACAGATATAATTACTTTTAACATTGACCAAATTAGCTAGTACAGGAATATATTTAATATATATATATTTAATAGCTCTAGTTTAGTGGTGAGTGAAAACATAATTTGGAAATCTGTGTATATTTAAATAAGCACGAATGATTGACATGAAAGCTAACGGTAGTGCCGCCCAGATTTTTCTTCACCTTAATCGGGGTATGTACATTACCAAATGCCTAGTTGAATAAATCAGTTGAATGAGGTCATAATATCTTTATATATAAAAATGAACCCTATTTTATTCTATTCTATTATTTTTTTTCTAAACAAAACTTCCAGATCCCTTTGATCCCGTCCAAACCTGGTCCTGTCAATTACAAATACAATATACAAAGAAAAATCCAATTTGGTACAGTCATTCTAGAGTTATGCGCGTACATACATGTCGATGACTCATTTTTATTTATCTTTATTATCTTAAATGGACATAAGTTTTGCCAGATTGCCACAAAAAATTCAATAGAAACTAAAATTTTTGAGATCTTGGAACTATCAATTTTTAACCCACTTTCAATCCTCAATTGATTGAAGTCGAACCTCTTTTAAAGAATAGGTCGAATTACCAATCACCTTGTATACCTAATTATGTACTATTTTCTTCTTATTTCTGATAAAAGAGATGTCGATAAATTCGTTACTATGTTCTGAGTAAAAGCATGCAAGCATGAGTTTAACTAAATAACTAAACCCTGGATTTTTTATTTTATTTTTGGATCCAGACATGGAGGAACCAGTAATCTAAGAAATATGAAGATCGCAGTCGCTTAAATGCAATGACCAGACTCGGTAAATCCTGGACTGTACTCTAAGCGGACCTCGATTATGCACGGGACACAACGATAGGAAGGTGAACAATTTGTAAGAATCCTTCAAAACGGACAATAAGATATTATAATTGAGTACGAATGTTGTACAAGCGCACAATCTGCGGACTCCTATGGCGAGCGCGCATTAGCTTAAGTATCAGTGTGTGGAGTCACTCCTAAATGGGGGTGCACTACATCCAAATGGATTGACGCCTTTTCGACAAGATCCGTCTCAACTCCAAAACTCTCAAAATCTCTTACCTTTTTAGCAGACTTCAAAAAAAAAGGAGGAGGTTCTCAATTCGACTGATTTTTTTTTTTTTTTTTGGTTTGGCTGGCACCTACTCCAATACTAACTGATTATTGTAAATATTTAAATACGTTTTAAAGATTAATACTTTCATCACATATTTTATACTTTTTAGTGTTTAGACATTTAAGTAGCTATTAAGGCAGGTTCTTACGTTTGTGTTTTTTTCATAAACATTTTTTGCGGGGTTTTTTTGAAGTCGGTTTTTATTGCTTAAAAAAATAATGGGTGGACGTCAGTTAAGACTTTTTTTGTAATGTTACGTAAGCAGTAATATGGATAAGTAACCAACTAATGTCGGAATATAGTCAATGATAAGATAATGTCTGAATTGTCTGATTATTATTTAATTGATTGGGTAAATGTAAGCAATTACGTAATACGAAGATTTAAACCAGATAAAAATAAAGACAGATAATAATTATTGTTAAATACAATTATTTACAATCGTACGTAATCATATACTTTTTTAATCATTTTTTAGATTTTGGATTCTATTTGTATGCAATCCTTAAGCATTTGTATTATCACGGATTGACATATTTTATATTGCGAATCCATCTTTGCATTACCACACCATAATCATAACTTGTCAATAAGTAAATACGGGAATAGCCGGGGGTACCGAGCTATTCCCGTCCGATGCGCCGAGAGCCTGGCCTACAAAGTCTCCAGATTTCTTTATTTGGGGATAAAAGTATGGATTAGTGTACCTCCACTATTTTCAATAGAGTTAAAATTAAGATTAGAGTAATGCTTATACATAAATTAGACATTTCTATGGCTGCAAGATCCGCCTGTTATTAGTTTCTATTGAAAATGTAAGACAGCGGTAGGCATTTTGAGTATTATGTAGAGCATTTATTCAATCTTGGCCTGGGACTTGAATACAATTTGCTAACCACGATTCTTGTGTAGCCTGTCGTAAAACACGACTAATGCTGTTGTATTAAGTTTATGATTGTGTATGGAGCTGGGTAACCAAGTGTCAGACTTTTACATAATTTACCATAAAACCTAGCTCAATTTTGTCTAAGGTTAAAGAAGCTCATTACTCCATAATATTATGATATTTAATATCATGAATGATAGTACCGTTTAGTAAAAGAATGTTGAATTTTTTTAATAAGTTATTAATGTAAAATGATTGTCTTTTTAATAAACTTGTATAATTTTTGTAAAATAGGAAAATGTAATTTCTAATGCACAAAATAAATTTCACCATCTTTGACTCTCTTAAATGCGTTATCTGAACTGCGTTATCGCGTAAAAATGCCCCATTAAGTTATATATTTTTTTGTGTTTTGCTGATAGCTAAGGAACCTAAAAAGTTTTTAAATTACTTACAGTCATTCAGTAGGGCGTTAGTATTTTTTTTTCAAATTAAAATGAAATATAAATCTTTCCGAAACTTAATTTGCCACGTTGTGATCCAATTTGGAGTCATAATAACATGCGTATTTTGTGTTTTCTACAGATGTGTACACTTTTTAAGCGTAATATGGATAAAAAACATCTTAGATAAACATAATACAAAAAAATTATAACCAAAACCGCAAAATAATACATAAAATCTAAAATGTTAACAAAAATAGCCATATCTCGAAAACTAAAAACTAAACTAAAAATCGTGGAACATACATGTTGTATCGATAAATATTGATGTCCCCTAACCACTCTTTCTTTGGTACAGGTTGTATGGGAGACGCTGTATAGTTTGTGTCTACGTATTGGTTCACTCACATTGATTCACATATACTAACTATCTACTTTTTGTTTCATCACAATGACTCACCAGATTCTATACTTAATATCAGCGTTTTATAGTGATAACCAAACAGTTGATTGGAATCACCGAGACAGAGCACTATGATTTTGATAATAGGTCTTATTATATCCGTTTCTATTCTAGTTATTTACTTGTATAATAGGTTAACTTGTGGTATTTGCAAAAGTAGCAAGCATCTAGTAGGAAAGGTGGTGATAGTGACAGGAGCGAACGCCGGCATAGGCTACGAGTCAGCCAAGGATTTCGCGGACAGAGGCGCGAGAGTGATCCTGGCGTGCCGGAATGAGCAGAGAGGGACCACCGCTAGAGACAAGATCGTCAGTGAAACTGGTAACCAAGATGTACACTTCAGAAAATTAGATCTGGCATCATTCAAGTCGATTCGAACCTTTGCCGAGGACATCAACCAAAACGAGAAACATATTAATATCCTAGTTAATAACGCGGGACTTTTTATGGGACGAGAGAAAGTGTTGACAGAAGATGGATTGCTCGTCGGCATGCAAGCCAACCACTTTGGACCTTTTCTTCTCACTAACCTACTTCTTAACAAGTTGAAAGCATCTGCATCCAGTCGGATCATCACCGTGTCGTCTATGGGACATAGACAAGGAAAAATTGAATTCGACAACCTAAATATGGACCAGCAAATTTCTACAGTGGAACCATTTAAAGTATACGCAAATTCAAAGCTTTGCAACATTTTGATGACCAAGGAACTGTCAAGACGACTGGAGGGTACAGGAGTGACTGCAAACACTTTATGTCCTGGGGCGGTAGTAACAGACATTATTGGTAATATTGATTCATGGGTGTATCAGTTGATCTTGCCCTTATTGAAAATTATTTGTATGAAATCTCCGTGGGAGGGAGCACAGACGACTTTACATTTAGCCGTTTCTCCTGATGTTAAACATGTTAGTGGTGAATACTTCACAGACTGTGCTATATCACAATGTAGTAAGACAGCCAATGATGCCAATATAGCTCGTAAGTTGTGGGAGATATCAGAGAAACTATGTAAATTAATTAAATAGCTTAACCTTCACCTTAAAATTTGTTGTAAAAGTAAAAACCATTTCTAGTGAAATGTTTGACTTTGACCATGATATCAGTATGGTTATCTACTATTAGTGTACTCGGTGCAGTGGTATCGGTAAAATCCTCTCGATTGTAGGTATAGATAACAGTTAATTGGCACTTTGTCTGCGACCTAAATATAAGTCAATAATAAACCATTTGAAGTAGTAAATAGGGTATTTCACCATAGCACTTTATACCTGAAGAGTTCTGTAAAAAAATTAACTTAATATTAAAATATCGAATATCATGTTACAAAAATATAATGTTATCTGTAATAAATACATTTTGAAAAGTTACGATAATTATTACAATTAGTTCCAACAAGTTTAGTAAGTTAGCAACAAGTTTAAACATTAAGTCAAAAAATCTCTCCTGAGATTGACAGATTTGAGTTTTATCAACCGAGCCAACCCGAATATGACGTCATTTCGGCACCTTTATGCAAACTGAATCGTCAACTCGTAGCGTTTAAACGGGAAAATTGAAAAATGAGCTGGATCTACAAATGTGTTGGTTTTGCTCCCAAAATGGGAAAACCATTTGGATTTGAACCAAAAAATTATAGCGATATCTTCTTACATAACTAGGCATTTTTTTATTTTGCTTTTTACGGGATTAAATTTTAATTTCACGTAAATGTGAAAGCGCCTGCAAATTTAGCCATAGCAAAGTAACACATTCGTATTACCTGTTTTATATTGGCAGAAGTAATTTTACAAGGTAAATATGAATATGAGCTTCGTTTGACAGGTTAACATTAATATTATTTGCCAAAGGTAAACGGTAATGACGCAAGAATTGGCACCCACAATGTCATGGTTAAAGTAACGACCATTAATAGATTATAATTTCAAGCAATACTATATACCTTTTGAATTTAAATTAGTATTATAAAAGTAAGTATAATAATTATTCTAGGTACCTACGTATACGTTAAAAACATATCAAAATAAATAAAAAATTAAATAGTCTTGTATTATACGTATCGGCTTTTTTAATACGATGACATCACCCATGTGTAGGTATGTAGGGACGTATAAACTCGAATGTTAGTATAATAGCGTTTCGTAATGATAACCATAGCAGTAGATTGCATGCCTTGGGACGAGCAGTATGTTTGTCACAATAGGTCTGGTTATTTTTGTGGCACTCTTAGCTATATACTTATTTGCTAGATTACGTTGTGGTATTTGCAAATGTAGTAAGCATCTAGTAGGAAAAGTGGTGATAGTGACCGGAGGGAATGCTGGCATAGGCTACGCGGCAGCTAAGGATTTCGCGGAAAGAGGCGCGAGAGTGATCCTGGCGTGCCGGAATGAGCAGAGAGGGACCACCGCTAGAGACAAGATCGTCAGTGAAACTGGTAACCAAGATGTACACTTCAGAAAATTAGATCTGGCCTCATTCAAGTCGATTCGAACCTTTGCTGAGGACATAATAAAAAACGAGAAACGTCTTGATCTACTTGTAAATAATGCTGGAATGATTATGGGAAGGAAGAGAGAATTGACAGAGGACGGATTACTTGTCGGCATGCAATCCAATCATTTTGGGCCTTTTCTTCTGACTCATCTACTACTTGGCAAGTTGAAGACCTCAGCACCGAGCCGGATCATAAACGTCTCGTCTACAGGACATTTTAGAGGCAAAATTGAAATGGACAACTTAAACATGGAAAAGAAGCCTACCACGTTCACACCATTTGAAGTATACGCGAATTCGAAGCTCTGCAACAATTTGATGACGTTAGAATTGGCGAGGCTACTGAAGGATACTGGGGTCACGGCAAATGCGCTGTGTCCCGGGGCAGTTTTTACAGAAATCGTTTACGATATTGATTGGTGGTGGTACAAATTTCTGCTGCCTATATCTAGATATCTCATCATGAAATCACCGTGGGAGGGTGCGCAGACCACAATATATTTGGCCGTATCGCCCGAAGTGAAGGACGTTAGCGGCAAATACTTCACAGATTGTGCCTTATCTAAATCTAGTAAAACGTCTAAAGACGTCAATTTAGCTCGTAAACTATGGGAAGTATCAGAAAAAATATGTCAATTAAATAAGTAGCATTATAATTTATGAAACTTTATTTTTTGTACTACAATACTTTAATATAAATACTATTGAAATCACAAATAGAGTAAGTAATTATTATTCCAACTTGGGATTATATGCTTAACGTGCTAACCGATAATGGGTATGTTTTTGAAGGTGATTAGATAATTGTAGGTCTGTGTGATAAGATTGCAGCGATGATGAAAACGGTAAAATTAAATGTTTACGAGTGTTCCTTTTGTTTAATTTGAATGATATATCCGGCTCTGTATGCGCGGTTCACATTTGCCACATACAGAGTCGGATTAGCCTTATAATATGCAACAAATAGGTATCCCATGCAGAGGCCGTATGGTAAACATAACATAAGGCCGGCTGCGCGTCGCGGTGGCATGACTAGGGTTGCCAGATAGAAAGTTATAAATTCCGGGGCAATTCTGGGAGACCCACACGCCATACCGCTTTGCTTCAGCGTAGCAGTGCATTAAGCATTCCCCGCGTGAAGAAAAAACCTATCATTTTCTGGATACAAAACTAGTAAGTTTTCGGAATCCGGGACAATAAGGTCAAATTACTGGACATGGGACAAGACGCCAAATTCCGGGACAATCCCGGATTTCCCGGCCATCTGGCAAGCCTAGGCATGACCCAGCACTAGTTATTCAGTATTAATCATTTGCTTGGAATGATTTTCATTCTCATTAAGTATTTGTATAGCTTAGTCACCTCAAATTTAACCGCTAAACTGTTTTGTAGACATCGTAGACAATCAAAAAAAAAAAAATTTAATATAATAATACCATTAGTGGAGCTCCGTAAATGTTATGTAGGTACATGAGAGCCTTTTTTTTTTTTTTTTACGTGAGGAATGCATTTACGCACCGTCCAAGTAAACCTAGGTTCGGCCTACGAGGGATGTGTCGGGCTCAGAGGCGGGGAAAGCACTCCACTACCGACTAAACCTCACGGTGGTCATTCTTCGGGCGTTGGCGCAGATTCCGTTCAGCGTGTGCTGGGCACAGTCCTCGATGGCACCACAATGGTGACACGACCCGGACGCCTCCCGACCAATCCGACACAGGTACTTCCCGAAGCAACCATGCCCCGAGAGCACCTGCGCCAGATGGTAGGTTACCGCGCCAGGTACATGAGAGCCTTGAACAACTTTAGGTCACAAATACAACTTGGTTAGATGATAAAATGTGTTGTTATGTCAGTAGTGCTGATCAATAATAATAATAAAAGTCTGATATTTTAAAAGTCTGATATTCCTCAATGAACATTTAGTTTTATGAATAACTCTAATGATAATTTCCTTTTCCATTGAGACGATCATTCTTCGTGCGTCGATAATCATTCCAGGGCAAGTAGAGTGGAACGAGCGAATACCAATACGCACACTCAGACTTGTAATGTTATCCTACTTTCCTTGTTTTAGTTTCTATTCTATATCAATAAAAGATACATATTTACATGAACACTTATTTGCTAAATATTTGGTCTAGTAATTCAGGTATTAAATTAATGTATGCTACGAATATTAATAAATAATAAAATAGCTTAATTTTATTTAGCAAATGTGACTGTAATTTTGTCAGTTTGTTATGTTTAAATACCTAAACCACTTGGCCGATTGTAATAAAATTTAGTATGTTTAATAAATTAAATTACGTGAGACGTAGGTACAATAACAGGGTGACTAATGGTATATTGGATATTATTAGGTATGTGATTATGTAGGCGACGAGTTAGCCTCTTGTCACTACATTTTGACCATTTTACATCGAACCCGGCCCAATTTTATTTTTGGCTGAAAAGTGATTGCCTACCATTTCGTGGATTCGGGCGTGATGATATGTGTGTATGTACTTTATTTGTGCAATAGAAAGAGTATTGTTGTTATTGTATAGAAAGAGTATTGACTGCCTCGTTGGCCTAGTGCTAGCATGCGCCGCCTAAGGACCAAGAGGTCCCGAGCTCGAATCCCGGGTCGGGCCAAAAATTTGTGGCTGGGTATCTCAATATCCAAATTACTCAGTAACAGCCAGGAGTCTGGCGGTTTAATCACCCCCGTGCCTCGGAAAGCATGTTAAGCCGTTGGTCCTGTGCCTTATCTCTCTCCGGTCATGTCGAATTGCCGTCTCACCGGACTATGAGAGTGAAGGAATAGAGGGTGCACCTGTGTTAGCGCACACACTTGTGCATTATAATATCTCCTGCGCAGATGGTTAATCCTCATTGAGATTGACCGCCGTAACCGATATCGGTTAGGAGGACGTTATTATTGTTATTTATTGTTGTTATTCCAACTCGGTTTAAAACACTAATAAAAAAATAAATCATTCGGTAAGTTATCGGTTTGCAACTAAAAATTACATTTTATTTATCGAATGGCATCTGCAATACATATACACTTTGAGGCACATCCTATAATACTAAATAGTTGTTACAAAATTAATTATACAGTTTTTAAAATAAATAAACAACCGACAATCAACGAAATGGTATTAACCCTTGAGCGCGACGCATACCTTCAAAAACACGGATAAGATACTGTAAAATTAAACAAACAACTCTGAGGGGCGTAGGTACAGACTACAGCACATTAGACAATCCACTTCGGAATTTGTACCGCACTTATGTCAAGGGCATAAGCGCTAATATTGATCTGCAAGTCAGTAACTTGACCTCCTGTTGACAGTACAAATAGTCAAAGTAATAAGACTAAAAAGAACAACAAAGTTATTCGTTTCATCCAGGTGCATAAATGCAATGGGAATGCAGCGCTCCAGATTGCACTTTATCATAGCGGTCTAAGACTTGTTATTTGTTTGTAAATCACGCCATTACTATAACTACTGATTGTCTTAAAAATCTACATACATTATTTTCAGAGGTAAAGAATGAGATATAGGCCGAATAGATATCTATTTAAATATTTAGTTCATGTTAGTTTTTTTAGTTTTCAAGATTTTTTGCAATGCCCTTACTAGAGGGCATCACATGTAAGTAGCCTTTAAAGACTGTCATCTTTTATAACTTGTGACTTACAAAAGATAATTTAAGTTTGAATTTGAGCCTGCCTAGAATAAATACTTAGTAACTAGACTAAATTCTAATATTAACGTGGTATTTCCGCGTTTTTAATTTTTATATATCTGTGTTTTTTAAAACTATATACATGATATTGGATACAATATTCTGTTTAGGAATATTTAAGAATATTGTATAGACTACTTGCGATTCAGTAATTTTGTTACTTTATAAACTCTATTGTAAGTGGCATAGAGTTAATTTATTATCGGACATAAGCATCACATCACAAAATAACTAGAAATACAAAGATAATCTTATCGCTAAACGCAAAGTATCACTCCGTTTTTTATTCAAATTCAAGGTTATTTCTGTTTAGAATGGTACTCAATGGCAGGTTATGCAATAGCACGACGTCGCGGCGCGAGTCGCATGCGCATGCTGCCAACAAGCAGTGCCACTCGCGACCGCCGCTAGACGAACGTAGACACGAACAAAAATGCTAGGACGCCGGCTTGCACAATCATCGCCGTGATAAACCACGCGGCTCGCTACTGATAACTAGTGATACGGCATACCCGGGCTTATCGAGAACGCACGGCCGTGTGACCTCTATGCTTTACCGGATTGTAGAAAATATTAATTTGTAACCGTTCAATACATTCCAATCATTGTGCGCGTCGAGCTGTTCCAATCATTATAATAAAACTCGCTACCATGTTTTTATGGACTTTGACATTGATCACCACGTTTATTGTTGTGGCGGTAAAGATATATCAGAAACTGACATGCGGGATATGCAAGTCCAGTGCCCATATGGTCGGCAAAGTGGTGATAGTGACTGGGGGAAACTGTGGTCTTGGACTAGAAACGGCAAAAGACTTGGCGAACCGCGGCGCTCGCGTGATATTGGCTTGTCGCAGTGTGCGAAAAGCGAACGCTGCGGTGGAGAAAATCGTGAATGAAACAGGCAACACTGATGTGCATTATAGACAGCTGGATTTAGCGTCGCTACGGTCTGTTAAAGAGTTCTGTGATAACATAATTAAGACCGAAAAACGTCTCGACTTGTTGGTTAACAACGCAGGCGCCGGCGGCCTTGGAAATTACAAGACTGCCGACGGCATCCACGTCGGAATGCAAGTGAACTACTTCGCGCCGTTTCTATTGACATGCAAGTTGTTGCCGTTGCTGAAATCCTCGGCCCCAAGCCGTATAGTAAACGTGTCATCAATGATCCACAAATACGGTGAACTAGATTTTGAAAATTTAAACATGGAGAAATACTGGAGCGACTACCTAGTTTACGCTAATAGCAAACTGTTTCTTAATTTGATGACATTAGAACTTAGTGAAAGGTTGAAAGGCACAGGCGTTACGGTAAACGCATTGCATCCTGGCGTTGCTGCAACGAATATATTCAGGAATATTCCAAGTGATTTGATTCGTGGGATCGTGGAAAAATGTATAGGGTTCATGTTCAAGGGGCCCTGGGAAGCGTCGCAGACGGCTATCTATTTGGCAGTATCGCCCGATGTGCGCGAAGTTAGTGGAAAGTACTTCAGTGACTGTCGAGAAACGAAGCCTTCCAAGTTATCGCTAGATTCCAAAGAAGCCAAGAGATTGTGGGCTGAGTCTGAACGATTAGTGAAACTTTGATTAAACGATATAAAATCTACCTGATCATTGTGTAAAACTGGTGGAGGCATTATTAGGTAAATTACTGATGAGCGTGTTCATAGCTTTCAAGGTTTCTATATATACGATATGTAAGGTCATGTTTGTGTTTGTGCAAAAACAATCCTCATAAATAATGTTTGGTTCAAGCGACTTATGTAAGAAGACCTACATGATTTTGATTACGAAATAGTTATTTGATACCATATCGAGTTTCGCACTAGCTCTTTGTAAATACTATTTATTATATATTAGGTAAACGGGCTCAATCTATGAATAATTTTAAATATAAAATTATTGTTTGTTACTAGTTATTAAGAGTTTATTTATTGACTTGAGAGAAAATTATTATAAAAGTAAACATGTTGAATAATTGAATATTATGTAGTTTTATTTAAGTCTTTGTGATTTATAGTAGAAAGTTGTGCTAATGAAAGAATTTTTCAAAAAAGTTACTTGTTTTTAGAATAGCAACTTAACGACGCGTAATTTTTTCGACGTTTTCTTTAAATGTTTACTTTGAGAATTGATGTAAAGAGAATATATTTTCCCTCCTCATATCCGCACTATAGCGCATCAAGCCTAATAATACGTAAACAAATGATTTGGTCAAAACGATTTTTGGATACTTATTAGATTCGAATGTAATTTGTATGTAATACCCACCTCCACGTGTCTTCAAGGTAGCTAGAGAGATGATGTTTCATCTCCTTAGCGTTATGTCCCTTGCTTAGACGAGGTCCTTCTACACCAGGATCCATGATTTGGCGAATCTGGTAATACATTGCCCATACCGACTGCCCCTTTGCCCTTCGTACGCAGATAACCCTTATATAAGGGAACAATTGTAGATAATGTTAACATATCTAACGTTGTTTGAATGTACATGTTTCACCACGATGTTTTCCATCACCGACGAGCTAGTTTTATAAATGAATAAATATAAATATCCCACAACATCACATTCATTGATCCGACCCCGAGCTAAGTAGTTTAAGCACAAATTTACAAATATATACATAAATATTAGCTATTAACACCCGACACAGAACAAACACAAGTATTCATCAAACGAATGTTTGTCCTGGGTGGGGATCGAACCTACAACTTCAAATCGAGCCAGTCAAAGCCAACAAATACATAGATTCGAAAAATCCAACTCTACATGCAAATTGTATATTATGAAGTGCGTTTCCTTACCATTGAGCTACCACCGCTAACTAAAATACACGTCTGAATAACATTCAAATTTATTGCATAAAAAAATAAATAGTATAATTTACAGAAATATAAATACACATCAGGTAATGCCTTTATGGACTGGGCTTAAATAGCAAAGCCCCTTCCATAAACGGCAATCAGGCGTTTAATTATGTGGCAGCGGGCAAACATTGCGGTTCTAATCTATCAGCAGTACCGGCTTTAGGAGAATGGTGACCCAGGCTGTTGACTAGGGCTAAAGGGCGGTGCTGAATCAATGTGGTATCATTTGGTGCTTAGAGGCCATCTGAGCCAATGCCAATTGCTTAGGACTATGTCCTAAGCTATACTATAAAAAAAACAGTCCCTATCCCTGGTGACCTGTAACACAGGTTATTTTAACCCTATCATAGGCACCAGCCACTTACACACTAGGAAATCTTTAGACGCTTGAAATATATTTTTTTTAGGTTTAACATAGATATAAATCCTGTAATAAGGAAAGAAATAAATATCTTATCTAAAAAAAAACAATATGCAACGCAAAGGATTTATTATTATTGATAATGACAGATCCATATGTGTGTCTCAGGTGGGTGCTAGGTTATATGGGGCGATGATGATTCTTCAGATTGATCGTTGCATTTGTAAGCACAACAGAAATCTCGTCCAGGGCGCCGCTAGCACTGAAGTCGGCCCTGTCCATTGGCTACGGTTTATGGTTTTCTGTGGTCTATGCTTATGTATTTTCTGATATAAATCCGTATTCAATGCTAAGTTATTCCGTTATATTTTGCTGCATATTTTAATAGTGAAAAGTAAGTTTAATAGTCTGGCCAAAACCCGTTTTCTTTTAGGCAATGTTTCTATCAGGATAGTTATTTTTCAGGAAATTCTGAGAATGAACTTCTGTTCTATATATTTTTTGAGTTTTTATTATAAAATATTATCATAAATAGGTATTTATGAATTTACATAGGTAGGTACATATTTCAATATCATTCATGAAGTTAAAATACCTAGGCCCTACATACAGCATATACGTGCTGTAAAGCGTTTCCAAGAACCTTTGATAAGCCGCTCTTTTATTAACATAAAAAAACTTCCACATTACTGTTTCAGTTCAACAAAAGCTGACAAAATATAAGATTGCAAAATATTGTAATACAGATTCTGTTATACAATACTGTCGATCGAGTATTCGCAATCGATTATGTTATTTATTATTAAAATATAAATGTGAAAGTTTGTATAAATACATATACAATTAAAAAATATTATAATATTAGAAATCGTGTCCCATGTTGGTCTGGGACCTTAAAATAAGGTGCCAACTGTGTTCCTTGCCTAACATGTCATAAAATGCGACTAATGGTGTATAAATGGTTTTGGGTATGTGATTGTGTGGGTGACAAGTTAGCCACTTGTTACTACTTTTTTACAATTTTCCATCTAACCCAACCCAGGTTTATTTATTTATTTATTTATGTTAGATATATGTCATATATGTACATTGGTTCATGTAAGTAGCAAACGCTCTTATTTTAATAAATAAAAAAAAAGGGATAATAAAGGTGGCAAAAATGCTTAGACTAAGAAAAACAGTTTCGTCAACAATCATTCGTTCCAGTGCGGGAATAGAGTCGACGCCTCTTGTGTTCGACACGAACAAAGGGCAGTCAAAAGCAGACCATGAACATTTGTCCCAGGATTAGCCGGATTTGAACTCACCGTCCTCGGTTTGTGGTTAGCCTTTCTAAGCAAGCGGTGGTTCTTTGCGGGTAGACAAATCATCATTACTTTTTATTTACTGGCTTTTTAAATCTGTGGCTTAAACGATCTGACCCAATATAATGTAATTAAAACGATTTACGTATGCCGAAGAACATACCTACCTAAAATATCGCACCGTCCTTTTTTAAACAGCTTGATTAAGCTCCATCACACGTCTGTTAACACTAGCAAGACCAAGGCCGTCAATTTGAAGACATTGAACAAACATTTAAAGACTTGCATTTAAAAAAGTCTGAGGATATATGGGGAATTTCAATTGATATTCTTAAACACATAATACAATCAATTGTCACTAATTTAGCAAATATATTTAATAAATGTATGTTGGACAGTTTCCAAATTTGATGAAATATAGTAAAGTGATTCCATTATTTAAGTCAGGTGATAAGATTGCCCCGTCCAACTAAAGACCTATTTCTATATTACCAGCCCTAAGTAAGATTTTTGAAAAAATAATATTTAATCAGCTATTACGTCACTTCACTGTTAATTACTTATTACATAATAAACAATATGGATTCACTAAGGTTAAATCCACAACTGATGCGGGTGGCGCTTATGAGACATGTGATTGAGGCTTGGGAGGGCAAACAGGATGCTGTAGATGTTTTCTGTAATTTATCTAAGGCATTTGATTGCGTTGAGCACCAGCCATTACTAATAAAGCTAAAGCATTATGCTGTTTCAGCGAATTCACTTAGTCTTATGAAGTCATATTTAGTTGACAGACTTCAAATAATTAATATAATTTTATAATTCTTCTGGTGCCCCTCTATCTATGGGAGTGCCCTAGGGCTCGATATTGGGACCTCTACTATTCTTAATATATATAAACGACCTTCTTTACTACATAAAGAACATATGTGAGACAGTATATATACAGATGATACTTCACTATTTTTTTTAATTGACGGAGAGAAAGAAAATTTTGACGATGTGAATAATGCTCTATCGGGTGTTCTATACTGGTTTATAATTAATAATTTATTACTCAACGCTAAAAAAAAAAGAAATATATGAAATTTACTTTACCTAATGTAAGGCAGGTGCGCACGAGCATTATAGTGAATAGTCAACCAATTGAAGTTGTCAATTCTACTGTATTTCTTCGGATCACCTTGGATTCAAAATTACAATGGGCGCCTCATACTGCAGCCTTCAGGGAGACTTAGTTCCGCTGCATATGCAGTTAGGAAAATAAGAAACTGATGTTGAAACGGCAAGATTGGTATATTTCAGTTATTTTCATAGTGTCATGTCATATGGTCTGCTGCTCTGGGGTTCTGCGGCTAATATTCAGATTATGTTTATATTACAAAAAAGGGCCGTCAGAGCCATATATGGCCTCAGACCGTGTGATTCTCTCAGAAAACTGTTCAAAGTTATCAATGTAAATAATAAATAAGTGATGTCGTCGGATATTATAAATAAATATCCTAATAGATAATAATAAATAAATATCCGACGACATCACATACATTAATCTGACTCCGAGGTAAGTAGCTTAAGCACTTGTGTTACGGATATCAGAATCAACAGTGGTATAACAAATATATACTTAAATTTTGGATATTAACACCCAGACACAGAACAAACACAAGTATTCATCATACGAATATTTGTCCTGGGTGGGGATCGAACCCACAACTCTTGGCGCATGGGGCAGGGTCACTACCGAATGCGCCATCGAGCTTGTCAAATGTATTAATATATTTACAAGAACATGCAGATGTTTTGAAAAACAAATAGATACACATTCTTTTAATACTAGAAATAGATACAAACTTCCCAATCACAGACTTCATAAGAGTGGTAATTCCTTCATGTATAAAAATATTCACTATGTTACCACAAAGTCTCATTGACTTACATAATATACATAAGTTTAAATTACACATAAAAAATTGATTAATTAAAAAGGCCTACCTACAAGGTAGAAGACAATTTAAATAATAATAATATCTGGTTGGCTTTATAATAGGCTGTTCACCTGCACTGATAGATGACTTAATTAAGAAATTGTAACTATTAGTTATAAGACTTGGCCTTTAAAAAGAGTAACTATCGAGTTTCTTGCCGGTTTCTTCTCGGTAGAAGCTACCTTTTGAACCGACTGATATTGAATTTGTTTTAAGATTTATAAGTACTTTATTGAAGCCTATATAAATAAAGATCATTTCAATTAAATTTGACGGCACGGCGATTTAATTCTTAATTTTTTTACAAACTATGTTTTTGATTCTTTTTATATTTTATGACTTTTCCTAATTTGTTATTGACAGCTGAAATCTATATAAAAAACAATTAAATAATATATAGTATAAGAGATTCCTTTACAAATACCTATTAAGATCGCACGCCGTCAAAGTAACGGCATATGAAGGCAAAGATATGAATAGTAAACAAAGTTTTCTACAAACTAATGCAGGTACTTTTGTTTTATTTATTTTGAATCCTGAGTAAGTTGTTATTGTCTTGGTTTACATTACATTCAGTAGACGTTGGTTTCGTTTTGTGTGCAGTCATGATTTGTTACAAGAAAACCAAGGAAACATTTATTATTTTGAGTAGGGGAGCAGGGGGCTAGTTGTAACAATTTACATTTTTTTATTGTAAAAATAAATGTCTCCTGCGTCATCCAGCGGGATACTGATCGCGCTCATATGATAGAATGGGTATCAAATAGTAGGTTAGGTTGAAAATCAAATAAATATTCTTCTATTATCTAGGTAAAAAAAAAAATTTTATTACTTGTCCCTGTTACAACTAGCCCTCCGCTCCCCTACGTGAGCATAGGTATTAATAAAAAAAGCTGCCTGAGACAGTTGAATTTTATAATAAAACAAAATTTGGTGTGGACATCATCGATCAAATGGCACGCAAGTTCACCTTAAGAGCTGCAAGTCGAAGATGGCCCATTCACGTTTTTTACGTACCGTTTATGTACCGAAACTGAAAGGGAATAAATATATCTCAGCATGATTATATATCCTTCAACTAGTGAGCGATCTACGTGCAGCAATGTCAAATAAATCATAATTGTAAAAAAAAATAGAACGTGTGAAAAACTGCACAATCTGTAAAAAAGCTGTTTGTGGAAATTGTATAAGAGATTTGAATATAAACTATTCTTTGTTGCAAATGTTACTCAGTGTAAGTAATAAAATTGTATATTATGAATAAAAAAAATTATACTTTAAATTATCTATTATTGTTTATACTGTTTCAACTATTTTTAATTTTATTTTAAAGCAAAAAACGCAATCACTTCCTGAATATTCTGACTGAATCTCTAGTGCCGTCAAATTGACGGCTGCGGTCTTTAAAGGTATAGTATGAAGCCCGGCCTTTCTAGTATTAATCAACGACGAAGCCTAATTAGTTTTAAGCCGGAGCGGCAAAATTATAACGGGGACATTGTTACATCGCGGTGCAAGAGTGAATCGGGCAGGGTCGTCCTAGTGTATCGCCGCAAAGTGCCGCAAACTGTGAGGTGGGCCCAAAGAGCAGTTGTGTAAATCAGATGTGCCGCACTCGAGATTTATGTGCAAATAAACTGGCCGCAGTTCGTGGGCTCACCCGGATTTATTTCAATTTAACGCCATTCACGAGGGATATAAATCGCCGTAAGGTTCCTACAGCGCGAGGTGACATCGATGCAGTTAACGCATTCACTAATTGGCAAGCGATTTGCTATCAGTTGTAACGTATAATTCTACTCTTATTTCAATGATTAAAAGCTAGGGTTCCTAATTCAATACCGAAATAAACTTTACCAAAAACTGCTATATCATTTACTTTTATTTGTTACATTTGTTACATACATACAAAGTTAAAGCTGAACATAACACCGCAGAGCTTGAGAAGGCTAAACAGGATCCTAAACATTTATGCAATAGCATAAAAACCATATGTCATCTCACACAAAAAAATAAAAGTTCTATAGATCTGTTAAACATTAAGACCGATCCGTTGATCCGATCATTAAAACATGCAATAGTTATTTTTCTACGGTAGGAGAAGTGCTAGTATTAAGAGATTCTAGCTAAAATAAAGAAATCTGAACAACATCTAACTTTAAATATTAAGGATGGGAGCGGTCCATTAAATTCATTATTTTTATCACCTACTGACTACAATGAAGTTAACACATTGATTTTGCAACTCCCCGACAAGTGCTCAACTGGACTGGACGGACTGTCGAACCGCTTAATAAAATCTATCAGAAATTCAATACTAGCCCCTTTGACGCATATTTTTAACTTGAGTTTGTTGTCTGGGAGTTTTCCGGCCAGGTGGAAAACAGCCTCTATCACGTCATCAAAAAATAAAACTGGGCTGGGTTCGATGAAAAATTGTAAAAAGTAGTGACAAGTGGCTAGCTCGCTTACACAATCCCAAAAAACACTAATTTGTTAATAATTCTACCAATCCTCCTTCAGCCCGCAAGCCAGCAACAGATTTACATATTCAAGTTCCTCTCGGGCGATAAATGATTAACAAAATTTATGCCCTAACTCAGAAATTATAATTTTATACTGATTACCAAACACAGGGCGAATGATAAAGAGGATTTATTGCTCTCATTAAGTTTAGTACTCAATATGGCGGTATATAGACGTATATTATACCAGTATTTGATTCAAGTTTTGCGGGTTACTAATGGCTACTAGTAAGGAGAACTCTAAAGGCTTTAGAAGGCTTTCTCAGGTAAAACTAAGAGCAGCACAAATAGTAGCTATAAAGCGCACTTCTGCGAATCAAATGTACCACTCCTGAGATTTAAAGCGCAAATTAAGCAGCCGCAGTTCCTGAGTTCACTACGAGCTATTTCCATTTGACATCATCCACATATAGTTTACTTTTGTTGCTGTAAGTATGATGGTGTAAGTTTCACTATTCGTCGTAACTTTTTATTAAAATGTTGAAATTGGAAGTGCTTATTTGGATTTTTTGTCCATTTGATTTGTTTATAATAAAGAAAGGCTATGATTGCCTATAATTATTCTACATTCCAAACTAGAAATTCATGAATTTTATATATAAAACTTATTAAAATCATCATCTTCCTAGCGTTATGTCCCGTGCTTAGACGGGGTCCGCTTAGACCATGATCCAGGTTAAGAGGCGCGTGTCCTTACCATTGAGCTACCACTGCTACTAAATATGAATAATAAATACTAAATATATAAAAGTTATTAAAATATCGAGGTCAATTACGTATAATTCTGCACCGGAATTTCTCACGATATTGAAAACACCGCGAGAAATCATGATGCACATTCAAATGTGAATATACTTGGGTGTAAAAACCATGGTTTAATTTAGTCGTTTTACCTGTGTACCTGTCTACTTTAATGTATTAATAATATCTATTGACTAAAGCCACAGTCTAGTAATAAGAGAAGGATTCCGCGCCACTAACTGGACGTATATCTAGGCATCTGCGGAGCTTCAACTTGACACGCAACTTACATCACACATTGTCACATAAACGCTCCAAATGCGCTCAAAAAATAACACTCAAACATGCCTAAGTGTGGCTTCACGCTGTAGTATGACAGCGCGGTGTTCTTCTTTTTTACCAATCCTTGGCTAAGATTAGGGTCATAGTCCAAGGAGACTTCGACCAAGAACATTGACTATTGAAAAAAACATTTCCATTTTCATCTTGCGATGACACAATAGGAAACACTTAGACAAGCTTCTTCCTCTGCCTAGCCTAGGTTACTTCAGACAAGATTAAAAGCCCCGCAGACTGTTAGGTACAAAGAGCAGTTGTGTAAATCAGATGTACCGCTCTCGGGATTTACGCTCAAATGAAGCGGCCGCAGTCTGTTGGCCCTAGCTGAATTATTTTAATTTAATGCCACTAGAGCGACATTAATTACCGCGGGAGTTTCGCCTCGCAACAATAATATGTATCGACGCGGACGTTATTAATTATCGTTTACTAATCTTAATATTTTTTATTAATTGATTAGCATAAGCAGCTGCCGATTTAGATACCTCTGGTAGATTATTGCGTAGCAATAAAAGGAATTAGGTTACATAACTACCCTTTTTACTGGCATATTAGATATTTTTATATCGCATTTCAATGTACGTCTTCATATATTATAATACTCCATCAAATAGAGATCTTTTAAATAAAATAACACGGGAGCTGCTAGCTAAGTAGGTATCTTAAATTCATCATCTTATTATATAACGTTATGTCTTGCGCTTAGTTACATAGTTGAGTATTTAACTGAAACTAACTAACTAAACGCCACTTTACTTCCTTCATTAAGTATTTACATCAAGTTAAATAAAAATTAAATGAATATAAAAATGGGTAAACAGGACAACATATTTGTAGGTACTCTTATTATATAACAGATGGATTTCTAAAAGTTCCTACTCTACTCCACTGATATACTAATTAACCTGTCTGATTATTCTATAATTTTATTAATAACTAGCAGCGCCCCGCGGTTTCACCTGCATAGTTCCCGTTCCTGTAGGAATATGGGGATAAAATATAGCCTATGTTACTTCCGGATAATGTAGCTTTCCAATGGTGAAATAATTTTTGAAATCGGCACAGTAGTTTATGAGTTTATTCATTAGAAACATACATACACACATACAAAAATACAAGTCTTTCCTCTTTATAATATTAGTAAATATAGATTTTATCATATCTTTTTATCTTTGCATAGGTTATTTCTATTAATACATGTTGTGTATGTTTAACATGGTTGTACATTTTGTGTTGTGTATAAAACAGCGCTACCAACAATTCAAATTATGAATATTCTTCGTGGTTAAGTAATAAATTAAATGACAGGCCTTTGTCGAGTGGTCAGAGACCCTGGCCACGATACTAATGGTGCATCCACACATGCCGCTTGCTTTGTCGCCGGCTTTCAGACTGCTTTGCCGCTGACTTTGCCGTTGGTTTTGCCGCCGGCTTTACAGACGGCCTGCGGTTTTGATGACTTCTTAAAATACTTATGCCTTGATACTTTTCCATCAATATAAGTAATGCACTATAATCCCAATTAAATTCTGTCATTTTGTTATTTATAAGTACAAAATTATGTTGTATTAAATACGAAAGATCTTAAAACTGGTCTGGCACTGAAAATTGTTCACTGTATCCTTCCACAAATTTTCTGAATGGGAAACGGTGTCAATGAAATTTCGAAACCCCTCACCACTCGCGAGAAGTACCAACTGAATTTTGACGGCACAAAGCAAGAAGTTAGGTATCACAAAACAACAACCGCAACGTTCAAAGCGGCGAGGAATGTCCGGAACTCTCGATTTGCATAAATAAAACCGTGCTGTACCCGGACCTTTTCAGTACAACAACACTGAGTATGTAACGCTATGATTGTGTGCCAACACACGATAACTGCTGAAAGATGCGATCGCATTCAGCCATTGCCCTCGTCAGCTGTGCAGTCGACACATTGTTTTGCAATAGTTCCTGAGTTATGCTAGCGGTAGCACTTGTAAACTCTGTAACTCTAAAAGTTTGATACCGTTTTGTGGCATAAAATCAGTAAATAACATTGCATAAGTTTTCATGCTTCGGTGAACTTGTCAGTCAATAAGGTTTTACACTTGTAATACCTAATCTGCTCTTTAAGTTAGGCAAAAGTATATTTGATGCCATGGATAATTTGCTGATAAGGTACTTTTCGAACTTAGTTGAGATTGTTTGCTATTTAGCATTTCATCCTAAAAACAAAACAAACATGTCATATCCAAGCAGATCCCTTTCGTAGGCATATTAAGAAGGGAACGGCTCGGCCATTATTATAAATGTACATTGTACATTTACAGTGGTTGGGCCTTAAATTCATACAACTGAAATGAAAAAATCTCCGAACGCTGCGTGCGACATAAAAATTAGGCGAAATCCATTAACATAGAGAGAGATATATTTGCCGCCTGCAAAAAGACATTTTCAAGAGAATATGCTAATCTTGTTAATTAGTGGTGTCTGCCACCCTTCCGGCCCTGTGTGAGAAAAATACGCCGGCCGGGTGACTTATGGCGTACATTAATATTGTCCGCACTTCCGTCTATTTTCCAGCTTCTGAATCTGCCCATTCCGAATCGCAAGGGCCTCCACTAGCTCTAGTACGCTTTCATAAAAGCTAATTTGTACCCAAACGTATATTTTTGAATATTTTTACGATTCACGGCAAGCGCTGTGTAAAACATTAAGCTAAGTCCCGTTTGTTTTCAAAGGCTCTTGAAGAATATTGTTGCAGAAAATATTAAGAACACCTGTTAATTACAAATGCAAAAAGATTTTTTCAGAATATTCTATAAATTAACATATTTTTTATACAAAATAACCAACAATAATAACAATATTCATAACTATTGTAAATATTCTACAATGCTGGTTGTTTAAAAATTAATTGTTTTTGTTATCATTATTTTTTAGCATTAGCCAGTCATCTAAATCAAATGATTATAATCATAATCGTAACGGGTCAACTATTTTATGAAAATAATGACACTGATGAATTCTCATTACAAATAATTAACTTAGATATTAACGTTTATAGATATGATAAACGTTATCAAATTGTGTATGCAAATTTCAAGTCACTCGTAAAGTAGATTTTAAAAATATATCCTTTTAAACGAATAAATCATTATCAAATTCGGTTCAACAGTCCGAATGAAATACTCGTCAAATCCCCTTATCTTTTTTGTTTAAGTCGAGTGAAAATTACAGGATTCGGTTGTATTGCTGCAAATAACTTATTTTTAAGAAATAGGCTATGGCATTTGTGACTATTCGTATTCAATAGGATCACAATAATATAACAATCTAATATTCCTAGTAAATATCCGACAAATATCTTAGACCCGGATTTTGGTGCAGTGGTTATAGCCAACATACGTAATGTTTGATTAGTGACACCAATGATAGTCCCCGAGCGCTATCTTTAAATGTTTAATTAGTGGATTAAACATTATGATTCTGCAAATTTTACCCTAATAAGGGTTCATTGGTATTGAAAAAGCAAATCTCACTGTATAATTTTGGGATAGGTAAAGTCAGCGATATAAATATCGAAACATATCTGCTCTTATACTCTCACGAATAAAGGCTTTATTGTGTTTGTAATTGTTAGGACCAAGTTTGTACGGGATCGGGAACTTTGTATGAAAAAATATTCAATGTTTGAATGCAGGTAGGTAGTATATAGGTTAAAGTGTTCAGTTAAGTCCGTTGCTGACTGTCCCTATCACGTTAGTGCCATTGTGGTACCGTGATTATATAATACCGAGTGTGGACTCTGTGGCCTTTTCGTGAATATTTAACGTTCGCCCGGATGAAAGTTGCCGATGGCGCATAATAAACGTATTTGGGTACATTCGCAGGTGTCCGCGCGGCTCTTCGCTGATGTTTGTTATTTTGCGAATATTCTCTTAGCCGAACCCGATTTTTATCATTGTTAAGCTAAAAGATTGATAGATTCTGTCCGATGTTTGTCTGTGTCTTTAGGTATCATCTGTTTCTTTGCCTAGCTAGGATGTCGTAAAAGGCGGCATGGTGTATTGCGTTCGTTAGGCGACGTACTAGCCACGTGTCTCAAATTTGCCATGCCACATGTTTAAATTCTGCTTATTCTACACCAGTAAGCGAAAACAACGTTATTATTTCTGCTTGTAGTCAAAACTACTCACAGTTGTTTTTGGTATTGCTACTATGTTTATCTGTAGTTGGTTTGTAGTAGTTTGTTCGGAAAACCAACTATCGTTGAATGTTGATATCAGCGAGATGTTCTATCGGCGAAACGTTCTATCGGCGAAGGAGTTTTTCGTAAAACCAACGATCGGCTAAGAGTGATTTCGGTGAAATTATCTATCGATGAAGGATTTATTCGTAAAACCAACGGTCGACTAAGGGTGATTTCGGTGAAATTATCTATCGACGAAGAGTCTTTCGATATACCATTCTATGTTCAGTTTGTTCTGGGACCTGCTGTGTGGCAAATACGTACCTATATCTCACTCCACCCTGAAAAAGAAAAGTTATAAAAGCAATAAAATGAATTATTACTAAACAAGCAAGTGATATATTATAAATAACTTTTGTTTCATTTCAAAAGCATTCAACTACATGCAGTGGCCAAGTTTAAAATTCCATAGTTTATTAAAACATTTTTCTCAGTGGAATGGCATACACTTTCAGTTCCAGTGAATTCAATTTAAACTCTATGCACTGGTAATAAAGGTCGTTTATATAACGAGACGACGTTAAGGACGAAACTGTTTAGGGCGGTTACGAATGCAACTACCCGTACATAGTTTATGAAATGAAAGTGTACCGGCAAACTTGATTTTAGCAAATTACGTTTGAAGTGTGCCATCAAAGTTTATTATTAATACTACTAAAGAGGATTCGGAAGCATAGAACAACTTTGTCGCATGGATAAAGGTAGAAGGATAGATATATGTATAGCTAGCAGCCAAAATTCAGTAGCATTGAGGCACCGCTAAAAGAAGAAGAAAGAAGATTTGGAAAGGATAATCCTGGAACATACGGCCTATCAGTTATAAGTCAAAAATTGGTGTCATTTTCTTTCTATTGATGTTTTAGCTAAAAGTGAATTTGAGTTGGGTTAATGGAAAATTGCGGAAAAGTAGTGACGAGTGGTTAGCCCGTCGCCACCACTATCATAAACCCAATACCCAATATACTATTATTCACCTTTTACTACGTTCTCGGCAAGGTACATACATATCATCACGCCTGTATTTCCCAAAGGGGTAGGCAGAGTCCAAGTGGTAGCTAGGCCCCTAACCACATTAATCCAAAAAAATAAACTGGGATGGGTTAGATGGAAAATAGACTAAAAAGTAGCGACAAGTGGCTAGCTCATCGCCTACGAAATCACGCACCCAAAACCCGATATGGCATAAGTCGCCTTTTACGACATGCTTGGCAAGGAACACAGATGGCAAATTATTTTTTAAGTTCCAGAGCAACATTAGATTTGGCAAGGTTTTTATCTTATTTCTAGTATATAGGAAACCTGAAAACTGTTTATACCGAAACAAGTTTGCTTGTGACCAAGGTCGCTGCAACAAGGCCGAAACGTCAAGCTGCATCAAATTAAATACTAGATAATGCATGTCACATTTGTCCCGTTAGTATTAGTTCTAGTGAAGGAATAAAGCTGGCACACATAATGATATCCGGAATAAGCCAGTTCAACAGAATGAATTATAAAATAATGTAACCCCTGACACACTCAGTTATGAAATGCTGTACCTACTATCAGTAAAATATAGGCATACGAGTGAAAGGTTTACAGTTTCCTGGAATCTCGGAACGTCAGACCCACGCATTATAATATCTGACAGGGCCTGTTTCCGAGCCTTACAAATTCGCCAGCACGTTTTCGAGGTTGCTATCCTATGAAAATCCACTCTGCACTGCAAATTGTGGACCGATTTTGTATGATTGTTATACTCCACTTAGCTTGCAGTTAACAGCCACGTCACGTGTAATTATAGTCTATTTCACCTAAAATAAGTTCAGTGACACCTTGAAATTTAAGTTAGGAGTTATGCATCCGTATGACAGCTATTCGATTTTTTTTTAATCCGATAAAAATGTCTAGGGCAGTTAAATCGACTTTTTTATTTATTTTATTTTGAATCCTGATTAAACTGAAAATGATTTCAAACTATGATTTATTTTTATATAAATACTTGTATTCTCACGGAAATAATGCAGATATGTCTTAAGCGCACGCGATTGTAAGACGCGGAATCATTAAAATATGGATGTTTTGTTTTTGTTTGTGTTTTGGTAGACACTTATTTGTTGTCACTGGGTTCGGAATATTTTTATCAAACACAAGTTTCAAGCGATAGTATTGTATGTACGATTATGATCATACATGTTTGCATTAACACACACACACACACACACATTACAGCTCGCGTAATTTTGTACGGTCGTCACCAATTTGGAATTTTTGGAATTTTAGTATGCGCTTATCCAAAATTCAATAAAAGCAACTACTTTTTTTTTAGTTGGGCTGGCACCGACTCCAAAACTAACTGATTATTGTAAATATTTAAATACGTGTTAAAGTTTAATACTTTCATCTAAGCAGTCGGAAGAATTGATTTTATATTTTTTAGTGTTTAGGTATTTTAATAGCCATTTAGGCAGGTCCTTGTTTGTTTTGTTTTTTCGTAAAATCTTATTTTCGTGTTTCTTTTTCCATATTTTTTTTATTTTTTTTTCCATAAAAATTTTGATTTTTTAAGTCGGTTTTTATTTTTGTAAAAAAATTGATTAATTTGTTCTTACTTTTTTATTAAAAATTATTAATGGGTAGACCATCAAAACGAGCTGCTTTAATGGGACAATGCTGGTATAATGAGACAAACACGAAAAGGTATAACGAGCCTATAATATTTAAAGAATTATTCTCAACTACTAATCTTCAAAGAGTCACCTTCCATCGTCAGCTAAGTAACATAAGATGATGAGTAGCAGACGTAAATACTGGAAAAGATTTAGAAAAAAAAAAACACTTAAAATGCCGTTAAAATTTTATGCTCTCGATTTTCATAGAATCCCATCACCAGACCAAGACTTGGTGAAAATGAGACTTTCTCAAGAATAACACTCAATATTACCCTATACCGAATTATCCACTAACTCAGCATGATGATGGGAGGTTTGGAAACATGAGATTATAAATACCAGATGTAAATACTTGAATTGTTTTAGAAAATATCTAAGGCCAGTTTTTCATTATGAAACGGTACAAGGCAACAGCTAGCTCGTGACCCGCGTCGTTGACCATCCGCGGCGTAAGCGTGACTGTGAAACCAGCCTTACTAATTCATTAAAGAGCATTATGTAAAAAATAAATTTAAACATTAAAAGATAGACTCGAAGGAGCAGCAAGCCATTTTCATCACTTTTAGCTAAAAATAAGACTGGGTTGGGTTAGATGGAAAATTGTGAATAATTAGTGACAAGTGACTATCTCGTCGCATAAACTATCACAAACCGAATTGGCGATAAGCCATTAGTAGCTTTTTAAAGTATGCTGGAAAAGGAACAAAGTAGGCACATTCGTTTTAAGACCAATATGAGACAAAATTAAAAACATTAACATCTAGTTTGTTTAGCGCTCACTATTTTTAACATGCAATTAACAAAATACGATCTACTCCCACCGAATCAAACTTGTTTTTTTGAATTGACATCGTTACCGTATCGTCACATACATAGGCATATTCTACTACAAACTTTTCGCTTAACGATCGACAGCACCGATTGGACGCAACCATCTCGAATATAGGTCGTACAAAATGTTATTGTAACATCAAACGAGTAGGCGAAATAATAACAAATAAAATAGTACGTGTTCACAGCTTGCCAAAATTAGTAATTTAAGTATGCTGCCATGTACAAAAATATGTTGGAAAACTATGCGGGTATTACTTGCTTGTAATTATTGTTTGTTCTAGCTGTAGTTTTGAGAATTCGTTATATATATGTCTAACAACTTGAGTCTACTAACATTGTTTTGTTTCGCCATTGAGAATTTTGATATAACTATCATGGTTAGAGATAAATGCTTAACCTGGCTAAAATACGTTCGGATGAATTGTCATATACATGTGCATGTGAATACTGCATGTACATTATGGTGGTAAATGTTGTTCATTAAATTTTAGGTCAAACATCATTAACTTTTGACATTACTTGCATTTCGAGATCGTGTGAGGACAACTTCTTAACTTCTGTCTAGTTAAAGTAGGTATAAATAGTAGTCCATGCATTGTAGTTTTCATCGCAGATTTCCACAGATCTGTACTACATAAAAAAGTTTAAGTTAATAAGATTTAAACTTGGCTATTCACTGTCAAACCATTAATCAACTTTATCAAGAACTGATCAAAGTATGTTTAAAGTTACAAAGATATATAAACTCTGGTCAGTTTTTGCCTTAAATAGAATACGTTTAGGTAGGTTAGAGTGTAAGAATTTAAAAGTTTTCTTTTGTTCCAAGAAAATATTCTAGAATAAAGTTTCTTGGCATAACTTTGTTAAGAGGCAAAAAAGCCAAAATGATAAGAGTAGGGGTTGCCGCCTTCTACGGGGCGTGACAACGGACTACCCGAACCGTTACTACTCTGAGAATAACTTATCACATTTTACCCTATTTTGGTTCAAGACGAGATAAAAATGCCATTGTTGTCAGCTTATCAACCATTAGGGGGAAATTGCATTTGACGGAAGGCGATCAAAGTTGCCTTTTGGATTGGGTCGGATTGGGAATTGGACTATAGACTACAAAGGCAGTGTATTTGTTTGTTGTTCAGTAGATAATAGAGTTAAGTGGGAAAATTTTATATTTTTTTGTTTTATGCTATTAAAACAAAGATTGATACAGGTCCAATCGCAGCAGTTTAATAATAGACGAATTCAAATATATTTTTTTAAATAAATATCAGACTACATCGCATATTTTAATTATTTTTGGTATTTTTAGTTGGGTCAGACGTCTGGTAAATATCTGGGGGCACGGCAGTGCCCCCGCCAAGTCGAGCAAAAAAGCGGCACGGCCGTACCATCCTTTTCTCGAAGCAATTCAGGCCATTTTCGACCCCCTGTAACTTCGTTGTGGATAAAACTAGAAGACTGAATTTTCAGTAACCATGCAGGCATTGTAAAGACACGGTATATTTCAAATTTCATTCAATTTGAACCAGTAGTTTAAGAATTATAATGGGTCAAAGTTTCTTAATTTTGTCACTGACTGACTGACTGACTGACTGACCGATCATCAAAATTCTAAGGCACTTCTAGCAGACCTAGAAGCTTCAAATTTGGAATATAAGTAGTGTTTGGTGTATGAACTAAGGAAAAACTAAAATATTTGGGGGCACGGTAGTGCAACCGCTAAGTCTAGCAAAATTTTTCAATTTCGGTCCAGTTTTATAAATATTTAACTACTTACTTAAATAACTTTGTAATACCATATAAATATTAAGGCGCACGGTAGTGCCCCCGCCAAGTCGAGCAAAAAAGCGGCACGGCCGTACTTTATCCTTTTCTCGAAGCAATTCAGGCCATTTTCGATCCCCTGTAACTTCGTTGTGGATAAAACTAGAAGACTGAATGTTCAGTAACCATGCAGGCATTGTAAAGACACGGTATATTTCAAATTTCATTTAATTTGAACCAGTAGTTTAAGAATTATAGTGGGTCAAGGTTTCTTAATTTTGTCACTCACTGACTGACTCACCGATCATCAAAATTCTAAGGCACTTCTAGCAGACCTAGAAGCTTCAAATTTGGAATATAAGTAGTGTTTGTTGTATGAACTAAGAAAAAACTTAAATATTTGGGGGCACGGTAGTGCAACCGCTAAGTCTAGCAAAATTTTTCAATTTCGGTCCAGTTTTATAAATATTTAACTACTTACTTAAATAACTTTGTAATACCATATAAATATAAAGGCGCACGGTAGTGCCGCCGCCAAGTCGAGTAAAATTTTTCAATTTCGGTCCAGTTTTCTAGATACATAACTGCTTAAATAACTTTGTAATCCCATATAAATATAGGCGCACGGTAGTGCCCCTGCCAAATCGAGCAAAAAATGTGTATTCCTGTCATGCGAATTCATTCCGCAATTACAAGTCTTACAGTTACAAGTCTTACAGTTACAAGTCTGGGCGGTTTACATCTAATTAATGTCAACTTTGGAAGTGTTAAAGCGCAGGAATCCTCAATTTGTGAATACAACAGACCAAGAAGCATTTATCGTCCAGATTTGTCAAAAATTGTAACATCAAAGCCTCCCAGAAAAACGCATAGAGACAGGCAGTGGGCTCTTAGAAAAACTGTTGCTGAAGCTCAAGAAGTAGTACCGGAAAAGAGAAAACGGAAGGCTACCTACAAAAATAAGAAAAGTTCATATGTCAGAGAGAGGGCTTTAAGAAAATTCGATGCTGGTAGATATACATATAAACAATAAGTAGAAGGTACCGAAAAGAAAAAAAGGAGAACTGGCTACAAAATACAAAAAGAAATGAGATCCCATCAAAAACAATACTTGTCAAAAAAAACAAGTCTCGCAACTCAGTTGTTCTACGGTAAAAAGTTGTGAGATCCATGTAATACCAAGTCGGTTATTAATATATTCAGTCTCTACTTAAGTGACTTTCTGTCTTAATACGTCCAGTCCCTAAGACCACAGTAATTACAGTATGGCAGTTCCAAGACTGTATGGACTAATTTCTTATGAGAACAAAATAACTGTTTTTGAGGGGAATTTCTTGATGGTGAATTAAAGAAAAAAAGTATTGTTCGTTCTAAGGATGTGGGTATATTTACATATAGGTTATTTACGAGGTTAGGTCCAAGTCTCCTTCACTGATGTCTAAGGATACCAATGTAACGGTTAAATTATGTTTGGACATAAGCTTAATTGATGGTGACCACTTAATTAGCATGTATTGAATCCGCCGTCATATCTTGTCAATTGGGAGCGTGGTAGCTCAATGGCACGTATCTTTTAACCGAGGGATGCGGGTTCCCAGGTATCCTGGATCAAGGTCTAAACGGACCCCGTCTACGCACGGGACATAACGCTAGGAAGATATGATTACTTGTCAATTATGTCACGTGTATTGACATGATTCTAATAAATTATATTTCTATTTCCTTGCGTGTGAGTACATTATATATCATTTATAGTACAACATGTTGCCCACTCGCAGCAAAAATAAAAGTTTTAAACTGAATACAGTTGTCGCATCGTCCGTTCCGAGCCACCGACACGCCCGCGCGTCGCCAACTCCCTCAATGTGGCTTTTTACATCCTAACCAAGTTAAATCTGAAATCCATTTGAATTACTCACTCCGTGTGAGATAGAAAATAGAAATACGGCGCGAAGGTTTTTGCTTTTGTTGCATTTTAAGTGGCTATGGTGTATTTGTTGGTGTATTGCTCTTGCAAAATAAATGTTAGACCTGTTTAACGGTTTGAAAAGATCTTTCTTTATGGGAGGAAAATTGGAAATATAATCCGATGAAGAATGTGATGAGATCTTACTAATAGTTAGGTATATAGGTACCTACTATTGCTACGATATCAACGTATTATGTGGAAATTCTGCCGCCTAGTAATAGAAAATATAATTTATTGTAAATACAATTTAAAAAAACGGCCATACGCCACCTCTGCTCCCCTCATTAGATGAAGGAAATTGAAATGAAATCAAGTTCCCTGAAGTCTCATAGTGAGTGAAGGCACGTGGGGTGCATATGGCTCAATACGATTTATAGGAGTGATTACAAAAGCAAAGTCGCGGGCATTAGTTAGTGATTTTATAAAACGCTCAAGATATTTATAACAAAAGACGAACGATCAGGCCCATGAAGTTTATGGGCTGGTATTCAGAATAGGAATGGCAATGACAGTTTTGACTCTAAACGGTTACGAATGGTGTCGTTATGGCACTTCATATTTCTAGCTAAGAGCCGCGATTTTAGCATCAGTAGAAAGTAGCCGGTGAATCTTTTTCATATTTAAAAATAATACTGAAATTTAATGACATTAGTGGTTTAGAATTCACGAACTATTATCTGAATGAACTAGATAATAGATATCTGTTTTTTATAAGTAAATAAATATTTGACGACATCACATACATTGATCTGACTCCGAGGTAAGTAGCTTAAGAACTTGTGTTACGGATATCAGAATCAACAGTGGTATTACAAATATATAAGTACTTAAATATTAGATATTAACACCCAGACACAGAATAAACAGAAGTATTCATCATAGGAATGTTTGTCCTAGGTGGGGATCGAACCCACAATTTATGGCGCATGGGGCACGGTTAATACCGAATGCGCCATCAAGCCAGTCAAAGTCAGTTTTGGGTCTGAATATTTAGGTATCTTTTTGATTTCCCAATTATAAGTGATAAGCTTAAACTTTAGACATGTGAACAGATCAGTATTTGATGTTATTTGTCCAAACTACCGACCGAAAAAATGTTTATATGAGTTGATTTATTAACTGTTGTGGAAATTTTAGTATCTACCACCAATTTGGTTTCTATATATTTAGTTTCAATTATTTTTGTTTAACAATAGTTGATTTATTAACTGTTGTGAAAATTTTTGTATCTACCACCAATTTCGTTTCTGTATATTTAGTTTCAATTATTTTTGTTTAACAATAGTTGTTAAATTGTACCAAGTTTGATTGTGGACTCAAAAAGAACCAGTTGGGTTATTAGGTGTGGGGTTTGTGATTGTGTGGATGACGAGCATGTCACTTGTTGTAACATTTACAAAATGTACCATTTCAGCTAACTCATTTTTATACTAAGCTTAAAGTGGTTGAAGGATCTTGCTGCTTATTGGACTCTGCTTATCTATTTAAGGATTGAAGATGTAATAGTATAAAAAAAAATCAACAGTATTTTTTTTAACAATTGAAAGAGATGAAACCAGAACGGATACAAGTATAACAGTTGATGATGTAGTGCTGTAACTGGTGAATATAAATTTATATCTAGAATCTGCATTTAGCAGAGATGGAATAAAAAAAGAGTGTATTAAGAGAAGGTACCGTTACTCCTAACGGTACCTTCTCTTAATACACCGTAGAGCTTGTATGAAAAGGATGATGAATGTTGAAGAGGCGAGTGAGGTGTGTAAGGATCATGCCATATGGCGTTCGGTTCTTTCTGCCTACCCCGCTAGGGAAGTGGCGTGAAGTTTAGTTAGTTAGTTAGTTAATGCGCTGAAGAAATTTAAGATTTTGAAGAATTTTACGTTGGGTAATGTTGTTTCTACGCAAAATTTGTATCTATTCATTTGCGGAGAACGGTTGCTCATTTCTTATTTTAAAACATTCTCGCATATTTTAAGAATTAACCCCGACGCAAGGTCAAGTATGATGAACGATATCCATGTTTCACACTCGACACCCGAGTAAAGGTTGCTGGTAGAGAATTGTCATTTATCTCTGTATCGCACATTTATATCTATCGAGATATTTTGCTAACATTCCCGTTAGAAGACTATTTTGAACCACTTGTAACACAAACATACATACACATTTTATTATATTCAGTATTCCTTTTTAAAAATACCTGTTTTTAAAAGTCTATTGAAATACGATATTACTTGACGACGTTATTTGGCGAACGGAAATATATCTCCTTTAAGCAAAAGTAAGATGCAATTACGTGAAATAAGATATAAAAAAGATACCTTTGTTGTTTTAATGAGTTGGCATGCTTTGTTATTTAGACGTCAAGTACAGTATTCTGTATAATTTGATGAGTTATTTTTAGTATGTATAGTATTATACCTACTCACGCACAATACTGTCGTTATTATACATTTAATACAATAAAAAATAGATTTATTTTTAAAATATGAAGGCAACTTATATTTTCTATTGTCTTTTGTTTAGCGTCTTAGGGGCATATCATCACGTCCGCAATCCCTAAAGGGATATGCAAAATCAAAGGGGCAGCAAGCCCATTTAACCACATTTGGGAAAAAATTGATAGATTGGGTTGATTATTACTAGATTCATTAAAATGAATGTAAAAAAAGTAGTGATAAGCAGACTATTGCTCGTCGAACAAACTGGTCATATACCTAACCAAAACATTATTATTTACTTCGCCTTGGGCAAGGAATACAGCTAGCACTTTCTCTTTATTTTCCAGACCAACATGGGACATATTTTTATTATTTTTTACTAAGCAATTTGCATCAGAGTTAATGAGTTGTCAAGTAAGTGAAGTTACCATGTCGGAAAGTGGGAAATCCTCGCCGCTCAGTTACGTCACGCCTGGAATGGGAGCCTAATGATAATTCGGTGCGTATCCGTGAATACGCGACAATTGGCCCGTCGCGATTAGCGCGATGACAGCCTGATCTGCCGCGGTGCGGTTGTTTTGCTATGCTCGTCTCTTGCAAATTGAGCTGATTTCAGCATTTAGTTTAAGTACATCGCTTATTCGATATCATGTAATATTGTACTTGTTAAGGTTTTGGCAACGTGTGCATAGTATATTATTTTAAATTAGCCTACTAGTTTCTAGTGCCTTTTTTTGCCTATGGAGGCAAGTAAGAACTCATAGTAATCTCCTTAGATTACTATCCTTATGGACATCATCGAGGAAAACCTATCTCATATTATGAGATAGGTTTTCCTCGATGATGATTTTATACCTTTATAGGAAAACCTATCTCATAATATGAGATAGGTTTTCCTATAAAGGTATAAAATTTGATAAATAAATCAGAAAGCGGGAAGTTAGAAGAACACTTTAGTGGGACGTCATATAAGGATTCCATGTTGGTATGGAACTCAAAAAAAACTGTGTCGTAACGCGGGTAATACATTTGCTCTCCTTCACGCCGTCCGGGGGAACGACGTGGTGTGTGGGACTCACCCGCCCTGTAAAGGAATACAGGGACGGGAATTCAACGCGGCGCTTCTCATCACTCGAGTGGTGGGAACCTTGGGAATCGTTATACGTCCATAGCCCCAGCAGCAACTGTGTCGAACCTAGTATGTTGTTAAAGGCGATTAGTAGTGTACTGGGTGTCGAGTTTGTTGATTATGTAGGCGACGATCTCGTTACTACTTTTTCATTGTTTTTCATTTAACCTAATTCTGCTGCAACAATGGCTGCCGCAGCTTCAAAAGTTTCCAACCGTTTGTCTTTTTCATCCAGATTTATCAGATCAAATTTGACTCAAAAATATCTTGGTAATTGTTGATAGACAAATTAATGTTTCTTTTCAGGCTTCTCTATAATAATAATTCTGACAATGTACATACGTGGCATATACTCGTATATGTGTCTATGTGCATATCATGTATAACGTGAATCTTACAATCGTGATATCTCTCAGAAATGGTGACTCTTAGAAAAAAAAAATATAAAAACCATTTTTGTAGATAATTTTGAGATCTGCGACTTTGGTCTAAGGTACTTTTTCGATAAAACTTACCGTTTTCGAAAAAAAGAACCAAAAACCTCAAATTTTTACATTTGACCCCGACTACTTTTGTAGCGCACATGGGATTAATGGGTACTTTTAAAACTTCCTTTCTCATTGTGAAACCAAGCTCTCCACGAAATTTCAGCTTTCCGGGAGTTTTTGTAATTTGACCACTATTTTTATTTCTAGATTGACCGGAGTAGTATGCTTATCCAAACGTTGTGTAAAGAGTTTATTGCTCCTTAGACTTTGCATACCTCTCCGGGGATTGCAAGCGTGATACGCATGTATGCCATATGAAATCAAATACCGCATATGACAAAATTAGTTAAAATATAACAAAGTGCTCTTAGTATTCGGAAAGCAGCCGTTTTCAAAACACAACAGTTCTCGTGGACTAATTACGTTAGGAAGTTAATATTGTTGCCGGCCGTAGCTCCCGCTTGCATGTGGAGCTCAAAGGTAAATTGGACGGCGACCGCAATGCTGAGCCGCGTTCCCGCCGAGTCTAGGTATTAAACGGATTTTGTTGTCAGCAGATTTTCTCGGCGCTTGACACTATGGAGAATGTGGAATTGAGACGCTGTTGCTATGTCTTTAGCATAGATTAGAAAGAAGAAAGAAAGAAAGAAACATTTCTTACATTTGGACATCACAACACAACCAGGATAGTACATCAATACACCACTTTTTACGACAAGTTAGACAGAGTTAGAAGAGAAAAAAATATAAAAGAGTTGACGATAACCAGACACGGGTTTGCGATGTCCAAAGGAAATGGCATGGCAAGCCATGACGCTGGTTTTCAGTGTGCCTTGCCGATATGATAAACGCATCGCATGGAGAAGTGGCTTAGGTACAATCAATACTAGTACTTTTAAACATGTATTCATATTATAAATGTGGAGGTAATTCTGAGTTTTCCTGTCACACTTAACCTATTGTGATGAAATTCGGTCCGGTAAAAGTGCAAAGGCATGTGATGAGAAGAGAGAAAGGACATGTGACAAAGAGAGTGATGAGTATGAATGTTAGTGGATGGAGAGGAAGAGGAAGGCCAAATAAGAGATGGATGGATTGTGTGAAAGATGATATGAGTGAAATGGGAGTGGATAGCTTGACGACGGCTGACCGGGACGTATGGAAGAAGAAGACATGCTGCGCCGACCCCAGATGAACTGGGAGAAGGGAAAGATGATGGATGGTGAAAAGGATATGGATGATGAAAATTTTAAAGTCAAAGAAAATATATAGATAGGCTACTTATTAAACCGAAAAAAATTATTTCAATAGACTTGTAATAGATTTCTATAGCAGACCATATTCCGCGCCGCGAGCAATAGCTAGCTATTGAGTGTTTCTAAAAATACAAAAACCGCCAGATGGCACGAGAGAGTCTCGTGGTCTTATCACTGTCACTATTGGCTCTTTGTTGATTGACAGTATATCAGTTTATTCTAAAAACTTACCAATGGGGAGGGTGACAAGACCGTACGTCACTATCACACATCTATCTGATGTTTTAATTCAAAAACCCTTCATTAGAATAGAATAGAATAGAATAAATGTTTATTTGGCACATTACAAAATTTGCTTACAAACTAAAACTACCCTTTAGGTAAATATAATAAAATAAATATCCCACAACATCACATACATTGATCGGACTCCGAGTTAAGTAGCTTAAGCACTTGTGAATAGGTTACATCCTAGAAGTTATGTTGTAGACAATGTTCGCCAGCCATCTGGGTTATGGTCGATAACATTTTCAATTATTTAACTTATATTTTAAGAACTAATTCAAAAGATTTTAGGAAAAGAGTAAAATTTTTTTTTACTTTTCTTACAAAATAGCCTGAGTTAAATAAGAAGGTAAGTGGTTTTGTATATACCACAAATAACCTTGTATAGAATTCATAAATTAATGTTCCTTTCCAAACTAGATTTTGTGGGTTATTCACTGGACACACGTGTGTCTAGTTGGTGAAACTGAAAATTATTATAACTTATTATTTCGTCGTCTGGACACGCTAAGATTTTTACGAGTGTCCACATAGTAAAACTTAAATTAAATCACTTTTGTGTTTTCACCAACTGGACACACATTTGCATTTTCCCCGAATTCACGACAAAGTACAGTCACCTAGATCAATGTTTGTGTCAAAAAATAATTGGCCGCTAAATGTCCCGATGCTGGGAACGGATAATGGTCATTGTAAAATTATTCACTATTTGCGACCTAAAAAATAATATATTTTTGACACTGGTGCCTATAATTAACATATAACCGGTTTTATTATACTTAATCATTTGTGAAAAGTAAATAATTCTGGAGATAAGTTATACAACACTTATAAACCGAGGCGTATCTACCCCTGTATTAGTTCTGTCAATGATACACCCGTGTGATGACACATCCTTAAGCAAAACGTAAGCTGTTTTCTCCAATAATGTGTTGTTGGTGGCTATAGATATTGACACCGGATCAATTTAGGATTAGCTAAATTATAAAACATAATTATGAATTGGTTTCAGTCTGCAGCGGGTTACGAAAAGCTAGTCAATCAAAGAGTATGAGGTCATACTAGAGATTATAATAAATTTCTTACTAATTTTTAAACTTCATCAATCAATACAATTAAAATCTTTTTAATCGAAATTCGTTTCATTAAATAAAATCATATTTAAAGCTTACGACGGAATTTTATATCAATTCGCAGCCACATTGAATTATATATTTGAGTCTGTTAATATTCATAAATGAGACCGATGCTTACCTCGCAAATAATTACAGAGAACGTCATGCAATATGGAAAGCATTTTCCACAATTAATAATCCTATTGGAAAATCTGTAGTATTCTCTGCAGTGCATACTTTTCTAATTAAAAAAAGGTTCATTGAAGGGTCTGTCTACTACGAGTAATAAGACAAGGCATATGCCTTGTCTTATTATGGATTACTGGTCATGTTAATTTTTGAAGCGTACTTCTGAATACCTTGGTGAACTATCAGATTTTAATGAACCACGTCTATTTCAGGTGGCGACTTCGCAAAGTATTCTAGTAATATATAGTAGTACATAGTTCATAAAAATATATTTTTTTAAGTGAGATTATGTCAATGAGATGCGACTCTATGTCAGTGACGGCTTGATATAAACGGTCGGCAATATATTGTCCATCAACGATATATCGCTGAGGACTGTCGCTTACACTCAATGGATGGTTTGACAGTTACTGTCTTCGTCAGTTGCCAAATATCGGCGATTGTCAGACACCATCATCAACCTTCAGTCAACGCTAATCGATCTTTGCCACGGGCGGTCGCTAGTACCTTACTCGTATTGACACATTAGTGTAACAATTGAATATTATAAGTATGTTACTTAAACAGTACAGGCCCGTTGGTCGGGTGGTCAGAGACCCTGGTCACGATACCAAGGGTCACGGGTTCGAATCCCGCTAGGGGCAAATATTTCGTGTCATGAACATGGACATTTGTGCTCGAGTCAGGGATGTTTATAAAACGTATTCAAGTATGTCTAACCGTTCACCTAGTATCCATTGCACAAGCTTATAAGCTTAGTTGGGAACTAGAGAATTGGTGTTAATCTGGAGAATTTATTACTATTATGTGGTATCTATGCTTTCAAAAAGGTAAACATTTGATAACTACAATAAACGCAATAAGAACGGAATACGAAGAAGGTTATAAAATTGCGACTTGTGTCCTACTAAAAAAATCACATATTTTACATTATAAGTTGCGATTTCCATGTGCTTTGAATTTTAAAATTATCTAAAATCTGAATTGTTATTTTGCAAACTTTGAGACTTTTCTTTATGTAACACGTTGACTTTAGTCAATGAAAATTACTTCATAGAAATGTTCTATTAGTCTATGTCTATATGTGTTATCTATAATATGAATACCATCAAAAATATAAGTGAGCCCTGACAAAGATACGTTGTTTGCTAGTTTATAAAATAACACAACGTAAAAGCATGTTCTCCTTAATACATAATCAGTAAATTGGCAAACTTCCCCAAAGCGCTTTATACATTTAAGTAATGCAACTTAAGTTATGCACCTTAAATTGGATTTCGGTACTCGACTCCTGTCTGGTTAGTAAACGTAAGGCTAATAGCAGGAGAAATGCCTTTGTAATTGAAATTAAGCAAGGCTACAATATTGGGTATCTGCTATACCACCATCTACTACCTAACCTAGATGCCTATTAGGGTGAAAATGCTTTGAGGCAGTGCGCTGTCCGGAAACGTGCTGAAACAAATTAGTTCGAAACGTTTATTTTCCTGACTCTTGACCGTTTGTATGTTTCGTGATTTTAGTTTTGAAAATGTTCGCCTTTATGAAATAGGCTACGTGAAATTATTCTGAAATGTGCAAAATCGAATTAATCTATTACATATTAATGTAGATTTTATAGTAAATTGAATAGGTTAAAATCGGTCTTCATAATATGATCTTGAAGACTAAATATGGGTGGAATAAATTGTTAATTAGTAGAATTGACATATTTATATAAGTAGTATTTAACTATCTATCGTCTATTGTTTTTTTGTGTCGTATTTATAATTTATTGCCATTTTTACTTATTTTACGAAATGTTTTAGCATAATTATCCTCTTAGGTTTATTTTATTAAAAATGTGATGAAAGTATGTAAATCGTACCTATCATCATTGTCATACTAATATATAATATAGAATTATCATGTACACATGTATTGTTATAATGTGAACTTATTCTTTGTATGTAAATTTGTAAAGAAATTCTATAATTATGATTAAAATCTACACGCAAAGCCTACAAGTAACACAAAGCACTTTTTCCAAGAGAATTCCTGCGTCATGGAAATAAAACTTAGTACATAAATAGATACATACATAATCACACCCGCAATCCCCGAAGGGGCAGGTATAATCAAAGGGGCAGCAAGCCCTTTTAACCACATTCAGCGAAAAATAAAACTGGGCTGGGTTAGATGGAAAACTGTTAAAACTTTGTGACAAGTGGCTAGCTCGTCCCTACACAATCACATACCCAAGACCCAATACATCTTCAGCCGCCTTTTACGACATGCTAGACAAGGAACAAAGTTGGCAAATTATTTTTAAATTACAAGTTGGATAATAATAAAGAATTTTAAAATACTCATAATATATAAAATATATATTTCTCTAAGTCACACCAAATAAAGAAGCTATAAACCAGTTGGACGGGCCTAATCACTAGTAGCGGACCTTTGAGCGCCCAAAACTTTTACAGAGCGATGACGAATTACGTAGTTTCCAAACGCCTTAAATTGAATTTGGGTACCGCTTTCGCTTCACGTGGGGGTATGAATATTTGATTTCACCCTACTTTTTCTGCAAGCGATTCGTGTGACCCGAAAATTTTAGGCACGCAACACTAACGGGCCGACACACGGCATTGGAATTTCCGTCGCTATTCGACCGGGTGTACGACTCTTTCACAGCCAGGGATACGGTGGCCCAATGGAAATAATTGTGGGCCTCTTTTATAGCTGTGTGTGGCGACACCTATCCATTTTTATTAGCGGAATGGTATTCAGTTCGATCGGCACAAAGGATTTTTCGAGCGGAACTCGCCAAGTATAGGAAAAACTCGGTTTTTTTAGTATTACGTATGCATGACTGGCCGCAGTTTGAAACTGGGAGTTGGAATGAGGAGTTGCGGTAGTCACTGCAAACGGTATTTAACTTTGCACCACGCTTTTTGGATCAAAGGTGTCATAGGTGAGAGGTTATTTTTCTACAAGTGCTAACATTTTTGGGTATGCATTTCAGCATTTACTTCGTACAATATGTAGTTACTCGTAACTAATAGTGACTAAAATTTTTTTTTTACAAAAACAAATAAACTTAACCAAATTATGCTACATCTTAATATATAAGCTTATGCTTTAAGATTAATAAACTTTTGCTTTAAAAACTTCGTGATAAACCTGCACATTTAAATCACTACAGATTTCCAAGCATGATTTAATTTGTCTGTTTCATAACTAAATGTTATCAAGGTCCAGTGACATTTCAATACTTAAATTTTTTATCCAGGTAAATCATGTTTTAAGCGGACCATTACACATAACGCACGGAAGATGATGGTGATGTATTTATAACTTTGTATCCATTGTACAGGCTTAGCTTAGTTTGGTACTTTAATCTGTGAAACAATACTAACGGGACTATACGCAATGGGTCATTGCATTCCTTGTCGTGATTCGGCAACGGCGCCTGTCGGTTTACCTTTGGAAGATATTAGTGTTATTATACGCGATATTCAGTATGTAGTAGATACATGTGTTAATGCAGCGCGAAAGTTTAAATCAAACCTTACTGTGTTTTTCACAAATTAAAAAAGAACGATAACTTAGGTCTTCCAGACACAAGTAATTAAAGACACAAATAATGTAAAGCCCAAAGTAAGCTGTCATGTCACCCTATGTAAAGTTCGTTGTTGTATGCAAGCGGTGACAAGTGCCTAGAGTAAGTTTCTCGTTACTTACCACAATAGTGTAACTTTGCTAACTTAGCCACGGAGAAAGAGATGAACGAATGAAGAACTTCAAAGAACTATTTTTATTTTCCTTTAGAAACATCCTGGATGCAATGTTTTTTATTGTCTTCAAGGGTTAATATTCTACATTAATTTTATTTATACAAATTTTATATTCTTGTTCTAGACGGTATTTTTATAAAAATACAAATTTTTGTTCATTTCTACACAGAATTCTCTGTTTACATTAATATACAATAATTCCTTGTTTTAATCGACATGATTGATTATATATTATGTAATAATATCTGCACGTCGTAGTATTTTTCAACCGCTTTGAATTACTGAGTGGAAATAGCCACGGTCAACTACTTTTATATTTCAGGGTATCAACAAAGAAAAAAAACAGAATCATTCCAAGTTTACTTCTATACTATATGAAAAAATAAATAAAAAAGTCTTTATTTACCAAGAATACAGCCAAAATATGAAATTGTACTGTGACACCCATACTAGGCTAGGCCTGTTTCGTGGGAATCAAACAAAGAAAATTGTAGTGGCACATAGAGGCTATTTCAAACATATATCAAGTCTCGTTTTCCTATGAGTTAGAGTATAAACATTGGCGTCAGCAGTCCGTTTTGCGCTAACAAAAAAAATAAGCTTCTAAGTCAACGGAATTACCTACGACAGATATTTATGTAGCTTGATTTGAGCCAGGTGTAACGAACAGCTGAACAATTTGAAATTTTGTTACTGTAAATCTCAATAAACTGATGCCATGATATAGGTATTTAAGAATAGTTGATTGGTTATCTCGACTGGGTTTTTCTAATAAGATAAAGCTTAGGTCATAATTTTTTTTTCAGTTGTTTATCTGTCGTGTTATTAGGAACGATGGTCGCTGCTTAGCGGTGATAGCGCATATAGTCTGTTTTGGAGGTACGGATACAAATTATACGGCCTTAAGAAAAGTTATCGACGCTTCTCTTCTGTAGATTTGTAAATGTTGTGCGTATCACATAAAAACAGATTACAAACTATGAAATTTTATCCACAACTCTTTGCTTATTTTTTTTTGCTTAATGGACTGAACAAAGCATCGATTCCGAAAACGTCAATCACCCACTTTTACGATCACAGTCTGCCGTACAATCTAACAATTATTTAACTGTCTCAAGTTTTCCCCTTCAGACCAGATCATATCCGGACCATCCCGGAGGAGTCTGCAACAGGAAATTATTGTTGTTTATAAATACGTCTTGACGGACGGATTACGTGTAATTAACAGATAAATAAACGAGTCCATTAGCTTCAGAACAGTGGACCGTAATTACACAAGCGAGGATTCTGTTAGATTCGCAGAATGCCAGATTAGGGGTAATTAAGTCTTGTGGGAGTGCAACCCGGCGGGGACCGTTATACGGGATAATGAGGTGTCCAGTCAGCCCGCTCTTGTAATATGTAAATTGAATTTTCTATCTTGCCCCGAACAGAGCTAGTTTTTAACGACCGGACGTTACGTGGTGTTTTCTTTGTTATGTCGGTGCTTTGCATGGGAGATGTTTGCGTCGATTGGCGAGAATGTCCTTTGACCTTTTGTGTTTTCTTTGGTGTACACAGCGTAAAAGGAATAAGGGAGATTTACGCTGTACCTGTTTTTAGACACACATTGTGTTGCACTTCAATCAGACTATCTTTATATCTCGTCTTATGTAAAAAAAATGTGGCTTCTTTTGCAATATAGATAACTGGTGGCCATGTTTGATTTAATAAGAAATAACCATTTACCTAGACATCTAAAAACACAGCTGAGAAAATTAAGACTAAAAAAAAAAAATATTAAATCTAAATGTAGAGAGTAGCTTACCCTATGTACATTGTACATACCCATAGACTTAAGTAAGAACATAATAAGCGCATTTAGTACATATTGCTTGATTAATAGGGGAAAAGGGACTAATCATACCAAAGTGGCACCAAAAAAAATCAAAACATCTTCGACTGAAATTCTAATTAAGCAGCTCGTACTAACTAACTAATACTAAGTAGTATGCACAGCTTTACGCTAATGCCTGCCTAATATTAATCTCCTTAGCTTTAATACTATATACACCATTACTATGCGTGGAGTACCTTTTTATGAACTATTTCAGCATAAAATCGCTAACCTCGTTTGGTTAGAGGTATTTACAAAGCACAAGGATATTAGTCTGTGCCCCCCTGTTGTAGGGTCGAGTTTTGTTTGCATGTGTACCCAGTCGCGTGCGGAACCGCGGCGGCCCCTCCAATTAAGAGCAGGCAAAGTGCGGTGAGTGCACGTAAGCAGGCAGGCGATATCATAACGTTTACACACGACTTTTAAACGAGACTGGCTAGGTTTATGAAGCTTTCCGCTTTAATTCTTTCCAGGTTGGCGCCGAGACGAGATGCGGACAAAACGACTGCGCTTGTCACACCGATTGTTCGTGGTGGGTTTTTGATGTCGTGGATGATGATGATTCGTGTTTTTGGTTGGTGGTATTTAATAGAGCGATGTTTGTAGTATTATGAATACGTACATCGATTAGAAGGATCTGGAGATGCCGTGTTTGTACCAACATCCTTTGCTTGTGTGATGCGTCTATTTTGAGCTACCACTTAAGCAGACTTCGGTCTGCTTCAAGTTGTAGCTCAAAGTAAGGTAGGTAACTTATGTTGGTAGTTTTGACTACTATATATATAATACTATAATGTTTAATATAATGATTGTGCAAAACTGCTATATAGTTGATTATATAATGAAATTGATTTGTAATTGTGTAGACAACGAGCCAACCACTGGTTAATACTTTACACAATTGTAAAATATAAGTACTAATGGTATATCGGGTTTTGGGTGAGTGAATGTGTAAATGACGAGCTAGCCACCTGGCACTACATTTTCTCAATTTTTCATCTCACCCATCCCAGTTTTGTTTTTTGGCTGTGTGTGGTTAAAGGGGCTAGCTGCCCGTTTGACTCTGCCTACCTCTTCGGGGATTACGGACGTGATGATATGTATGTATGTACAATTTTTAACTTCTACTCAACTATGAGCAGTTAATGGAAGTCTGTTGATCTCTGGTCTTAATCCCTTTGGAAGTTTGGACGTGTTGCACAGATTAATTGGTGATGTATGTAAAATAATCAAATATCTCTAGAATAAAGTCTTGTAAACAGAAAATAATTCCATACAGTTATTTATTTAAACAAGAACATCAAGGTTATTAAGAATCGCTGACAAAAGCAATCTGCAATATGACTAACAGATACGTCGCTACTAGCTGCCCAAAATTAAGTAAAAGGCACGTGTCCACCTCGCATAGAGCTGTCATCTTGGAGAACGTATATTTATTCAACCGCACAATATTCTTGTACGTCTGTCTTTGTTCCTCTGTAAGAGAAGAATTGTTACTGTAATGAAAATCACACATACATACATACATAACATCACGCCCATAATCCCCGAAGCACATTCAGCCAAAAATAAAGCCGGGCTGGGTTAGATGGAAAATTGTGAAAAAGCAGTGACAAGCGGCTGACCTGTCGCCTACACAATTAAAAATCGACACAAATAATAGTCGGTGGAGGAGTTATTATCATTAAGTATTTTTGGTGCAGATATTGAATCTATTTGTGAACCAGATGTAGATGCAATTATTCTTTTAAAAACAAATATTTTTGACAATCTATAAATCTTTAGGCTTTACACGGACATACGCTCACTTTCTGTAAAACTATTATACAACGATTATAATGTTATTTAAATACTGGCTGTGCCTGCGGTTTTACCCGCGTTTATGGTTAATGTTACATAGCCTTACGCGATAAATTGGCTAACACTGAAAGATTTTTTTAAATAGGACCACTTATATAGTTCCTTAGATTACCGCGTTCAAGCAAACAAACAAACAAACCCTTCAGCTTTATAATATTAGTATAGAATAAGTTCGCATTGTACAAATTTTATTGTTTCATTGTTTGACTGATAGCTTAACACTTACTTGAACAGGTCCGATCTTTGGTTGCAGACAAACATTCAACATTGATAACAGTAATAGTTGTGTACATTTTTCCGCATTCAATACACAATATGAAAAGGAGAAACATAGTTTTAGTATAGCTAACCATGGTCATCAGTTCAGTTAACCTAAATGGTGCCTGAAAAAAAAAATAATGACCTATGTATTTCAGGACTTTCTACCTATTTAGAAAGAAAGAAAGGAAAAAGAAAGAAAATATATTTATTTCTCATTAGTTATCCCCTTATTTATTATTCTTTGTCAGATTTCCTGTAAAAAAAAAAAATAGCTTGTGTAAAAATTTTATTCTTAAAGTATTCCTAAACAAGCAAGTATTCTGGCTCCATTGTTTCGTAAAAGAAGAATGATATTAGTAAAGATTCTCTTACCAGGAAATCCTGAGTGATAGTTTTTTCCACAACAATGGTGATTTGTAAAAATATCAAAATGCTACCAAAGTTTTGGAAAAGGTACATAAAAATCTGGAAAAATTAATAACTATACTTTATTATAAAATAAAAATTATAATACTGTGCTCATTTGTACAATGCTGTATGAACTGATATTTGTGAATAAATCAGAATATAGTCTTGCAAATGTATGCATGAAACTTACAGGAATGCAAAATACTTTTTGATAAGCTTTAAATGCATCAGACAATTCCGAAAATGCTTCTTCCATTTTTGTCCAACGAAGCGCCATTAAATTAGATTCAATATTATTAACGTTTAAGTCTTTTAAATTGCACATTTTCATTTCCATCATCCATTCTTCCAGATTGCACCTTATCAGCTTGGCCATTCTATATGCATATAATACTACAGCATCATAATAAAACTGCATCAAATTGCTGATCATCAAAATAAGCGAATATTTTAAAATAAATGCTGTTATAATTTGAAGACCAATATAGAAAAATAAATAGCCCCCAAAAAGAATACGGTTGCCAACAGTGAGATTTTTAATATTTTTGTCTTTATAAAATTCAAATGATCTTCTTGCTGTTTGAATACTTAAAATAAGTACTATGTTGTTATCACCGTTCATTACGTTTGAAATATATAAAGAAATCACTATTATTAGGCCCATTATAAAATGTAGAAATGGTCCTACGACCAAAAAGGTACTGAATAATCCAGGATGAATATATTTGCGCATGTTACAAATCATTATTATCACATAGAATAATGTTACAAGGAAACTTAAACTGTTGTATATACGTCCTTTTGGTGTGATGAAATTGTCACGTATTGTATATTTTGATTGGAAAAATAACGCATGCGTGAACTCTAGAGGACGCAGGAAATCTTGTATGTTTGTATCAAGATTATTTTTTAGCAGACATTCTGAAGGCAACGTTGTGTTTCTATTGGATGTATGCGTGCTCTTTTTACCCACTTTCATTTCTTCTTGAATAGTGTTCGGACAGGCTCTATTAAACATCAAATATCGGTTTGATCATCAAGTGACGATGATTTCTCTAATGCGGATGATTTCTCTTTTTTTTCACTCTGCAACACTACATCATTCTTTATTTACGTAAACATTGTCAAAAATGTCCTTTTTTACATTCTTAATAATAAACATTGTATATTCTCTTCCTATTCTCGACTGATAGTACTGACACTGCCATAGCTCATCGGAATTAATGGATTATCGATTTCTTAAAATGTAATTGATTTATGATGTGTATTAGCATCTGCTAATTAATTTTATTGCTTTTTGTTTATTAACACTAAACAAATGACTACACTCCAAATGGACATCTGTTGTACAATTTCAATGACACTTTCGCTTATACTCGCGTAGGGTATTACAAATAGACCAGATCAGGTTGGGATTAGAATCGTCAATAGGGGACAATAGTGGGTCAAAAACTATCATTCTATTTACTCCGTCAGTTACTAGTCCGTTAGTAAATACAAGACAGATATTTTGCTTTATGAAGATAACAATAAATACAAAGATAGAGAGCATCAAAGTTTTGGAGCGAGGGCTTGCGACGTCACTTGTAAGTAAAAATTGTACCTACGTGTGACGTAAATTTGAATCCGCTGTATCTTCGCCAGTGATAAAAAAATGAAAACATATGTGTTAAATATTTTTTTTCTGATCTAACTTACGGACTAAATATAATATTTTAGACGGACGTAATATAATATTTGAGTCCGCTACCCTATTGTAATGATTATTTATCGTTAAATGTAGTTTTTTGGATTTATATGTCTTTTCCTCTTCTTTTATTGTGTGAATATTAACTACTGTAAGTAATTTCGATACAGTAGGTCACACATGGTTCAATATTATTGACGCATGTCCGACGTTGTTTTACAGAGATACCCGCTTATAGTGTCAGTGGTGATTGTGTAGACCAATACTTTCACTGTTTTGTTATGTACTTAAAGACATAAATACATGCTATTACGCCCTCAATGACCAAGAAGTAACTTGCTTTAACCGTTTTTTAGCCAAAAATATAGTTGAATTTAACATAATACCCAATATACAATTATTTGTGATATTCTCGATAAGGCAAAGTTATTTCATAAACTTACTTTGCTTTACCGTAAAAATGGACCTTCAAAGAAATTGTAAGAATTAAAATAATTTTAGAGAAAAGAATAATTATCTAAAACAAAAGGAAAACCGACGCCATTTACTTCTTTACGCAAACTTAAGCGATAAGAGTATTCTCTGGGAATAGTATCTCGGGCAAGGCGAGCATTTTTCTTTTTCTGGTATTGTCGCCTAATCGCCACTTTGTTATTCAATTTGGAGGACTGCCAGACGGCCCCTACTAAATAATACAGACAAAACGGATTGAACACTTTATCCCTACTATTCGCTATATCTGTTTGTAGCGAACGTCTTTGGTGGAATGGTATTTAGAATTTGGTATTTGATACGATGTAGGTATCGGCTACCAATTTCGAGTGGTAACTACATTTATGTATCGAATATCAACGTATCAGTTTAAATAGAAACGTGTGAAAAATGATATTTTGATTTATTTGAATAAAATATGAATATGAAGTCTCATTATTAAAATGGTTGTAATCAAATATTGGTTTATCAGATTTATTTCGTCGAATTTTATTGTCCGTTAATGGAGTGCTTATAATGTAGCAGAATTATTAATTAAATCAAATTGAAAATAGGTATTCTGAATTTAATTGTTCTTATCTATGTTTCTATAAATTGTTTTTCATAAGACCGATCTTATGCTAATAATGCCGCCAAGTGTCGAATTAGATTTTAAGTTTTTTTTTTTGGAGAAGAGAAAGAAACCTAACAGAATAACGTTTTTTGGACAGAAAGGCCAAATAACTTGAGTTCAATCATAAACAATGTAAGCGCAATATGGTAATGATATTGCGGTTTTTCCCAATGGCGATTCTACAAGACTCCATTCGTATATACATAGTATATACTTTTTGCATCATGTGTCTTCAAAGAGTATGTGATTTGACTAAATTTATAACCGACAGGCGAGGGTTGAAGAGGGCAAAGCATATTTTGCCCAGACCGATGCTGTCAGATTATTGTGATGAATTTATTGTCATGTGCGGTGTTTTTGTGTCTGGCTCAAACGTACGTGGGACTAAAGAATTTGCAAACTTTTAACATAGAGTATTTTTAAAACTACATATATAAAAAAAATGTTTTTATCTTTTTTTTTCTTTTCGTTTTTCTTGAAATGATATTGTTCGAATTATAAAAGACGAGGATCTCTAGGCCCAATTGTTACATGTTGAGATATGGTTAAAAAAATGGTTTATTTTTTTCTGTTTCAAAATATAAAAAATCTGCTCAATTCACAATCTGGGAGATGAGAAATCTTAAAAATAGGTTTTCACTCATGAAATGGAATATCGATTACTATAATCGATTACGGTAATTAATTTAAATAACTGAACAAGAAACATTGGCACAGGATGATTGATTCAATCAAAGTAAACATAATACATTTGGTTCAATAATATATAAGATCTTAATTGACACCATTTCATCTTTTTACATCTAGGCCCAAGAATGTATGAACGCGTATACGTCTGCTTTACTTACTTAGTCTGCGTAAACTACAAAATTACGGCGTAGACTCCGACTCCGTAGGGATATCGAGATAAAAAGTAGCATAAGTTTATTAAGGATAATGTAGCCATCTAAAATGAATGAATTAATAAAGTCGATTAAATAGTTTATAAATTTATCCATTACAGGCAAACAAGTAAAAAAACCTTTTCGTATAAATCTCAATTTCTTCAAAATACTAATCAGGTAAGATAAGCTTGTACAAATGTTTTTTTTATTCTCATTGAAAGATCTTATTTAAACGTACATTATACTTAACTGCCAGTATCCTGTCATACTTCCTTGTTTGTTTCAAATAGTCCTCTTAAAATTTAATTTGTGATGTTGATTCTCTGCGGTTTGCCTAGTTACGTGCTACGCTGAGCGAACTAAACCGACCAGCCTGGTAAATAAGTGAGTAGGTAATTGAAAACCGATTACAATTAAACAGGTATATTTGGTTTCTATTTCAGGGAATTGTTAGTGTAAGGCTGCTTTTACATCAATGATTTGCGAGACAGCTAAGCGGTGGGAGAGTTCGTTGTAGAGCTATAAGATCATGTGGCTTTTCACCAATGCTGAGGGGTACAGTGGAGAGAGTAAGATCACACTCGTATCCTAAGATCATATATTTAGCTCAATTTCTTGGGTCACATTATTGGTCAACCTTCTTGGCTCGCATTCATTAATATAGCTGTGGTAAACACGTTTCCATTCCATTTCCAGAGCTAAGTTAAGCTGACCTTAACTTTTTAAAAGATTCTTAATGGTGGACAATATTATCTACCACTAAGAATCGTTTATGTTAGGCCCATATTGGTCTGGGACTTAAAAATAATGTGCCAACTGTGTAACTTGCCTAGCATGTCGTAAATAGCGACTAATGACACATGTCACTTTTTTTCGCAATTTACATCTAACCCAGTCCAGTTTTATTTTGGGCTAGATGAGGTTAAAGGGGCTTCCTGCCCCTTTGACTTCGCCTACCCCTTCGGAGACTGCGGGCTTGATGTCAAGTATGTAAGAATCATTTGTTTAAGTAAGGATCCGAACATATTTTTACCTAAGTATAAGCACGCGTCTGGAAAGCAGCCTTAGTAATGTACATACAAAATTACGTCGGTAGTGTGAAAATTATGATACAAATACGAGCGGCCATTTCTGAGAACGTTTGTACCTGTGGATGTTTTAATTATGTGACTTTACTTACAAATTAGTCCGTAAAACAAATCCGTTTTAAGCTACTAATTTGTCAGTAACTTATACAAGATCTGGCAGACGTTTCAGGAGACCTTTTATTTCTTTTTAACAACTAAAGGCACTTAGCGAGCGATTAGCCTGTCTGATGGTAATTGGTTGAATTATTCTGCCCGCGGATATTCGTAATCACCATGCCAGAACTATCTCGATTATTTATTGACAAGCTCGATGGCTCATTCTGTAGTGACCCTGCCCCATGCGCCGAGAGTTGTGGGTTCGATCCCTACCCAGGACAAATATTCATGTGATGAATACTTGTGTTTGTTCTGTATCTGGGTGTTAATATCCAATATTTAAGTATATATTTGTAATACCACTGTTGTTTTGTAGTCAGATATTTATTTATTTATTTATCAAATGCGCTTGTGTAAATGACAGCTTGTGTAAATTATTATTACCGCACAGGTAAATATGGCTTGCGCTATATATATATATATATATATATATATATATAATTCGGAGATAATATTCGGAGGGTTGAGTGTTGAGTAAATAATTTTCTGTGACAGAATCAGTATTAGTTATCCAATAGAACATCAATCTCCAGAACAATTTCCTGTTTCGCTTACTATCAGTCTGTTAATTTATTTCGCTACGAAATCAAAACAGCAGGTTCAATTAGTAAAGTAATTTGATCTGAGTGTAGAATCAACAGTTTCAGTTTATTTGATTTGACTAGGTACGAGCGAAGTGTTTTCTCTAATAAACATTCAAGGGCCTTATAAGAGAATTTAATTTTATATTACTCTTGAGAGTCACTACTCTCAAGAGTAATATAAAATTAAATAAAAACCACTCTTTTAAATGAGTTTCTTATCGATGATGTTAAATTGGAATTCTTTTTATATCGCTCAGTCGCCTATTTTGCTATTCGATGTTAACATGACTAAAAAGCCAATGGGTAAATATCAACAGTAATCTTTTTATTCTGTTATTTATTCAAAGATCTCTTCTTTCTTTATTAGAGTGATTTTAAACGATGCGTTGCGATGTCATAACGGTTATATCGTTTTTTTTTTGTTTCCAAAGCCACGTCACACACAGATTAAAGTGCCCTCAGGTTAATATCAGAATGACATTATACCTAGTTTGTGGAAATGTAAAAAAAAAAACAGTTTCCGCACATATTTAAAAATGTGACATCTTCTTGTTTGTGTAATGTATAACAGCTTATATATTTTACTTTAAGGAAACGCGGTCATTTTAGAAATGTGGCATAACGAATGAAATGTGCCGTTACGTCAAAGTGTCGCGCATGCATTTGTATCAATTTGTTTGCAGTTTTTTTCTTATTTGTATGTCTGACGTAGCTACCGTGCTCGGAAAACATATATGCGTTATTGAGATGTGCATATTATATTATGGACAATACAAATTGGAAATCATAAAATAAACAGCCAACATCTGTTCCGAGTGGGGTGCGCTCGAATTTGTTCAATATAATTTGAATTTCGCGTTAGTCAATAAAAACTTCTTGCGCCGCCGGGGAGCAATTAAATAAAACAAGTTTACCAAATCAATTAGTTGCAATGTTGGCTGTTACACAAGTTGTTATTGAGTTTCGCAACTCGTAATATGTCCCGTATTAGCTTTTTGTTCGCGTTTTGTACCCAATTGTCGTTGAGGCGAACTTGCCTGGCGTTAATTTTGCTTTAGTCTCCTTCAAATGATAATTCAGATTAATTTGTCTGCTGCTAAAATTTAATTACTTGTACAGTCGGTACGGGCTGTTTTTTATGACATCGAATGTATCTGATTTATCTATAAAAGTTTATACGCTTTAGGTTTTAACTATTTCGTAAAAAATATAATTATTGAAATATGTTTTCAGTCTATAAACTTGCACGAGACCTCTACGTACGCGTTTGTAAGGATTGAGGAGACACTTTTCTGAGTTAAAGGTATAAGTACTAAACTACACTAGACTAAAGATGTGCACTACTTGTATAAAATGAACTTTGACCACAATATTTTTTTACCTATTGATATTTTTAGATAGATATATATATATTATCTACCTACCTATAAACATGTTTGTTGCCTAGAAACAGAAATGTCTGTTATGTCCACTAACTCTTCGTCATACACTGCTAAGTATGAAGTTCATACATTACCAACCAGCGAATGGACACTGATTTGAGCACGTATAATTAGCTCAGGATATTTCCGATCCCCGCTCAGACCCGCAAAGCAACCCAAGCAACTGTAACTTAATAAACTAGTTTGCAAACAAGCGGACAACGATGAAACTAATTGATTTTCTAAAAGTTGTTGCCTCGCTGCATATTACTTGTACTTGTTGGTCGGGCGTTTCCACATGTTGTTATATTATGACCCCTTGGGAAGGTTTAATTTAATTTCATCAGATCGTATATGTTTACTTTTGTTCGTTCCGTATTCTCTAAAACAAGCATCAATCTGCATTAGCATATCAAATACGAGTACCTATCATAGTGTAAGCCGTCAAGTAAGTGTTATTTTTTGCTTTGCCTTCCGCTTTTTGATGTAGAAGATTAATTTAACAGCTAATATAGATTATTATTCATGTCTTCACTATATACATTACATATCAACATATCTGGTTATTGAACAAGTTTGTCTTTATTTAGGTTTGTATTTGACTGGCTTGTTGGTCGAGTGGTTAGAGACCCTGGCCACAAAACCAAGGGTCGCGGATTCAAATCCCGATAGGTGCAAATATTTCGTGTGATGAACATGGAAATGTCCATGTTACTCGAGTCATGGATGTTTATAAACGTATTTAAGTAAGTATGTCTATTCATTTACCTAGTAGGTATCCATATTACAAGCATAAGCTTAGTTTGGAACTAGGGAATTGGTGTGTCAGTCTGGAGAATTTACTTGTAAGAGTATAATAAATTTATAGTGATTTCGTGATAATAAGCTAAAAAAGCCATCTGATGTATCACAAGGCCAGTTCTCTTACTAGTTCGCAACGAATAAAGTTGCGAAGACGCGACTTTATTCCTATAGAATCCGGTCTGAAAAAGAGTGCATCCGATATAAAAGTTAGTCTATAGATTTATTAATTTTACTCAAATTTACATACGTTACATTACATTAAGATGCAGTTGTGCGTGAAATTTTGCATAAGGTTTGGGATACTAGTATAAAAACTATGTACGTTATCAATATATCGTGTATAGTTTTCATCCATTCCAATACAATAAATTTCAAATCTTCACATTTATAAAATTGTTAGAATTTTATAATGTGCCGTTGTGCCATCAAAATGATCTAGCTGAAAACCCTTTTTTACAAGACATTGGACAATAAACGTTTTTATCGCTTTTGAAACTAAAAAACCTTTGAAAATTTGCGTCTACTATTATGATTTAAATAGCTTCTAAAAAAAAAGAATAAATTTAATCGGACAACCGATATTCCAAGGGCCTTTTAATCTAAATTATTCAAATGGCCTGTCAGTACTTTCTTCAAGGCTAATACAAATAGGTTAACAAAGACCTTTATTCCAAACCAAATCCATTCAAAGGCGTCTTAGAAAATATATCAAGAAATAAGTCACTCGAGAAAAAGGTTGGCTCCTTAGGGCGAAATTCATTTACAGGCCGTCTTATCGAGTTGTCAAACTACTAGGGAATAATGTCAATGTCAAATATTTTTGTTATTGTTTAACCTTGGATAACTTTTTTATGGGTGGACTACTACCTACGATATATAAAAAAAAAATTTTGTCAGAAAAAAATAATTACACGACAATAATTATAAAATTATGGCCGGGGTAAGTATTATCAGCAGATATATTGATTGTTATTAATTTGTTTAATTGTTGTTTAAAAGTCATGATGAGCATTGTTCAGATGAAAGAAAATATGTTACTTAATTACTCTATTGGAATAAGGACAAATCACTGCATTGATTTTAGGTTGACATTACATTTCGTTCATAAATGTGAATAAATATTGTACTATGCCCCCAGGTACTCTATTGGTTAAGTATTACTCGTGAAAAGGTCGATTAACTGTGAGATACAGAATAAAACATTTCATAAAAATGTTGGTTTTAAAATATCCCTTTCACTTTAAATAAATGCATCGCAAATGCAATTATTCAACTGAACGCAAAGAAACCCGTCGCGACTGCCAACTTTTGTTCTTTCGCCACTTCGCGAATAAAAACGTAATTCCCGATGCGGCTCAGTATTGTTCGTTTATTGAAGACGCTTCAAATGTAGACAATTTATAGCTTTATCCTTGTCTCTCCGTCTGCCTTCATGCCGTGGTAGGTATGACGCTCTTTCACATGCAAATAAAGAAGGGTAAGTACACTCAGCCGTGTCAACAGCTTTCAACTTCTTACGTTTACAAGTAAAAAGAGATTTTGACGAATGAGATGGCATTGAAAAAGCTGCTGTTATTTTAATAAAAAATCGACAAAGAGAACGATGTTAGATTGATAATGAATACAATGGTCTGACTGCAAAGTAAGTAAAAATTACCTCGACACCTTCGTAAAGGAAATCAGAATCAAGGATAATATTGTTGGACATTCATGTTCGTAGTAAAAATGGCAATATTCCTTCCAAGTTAGGTGTTTCTGTTCAAAGTCCTACAAATTTTTGTAATACAAGCTTAATTTTAGTAAATACAAAAACCAAGACACTTGTCAAATATATTCATTTGTATATATTAAAAATTACCTTGCATATTTAGACGCGAGAATAGCTTCATCAGCGTGTTGCTGAATATGTGGCGTGATGACAATCCAATCAACGCCACCTGTTGACATTCTTATTGAACGACTACATACAATACTTATATGCAAAATTTGACAATGGAATATATACGATTACTCAATAATGTGTGGGTGAGTGTACAGCGCGCATGTCTCGCTCGGATCTCTTCGCACGTCCCCTCAAATGGGTGACATGAAACACGTTTCAGATAATGCATACGATTTGATTCCATTAAATGTTCGAATGAAGACCCGCTAGAGACGTCGAGTTCCTATTAACATAGATATTAGGACCCGAATGTGTTCAGGGTTTACGATCGAGCGATCGAGATATTATCGAATGTTTTTGATGGATACCATTCGCGTGTAATCGGAGACTCTTGTCATTAAGGAAATTGGGGAGAAAAAAAAACGTTGTGGCCGAATCAATAATTTAATTAAAACTGAATCTTCGAACAATGGATACCGTATATAATGTGACTGTATTCTTCATCCTTATTCGATTACAATTTAGGTATGTTAAACAAAATGCATTGGAATGTTTCTATAAATTATGAGGAAACATCTCATATCTTGCTGTGGATGTCTAGCTAATAAAAACTTTCGAAATCATTAGAATTTCGTTATGGAAAAAGGTGATATCTGACGAATAGAAGTACCTATAAGTATTTTTCTCAAATACTTGCTTAGAGTATTTTGGTAACACAGTAAAAACTCATACACGTACATATCATTCGTATAGAAGCTTATTTCATTAATAGTGATATTTTAGAATTATGCGCATATTTTGTTCTTCAAAACTCTTATTTAATTCCAAAGGTTGATATTTGCTATAAATAAACTTCACGAAGTCCTCTTTGATCTACAGCGAAAGTGTAGTGCATTAAATTCGATTGAATTTAACATTGAATGGGATGTCATCAGATTTTAGATTATATAGTCAGGAGATGCAGAAAAATTAGATACCGATAAAAAAAATTGCATAGCTTATCGTATTAATCCGTACTAAAATATAAAAAAAATCTGGAAGCATTTACATACTCAGCATTTAACTGGGTCTTGCCACTTAACTATGCCCTCAATTATTGTGTCATAAATTTGTTTTTGAACTTTCGGACCAAGGAAGCCTTCCAAATAATCATATTTTTGTCATGTAAATACCTCAGATAACTTATTGTGGCGATAGCATAAAGAAGAGCTATAAAAGTATGCAAAATCTTTCGAATAATTATGCAAATGGGAACATTTTCCCGTGACCGCAATTGACATTCAAGTAGACACTTTGGTGCCGTAGCGTATTGCAAACCCAGATACTTCACGCGTAAGAGTGTCAGAAACCCTCCACTAAATGGGTATTTAGGGGGAACTTTGACACCTTGTACCTTTTTGTTTAAGTGAACTTTTCCGTTATCTTTCCGTTGTATTGTTGTAAATGTTATTGAGTGTGTTCTTGTAACTTTTCGTAGGCAGTTATCGCTCGTTCTTTCTCTTTGTGTATTTTTCTACAGTGTTAGGCTGCGATCCGTCTGTGTGATATCACTTAATTTCTCTTCCTTTTAGTAGTCTTTTTGACAGACCCTTTGATGCACTGGTTGAATTCAAGCGACACGGAGACTATTACCGCTTAGGAAAAATATTTGTTGATGAAACAGGTCCTGAATCTGGGTGTTTATGGTAAATGCGTTGATTCTGATTTTGATAACACAAGTAGGTATTAAGCTTACCTTCATTCATCTTCACATCTTCAGTGCAGTTGCACTTCCATGGGGTTTAGTACTATAAAGTTTCTCGCTAGTTTATAAGGTAGTCGAACCACGTGAGTGAAGGGTTGAAGGTTCATAAAACGTTATTTGTTTAGGCCCAAAAATGAAAACAGCAACCGCGATATATCTGGTTGGAGTTATTTGAATGTTGATTTTGTTCGCTTTGACAGAGGCTCAAACTAGAAAAATCGAAATCCAAGACACTAACGGTTACATGCGGTCCAGCAATATTTCGTATTTGTCCTGCGATCACGATCCCATTCTCGGAATATCGCGCTATGACAACTCATGAATCCGAATACGCGCAATATCCTTTACTACGACGTCCCCGCAAACAATCGTTCATGCCTGATCAAATATTCCCGAATATTTTCTACCGAGAACTAGACCTCATTTATAAGAAGGTTGATATTGATTTCTCGATTGAATAAGCGGCTCGTTGGCTCCGTGAAAATTCGACTTTTAATTCTCTATTGTTGGGCGGGGCGCAGGCCGGTAATGGAATCAAGGAGCCGGGTCACGTCTCCGACCCTCAAACGGCTGACGCTGGAAGATAAACTTTACCTTCATTGTCAATTTCCTCAAGTCTTAAGGGCACTCCGCACGGCCGGAAACAATGAAAGAAAAGTACTTTGGAATGTTCTGCTGTGTGCGTATGGCTTATGTTGACTTTTTGAATGGCCTGCGGTCTATTAGCGTCGCCCTCCAATCGAGTTTATCTTGTCCCCTTGTACTTGATGGGAGTAAAGTTGTAATATGATTTCATATTTTTCTTTTCCCGACATTTTCGCTTAAAGTAATTTTTCGTAATTCTATCTTTTACGGGACTTATTTTTACATTTTGTTTTGATATTATACGGCAAAGATTTGATACAGGAACGTCGACCAAATTATAAAAAAAACATTACGACGAGGTAGATAATCCATAGAGTTCCATATATTACGTTTTTTCAAATTATGATAAAGTTGATCGGATTAGTCGTGTAAAATATGTGTAAATAATACTCACGAATATACGGCCAAATACCTAGGTTGGTACATCTAGATTTCCGAATCAGAATATCATTAAGATATCCATGCCATACGCAGATTGTATAAGCACATATCATCAGTTTGCATTAGGGGATTTATACAAAAGACTGAACGTTCTGTAATCCAAAAGTTATCCGTTCCGCGGTATCATTGTTTGTTATCCCATAACCAGTCGAATTATCTGAATGAACTTATACAGCTAAACTAATCCACAACCAATTATAATTGCTGCCTGCAATTAAGTTCCCGGGTATGGTTATCAGGGGTAATTTGGATTTTGCATGAAATAGAATTAACCGCTAATCAACATGGCTGTGCGGTTTCCCTGGCGCGTTTCCAAAACACGTTCACCAATTAAAGAGTTAACTTCTTTGTAACGGGAATATAACCTCTTGTCATTTTATCGAATAGTTAGTCTTGTTATCTTGTATAATAAGAACTTAAATCATTAACAAACTAGCGGCAGACTGCGTTGCCGATTCTTTTTCAGAATAAGGTTATTTAAAAACGATGTATCGTGGGCCAACTAGCCTAAAAAAATTAATGGGATAAAATTATTTAGCCCAGAGAACTGAAAAGAAGAGGGAGAGAAGACTGATATTGTCAGAATACTGGAAGTCTTACAATTGTATTCTGTCTGATTCATATAATTGTCTTGGTTCCAATATAAGTTCTTTATTCCCCGACGGTCCTCTCTTCTAACAAAGTTCGAAAACATACTTAAATATTATTATTTTAGCTCCGATAACTACGTAGCTTTATCATTCTTGAAATTAAACATCTGGAAACTTTGAAATAAATTTATTGTTTTATTCGTATGTTATCTAGCTCTGTTTCCAATGCCAGAGATAGACGCTTCAATTAAAATAGAGGTGGAAAGTTTAATTATAACTTTGTACCTACTCTCAAATTTAGATAACAAATGTTGGAAAAGTCGAAGTGTGCAGACAGTTATGATGGCACACCTTTAGACAAGGATTAACAAGTTTTGTATTTAAATTCAACCTGCATTTAAAACAGTGGGCGGTGTTAATTATGTTTGACTTTAATTAACGCGAATGTCTTGTTTAACTTGTACATTTTGATACATTTCTGACTAATAGGTATTTGGCCAAATACTCAGACAGACAATGTTCGCTATATCGAGATCTAAGAAATCAGTTAGAACACAGGGAAAGAAAATGGATATTACAGAGAGATTTGTTCGCTTAGAGCGGTTTCTCTAACTTACAGGTATCTCAGATAAAAACTTAGCTTATTTTAATATTATATATACCTAGGCCTTGTCGCAATATATGAATTATAACGCTGATTTTCTTACACATTTTTTTAAATAAGACGGCATCATTTATAACTTGTTTTTTACAGTAAAATGTGTTATCGTCAACTGCGTTAACCACTATGTTACTGGGTTAGATGTCATATCTGTATAAGTACTTTACCAACAATGGCTGTCGGTCATCACAAGTAATTATGGTACTGGGATGCATCTACTCTATTTATAAGTATACGTTTAGAGTGTGTCTCAATAGCGATATTAAAGCCAACTGATTTGTTTCTGCAGAAGAATAGGTATCTATTGATACCCGGACCAGAGAGCGGTGGTAGCTCTATCGTAAGGATTCACGCCTCATAACCAAGGGGTGCGGGTTCAAAACCCGGGCACCTCGGAATTTTTCAACACTATGTACATATTTATACCATTAGCTCTGATGATGAAATGTACCCTGCAAATTAAAACAATTTTGGATATGCAACCATGAACCAAAAATTTTATGGTTCCCCTATCTTAGGGTTACGAAGATCAGATCGGCAGTCGCTTCAATGTAATTACCAGACTCGCTAAATTCTGAATCATGGTCTAAGCGGACCCTTTCTAAACATGGGACATAACGCTAGGAAAATTATGATGACAAGTAGGTATCTATTGAATTGCATCTGTATATATCTACCTACCTACAGTCTGATTTCGTATTTATGGATGCATGTTGTATTGTGAAGATAATTTTATGTACAGATCATATTTAGATTATGTTTTCTTTATATATATTACTGATTGTGGGTCACATTAGTTAAACCGAAAGATAATAATAAACACTTCTTAGAGATGTTCACAAAATTAGCCAATTTTAGTTGTCTAGACATTCACAAAATACTTTCACACGGAAAAACGTTCGTTCACACGGAATTTTCATTTCGTGAGCATCAACAAGCCATGCCTTGAAGTGGCACATCTTACGACTTTAAATCTGCCTCGTCCCCAGCACTTTAAAGAGAGCACTGTTTGTCCGATATATCACTCTTAGCAATCGTCCAAGTTATTAGGGCCATATGTCACCGGCGATTTCCCGCTACAAAAACCACTCACACGTTATGTTAAACCGAGAATCGATTCCAAAAGGAGTCTCTTTGAGATAGGTTCTTTTTTTAACGCTAGTATAGCAAACATGTGCGTCAGGCGACATATTGCTTTTTTCATTCGTTTTCTATATCCCCTGTCGTGTTTTCGCTTTGGTAGACGTCGATATTGGGGACTTTTTCGTGTGATGACGTACACCGAGCGTGACTGTAAATCTAATAAACGACGGAGCTGAACATGTATACTGTACAAGTTAATGTGGAAATTAATTGGCCTGTTTTATGGTTTTGTACCAAGTTAGTTTGGGACTCAAAAATTGTGTATCATCTGTGTTCCATGCCTAGCATATTTTATAAAGCGTATTGTGTTGGGTTTGTAATTAAATAGGCGACTAGTTAGACAACTATTACTACTTTTTCAAAATTTTCCATTTAACGGACCTCAATTTTATTTTTGACTCGAATGTGGTTTGAAAAGCTTTTCGCCCTTTGGGCTTTGCCTACCTATACGGTGATGGCAGGCGAGCTGATGTGTATCCTTTATGTCTAAAAATAAATAAATTATGTTAGTGTTTAATTCCTGTCATTATTTGGTGTTTCGATAGATAAATTTAGTTAATAAAATATTAATTTAGAAAATCGGAGAGCGCGGGTTTAACACGTTGATTTATTCAATTAAATTAGACGAGCAATTCAATCGGATAAAATTAAATGGTGAACTCATATATCAAATGTATCATCGCGTCATTTGTCAGATATTTTATTATCACATGAAATATTGTATTACCCAATAAAGATTTCAATTGCACAAAATGTCGGCCTATAAACAAAATGTTTTTGTTATTACACGAATACACAGGACTCTAGTGGGACAAATTATATAAAATAAACTACAAGAAATAACAAAGCTAGAAAATTACGATCAGGCTATTCAAATAAACTTTGTCACTTAACATTATTCCTGTGAGAGGTGTCAATACTCCTTTTCAATCAGCCGAAAATAAAGCTGGGCTGGGTTAGATGGAAAATTGTGAAAAAGCAGTGACAAGCGGCTAACCTGTCGCCTACACAATTACACACCCAAAATCCGATATACCATTAGTCGCCTTTTACGACATGCTAGGCAAGAACCACAGTTGGCATATTCTTTTTAAGTCCCAGACCAACATGGGACAGTGGGCTGGGTTGGATGAAATTTAATCGAATTGAAAAAAAATAATCGAATGGTTGTCGTAAGGGCGCATAACTATGTATTAACGTCAATTTCAAAGTGTCACGGAACACATCTTAAGTGAAATGGACTATAAAGTATGAACGTAGATTACATAAGAATCTATATTTAGGAAAAAATCGACAAGTTCAAAGTCAGTTGGCCAAGAAGACCGTTCTGTCTGTCGAAATATATGTGTTTGTACCACAGTTATTTTCGAGAAAACGTTATTTTGACTTTGAGAAGAGAATGTTGTTTTGAAGTGTCTTCCCATTACAAGTGTGCACTCTCTGTCTCTTTCACTCCTTCAGTTTCATCTCGTACCTCATTAAGCCCTAACCTTTACTTACCTACTAATGACACTTATTTATTAACAAGTTCTTCCTGCGGCTCTGATGAGGATCAAAACGGGTTGTATGTGGTCTGTAATACCGCGCTCTATTTACTTCTTTGACTCTTTATATTCAAGTTATTATAAAAAGCAAACTTAGATGCGAGTTATTCAAGAGCAATTTATCAAACCTGGGGGATCTTTTCTCTAATGGATGGACGGACAGACATTGTGTCCATTATTCATAAACGTTTAATAGCAGAAGAATAAATTTTATATGCTTCGTCAATATTGTTACATGCTAAGATTTAGCGCAAATCACGTATGAAAAGTGTAATATATATAAAAAGTGTTGTATTTACATAGCTATGTCATCTTCAAAAACAATAATTCACGTATTATTAAAAGGTACTAAAAATATTATCAATTTGTCCCATGTTGGTGTGGGATTTGGCCCATGTTTATCTGGGACAAAAAAAAAGAATGTCCCAACTGTGGTTCTTAGCTAGAATGGCGTAAAAAGCGACTAATGGTTTACGGGCTTTTGAGTATGTGACTGAGTAGGCGACGAGGTAGCCACTTGTCACTCCTTTTTCACAGCTTTCCATCCAACCCAGCCCACTGTCCCATGTTGGTCTGGGACTTAAAAAGAATATGCCAACTGTGGTTCTTGCCTAGCATAGCGTAAAAGGCGACTAATGGTATATCGGGTTTTGGGTGTGTGATTGTGTAGGCGACAGGTTAGCCGCTTGTCACTGCTTTTTCACAATTTTCCATCTAACCCAGCCCGGCTTTATTTTTTGCTGAATGTGGTTGAAGGGGCATGCTGCCCCTTTGACTCTGCCTACCCCTTTGGGGATTATAGGCTTGATGGTTTGTATGTATGTATGTACTAAAAATAAACTAAATAAATAAATTCTCCAGACTGACAGACCAATTCCCTAGTTCCAAACTAAGCATAAGCTTGTGCTATAGATACTAGGTAAACGGATAGACATACTTAAATACGATTATATAACTTCATGACTCGAGAACAAATGTCCATGTTTATCACCCTAAACATTTGGCCCTAGCGGGATTCGAACCCGTGACGCTCGGTTTCGTAGCCACTCGACCAACGGGCCAGTCGAACTAGCAGGCTAAGCCGATTAATAAACCAAAGGTCGTGGCTTCGAATCTCGTTGCAGGCATATGTTGAAAAATGGGGTAGTCTGAACATAAAATTTATTTGAAAAAATTTACACATAAATACGAGTAAGCTAGATTAAATGAAAATGTCGGCGGCACCTATATAAAATACTAGTAGTATAACAAGAATTTAATGTTTTTGACCACACACACTCACAAACTTTAATATTGTTTGTTCTCATGCTAAGATCTCCTTTTACACTTGTAAGTAGTATACTTCTTCATTACTGTACACATATATTTATAACAAAACAAAGCGAATTTATTTCCATGTTCTCGGGTTATTAATAAATTCTCCGCAACAGACGAATCTGAAAAATTTATATTAAAATATATATTTTTTTTAACAGTAAAAGGCAAAAAGATGAACTTTTCCTCACAAACGGACGAATAATTACGTTTTTGTTTGAACAATTACATTTCATTGATTCTACGTTTTATGGCGCCGGACATTTTCTTTTTCCTTAATTTTTTTTGTTCTGTACCAAGATTTCCCGTAATTATCATGTAGATAAAAATAATTTATTAAAATGTTTAACAGATGAATTTGTTGTTAATTTTCTATGAAATGGCCCTCTCTGTACTTGCATTTTGATTCAAACGAATCTCTACATCTAGTAAATCTAGTAAATCCTTAGAGCTTTATCATTTCTGAATACATCAGTCACAGAAAATGTGTGTCTAGATATTAGTTGCCCGTCCATTTTCGGTTAGTTTTAGTTTCTTCATTCTTTTCGCTATATCTATATTATAAAAATGTGTTGCTAAGCGCAAATCTCGAGACCAGCTGACCCGATTTCGCTAATTATTTTTTAGTTGTGTTTGTTATAGCCAAGTGAAAGTTGTTATGAAAGAAAAAAATAAAAAGGTTGCGCGGTAAATAAAAAAAAAATGGGTATTGAAAATCCGAGAACGCGGCGTTACGAAGTGCGCTGGTTCAGCTAGTAACAAAATAAAGCTGGATCGAGGAAACGTAAAAAAACACTGGCGGTTTTATCGACATCATCTATACTTTATCTAGCTAAAACAATAAATAGCTGCATATAAACTAAAAAAGGCTTTTTATCAGCTTTTAAATAAAAATATTAAACATTTTCGAACTAATCTCTATCAGTTTACAAAGTGCTTGGCATGCTGGTATGTACATAACAGATTCAGCTAGCAGGTATATCCGTGTCGATGCTTGTTATTTCAAGCATAAGGGGCCTCGAGTTATATGTCAGCGACAGCTAAAATCTAATTTTCAGGTTGTCCGAAGGTCGTATAGCTAGAGCATTGGTTCCCAACGGAGGCGATCGCGCCGCCTAGTGGGCGCGTGAGATTTTTGAGGGGGCGATAGCGGGCCCAAAGATTAAGGGGGGCAGTATGACAGTTCAGGGGTCGGTCGCGACGTACTACCTAATTAGAAACTTATCATAATAAAATACTTGCCTCTATTTTTAGGATTTTTTAGCAAAAAATATCGTAGCCGTTTAAGATGTTTATTTCTCGACCACGAATTGCATGATTAATTGATTATAGAGTGATAAATAAATAAATGCTCCAGACTGACACACCAATTCCCTAGTTCCAAACTAAGCTTGTGCTTGTGCTATGGATACTAGGTGAACGGATAGATATACTTAAGTATAATGTATAAGTATGTTAAGTGATAGGTAATTTAATTTGTAATTATTAATAGTAAATAAATATATACAAACATATGAAATTGGTATATTATTAAATGGATGTTTTTTTATGTTTAGTGATAAGTAATTTAATTTGTAATATTAATAGTAAATCATCATCTTCCTAGCGTTATGTCCCGTGCTTAGACAGGGTCCGCTTTGACCATGATCCAGGATTTAGCGAGTCTGGTAATTACATTGAAGCGACTGCCGATCTGACCTTCGTAACCCTAAGATAGGGGAACCAGACAATTTTTGGATCATGGTTACAAATTCAAAGTTGTTTGAATTTGTAGGTTTCATCACGATGTTTTCCCTCACCGTCGAGCTAGTGGTATAAATATGTACATAGATTTTTTAAAATCTAGAGGTACATGCCGGGGTTTGAACCCGCACTCCTCGGTTAAGAGGCGCGTGTCCTTACCATTGAGCTACCACCGCTCCAAAAATTCAATATTAATAGTAAATATATACAGATATATGAAATTGGTATATTATTGAATAGATGTTTTTATTTTTTATAAAGGGGAAGGGGGGGGGGGGGGGGTGTTTAATCCGAAAATGGTTGGGAACCTATGAGCTAGAGGGTTCCGATGTGAACGGGTCGACTGGCGAGCGGGGACCGCCATATCGGATTTTAAACTCGACACGGAAATTGATTTCAAGAGTTCTCTCAAAATGTAGCGTCGGCTGTCAATAAGGCCCGCTATTCAGTGATTTATCGCCACTTTCTCTATTCGACCTTTTCATTAAGAATTGAGAGGTCGATGCGATTCTGACTTGCGGCCCTTTGCGGTGATTTGTCATACTTACTTGTCAAATGTGTTTCGACAAATACATATATGCCTAATAATAGACTGTATTATCACAGTCTAGGGTTTTTGGTGTTTTAGGAACGTTGCTTGCGTTTATAATTATAGAAGAAAAAAAATTCGCGACGAATTGATAACCTCCTCCGTTTTTTTTTGGCGGTAAAAAAATATAATATGGTTTGCCTGTATAATATTGCTGAGTTATGTCTAAAATATAATAGAAAATGAGTTTATTCGTGTGGCTTATATGAAAGACAATAAATCCTCAAAACCAATTAAGTGATCTTGCCGTATTCTGAGGATTGTATCTTTTGAATGTGAAAATGTGCAGTTTATTTAATCAATCATGTAAGAATTAAGAAAACAACTAAGATGATAACTTTTTTTTCTAACAAATTGTTATCCTTACAATGAGATACGAAAATCATTTTTATTTGTAATCCAATTAAACAGAGCCTAAAAAATAATATCCACCGGTTGGCAACATTTTCGTTTAAAGAATATTTTAAGGTACCTAATCTCTTTTTTACAGCCATCAATCTTTCGAGGGCTTAGTTATCTATAAATCATAGACAATAATTAATAATATTTTTTTGCCTTCGCTGCCGCCAGACTCTTTCTATCATAGCGAAATAATTTTTTTCTTGAAAGGTAGCGAGTGCAATATATCTAATTATTATTATGTTTATGGCTGAATAATATATCCTTGTTAGTTGTGCAAATTAAAAGTAAGGATTTTGTAAGGGATATTGGAATTATTTTAAGATTCTGATGACTTTTTGGCACAGTCGATGAAAGATGGATTCACCATAATATCTTGATAAATACTACCATCAAATAGATATTAGGCTCCAACTAAATTTACATCTTAATTGTTTTCCATAAGAAAATGGGTCTGTTTATGGGACAGTCAAGGTATTACAAGTAACTTGATCACGAAGCCATTATTACAGGAAGTGCGTATGTAGAACAAATAAAAATGCGCAAATGAAAATTGTCGGAGAAAACTTTTAAAGAAAGTTTTATTTTTCATCAGGACAGCACGTCGGCACACAGGTCCGTTTCCATGGCAGCAATCCAAGATACCGGGTTTAAAATCCTTGACCAACCCCCATATTTACCAGACTTGGTTCCTCTAGTGATTTCTATTTATTTTTACGATTAGGTAAATTGATATTTAAGATACGTTTTGAGATGACAATGTAAGATAAAAAATATAAGGAAGTGACAGAGATTAATTAATTTCTAATCTAAACTTAGCTTAGAGGCAGTACCTAAATGCTTAATACATATACCTTTGTATGTTAAAATTTTGTATAGAAACACGCATTTTTTATTTTTGGCAGGAGAGACAACCACAGGAATGCATGTAATGTGCATCCGGTGTAGTAAATTAATTAATAAAACTAATAAATCGTTTATTCTAGCCATGCGTGTTGACCAGCCACTTGATATAGTGGTTAGAGATCCTGGTCACGAATCAAAGCGCTGCGGGTTCGAATACCTGTACCGGAAAATATATTAGCGATATCATTTTTATTTGAGTCTATGTATGGTATGTTTAGTTTGAAGATAGATAAAATTGGTAAGCTAGTGAAATAATATATATACTCGGATGTATGTATAAGAATATAATTTTTTAAGTTAGAAGTTGATATTCTAAGCTAACCTTATACAAAAGACACAAATAAGGTCAATTGCCACTCGGGTGAGCGACAAACACATTTAACTAATCTATTACGACTAAAAAGCAACTATTGAATATCATTGTAAAGACATCTCTGGCTCAATTTCTTTGCCATCCCGAACAGTGAGCGAATCTACGGCGAATAGGCAAATTGGACGCATAAATTTCAAAGATTTCGACAGTTTTCCTGGCTGAACGCCAACTTTTATCAATTCATTCGGGGTTCAATAACTTTAACACCACTTAAATATAATTATGTTGATGTTTGTCGTTTTCATCATTTTTATTGCAGTAATGAATTTAATTAATTTGAGCCGTAAACGTTTTTCGACCAAAAGACGCATAATTTAACGCTTCAGATCATTATGTGCAGATTATTTGAAGGTTTAATGCAATATGAAAATTTAATTTCGTGTGATCTTAAAGTGTTTTCAGAGATTTTGAATTAATTTACTTGGTCAATAAGTAGAGTTTATTTTAAACTTCTTCTAATTCAGATAAATAAATTGTGATGAATATATTTAAATAATTGTTGTTTCTTCAATATTAGTTCTTTTTCATCGAGGCCCAGACAAATGTCATAACTTATTTTTAAAAGGCCTTTGATTTTTACTTCTCTTGTTTAATAATAAAAATAAATAAACCCACATTTCGTAGTGCAGTAAGACAAATATTTTATGAAAAAGGCGTTCTTTCCCGTGACACTCAGTGAAAATAATAAGGTCGCGCTTATCTAGAAAAAAAAATGTTATAACGCGACATTTATTACGTGTACTTGTCCTGAAGTAAATCAGATAACAAATTCACTTAGGCGGCATAAAAATGATGTACCACTCCGTTCTACGAGGCGAGTCGAGGCGAGGCGAGCAGAGCTTAGCGCCGTGTTAAGTGTCTCTCATAAACAAGCGACCCTCAACACGTCACTTGCTACAAATGGACTCTTTATGTCCCTGTCAAATATAAATTCCCTTGATTCCTTTCACGTACTATCTCGCCCTAACTCCATTGTTTCACCCAAATAAATACTATGATTCAATTCTGTTTCCATTAGCGTTATTCGTCGAAACTCGTTGGGAAGATTCTGTAAAGTTCACAGCGGCGAACAAATATGAGCGTTTGCGTTTGTCAGCCGCGATAGTTTTTGATGTACGGCTCGGATGAAAAACATAATAGACAAATGTTTGCGCGGCCTGCGCGAGTGTGCAGCGGCCGTCGCATGAAGTGCATGATAAAAATCCGCAGCAGTTTGTTGGGACTTTTGGCGCGTGTAGCCACATGTCAAGAAGTGCTGACGGCGTACCGCCCGCTAACACTGCGATGTTTTCGCTCCCGTGCTTGTACGGTGCTTTTTTTCTTCCACACACGCTGGTTTGCAATTCAACACTCGTTTTTCGTTTACTTCCCTTCAGCGTTTGCGTAGTTTGCAATCGGACCGGCTCTGCTTTGTGACAACCGTTCGTGTTGCGAGCGGCAAATTTTTCGATTTGCGTAATGGTTCGTTAGACACGGTTTTTGTGATGATACCTGCGTTGGATTGTTCTGACAATTTTGTGGATTCAATATTAGCTTCGTCCGTTATTACCATAGCCTGAAAATAGTACAATTATGACGTAGATTGTTAATTAAAACGGTTTGTAGTTTTAATTTGTAAAGAAAAAAAAATTAATTGTTTCTAAGATTAATACTGTCACCAGAGTCGTAAAATTGCCATAATAAAAAATCCTAGATATCGTAACCGTGTTCTATACCTACGTATTCTAATGTCAATAAAACGTTATATAATAAAATAGAAGCTACATTTTCCCCGGCTCAATACCATTGACAAGGAATACTTACACATTGGAGGTCGATTCCGACGTACAATTAGGTCGATTTGTTACGAAAATTAATGCGTCCTATAAGTGGTTAAGCCGGCCCATCCTTCAATATAAGTGGGCTTCATGAAACTCGTTTAATACTTTATTTGAGCTTAAACTTCCATGCCGTTTAAATTATTTGTCCTCTGAGGCTGGACTGGGTCCAAATTAAATTATACGCAGAAATTTCGGTTCGCATTATAAAATTCATTATGATATCTGTGTGGAGTTATGTATGTTTAGCGGTCATTTATACTTGGCCTTATTCCAAGTCTTATTCGCATGCTACAAATATCGTCCCAGATTAATGCTTAACCTATTTATTTTATTTCAAGTTGACGTGACGTTTACGTTTAGTTTAGTTGACGTTAGTTGTAATATATATATTATATTACAACTAACTAAATTAGTATAATTTGATCATGGTTACACATCAAAAATCATTTAGGTAAATGTGTAGCTTTCTTCATGATGTTATCTGTCACCGTTGTTCTAGTGGGGCAAAACTGTTTTTACATGTTTTTTTTTATTATTCAGAGCTCGTGTTTGAACCAACATGCCTGTCATTTTAAGCTTATCCTTATCCATCATCCAACGAACACCCCACGTGAGGCGTGGGCTCACGTGGTTGAGGTGTTGCTACCCATTAAGCTACGGCTGATCTTTTTTTATACTATGTCTGTATATACTTTTACTAGCTGTTTAGACTTATATTTCTGAATCCTACAGAAACTGTGCATTTTTTTCGGGATAAAAAGTAGGCTATATATTATTCCAGACTATAATCTATCTCTGTGCCAAATTTTATCCATATCCGTTTAGCAGTTTTTGCGTGAAGAAATAACAAACATACACATACAAACTTTTGCCTTTATAATATTAGTGTGTTCATTAAGTATATTTTTAATATATTAACAATGCACTTAGCATAGCTTGGTGTTACTGCGAGGATTTTGATTCAGGTTTATACGAGGACTACCAACCAAATTCCAACGCCTATTTTCAATATGTACGTGTGTATTAAACGAATCTGCCATAACACCCGAGAAATGTGTTTGCACGCCAAAGCGGATAGCAGGATATCGACGCACCGCGTTCGTGCACTGAACATGTTCCGTGTATAACCCCGCGCTGTACACGCAAAGGGATCTATTTAGCATCCACGTGCTGTGAGCAGATTTGTCGAATATAGGAAATGTGCGAGCAAATCTCGTGTTCCGATGTGTTAGGATTCGCTCAAATGTTCGGACTTTAGATGCTGATAAAGCTTGCGCCGTATGTACTGTTATATAAATATTTGGCCTTTTCCAAAAATAAATCATTCTATTCCTTCTGATCTGGAGTTTCACTCAACAAGCCATAGTCTGCCTGCTAAAGCTAGCTGATAAAGTCTAGTTGCTAAAACATGTTTAACCACTGTATTGCAGTATTGCACCAAACGGTATTATAATGTTGTTATAATAATCTACATAGATTGAACGTTTCTTGGATACGGTTCAATTATGTTCTATATTTAAGTACGTACCTATAGGAATTGGTTAAATTTCCTAGAAATGTTTTTGTAAATTCCTAAAATATAACAAACATTAGAGGCGTCGATATTATGATCTTCTCCGTACAAGATAACTTAACGCGTCTTACAATATAGGGCGAAAGGAATGTTCCATTTGAAAGGTCTTGTCCCGATAAATACGAGTAGTATTAAACTACTGAAATAATAGGTGCTGGTTCTTGGTAGTAAAACAAAAGTGTAATAAGTCAATTAAAAAAGCATAACCAATAGCTATCAAAAACATAGACAAAAATGTATAAAAAAAGTAAAAATATATAAAAGCCTAGTGCAAACTTGCACATTAAAGTCAATTAACCGCAAAATATTTTTAGCCCACACACATAACACATAACTTCACGCCCGTAATCCCTGAAGGGGTAGGCAGAATCAAAGGGACAACAGGCCCCTTTAACCACATTCAGCAAAATAAATATTTTTATATTTATATTTTTAGCCTTACCCTTATATTTTCCCTTGAGCTAACGTATGGGTGTTTTTTTACTATGCATGTATTTTACTTCTATATTGGTACGAAATGCGGAAGGTTAGCTGTGCATTTTTCTTTGAAACGCCCGTCACAGGAGTTCTGGAGCGCGGAATGATGTTTCGGACGCGCTCCGTCAATCTCCCTCCATGTAGACCACGCTCCATTGCTCCCTGGCAGACTTCGGATATTCAAAGTAAATCATAGTTCTGTTACAGGTCTGGATTGGTCCATGTATGTCACTCAATCATTCATATCACAAGCTTATTATTTTTGGCTTTTATTATTTTGGATTAGGATTGTATTTCCGGGTGGTAATTTAATGTATGATAATTACGGAATTCATCTCTTTCATTTTCTTTGACTGAATTCTATAGCGACAGGCAAAAAATATGAGCTATAGTGTACTATTACAAACGAGAAATAAAAAAATTAAACGGTAATAAATGTAACCAAATTGTTGGAAAGAATACTTGCAAAATAAAATAATATAGCCATGGCTTCTATGTTCAAGGACTTGGTCCTATGTGTTAATTATAAGAACTTCATGGAATCTTGCTTTCCTTGACGGAAATCACACGGCTAGACCTACTTTCTTTTCTGTTAAAACGCTTCGGAATCCGTACGATTGCACTATTTCATTCTACATAATGAGATGTTTATACTTGCAAAGCTATGATACCTGATACAGTCATGTTACATTACTCCATTCAAAAGCGTATTTTCTGATATCAGATTCACATTAGCAAACAAGATTCCGTGTTTTGTGCCATCGGTCACGCACGCAAAAGGCTCTATTAGCATTGCATAAACGTATGTATGTTTGTAAATACATACGTATAGTCCCGTACAGTAAATGTTTACTTACTTAAAGCTTAGTAATCGGGCACTCTCACTACTTAACAACGTGATCACTTAGTATCCCAAATATTGATACTTGTGTTGACATATTAACAGTTAAACATATGCTTAAAACGTATTCCTAAATTATCGTATGAAGGTAACAATCAACGTTTATTACTTTATGTTGTTTGAAAGATATTTTTATCTAATTAAAATAACTTTGTCATATATAAGCATTTTAATGGTGAGATAACAACGGTATTTATGTTGGATAAATATTTTTCTCTATCTCCAAGAGCTCTCCAAAAAGTGAATACGCAAACATCTTATTATCAATTCGATATCTTAAAGTGACTAAGGTCACATTAACTTTGTTCTCGAAACTCATTAAGTATTCACGCGGTACCCGGGACAATAAGGTGGGACTGACATTGCCAATAAGGGCAACGTTAATCCGATTTGAAACTTTTATGTACGGATACTAGTTTGATATGCACATTGACGAAGATCCGTTAGTTGTGATTCATTAGATGCCTAAATCGGATTGACGGAAGACCATTGTGAAAGATACCAGTGTAGCAAATATCAAAAACAACATCAGGCTTTTAACTTGGTGATAAAAAATATATTGACGTGGACTAATCCACGGAAAGTATAGTGTTATGTATAAAGGAAGTGTCAATTTGTACTTCCAACATATTTATAACCTTTTATAGCCAAGCTTTTAGGCCAAGAGTTGTGGGTTCGATTCCCACCCAAGACAAATATTCGTATGATGAATACTTGAGTTTGTTCTTTGTCTGGGTTTAAATATCCAATATTTAAGTATATATTTGTAATACCACTGTTGTTTCTGATATCCGTAACACAAGTGCTTAAACTACTTGCTTCGGAGTCAGATCAATGTATGTGATGTCGTCGAATATTTATTTATTTATTAATATTTATTTTAAACCCATGTTGATCTGGGACTCGAATGTACCAACTGAGTTCATCGTTTAGCATGTTGTTAGGCGACGAATGGTGCAATGGGACTTAGGTTTTTGATGATGGCAATTTCCCATCTAATCTAATAAAGTCATACCTAAATGACCGACGTCAAGTAATAAATGTGAATGGAAGTAATTCTCCTGGCACCCCTTTAGCTATGGGAGTGCCCCAGGAATCAATATTGGGGCCCCTTCTCTTCCTGATATATATAAATGACCTGCCCTACTATACGAGGGACTTATGTGATACAGTATTATTTGCTGATGATACTTCTCTTATTATTAAAATCGATAGACAGAAAGACAAGTTTGACGATGTAAATAATGCTCTCTCACAGATACTATATTGGTTTACAACCAATAATTTATTACTAAATGCCAAGAAAACCAAATGTATTAAATTTTCATTGCCCAATGTAAGGCAAATTGACACTAATATTATTATGAATAATGAACCTATTGAAGTTGTTAATTCTACTACGTTCCTTGGAATCACAATAGATTCAAAACTTCAATGGGCTCCCCATATTGCTGCCCTGGCAGGGAGACTTAGTTCAGCTGCATATGCAGTGAGAAAAATAAGGAGTCTAACTGATATTGAAACGGCAAGGTTGGTATATTTCAGTTACTTTCACAGTGTGATGTCATATGGTCTGCTGCTGTGGGGATCTGCGGTCGATATTCAAGCCATTTTTATATTGCAGAAAAGAGCCATCAGGGCCATATACGGCCTCAGACCACGTGATTCACTTAGAGAAATATTTAAGGAAATCAATATTTTAACAATAGCCTCGCAGTTCATTTTGGACTGTATCATGTATGTGTACAAAAACATACACATGTTTGCTAAAAAATCAGATACACATACTTTTAACACTAGGAATAAACACAAGCTTGCTGTTCCAAGTTATAGACTTCATAGGAGTGGTAATTCTTTTATTGGTCTAAGTATCAAAATGTTTAATAAGCTGCCAGAAAGTCTCACTGATCTACCTGAGCATAAGTTTAAATTATATATTAAAACTTGTTTGATTAAAAAGGGCTACTATAAGGTAGAAGATTATTTAAATGATAAGAATATATGGCCAGTCGCATAATGGGCTGTTCGTCTGCACTGATAGATTTAAATTGACAAAAAAAAAAATATTGTAACTACATAATAGCTATTAAGTCTTGGCATTTAAAAGAGTAACTATCGAGTTTCTTGCCGGTTTCTTCTCGGTAGAATCTGCTGTTTGAACCGGTTTATATTTATATTTATTTTGTTCTGACGATTTATAAGTGCTTTTTGTAAGCCTATATAAATAAAGATCATTTCATTTCGTTTCGTTTCGTTTCGTTTCGTTTCGTTTCGTTTCGTTTCGTTTCGTTTCGTTTCGTTTCGTTTCGTTTCGTTTCGTTTCGTTTCGTTTCGTTTCGTTTCGTTTCGTTTCGTTTCGTTTCAATCTAACTCAATTTTATTTTTGGCAGAATGCGATTTAAAGAACTTATCACTACTTAAACTTTGCCTACCCCTTTCAAAGATTGCTGGCGTGATGGTATGTATGACGATTTACAAGTGCTTTGTTGAGGCCTACGTAAATAAAGATATTTTGAGTTTGAGTATGTGTCTATATACTTTATAAACATTTCCTGACCGCGCTTGTACCTACCTCTATGTAAATAGATACATACGTTCGTGTAGTTAGTAGGTTGCTTCCTGAATGCAAGACAAGAACTCCGTTATTAACATAGTTTATTACGTAGGGACATATGATGGACTTCGCCGACTAGTTACATCCTCACTGCTTGATTTAAGGTTGTATGTATTTTTAATTGTTTATCAGCCAATTCACGGTTTTTGAAGCAATTATGAATGTCCTGTAGAATGAATTATCCCGGTTTGGTCAAGGTTTTACTTAATGTGCCAACTGTGTTCCTATCTTTAAATGTCGTACCAAAATAATGTATATACCTAACTGTAACTGTATTCATCTTTTTAATATTTAGTACATACATACATATATACATAACATCACGCCCATCATCCCCGAAGGGGTAGGCAGAGTCAAAAGGGACAGCAGGCCCTATAACCACATTCAGCCAAAAATAAAACTGGGCTGGGTTTGATGGAAAATTTTGAAAAAGTAGTGACAAGTGGCTAGCTAGCTTGTCGCATACACAAGAACATACCCAAAACCCCATATACCATTAGTCGCCTTTTACGACATGCTAGGCAAGAAACTCAGTTGGCAAATTCTTTTTAAGTCTCAGACCAATACGGGCCAATCAATTTTATATATATAACATTTAGTAAAAGGTTACTAATGGTGGATGGGGTTTGCGACTGTAGGTGATGAGCTAGCCCCTAATTTTTTTACTGATTTAATTGGGTAAAGTGATCAAAGTAGCTTACTCCTCTTTGGGCTCGGTCTACCACGAAGTGTTCGAATTCGTCTAGAGATTCGAACACGCGGCCGCATATACATATTTATGTACTAAGCATGGATTTTGCAGAGAGACATAAAAACATGAAAGTATATGAAACTTACTTATGTATACCTAGTATCTATAGATACAGTACTTGTATATATAGGCTAATTTGTATCCGGGGAATTAGTGAGCTAATCTGAAGCAATTTATTTTGCTATTAACATGCCAGACGAAACAAAATTTGCTGTAGTTTATTATTTGGTAATTATCTGTCTAAATATTAGGTCACGGTCAGACCTCGATTAGAAATAATATAAAACGCTAAACGAAAATCGTCATTCTGATAATTACGCTGAACTCGCTTTGTTTAACTCAAATAATTAAAGATACAAAGGTGGCCTTTTGTACAATGAGCCAAGCTAAAACAACATTAGTTTGATTCTTTGTTCAGAAAAATACTAGCATTACTTTTTTGAGCAAGCTTGGTCTTGCAAAATATTATTTCGGAAATTTATAGATATGTTTTTAAATTAGGATTCAAATAGAATATATGCATGAAAAGACTAATGAATTTAGAAAAACAAAAAACAAAATGCTGAAATGAGGAGGAGGAATAACTTCTACAGAGATCACATCCTTTTAATCTTGTTTGCTATTCTACGCAACACATCCTTCTATGTGATATCTGACTCTCCCCATGGAAAAAACTCGCGACAATGTACGTATATAAAACAAAAAGAAACCGAATATTAATACATCATCCTCTTAGCGTTATGTCCCCTGCTTAGTCGGGGTCCGCTTAGACCATGATCTAGGATTTAGCGAGTCTTACATTGAGGTGACTGCCGATCTGACCTCCGTAGGGACTAGGGAACCCTTAGATAGGCAGAACCAGACAATTTCGGATTTTGGTTACAAGTCTATAGTTGTCTGAATGTGCAGGTTTCATCACGATATTTTTCCTCAGCGCTGAGCTGGTAGTATAAATACGTACATAGATTTGCCTACCCCCATGGGCAAAAGGCGTGACATTATATATGTATGTATGTATAGATATGAAAAATCCAGAGGTCCGTGTCCGGATTTGAACCTGCGTTCCTTGGTTAAGAGGCGTGTGTGCTTACTATCACTTACTAAGCTACCGCCGTTCTTACGAACTGAAAATAAGTAAATTTTGTGAAAAATCCAAAACGTTAACCACACTAAAGGCACGGCAGTAAATTGCCGCTACGTTACGGAACTATAAATTGATACATTTCCTCTTTGCACTTGGCTTTTTTAAAATTAAGCGCGCCCAAAAAATACTATTAAACAAAACATCCGTTCTAGGCAATATATAACGCCGTTAAAATTTTCCGCCCAAAGTCATGTTTTCATAATGCGTTTTTAATGTTCTCATATTGCTATAAATCACCATGGCCTACCCCTGGTCCAGATAGCTTTAATGGCTTATTAAATTAGTTTATAAAGCTTTACTCGCAATATACTACCGTTTAATAAAACCACCACTGAGGGCGTTCTATTGAACTGGGCGGGAAAATTAATTTTGTTATGTACTTTATCGTGCTATTAATGAACAACGAAAAATTGTTTTACAGAATTATAATGAACCTACAACAATGTTCGCAGAATTTGAATATTTAATTTCAATTAACCGTTTATGATAAGTTAAGTTGCTAATATGGTATATCGGTATTTAAATACGCGATGTTAGGGTATAACACGTATTCGTAATTATAGAGTTTATTTATAGAATTTCTATTTATATTTTGCAAGAAATTTATAGTGCTTAGAAGTGAAAAAGTTATGAATTGCTATTACAGATTTTTGTCGATTTCATACTTTAATATACGAATGAATTAGTAATAACTCCACGATAATAACGGTTTTTTAATATGTATACAATTTAGTAGAGATATGCGTTACAAATAAAAAAAAAAAACGCTTCTAAAATATATTTTGTCTATGTAGGTACTAGCTGTGCCCGCGGTTTCAGTTGCGTTTATGGTTAATGTTATATAGCCTTCCTCGATAAATGGTCTATCTAACACCGAAAGAGTTCTTCAAATCTAACTAGTAGTACCTGAGATTAGCGCGTTCAAGCAAACAAGCAAACAGTTTCTTCAGCTTTTTAATATTAGTAAGTATACTTAGATTTAAGGAAAATAAAACATCAAAATTTTAATTTTCCAGACTGACACACCAATCACGTCAAAAATATGTAGACTGGCCCGTTGGTCGAGTGGTCAGAGACCCTGAACACGAAACCAAGGGTCGCGGGTTCGAATCCCGTTAGGGGAAAATGTTTCGTGTGATGAAAATGGACATTTGAAGATACTTGAGTCATAGATGTTTATAAACGTATTTAAGTATGTCTATCCATAGTACAAGTATAAGCTTAGTTTGTAACTAGGGAATTGGTGTGTCAGTCTGGAGAATTATAATTTATTAACATGTGTACATACATAACATCACGCCCATAATCTTCGAAGGGTTTGCAGAGTCAAAGGGGCAGCAGGCCTTACATAATATTTTAAAATGTATGTACCTACACATCATATTAAAACTTCACCTTAAACATTTATTATAGTACACACCCACAGCTGAAGTTGGGTTTAGGATTATTCCTAAATGGGCTGGTTGTTAATATTAGGATTATAGTAAAAGAGACGCATGACCCAGTGACGCAGTACTGCAGACATAAAAATGTCATAAGATACACTATAAATTACTGACGCGCCCGAGTGTGGAAATTAAATACTGTGACTTTTGTTTTTACATCTTGGAAAAATTGTACGCGCTCCTCCCGCCCCCCACTGAAATGACAAATTTTTCATAAACTTTCTTTTGTTTTAGTAACTGCAACTTTAGCATCCCGGGCTCCCCTACTAGAGTGACACATGAGAACATTGAATCCCCGGGCGGTTTGTGGCCATCTGATACAAGTTGCTAGTTGAAGTGCGCTGTTACCGAGCAGTGCGTCCTACAACTCAAATATTGAATGACTAATTGTTCGTTGCAACATTCGAGAACTCGAACTTTGGTAATCTTTACGATTATATCCATTACTTTTATTGTTAGTATTGCTTGTGGCAATTTCTAATCATCAAATCGTTATCGCTTTGTTGTGGTTAATTTATTTATTTATTTAAAAAAACATTATGCTTAGTATTTAATTTATAGAAGACGAATTCGTCCAATGGGCGACCACTAGTAATTATAAATCCTTAAAAGTAGTGGATACCATATTAATTACAGCATACAGTTACAATAACACTATTTTACTAATTACTAATAGTAGACTTTTGCAAATTACTCGTACAGTTCTAAAAATAGCCGTTATGTGTCAATGTTGATTTACCAGTAGATAGATGCGCTCCAGCAATTTACAAAACCAATTTCGTCAAACCACACGATAACTTTTTCGGTTATATAAATGTCCACGGGTGACCACCGTATGTAGCGCTATATTCTGGCGGATGTCATTCAAATTGGGAGACAAAATAGATCTACCAGATACTATGGCTAGGATTCTACATATCTTAACCGTTTATCGTAGGATAGGCAGAGTCCACTTTATAACAATAAAGCACTTTAAACCGCATTTATTTAAAAATAAAGTTGATTTGGGTTAGATGGGGAATTTTGAGAAAGTAGTGATAAGTGGCTAGCATGTCGCCTACACAAATACCAATCCAATACTTGGGTAAACCTGGAAATTGGGTTGGTGATTGTGTTCTCCATACATACATAACATCACGCCCATAATCCCCGAAGGGGTAGGCAGAGTCAAAGGGGCAGCGTGCCCCTTCAACCACATTCAGCAAAAAATAAAGTCGGGCTGGGTTAGATGGAAAATTGTGAAAAAGCAGTGACAAGCGGCTAACCTGTCACCTACACAATCACACACCCAAAACCCGATATACCATTAGTCGCCTTTTACGACATGCTAGGCAAGAACCACAGTTGACATATTCTTTTTAAGTCCCATACCAACATAGGACAGTGAGCTGGGTTGGATGGAAAGCTGTGTTTTCCATAAGACTCAATTTACAACAAGCTAGGCAAGGCAAACAGTTGGTACATTATTTTTGAGTCCCAGACCAACATGGTACTGTTATATCCTGGACATGTTAGTAGAAACGTCGCCCTAGCGACTGCTGAGCCAGGTCAGCAGTCCTTAGCGAAAGCCATTTGCTTGAGTTAGTCTGTACATATCATCTTTCGTGAGTGGTTGCCCTGGGAACCCTTTAAAACTATTTTTCTATTTCTATTCAAATTATAAAATGTAACCATGATCCAAAAATTGTCTGGTTCCCCTATCTTAGCGTTACGAAGGTCAGATCGGCAGTCGCTTCAATGTAATTACCAGTCTCGCTACATCTTGGATCATGGTCTAAGCGGACCCCGTCTAAGCACGGGACATAACGCTAGGAAGATGATGATGATATTCAAATTATAAAATGAGTCTTACTTAAATCTTCCATTGTAAAAACACGATCCAGAATTTTCGTATAGTAGTACCAAGGCTTTTCCTATGTACGTATGATTCTACGTTCATATAAAAATCTGGTCGAATAGGATTATCGGCGACAAAGTAAAGAGAAAAGAGCCAACCCGACGTAATCAGACTTCGAGTATGTGCTAACGCTGCACAAAGTAGGTTCGTAACCGCTGGCATTCTTTTTAAAATATGGAAAGAAGTTGAATGGATTTCAGGAGACAGTTTTCGGTCTCGCCGCGCGGGAGATACAACTTCCAAATTGAATCACGTATACGTTTTAAAAGTTAAGCGGTTACATTTCGCGTTGGAAACCACTTTTTATGTAGCACTCCTACGTGATTTCTTTGATAAAGCACCCACTTTTGTCTCGATATCTTTTTTCTCGTGATTAATACTTTTACTTGTTAGCTTAAATGGTCTTTTCAGTGTTCCGAGCCGGAATAGGGAATAAAAGTTGCGGTTTGAAATGTTAAATGTTTGTTTTCTTTTGTGGGTTCCCTTAAAAATGTTTTCTTAAAGTTGTTTCACTTCGAGATCATTACAAATGTTTGTGAGACCATTTGCAGAAGAAGTTTCAGTGTGATTTTAATGAGAATTTCTTACTTTTCAAACAAACATGAAACCTTTTAGCTTTAGAAATGAAACAAGATGGTATGTGAATAGTAGCAAAATCTGTCTTTTTTAAGGTAAAGTTTTGAGATGTTTTTATTAAATTGTGTAGTGTGGTTAAGATTTAACATTTTGATTGCCGTAAGTAATCCCGTATAAAGAATAAATAAATATAAACGTCAATTGATATAATCGTACCTTTCTATACCGATGCGATTGTCAAGTACGCAATATAATTATAGACACTAGAAAAGCCATTTAATCCCATTAGTAAACTAACCACCTGGTTTTGTTAATAAAATTATCTAAATTCAATGTGGCACTAACTTAGAAAAATGGAAGGTAACATTTAAATTAAAATAAATTTACAATTCATCTCCCAGATTCTCTTACATTATGATTGGCTCTAGTTAAAAATTATGTTATCGTGAATACTCTTCACAAATAAACAAATGATTTCTGTACAATTGTAACATCCGTCGATGTTTTATTAAAACACCCTCATTGGTGTACCCAATTCAAATTATATTTATAAATAAAAAATGTAATCCGGCACAAACTGAACCAGTTTATAATTAAAAATCGCGGTCCGGTTCCCACGCCGATACAGTGGGCGCACCGCAAACAAAACACCGCAGGATTTCGCGGGTCGCATCTGCGGTCACCGATTGTTTCCAAACAGACAGATTTCATCCTACCAACAATCAACTGCAAAATTAATGAGCAACTGCATGGGTACAGCGGCTGCAGAGCAAATAAACACGGATGGGTGGGCGTACACAGCTTCTCGATTTGTGTGACGTCATGCGTCTGAGTGGGTGTATGTTTCAAATTCTATTGAATTTCGAAGTATCGTCAACAAAAACATGATTTTTTAATTTTATTAGCATACTACTATTCCGTAAACGTTAATTGTATTAGAAGTCCTTACTAATAATATAAACGTGTCTGTCTGCCTGTTACGTCACCTGAATTACTCATCCGATTAAGATGATAAATTTGTTACGCCTAAAGTTTAAAACTTGAGAAAGGACATACTACTTATACTACTTTTTATCCCGAAAAAAAAATACAAATCCTGCAGGACAGACAAAGGAGGTTATGTAACTGATTGGATCTCATGCAGGCGGAGGCGCGGGCAAAAGTTAGCTTCTTATAATTATTGCAAATAGTACTAACGGCAGAACAGACAAACAGTCTATTAAGTTACTGGAAATATAAACGAGCGTGAGTTTAGTTTTAAGTATTTTTTTCCAATTTGTTGGATTGGGGTTTTAAGGAAACGTTTACAGATGCCAATATCTGTTAATTATAAGCCAGAAAAAAACCTTTGTTTTAGATCATTATACTTATTGTTGCTAATGTCTATTTACCCAATAATAAGAACATAGATAATATAATCATAGATCAAGTTGTTTACGGATAGGTACCAATACTTCTGTAAAATTCGATATACATTAACCAATCTCCCAAAGGTAATCCTTGATTAAGGTGACTCGACGTTTATATAAAATACTAACTACACTAACTCGAGTGAAGGCTCCGAACGTTTCATGTGGTGGTAATTAACATGTTTAAGTTTGAAACATTTCTCAAAGGTAAGCCAGCGGCGGGCAAATCTCAAGAGATGCAAGTACATAATCAATCGCTCGAATACTCTCGTGAGCACGTTAAGAGAAACATTAACCTGAAATCAGCCATACGAGATCTTATGGACCCTTGGGGTTTATTTTCGTCGTTTAGTTGCTATGGCCGGCTTTGATGACTGTCTAGCAAGTGGTGCCGTCTTCAGTTCCTGTCTGAACTGTCGTCAAACAAACTTTTATTGGTTGCTCGTATTTCACTGACAACTTTATATCAAAGGTTGAGTAATAACGATTGTTTGAAGACTTGACTTCCTTTCAAGATATTAGTTCAGGTGTAAATTTTCCCATATACTTACATACATAACATCATGCCCATAATCCCTGAAGGGGTAGGCAGAGTCCAAGGGGCAGCAGGCCCCTTTAACCACATTCAGCCAAAAACAAAAGCTGGGTTAGATGGCAAATTGTGAAAAAGTAGTGACAGTGGCTAGCTCGTCGCCTACACAATCACATACCCAAAACCATACATATACCTACCATTAGTCGCCTTTTACGACATGCTAGGCAATAAACACAATTGGCACATTATTTTTTAGGTCCCAGATCAACATCGGACAATATATTTACTTAATATTATATAAAGATTAAAACTAATACCGCTTTGACAACGCATCCAATGCGCAGTTAGAGTCGTTAGCGACATAAACAGCCTCGAAAGTCAATTAGGCACGAGCTGTAATTGAAACTGGCATCCAAAGCGCTAAAGGGAACGACTTCTCAGGTGAAATATTATCTCAGGCCGTGTCGTTTGTTTATTTACTTAGGGACCCTATGTCCCCGTCAGTCAGGTCAGTCATCCCAGTCAGGCCATCTTATAACTGTTTCCGGAGAGCGAAAGAAAGGTTGAAGTTTATGCAAAAGGAGTCTCCCAGCTATCATTCTTCATATTTCATGGCATGGTTGATTTTAATTAATAATATTACAACAAGTATAATTTCATTAATTAGCTTGTGTTAGTTACGAGTTTCAGATCAATGCGTGTTGAAGATTGAAGAGCGCAAATGTTTGCGAGTGTGCTTCTAATCTTCTCTATTTTGTGAAACTAAAATTTATTTGTAAGTGACTATTTATTAAACAGCCATTTACCATTATCGATAATATAAATAATCGTACTCGTAATCGATGTCGTACAACTGCTACTTATTCTAACTAATCCGTTTTGGTTGTACGTATTTCAGGGATCTCGCATATTGGTCAACTATTTACAATTACATTAGATATTTTATATATATATTAGGTTAAAAAGTTAAGAGGATGTTTATAAGCAAACTCTCATAAGATCTCTGACGTAGATTTTATCCATTAAAAAGTCCATTAAAAATACTCAACTCCCTTACGTTTGAGAAAATAAGAAATAAGATAAAAGAAAGATTATGTTAATGAAAATTTAATTTTATCATTCAAAGGAGTCTTGATAGCGATAATTTAAAAAAAAGTATCGTAGAAGCTAATAATGATTTATTTATCTAAATTGAATTCTGTTAAGATTTATTAAACTTTCATAATTATTAATAATGCAGGATATTATATGAGTAGTAATTATGTTCTGTGCCAGAATTTTAATAAACATTAATATAATAATAGTAAGCCCACCCTTTTACAGTGGCTGTATACTAATCTTATACTTAAATTAAATGTAAGGAACTAGTTTTATATGAATCTCTAAACGTGTCGGAATTAGTTTCGCGTTTGACACGCATTGGGTTTTGACCTACCCAAATGACTTAGCAAACGCGGCTGGCAACCTTGTTCATTGATTTTAATGCTGACCTCATTTATAATGGTCACAACCCGTTAGCGTCACCTACATACAGTTGTGAGGCGTGACTATTTGGTCTGTGCCAATAAGGCCTTAGAGATTTGATAAATGGTTCCTATGCCTAGAATGAAAGAGACTGTCATTATTGCAGCGTTATGGCCCGTTCCTCGTGTAAGTGTGCTTTAAATGGGATTTTAGTTACCGAGTATTTCTTTGAAGTGACTGTTCTTAAAAATTTTTCGATAGGGGAATTAGGCCAACTGGATCATAGTTGTTCGAAAATGCAGGTTCCCTCACAATTATTTAACTCTATATCGAGTAAGTGATTAAAACACGAACTTATGTTTGACCCATACTACGCTAGAAAAATGGCAAGAAGCTAGTTTAGTTTTATTTTTAAAAAAATCAGAGGTACACGCACCGAGATTTGAGCCAACATCTTACTGTCAGGCAACTTTTCATCACCACTATCCACCACTGTTATCAAAGGTAGCATCAAAGAGACTGGAGCGCAAATCTCTACAAATATTCAATAAGACTTAACAATTCTGTTAGCCGAAAACAGCACAAATATTGCGAACTATTCTGCTGCAAACTCGGAGATGGAGGCTGGAGAATGAGGCGGAATAAGGAAATAGAAGAGCCAATCTTCGAACCTACTAACATCATTGGAGAAATTAAGTCCGCACGACTTCGCTGGCTCGGACATGTCGGGTGGGGCGCAAGGAAAATACACGAGGAAGCCATTTGATCGACGATTGGTTGTTTGCTGCTATTTTGAGCCACAAAGCGGCTTATTCGGCAAAGCCGTAATATTTCTTAAGCAAATTAGCGTGTGATATGAACCACAATAATCAGGGCGGACGAATAAAGAAATAAAATCTTGTAATGGCTTTGCGTAAAGCTTCGGGAAGGTCTCGCTAATTAATCATAATGTTTTACTTTTTTTTCCAGAGGGATGCAGAAAATAAATTATATAACTCTCTTTCTCATAGTAAATATAAGCTTGGTCGCTGAATTATTAATAAATAGCAACTGAAAGGAGAAAATATAAACTATATAATATATGATGATCTGAAGATTAAGCATGAATATTTTATTTTTTGTATCTTTTTGCACCATTATCGTTTCAATTACATAATATATTCTATTTTAAATTATAATGTCAAAGGGAAATAAGGTAAGGTAAAGGTGTATTTCGTATTGTTAGTAAAGCGAATAAAGATAGTTTCTTTAAATGTATGGAAATATCGTATATTTGCGGCTTCGCTAATGTAAATGTAGAATTAATCAATCCGAATATCAATCGGTATTCAACGGTCAACCATTTTATTGGTACCTCCTGGCTTTTTAGGTACAAGTACATGTTTTTTTTGTAAGAAAAGTATTTATTAATACGACAATATATAAATTCTCCAGACTGATACCAATTCCCTAGTTCCAACCTAAGCTTATAAACTTGTGCTATGTGATACTAGGTGAACGGATAGACACACTTAAATACGTTTTTTAAACATCCATGACTCAAGTACAAATGTCCATGTTCATCACACGAAACATTTGGCTCTAGCGGGATTCGTACCCGTGACCCTTGCTTTCGTGCCCAGGATCTCTGACCACTCGACCAACGGACCTTCTAATTGAAATTTTACTGACTGACACACTGCATGAACTATACTAACAGAGGCCAGTGACATAGAGTGGGTGATTTTTAGAAAAGGATTTTGGAAATTTAAGCCCTTAGGGGGTGAAATGTGATTCTAAAGATGACACGCAAGTAGTCGCAGAGGTAGGCCGCTAGTCTTAAATATGTTTCTGTACTCTTGACAATGTTTACGTGCGTGATGAATAGGAAAAAAAGTCAGATTAATAATGTGTTTTGTTGTGGCTATTTAAAGACTAAGGGCCCATTTACCGATTAATAGGTATCATCATCATCATCATCATCCTTGCCGATTTCGCCTACGGCGATTAGGCTACTAAACTGGAGTGTTCTGCCATGTATGTATAGGTATACTTGAAGGTGAGAATAACTTCATCAGTGCGTTGCAGAATGTGTGGCGCCGACAGCTTAATCAATGTCACCTGTTGACATTCTTATTGAAATTACAGTCTTGACGGTTAGCGGATTATTAGAAAGATAGTATATAGATGTCACCAAAATAATCGTAGTGGGGTTATGATGAAATTACGTTAGCTTTACTATTTCGGATCTGGTCGTATTATATTATCTAATGACCTAACCGATATCGGTCACGGTGACCAATCTCAACGAGGAATAGCCATCTGCGCAGGAGATATAGTGCACAAGTATGTGCGCAAACACAGGTGCAGTACCTATTCCTTTACTCTCGTAGTCCGGTGAGACGGCAATTCGACATGACGAGCGAAAGGTCAGGCGCAGGACCGAGGGCTTAACGTACTTTCTGACTGTTACTGAGTAATTTCCTCCTGGTCCTAAGGCTGCACATGCTACCACTAGACTAACGAGGCAGTCAGTCTGTTCGTATTAATTAGCTACTGACAGCTTGTTTTAGTTGCTTAGAAAATAATTTTTAATTTTGACTCTGTAACAGGCAATATATAGCCTGTTCATAATTATTGTTAGTTATTTGGTAGAAAGTATACTGAGTTTAACAGTCTGTTGTTTAATACTTTAGCGTGGCAAACGTTGATTCCGTCAGTGTTTGCTACTGTCTTATACTGTATCGAAGTAGGTGCTACTACATAATTTACTACGTAGCACGTAGCAGTGCTACGAAATGGGTCAGCACTTATCAATATCGAATAATGCAATGTAATGTAGTTCGTGCTATTAGGGAGATATAATTTCGTAATTTTAATATTATGTTTATTGAAATTAATTTGTCAGGCAACAGAATTATAATAATAATAAATAAATAAATAAATTCGCCAGACTGACACACCAATTCCCTAGTTCCAAACTAAGCATATACTTGTGCTATGGATACTAGGTGAACGGATAGACATACTTAAATACAAATGACTTGAGTACAACTGTTCATATTCATCACACGAAACATTTGCCCCTAGCGGGATTCGAACCCGCGACCCTCGGTTTTGTGGCCAGGGTCTCTGACCACTCGATCAACTGGCCTGTCATTTAACAATCACATAGCACTGTTACAAATAGAGAATACAAATTGAGTTATAGCTCTTACCAATATGAATGTAGTGCCATTATTTTGGTAGAAGGCATTATTTTGTGATACGACATCGCGCTGTAGCGTAATAAAATGGAGGTAAGTTTTTATATATCAATAGGACTAGATACTATGGAATACGAGGAATTAATTTGAGTTGTAGAAGCCTTATGATTAGGACACACGCTTCACATGCAAGCAATCACTTATACTACTAATTTTGCGATGAAAGAAAAGCATCGTGAGGAAATCTGCACATTCAAATTGACTAGCCCGTTGGTCGAGTGGTCAGACACTCTGGCCACGAAACCGAGGGTCGGGGATTCGAATTCCGCTAGGGGCGAATGTTTGGTATGATGAACATGGACATTTATACTCGAGTCATGGATGTTTATAAACTTATTTAAGTATGTCTATCCATTCACCTAGTATTCATAGCACAAGCACAGCTTCGTTTGGGACTAGGGAATTGGTGTGTCAGTCTGGAAAATTTATTTATTTTTTATTTAGCCATGATCCAGTTTGTTCAATTCTCCTATTTAAGGTTTACCAGATTACTACATTAATAAACTCGCCAATTTAATTTAACCCCATGGCTCAAACGGACCTCGAGGTACATGATTACTTTGAATGTTAAGTGTTATGACAACTCCGTTGGTGCAAAATGGTTCAGACTTACCGTCGAACGCAATGGGTACTTCGATTACATTCCGCCGCGGGACAAATATTTGATGAAACAGGTTTGTCTTAGTCTTGTCTAAATACCATAAGACAAGTGTTAAAGCTATCTTTAATGTCAGATATTGATCTGATATAATGTATGGAACGTTGTTAATGCCATCATCTTCCAACTGTTATGTCCCGTTCTTTGTCGGGGTACGCTTATTCCATGATACAGGATTTAGCAAGTATGATGATTACATTGAAGCGACTAATTACGGAACCGGAGAAGTTGGATCATGGTTAAATGTTGTCTAATGTGTATTTATTTATAATGAGAATATTGCCTTACAAATATGTTGGTGTAATCTTAAAGCTACTGAAACCCGGCATTCATGAGTGTTATATTGCGCCGTATGTTAACTGGAACCGTCAACATTAGCTGGAACGCTATTTTTCCTTCTAACGTAAAGCGGGTTTTGCATGCCTTAAATCTTGTTTTTTCTGCTTTATCGCGAAAATACGTTATAACGCAAAGAAATGTGGAGCAACGGAGTACGGAGTGCAATCAAATTGCTATGCATAATTTAGAAGCTTGCATTACTATTGTATCGTTCATTTGCACGGTACCAGCGGCTATTTATAGGCGGTAATGAAGTGGAGTGGGGACTCAACCTACTTATTGTATCAATTTTTAATCAGGCTGATACAAATGAGCCATTTGCGAACTCGATGGATTTGCTTATTGTGTTTTATTCTGTACAATTTGATACCATTATTATTCGCTTTTAAAGGATGTTTTATTTTATTTTACTTTACATAGTGATGAGATATGGCTGAATCCAATAAATCATCTCGGCTGGTGAGTCATGGATAAACTTTATGTTGACATGTACATGATTGTATTAAATAGTGTCTTACCTTTTATTAACTGTAAATCTTTTTAAAAAAAGTTTCTATACATATATAATAATGATTGATGTCAGTTGGATATTTTTCTATTCCTATCCTTTGTTTTGGATTCCTCGTTCTCCCTGCCGTCTTTCTTAGGTCGTCCGACCATCTAGCAGCTGGTCTGCCTACGCTTCGCCTTCCTGTCCGAGGTGCCCAATGCAGGATTCTATGGCTCCATCTGTCATCATCACTGCTGCAGATATTTCCGGCTCATTGCCATTTAAGTTTCGCAACTATTTCTCCGATATCGATTACTTTAGTGCGTTGGCGTATGTAGTCGTTCCAGAGTCTAGTCTTCAGAGAGAAGACAGCATAGCTGCTGTCTTTTCTCTGAGGGAGGGCTATGGAAAGGGCTACCGAGTATCCGAGCAGTAAGTGTCCAGGTCTCTATCACGACGGGGACCTATGTCATGACGGTAAGAACACACTGGTTAAAGACCCGTGTCTTTAGGCTTTGCAGAATATATCCTTGTATATAGTTGGTGATTTGTTGTTACAAAATAAAATTGGTACAAAGTTTGCACTCTAGATCGACAGATTTGATTTCCAAGGTGCAAGGACATATTTAGCATATATTATTGTAAGACAAAATATACATGATATATATATTGCCTCCTATGTAATTACGTAGTTTAGTCACGCTATTTTTTTAGAACACACAAAACTATCACTCATCTCCCTCTCCATTTTAATTAAAACGTTTAAACGGGCCAAATTACTACCTGTACTAACAAAATGAGCCACCCTCGCTTCGCCATAAATTGAAGGGTTGACCGCATAGTAATTAGACTGATTGACACGACACTAGACCCCGACACCTTTGATTTGCCTACGTGGTCAGTCCGATTGAGGCACGTGGAGACCATAGCCTCGTCATTAATAGTGACCAATCGCCTGAACGAATGTTTCTGATATGCCAATTACGTTCGCGTAATTGAGATTTGGTGTTTGGTGAAATGATAGGCTTGTGGCTTGAAAACTATGGTTGAGCCATTTAATGGTTGAACACTTGAAAATAAAAAATAAACAAATACGTTGTGATTTGCACTCAAACGTCCCAAAAATCTAATTACCTTCTGGACAGAGCTAAAATGGTTTGAATGATCGCTGTAGTGGTACAGTAACCATTTACGCACAATGGCCCACTTATGAGGCTAAGTGCGGAAAACAAATGCCCAACTAACTAACTAACTAACTATACGTTGTGATCTGACCTTCGTAACCTTAAGATAGAGGAATCAGACAATTTTTGGATCATGGTTACAAATCCAAAGTTTTTTGAATTTGCAGGTTACATCACGATGTTTTCCCTCACCGTCGAGCTAGTGGTATAAATACGAACATAGATTTGAAAAAACCCAGAGGTACGTGCCCGGGTTTGAACCCGCAGTCCTCGGTTTAGAGGCGCGTGTCCTTACTATTGAGCTACCACCGCTACTGGTAGCTCAATGTTTGGTAAGAAAGTCAAGTCCAAATATAATAGCTATTAAGTCATCCAATAATTATTATATTTTGATGATAATAATTTGGTACCGGTAAGTAATACAATAAAAAGTTATAATCCTCAAAGTTTATGTCAATATACATATGGCAATAGGAAAGTTAACTGAATATTAATTATTTCATTTAATAATATGACAGGTTTCTTTGTCGTAGCAAATATTCTCCGTGATCACAGTAAACCGTTTCATTTAAAGGTATCGGTAAAAATAAGAAAAACAATTCCATACGAATTCTACATCCTTTCGTATTATAGCATCAAGAGATAATAATAATAGCCTATTGAAAAATTCATATTATAAACTAACTGCATTTATTCGTCATTTCCAATATCTGAATATAACTCTTATTGTGTAGGTAATAAGGCCAAAGCTTATTTCGGCGTGGTTCCTTTTATTTCATGCGTGGATCGGTATCGCTCTTCCTGTGTAATAATAAATGAACTTTCATTTCTCTGAATATTCGAGTTAGCCTTTCCCTCTCGGCAGTTCCTCATATTTTTGACTCGATCTTATATATTATATAGTTGGTTAACATCTCGAATTACTTTATTCAATAACAAAAAACTAACAATACCTAAAAAAATTACGTGTAATGGAGGGTCCTGTATTGTTTAAGCATTTCGTTTAATCCGTTGTCTAAATTATTAACAAGTTCACCAATGCTAAATATTACTTTACTGTGTTATAGTCTCACAGCTAAGCCGCAGACAGAATACAGAAAGATGAATGATATCAAACTATATTTATTGTTTCAAATTAATTTTTGCTGAATGTGGTTATAAGGGCTTGCTGCCCCTTTGACTCTGCCAACACCTACGGGCGTAATTTTATATTATGTTATTAGTTAGCACGCTTATTAACCAGCTCGAAAAAAATGGGTTGTCAGCGAAACTTAAGTTTGGTTACGCACATTGCGGTTGAGTTTGGGACTTTATTGTAAAATACTAGCATCAGACAATATTTTCAGTATTTGTTTCCATTAGTCTTTCTTACAATATTTTTAATGCGATAGTATCTTTGTCACATGTTGGTTCGGGACTTAAAAATAATGTGCCAACTGTGTTCGATACCTAGCATATCGTAAAAATGGTATATTGGGTTGGGTTTGTGATTATGTAGGCGACGAGCTTGTCAACTTTTTAACAATTTTTGAATTAAATCAGCCTAGTTTAATTTGGCTGAAATTGGTATAAGGGGCTAGCTGTCCCTTTAACTCTGACTATCCCTTCAGGGATTACGGGCGTGATTATATGTATTTGTATGTATGTACCTCAGTCCATCTACTCGTTACGTTTTCGGTTCTAAACAGCTGAATTGATTGTTGTATTTGTAGAGCAACACTTAGGCTACTATTTCTTATTGAAAAAATTGCAGATCCTATAGGTCGCACTATAGATCCATCTATCCATCCCAATTCCATGCATGTAAAAGACCGAATTCAACGCAGATGGAGCTACGGGAAAAAGCTATGTACTTTGCCCTACATGTGTAAGTATCATGTATGAAGATTTCTCCATAAAGACTTTTCTAAGTTCAGACAATGAGCTAAGTAGTTACTTTTTATCTAAGAACAGATTTTTCAACAGTTAGGTAAATATAACAGTCACCCATCACTTGTAATGCTAGAAAAATACACAATAATGTTCTAAAATAAGTGTTCTAATATTTTGTCGCTTTGTTAATTTTAATTCGACTATTAAAAATTGGCTATCAGAGGATTAAAAGTCACAATAAAAACACATTTGATACGTTAGCTACTTTCAAAACGAAAAAACATCCGTTCATAAATACAAGCTTATGTCTGAAGATAGTATGCATGTATCTACGAGTAATTTGTGGCGAGATTGTAGTTTTTATTTGTAATATCTAAGTTGATATCCATAATTTAATAATCTACCAACTGTTCTAGATACATAATATATGCAGGAGCCATAATGAGGTCACCTAAAGCTCTTACAAGAATATAACAATGGGAGAATTATATCAATTAATGCTGCCTCATAAACCTGAATTATTAATAGATATCTTTGAAACGTATATAACATTCGATATATGGAGAAACCATTTAATATACGAAGATATATTTCAGTTCATATTACATACTCCAGATATATAGAAAATGCTTCAAACCCGCGGTGTGCATTTCACATTAATATGACAAGAACACTTCTAAAACCAATATCATCAGATCACAGCCCTTTGTCACAAAGCGAAATTTTGAGATACATGATACTCTGTCTTTGAAGATACTGGATCCCATAGGTTCGTAATGTCCCAAGGGTCGACCCTAGAATAGATAAGATTAACAGGATCTTTGAAAGGGTGTATGTAATAAAGGCCGCTGAATGACATATGGATACTTGCCGTTCTGCGTATTTCTGCGTATTTGAGAGACCTAGAATATAAAGTTCTCGGAGGCAAAATCCTTAAGTTTTATTCAAATGGACATATGTCGTAGTTCTGTGAAAGTTATGATCAACATTGAATATGGTTAATTATTAGATGTGTATTCATAAAATAGATTTGCTTCGGTAGTAACCTTTTTATGAAAGTTTTTATAACATATTATAATTTGTAATGCCAGTAATATTAGTAATTCTACTTTTACTACTTTCACACAGGTAGTAAAAGTCTTAAGTAGTCAATTTACTGAAGTTATTAGCATTATGCGTTTAAGTTTTTGTGCTCTCTTTGCACAGCTCAAAAGTTCTTAACGTATTTGAAAAAATGTATGATTTCAGTGAAAGAGTATGTGGTACTGAAGTATGTGCTAGCTTTAAAGAAAAATACATCAATGTATGTTTCTATATCATTTGTTACAATGGCGTAGATCTAAAACCAGTGCTATTCTGAAATTGGTTTTATGTAAAAGTAATAAGCGTGGTCTATTGGTAACATGGCAGCAATATAATTGAATTATAAAGAATAAAGAATATTGGAGAGCAATTGATACTTTTATCATTCACTCATTTATTCCGAGCATCACTTAAGATCACGAAACAAATCTCATTCCACTCCAACTCAAGAGATACGTCTACAAAATGACATTTGTTGTTGTTTTCTTGTTTACCATTTGTGAACGGAATATTTTTATAAACGCAAATAGGGAAAATGGATATCTTGTATAAAATAATACATTGTGCCGGCTGATGAGCAAGATTAATGAAGCAGAAAGACTTTGATCGATCGTGGTTTTACCTAATAAATGTCCCGAGATTCCCTCGGGAGCAACAAATCCCGCTGCTAAATCAAATGCCTTTGTAATGGATTTGTCAACTGTTTACGCACGATCTGCCGCCGATGAGCGATTCGAAGCTGGTAATGTAATCTGCATTTCAATGTCGTCAAACAAACTTCCAATATTGTTATATGGCATTTGAAGACGACTCAGTAGTTATAAAGTATATTAAGCCGGTTGAATATGGTCAGGTATTATTTTGACTGACTCGATGGCGGGAGTTGTGGGTTCGATTCCCACCCAGGACAAACATTCGTATGATGAATAATTGTGTTTGTCCTGTGTCTGGGTGTAAATATCCAATATTTAAGTATATATTTGTAATACCACTGTTGATTCTAATATCCGTAACACAAGTGCTTAAGCTACTTACTTACCTCTGAGTCAGATCAATGTATGTGATGTAGTCGGATATAAAAAAAAAGGTATATCTATTTTTTTATTTATATTTGAAGATGCTTGAAGAATGTGCTTTTATGTACCTTTGATAATAAATTTCAATTTTCACCAATTTAGACCGTAACCAAAATACACGAATAGAGTAGTAAAAATAAAAAAATAATAGTTTCCTTGTAAATTATTAGTTGTGTATGTAGTAATAGTCATAATGATACATATTGTATAAATATATACACGAATTACTAAGAATCCCGCATTTTTAAAGTCGGCTAAAGACAACTCCTGCTGCTTTGACGGTTAGCCGATAAAATTCCACATACAACTACATTTTAAACTAAGATGACGGAATTAGACAAGCAAACTTAATTAAAAAAGCCACTCGCCTTTATGAGGCTTGTAGCAATTAGCAAGCTAATGAGACCAAAGGGTTTCCTTTTAGGTGGCCAGATGTTTAATTAAAAAACCGGTCAAGTGCAAGGCAGATACTTCGCCCGTGTTCCGCAATTTAAAAGCCCGAGTAGACTCAATTTTCAATTTCCCATTCCATATTTTCTATGTCGGCAAGGGAAGGTTTGCTAACTGCATCAGTTTAATTAGATCTCTAGAGTTAGATGCGTTATTTTTGTTGTTACTATGTTATATACAAGCTGGTATATAAATAGATTATAATAGACCTACCTTCTCAATTTACACCGTATAAACCGCCAGCAAATCAGTAAAAGCCAAGAATAGACGGGCGTAATTAATATACCGTGGACTTTTTCGTATTCCAAGAGGCTATATACTTTATCTATTTATTCTAAAGTCTCTAATTTCAGATAGATAAAAATCTGTAAAAATAACCGCAAACTGCTGTAATAATATCTGAGTCTACAAAATTAATATTAATTAAAGTCCACTATAACATCAGAAAGAGAATTTCGTTCCTTAATACAACAAATCACTAGTCTCCAGTCCTACGTTATATGTTTGTATGTATTTAGAAGTAAAAGATACGATACCATAGGTGCCACGTATTCCAGTCTCCTAGGATTAAACTTTTGTCTGTTTTTTCAAAGGCATCACATACGACCAGTTTATTGATCAGTTTAATGGAAATCCTGTTTGCAGTTGCCCTTCCTAATCACAGTCTAATCAAATAATTAGACTAGTCAAACAAACTCGGACGTTAGTTTAATAGTTTTATTTTTATTTAGAATAAAACGAGAAATGTCTTTGAAAAATATACATATATCTAAAGTAGATCAATAAACAATCCGTAAAAATGGATTTATTTACGTCTTATGACATATCTACTTTGGATGACTGTCATGGATTTAACAATAATAAATTTGTATACAGTTTGTAGTTAGGTACGCGGAAGTCAGAATCTGAATCTTTTACCAAAATAATAATCCTTTTCCCATCATCTTATATATGTAAAGTAAAATGTGATGCTGTTTGTTGGTAAATGCATTCCTCAAAAAGAGATCAATTGTTTTTACTTATAACTTAAATGATAGCTCTTAACACATTAAATACCTTTGACGGAAAAATAACTCGAAATTAGTTGAAGAAGGAAGTAAAAATAGACTGTACAAAATATTTTCATGGGATCAGTAAGAAGGGAATAATGTGGAAACGTTAAATTATTGGTGTTGAATAAAAAATAAGTTGTAAATAGTGGTTCACCGGTTTACAAATTACGTCCAAACATTACTTAGTTAAAGGGTCCCTTCTTATTATTATATTCAGGCTCATCGTCTTAAAATAGCGATTGTTTCTTTCTTCCAAATTGTGATCCGATTATGAACTTGGGCGGAAGGTTACACTTTGATTATTTTGTAATTAAGTAAAGCTATTTCAGAAGTAAATATGAAGTCTCCATTGGTTATAAGCCTCTTTCGTTACACCAGAACCGATGAGCAACAAAACATCTAAGAGACAAGTACTCAAAGGTAGACAAAGTGGGGACAAGTGGTGTACTTTAATGGCCGAGGCCAAGAACCACTTTTGATAGCTGAATAAGCAGAGTAAAGTAAATAAAGATAAAGAAAACGTTGATTAAATAGACCCTTAAGATATTTCAATATCAAACTACAAGTATGTTTAAGTCTATTCCGTAAAATATAAAGGGAATTTAAGATAAGGTTTATGTAATAAGTATGCTTAGATAACCTCCATTTAATTAATGTTCCAAGTCTGTTAAGTAATGATTGTGTGACGGTCAGCAGACAATTTAAAACGTTTGTCTCTCGTAATTCCACGGCAATCATAAAGTCGAATCAAACTGTACCATTTGAAAGTTTTAAAGAAATTAAAACACCGAGTTCGTAAAGTAAAAAGTTTAAACGACCCCGAAACCTGTTTTCTTCCGAAAACTCAGTCTTGGCGAATAAAACTACGTATAACCTCAGGAAACAGGCCATAACAATATCGATTGAAATTATACTTAGACATTTATAGCAGTAGTTAGGATTGGAGGCCGTAAAAGTGATATAAAAAGGGTCCGCGGTCGTAAGTACCCAACTCTGAAACCAGACGTTTTGTAATTTTGTTTGGGTTTTCTTAGGTTATAACATTGTAATCTGCCAAGACCTGCTAAAAGTTGGTGCCTGGAAAATCTCAAGTCCATTTAACACCTAAACACATTAATAATATAGTGATGTAGATAACGTTAGCAGCTAGAATAAAATGGACTGAATCGTGTTAGGGGGTTGTAATAAATATCTTTTATTTTGAATGTGATTAAGAAATGTGGTGAGCCTACGTCAGCCAAAATGCCCAAAGATAAAGTTATAATATTGTACGTAGTTTTCAAAGCAATCAACAAACATAAATCTAATCAAGTCTAGTAAGTTGCTTGCATTTCATATTCCGTTTGTGTTTAAAAATGCCGTGTTGTGCAGGAAACGCAGAAATTGCATCACGCCATTTTGTTTTGCGAATAAAAGAGTGAGAAGGAATAAGACTTGCTTTAATAAAAGGAGGTAGGATACATTGATATTACTAATAAATTAAAGGCACTAGTTTGTATTTAGAGTTCTCAAAAAGACCCTAATTTCTGGTATTTTTCAACATCCAGCCTATCAGTCAGGTTGACGCTTGTTGCACGGATGTGATGTAGATAACTTTTTGATATACTGCTTAAATCATGCTATCCATTTTTACTTGTTTGTTTATGTAGTGTATATGTTATAGACAAAGTGATTAATGAGGGCATTATACATAATGCCCGGGCATTATGAATAATGCCCAGTAATATCGGGCTAACTTATTAATTTATTATTTAAACTTAATTATTATTACATTGTCTGGTAATTATGAATATTGCTACGTGACCATTGAGCAATATGATAATAAACCTAAATTGACAATGTGCGGGGAGGGAAACAAGCTCGTGATAAATTAACCAATCAGGGACCATTGAAATTCATAATGTCAATAATCATACGTTTGTTTTATTCTAATATTTGTTTTCGTAGGGTAGACCGAGGCGATTCGGATCACTTTTTTTTTTAAATATTAAAGCTTCTGTTTAAGTCATTTTATTGACAAAATAGTAAACAGTAACTACTCACGTCTTAATTAAACATTTCAAAACTTAAATTATTTATAAATTCTTTAAATTAGAGATAAAATAAAAAAAAACAGAAATATCCGAATTGCCCCAATATTAGGGGCGAGTCGGATCATACATAACATTATTAAGAATTACTTTAAATTACTTAACATTTAGCCTGGCCACCACCACTATAGCCACCACCACCACCATAGCCAAAGTTTTATAGAATTCTGACACTTTTTCTTTTTTCATTCCATCTATCCTTGCTCTAGACAGACCTTCCGGCTTTCGAATAATTAATTGTTTATTTTTTTGCATAAAACGATGGAACCAATCTTTGCCAGCCATTCCTGTATTTCTGTTAAATTTGTGTCGTATGTTTTGGCGTTCTGCAAATTCAAACGCGTACTTACGAACTGACTTGGGTGTGATTCCGAAGCCACGACTTGATAAATGCAAGAGCCGGTCAGCTAACTTTTTTCCACATCCTCGTCGAGTGATAACTGTCCACCCCTTCGCTTAATGACGCCTCTGTTTAAAGATACTCTTCTTTGTAAGATTGTATAAGATACGTCATAAATTTTAGCTGCCCGACGTAGAGTTATTTTTTTGGCCAGAATTGATTTGCAGCCTCTAACATCTTTTCTTGGGACCATTCTCCGGCATTAGTCTTTCTCTTGTAAGTGCAAACCATCTACAACAATATAAATACCTTATAAATATCCATAAACGATCTAAAAATCAGCTCAAAAGTGAGGTCCCATTCGCCCCCAGTGACATGATCCGATTAGCCCCATATTCAAGATTAAAAAAAAATATATATAATATATAAATAAAAGAGAACACCTCTAAGATAACGCCTAAAAACAATTGGTTTTCTAATGTAGACATCCTTATGAACAAAATAAACAAACAACTTTAAAATATTAACATGAATCCTTAACAGAATACAAAGACGTATTAAGTACTTACCTTAGATACGCACCAAAATAGCACCTACGCAAACACCCGAGTTATTGGCGAGCTGCGCCGACACTGACAAATCACGCGGAATCAAAGCAATGCCTATGCCGGGCGATGCAGGGCGAGAGGGGGGGCCGTTGCAGGCTCTTAGCTGCGTTCCGCTCGAAATATTTGTTTCTAATATCAACAAATTTCTTATTTTGATCCAATTCGCCCTGTGATCCGCATCGCCTCGGTCTACCCTATACTTAGTTTTTAATCATAAGTCGTGTAAATGAAAAAATAACAGATAGTACTTAGTTAAAATAAAATAATAGGTGCGACGACAAGTGAAGCGAGGAAGAGTGTTAGGTACAACTACGACCCTACGAAGATTTTTTAACATTACATAGTACACATTCTGGATCACGATAGACCATGATCTAAGAATTAGAGAAGAAGCGGACCCTGACTAAGCACGGGACATAATGTTAGGAGGATGATGATGTCGAAATAAAAAGAATAGTAATGAAACATGTTTTATATTACTCTGCCCGATAGGTGATGGACCTTATGTATGACCAATTTATCACTTGGTCCATAACATATATATATGTTGGTTAGGGGCTCAGTTCGAAAAAAAAAAAATCTGGTCTATGGTAAAAAAATATTGGTAAAAAATACAATTTATTCTGGTTGAAAAAGCATATTTAGGCTTTTTCAATCAAATGCAAAAAAATCGGAGTATTATTTTAAATACATGTATCTAAAAAAATCCTTGAAATATGGAATAATTAAACGAGTAGATGATTTTCGCAATTGAAATATAATACTGCATAATATGTAATTATTTTCGATTATTTAAGGGAACATTATGCGACTCAGAGGTCAGTAACGGGGCGTAGAAAAACCTCTGATGGGAGATCATTCGACAATTTGCAAGTGTGCGGGAAAATCCCTCGCGGAGGACGCACATTAGAGTGATAAAAACTATCCAAGTGGTGGGGACGACATCGATCAGAGGTTGAAGTGGGAAGTATCCCGATCCAAACCAATGTACATATGTCTTATATTAAAGACATAAGTACATTGGTTTGGGTCGACATTTAGGCAAGATTGACAATGTTATCATATTCACATCTGTTAACATTACAAAAGTAATGTTTTTATATGTAACTAAATTTGATTTTTGTCTGAATATTGTTTAAGGTGCTCATTGCTCTTTGGATTGAAGGCGTGATGATGTATGCGTTTTTTTATTCAAAACTACTCTTGATGAATTTTTGAGTACCTCGGCCCTTGAGCGGCAAGTTCTCACTGCTAGATATTTAAAAAGGTACAGAACTCTGAGATTTCCTAGAAAACCTAACTTATGTTATTTGTTTGTGCACGTATTTTCAATTCAGTGAAAAGTATGTCCCCTACGCTCTCTAGATTTAAGTGGGATTTAGGATACATATGAAAGTAGAAAATAGGATAGATCTTGGATCACGATTATACAATAACTGTAAACAGAATCTTAAAAAAAAAACTCCTTCAATTTCTGTATTTACATGTGCCCGTTCAGATGCCATCCATATTTTATACGCATTGAACCGTTATTCATTCGTTCATTTGTGATACATATCTAGTGTAGCTCTAGAAAATAGACGTCGAACACCTTGTTTGTCGCTCAGGCAAGTCTTAGTAGACGTCTGCAGCGTACCGTACAGTTAGTAAATTAGTTTGAGCGATCGTTTTTTGCCAAGGGAAACTTCGATGAAGTTGATATTTTTAAATTGCGTGGAGGAAGGTTACTTATGTTTCTTTCAAAAGTTATAATTATAGGCGAGGATGAGGAATAATTTGCGAGGTTAAAGATAAAGGTAATTGTACTAAAATGATAATTACGAGTAAAACTAATGCAAAGAGCATCTAATGGTAAGTATATTGAGTACGGGGTATGTGATTGTGTATTTTCCACCCCTATGGGCTAAAATTTATTATTGGCCAAATAGGGTTTAAACAACTCTTTAAATCATATACCAGTAAACTCCATGACTACTTATGCCTACTCTTTCGGGGATTGCGGGCATAAAGTTGTATATAAGTAAAGTTGAAGTTAAATGATAAAGGGAATATTTTCGGAGTCTTTTCTAGGATAGATGTGTCCTATATTCCAGAACAAAATGTATGTATGCAGCTGACAGAACATTTTACATTACAACATTATTTATTGGGAGTAAATTAAAATCCTATACTCAAATCCCAAACCTATGGCGTTATTAAAATAAATGCTAAGTGGTAGCTCAGTGCAAATTTCCTTAGAGATAATCCCACGTAATAATAGGGGACGAGGCGTCTTTCCAGGTCATTTTCGTGGGATATGATGGCCGAACGATTTCAATATGCCGCGTGTTTCAAATATCTTCAGGCGTCGCGTGCCTTAGAGGCCTCCACGGCCACGAGCAATCAATGGATTATGGGAATAAAATATTAAATTGAATTCCTATCTTCATTGTCGTTGATGCCGTGATTAATAATGTGTTGTTTTGCATAACGTTGTTGTGATCGAAGCCTTTGTTTGGCTTTCGGCGCGAATAAATGCAATCGCCGTATATTGTTATGCGTATAATGCGATTAAAAAGCGTAATCACATTTGTTGTTTTAGTAAGGCGCCAATTATAAGGTTTTATTTCATCTGATTACATGAACTGGGTCAAATGTCCACAATACCCTCTTTTTTTTAAAACAACCTTTGCTACTGTTAACTTATCATTGAATCGACCACTATCAATAAATATTAGTATTTATCACACTAATTAATACCTGTAAGTAAGTAAGTAGGAATACACCTATGATTACTTAATTGGAGCTTTAACGATAATATAATTACACAATGTGGGCTCCAATGTAAGTACACTTACATGTCAATGGTTTTAGAATTATAACTGTTGATACTTAATATATTTCCTATTATCTTAAATAAGCGCAAAAAATATCGCATGGATTAAACATGTTCTTTATTTGGCTTTCTTCTTTTGCTTGATGATGTGTTTATAAAGATTTCAAAGTAACCCCTGCATATTAAATAGTATGTGGTAAAGTAAATGTGCTGTGTTAGAGATATTATGTGTTTACTTAAATTATAAATGCTGAAAATGAGCATAATCTTTATCAAGGATATGTAGGTACGAGTATGACAATTCAAAATAATAGAAAGTTCTACATTACTGCCAACGAAGGTGCGGCAAAATCTAAATTCATAAATTGTGATCTGAATACTCCCAAACTACAATAGAAATTTTATCAATTCAAATCTGGAATATCTTAAACACGGCTGTATCGCAGTGAGTTAGCCAAACAAGTAAACTGGAAAGCAGAAATGTAAACGGTATTTTACTGTGCAAGACATAGTTGCTCGAGACCACTGAGAATACGGAATTAGATTGGCTAGATAAGAAAATTGAGTCGCCGCAGTCACCCGTTGAGGATGTTATTTAAACTGTTTACGAGTTAATATATTTGCTTATATTTTTGTTACTTTGCGTAACACTGACTTTTATCTAAAGGACAGCTTAAATGTACATTTACTTTTCTTTTGTGCAAATCCTTTTGTAGCTGTTGCTTGGATAATAAAAATGACAGATTTCTACTATGTTACCTATCAGACAGAAATCATGTCGCCTTATCTATTAATATTTATTTTATTATTCAAACGGACCTGGAGCTTGGAATTGGCCAAGTATGTTTTTCTCTTCCATTCGTCCTCGTCCCGTCATTCAGTTATACCCTCCCTTCACACAATCCATCCATATCTTCTGTTGTACTGTTTCTCTCCACCCACTAACATTTATTGTCATCGTTCTCTTTGTCACATATCCTTTTCGCGTTTCATGTCGTCATTTCATTCTTTGAACGACTTTATATTTTTGTCCGAAGTAATTCAAACGATCTGACTGCATAAATTGGTTTCGCTTCTAGGAAAAGCTTCTCAAACTCCTTGTAATAAACAGTGGAACATCTGCGGCTGGTCAGGAGCGTTGCAACGTCGCGCATCGTGTGTTTGTTCAGCAGCTATTCTGCAACTAAATGCGCCTTACAAGCCTGCGAGTGCTTACTGACCGACACTTAGCACGTAGCCAGGAGGCATACTTGTCGCTCCTTAATCGCGAGTTGTCTGACTAGTTGTTGATGTTAGCTTATGAATATGTTGAAACTTTGATGATAACACTGGTCGGCATCAAAATATAAGCAAAACAATGTATACGTGGAATTGATACTAAATCTAAATATATCTAGATTATAGAATCTAGGACGTCTAGTTTATATAAGCAACTTTTGTTTTTATTAATTTACATTTAAACTATTGCTTTTACGGTCTTTTAATGTATTTTTTATGTATTAAATAATTTAATTGGATAAGATTATTGAGTATTCATAATCTGAAACAGTTACGTTGTATGTAAACTGCCAAAAAGATATTCTTAAGATGGACAGGGTAGGTTATGAATTTTGAGCACGCTTCACGGGGATGGTAATCAATTAATAAATCTCAACACATAAACCGGCTGCAGCCTCACTTATAGAGTAAATTTCTTGAAAACTCTTTAATAAACGATGGAAGATCTGTGTTACTAAGTTAGCAACATCACGAAGTCATGTGTTTCCTCAGCGGCTATTCAGGACTAACTGTGCCTTGGAAATACTTGCTGTTCAACACAGCCTAACCCTTATTGATCACAACAAATGTTATCCCATTTTGTCGCGTTGCATGTCAAAATGACCATGTTCAACGCACACATATTTGCAACACCCATTAGTGTTTTATAGTCAGTGTCATAACTATTATCAACACTATCAAATGGTCCGTATGAATATTTGTAATCCTGTTAAACTTTAGTACAGTGGTCGTACTATCCTACCACAGCAATACCTACATAGATACTTGAAAACTTCATTAGTGCAGTGGTAAAACGCTTAACAAGCTTTGTGAGTGCTCTGTGATCGATGTACTATACAGCCACTCATGGTGCAGTGTCGTACAAGCTTCCTTATTGCCGTTGTGTTCAGTAGAATGATGGAGGGGGGAAGGGGGAGACTGTACCTAAGCACCTATTAGATAAGAAATGTTGGACGCTTGGTTAAATGGTTGAAGGCCTTGGCCATTGAATTAAATGCTAGGGGTTCTATAGTTAGTGAATATAAGATGAAAACTGGCATTCGTCCTCGTCATGTCATGTATGTTTTGAAACGTATTTAAGTATGTCTATCCGTTACCTTTTTATATCATACTAGCTTCTGCCCGCGGCTTCGCTCGCGTGGTACATCGATGAAACATAGCCTATATGTTATTCGGGTGTATGAGCTATATTATTCTAAAGTTTCATTAAAATCCATTAAGTAGTTTTTTTGTGAAAGAGTAACAAACATCCATCCATACATACAAACTTTCGCATTTATATTATTAAGTAGGATGTTCGGCGAGAAAAAAAATCGTTAATTTTCATATTAACTATGGATGTGTCATGATCTAATTAGTATCGTTCCCTTAATAAAACCAGGTAACCAGGCTTACTAAATCCTAGATCATGGCTTAATTGAACTCCAATAAAAAAGTACGGGTTATTACTATAGTTAGAAAGATGATTTATTTCTCACTTATTCATTTCTTACAGTATCAAAAACTGAGTCTTTTTTTATTGAATTTATGTTATATTTAAGTAGTGTAAATAAAGTGGCTCTTAACGAGCTGAAGTTTAGATGTTTTAGTTTGAGACGAATAGAAAATTTTGCGTTACCGAGTCACGTGCTACCCAAGAGGTTCTACAAGTTTCTTTTTAGGAAAGATAATTTATTTTCCCTAATGGACTACCTACTTATTAAATTAGCATCTGTTTTCATTGCTTAAAATGATTGTTGTTACTTACGAATTTTAATGATGATAATAATATACATGGAACGTTTATATTTACGGTTATAATATATTATTGTATAAGGATGTCAAGTTATTTAGTATACAAAAATATTATTTCCTGTTTAAATTATGTAGTGAAACTAATTGTTAGTATTTGTCCGTAACGTAGGTATAAATGGATCAGAATATTTTTTATCCAAAACGTGGCAAAATTACATGGAATAATATATTTATTACAATGGCTTTTTTGTCGAGTTTATTATAAAAATTAAGGAAATTTGATTAAGCTCTCTGTGACATAAATCATACACAGCCAAAAGTCAATTAAATCTTAACATAACAGGAGTAAGAGAATTAAGAACAATGCTATTCTGATACTAAATACTTAATTATACAATAGCGATTGTCCACTAATAGCGATTAGCCATAAGCAACTTCGCAGCAAATCACCGACTAAATCGATTCTCTGTAACAACTTACAGCTTCCGACAGATCGACTCTAAAACCATGGGATACAAGTTTGGTGAAGTTGCGTAACACCGCATTTTCTCCGTTCCGGCCCGATACGGGGCGTTAAAGTTTTACATTCTAAATTATTATGCACCTGGGTGCCTTACACTCCTCGCTTTGACAATTTCAGTATTCGGGGTCGGTACATTTTGTTTAAATTCAATGTTTTTTACGTAATTCCTCTAAAGCTAACCATTGGAAACCTAGGTTACTTGGTGCGTGTCTACTTTTCGTTCATAATAAAAATTATCTTAATTCTATTTTTGGATGAATGTAGTTTTAAAAAGCTTAGTGTTTCTCGGACTCTGCCTTTCCCTTTGATGAATGTGGAATGATGATATGTAGGTACCTATGTGTGCAGTAAAATCAATGTTCAGTAAATCTAGTAGAACACAAAATGATTAATTTAAATGCCAAGTGTTATATAATTTTCTGGTTCAAACCTTGAAAATTAGTTCCGTTTTTAAATGGCGCTTTTGATAATGGTATCTGCTAGATTTAACGATCCTGATTATTACATAAAAGCGACCTGCTTGAATTATGCAGAGCAACCGGACGAATTATATGATGGTTACATCCATAATTATCTGGATTCGAGTAGGTAAGTTTGTTTGCGATCTTGCCGGGTTCGTGTAAATTCGTAGTTATATTTCTGAAATTCCAGATACACATCGTACATGATTTTTCGATATCATTTCCTCGCATATGATGCGCATGTCTTAAGCCATTGTTGCTAATATACAATTTAGAAGACGGTAGCAAATACGGAACTGAAGTTGGTACTTTTGGTATCTGCTCATTTAGAAATATTTATTTCATAGAAGTACCTTACCTTACATCTAGGTAATGTTCTCCATTTTCATAACATACTCCTGACAGGCTATAAAGTTAAAAGAGCAAACGAATAAACAAAACTATTTGTATTTATTTAATTAGTGTGCGCATTATGTAGTATCCAACCAGGCTCTATTGTCATTTTACCACACAAATGGAACACCTTTTACATTCGACTGTAATCGTATCATCTATCTACAGCCTATTTCATTTATCGCTCCTAATACAACCGGCCACCAAAATTTCAAACGCAACTAACGAGTTTGCAATTAGAATTGATTAAAAACTCACAATGGTCCGCACATTAGAGTGATTCAAACGTTCAAGCCGAACGTATCTGTCAACATTAATCAGCCGTTTACATAAATAACGTTTGGTGCCGAGCGTCATCCGCATCGGAACGGCACGACTGTGACGTTGTTTTATAGCTGTGGTCATTTTACGGGCCTGTTTAGCTTGTCATTTGTTGTGCCGCTAATGTCTGTTGAAAAATATCACTTCGAAATAAGTCACCTGGAGTTGTAATGGGGGTTTCATTTTCATACTCGCCTTAGCTGTTCTACATACATAACATCACGCCCGTGATCCCCGAAGGTGTAGGCAAAGTCGAACAGACAGCAAGCCCCTTTAACCACATTCAGCCAAAATAAATCCGGCTAGCTGGTCCCCTACACAATTACATACCCACAAACCGATATATCATTAGTCGTCTTTTACGACAGCAAGGCAAGGAACACAGTTGGCTAGCTACGTCTCTGTTGCCAGTCATCTGTTTGGAGCTCGCGATGGTCTTTTGCGTCAGCGTCCCTAGCGGTGCTTTGAAAGACCATACAGTCATCGACCACTGGGCAGTCAAGTCATCGACCACTGGGCAGTCCCAACTACGCTTTTTCGTTCTTCGATCTTCGCCCACAACTAAATAAAAATAATCACGTGTTTGTAAAGGTACAAGACGTGATAAGATTTATTGAAATCAAAATATATTTTGATTAAAGAGAATTATGAAATGAGATTAAAATCCATTAAAGATTTTTTTTCTTTCTATTAGTATTGCCAATCCTGCTGCTAGACGGGCTATTGCCACCATCTCAACTTTTTTTTTTTTTTTTTTTTTTACTTGAGGAATGCTTACTTACGCACCATCCAGTTAGAGTCCTGGGTGGACCTAAAAGGGTGAGTCGGGCTCGAAACCGGTGGCGAACTCCGGAGACCCTACCGACTAAACCTCAAGGCTGTCGTTCTTCGGGCGCTAACGCAAAACCAACGGGATCCCCACTGTCGGGATTCATCTCGTAAAGTCTACGCAGCGCGCGCTGCCGCCTGGCGGCCCATCTCGAGGGAGTGGTATTCTCCCCCAGAACACCTAGGGTGGTGTTTCACGACCACATAGACAGCTGTGTACCCTATCCTGACGGACCGGGTGTAACACCTGCAGTCGGCTTCTCCGGGGACGATTGAGGGCCAGAGGGCCACCCCCCCTAACCCCCACGACCCCAAAGGCCCTTTTAGTCGCCTCCTACGACAGGCAGGGATACCTCAGGAGTATTCGGGGCCCCCCCTGCAGGGCGCGCCACCATCTCAACTACGGCATCATAAGACAACTTAAATAAGTATAAACTAAAAGCAACTACACTTTTCTTAAGTCAATTAGGCACCAAATAATAATCCAGAATGCATCCTACTGTCTCATAAGTAATGCTATCTATATAAAATATATTTTGATTGAATGTGCTATTTGTACAGATTGCTCATCAGGCCAGTTCGTTTAGAAATTAAACTAAACTTTAGATCCATAATAAAAATTAAACATTGCATATAGCGAAATCGGTTCAATTATATCTGAATAGAACAAAGAAATAAGGTGCCGATGTATTGTTTGTATTTTTTATGATAGCTTTTAAATTTCGATACTAACATATCTAGAGACACATGTTATACAATATTACTCATTATTATACAGAATTTAAAATCATTTTAATATAACTGACTGGCCCGTTGGTCGAGTGGTTAGAGGCCATGAAACCAAGGGTCGCGGGTTCGAATCCCGCTAGGGGCAAATGTTTCGTGTGATGAACATGGACATTTTGTACTCGAGTCATGGATGCTTATAAACGTATATAAGTATGTATGTTTATCCGTTCACCTAGTATCCATAGCACAAGCATATACTAAGTTTGGAACTTGGGAATTGGTGTGTCAGTCTGGAGATCTCATTTATTTATTTATTTATAAGCGATTCGTATAAAAACAACACCGACTTCGACTTTGAGAATGGCCAACGCCGCAAAGGAAATCCACCAATATCGTTATGCATTAACTGTATCATTCATATTTTCCCCGTGGCCGGCGCCACAAAAGCCGCATCGAAGCATTCGCTCAGCATTCCCCTATCCGGGCTGGCGCGGGCTTTGTGCGGATCGCTCAAAGCCCGGCTCGTTCAGCTCTATGATAAAAATGAAACATTGCGTACTGCGAGATCCGCGCAATTATATCTGAGAGGATCTTCAAGTGTTCGTTTGATGTTCCACATGGTAGTGTCACGTAGTAAATTTATCTTACGTATTAGCTTGTGTATTTTTCTAATTATTTACTTTTCATGCTGGTAAAGAGATTTTCCATTTAATTTAACTCATTTAAATTTTATGTTAAAATCAGTTAAGGGAAAGCTCCCTTAGGGTAGCCTCTGGTTGAGGTAACAGAGGGTGGCGTGTCGGACTTGAACCAACTAAAACCCTAATATGGTCTCCCGAGGCGCAGTTCCGGAGGATCCGGTATCCCCACTATCGGGACTATACGGCAGCTCCTCCAGTGGTGCGCATGATGCACTGCGCGGCTCACCTCGTGCGGCGTTGCTCGATGTTGTGCACCCCACGGTCGTAAGGCGTCGGACGCACAACATCGAGGACGCGCGCAACGTTGAGTCGTGCTAGGCCACCCAGCACGTCTCAACTCTCTTCGCCCAGGAATCAGACGCCGATTGTCCCTACGACCGGCCTTGTGGGCACACTCTCGCGCTGAGCTCTCTGCTAATCCAGAGGGCACGCGAAGAATGTCTCGTCGGAGGGGCCGTCTTCCACCTTGTAGGCAAAGCTGCGCATGCAAGGCTGCAGCCGGTGCCGCGACTGGCTGGCAAGACATCAGTCGCGACTCACGTCGAGGTCCTTCTTACCTTCAGCCCTAAGTCCAGGGCTTACTAAGCCCTCCCGGTAACCGAGGACCCCAGAGGGGGGAGGGGGGAGTAATAAGCATTGCTCCTTGGACTCTACTTATGTACCTACCGTCAGTACTTCAGATATGTACCCACTGCAGCCATGATAGTATGTACTTAAGTAAGTATTTAGAATAATTTGTCTATTATAAAAAGATTGAATATAATAAAAGATATATATACGATGAATGTGATAGGGGAAGTTTGGGTAGCGAGAAAGAGCGGGGAGAGGTTTTCTGATATTTGTTAGGTCTATCTGTAATTTCTGAAAACTTACAGTAACATTTTTTACATTGTTATGTTTCATTATAATGTCCCAAATGTTATTATCTTTTTATGTCGATGAATCATCTTTATACAAGCGTATTTTATATTTTAATCCAGTAAGTACTCGGTTCAGTATTTAAAAAAAAAAGACTTTTAATTTTATTTAGGTTAACAACTTTGCGCAGAGGTTTCTAGGTAAAAAGGAGTAATGGGACATAATTGCCCTAACAGTCTTTGCGACCTAAATATATTAGTGGGTCAGAAATTATATTATTGATAAATTTCAGCACTATATTTATTTGATATAGCAGCAACCCGCGGTTTCACCCGCCTAATATAGCCTATATTACTAGCTGATAAAGTAGCTTTCTTTTAGTGAGAGAATTGTTCAAATCGGTCCAGTAGTTTTGAAGCCTGTTCAATGCAAAATACAAACAAACAAACAATCAAATCCTTCCTCTTTATAATATTAGTAAGACAATACGGCTTAATTTTTTGTATTAAAATAACATAGTTACTTTTTCATCTAACCCAGCCCATTGCCCGATGTTGGTCTGGGACTTAAAAAGAACGTGCCAACTGTGGTTTTGCCCAGCATGTTGTAAAATGCGACTAATTGTGTGTCAGGTTTTGGGTGTGTGATTGTGTAGGCGACAAGCTAGCCACTTGTCACTACTTTTTCACAATTTTCATCTAACCCAACCCAGTTTTATTTTTGGCTGAATTTAGTTGAAGGGACCTGCTGCCCCTTGGACTCTGCCTACCCCTTCGGGGATTATTTGCGTGATGTTATGTATGTATGTATGTATAGTTACTTGAAGTGAAATGTATTAAGCAGATTTTACAGAGAAAAGGTTACCTTCAATAAAAATAATCTCAGCAGAACGTACCCTACTAAGTGTAACAGTCACGCCTCACAAGATTAAGAGAGCAGGTCTCAGCAAAAATAAGACTTAATTAAAAGTGGAAAACACTCTCACCCGAGTTTCCCCCACATATTTTTACAAGCGGGTCGAAAGTAAGAAATCTCTCTGAAACGGACGTGCTCTTCTCAAACAAGGCGGTTGTAGATTTCGAGTTAGTAACAAATGTTTTAACGTTTCGATACAAGTGGAAGTGCTAAATCTTAGAACGTAAATCACGGCGGCTGTGTATAGCTTACAGCTATTCGGCGAATAAATCTGTACTTCCGTTGTGCTCAGCGTCAGGTTGTACAATACGTGTATAGAGTTGTGTAGCGGGTAGTTGAATAATTTACAGATTGCGCTGAGCGACTCGGCCATGTTACGTACGACTGGCGAATAATTAACGAACTCACGAACGCGCTTCCTTAAAAAAGGCGAAGCGGCATTCGTCGGATGACGGACTTTCTCTTTATGCGGTGTATCTACTGCCTTATTCAGGGGAAGCTTTTAGGCATTTTGTTCGGACTGTTTACAGACAAACGAATAGGTACCCACATTTTATTTGACTTTTCCACCATCCGATTATAAAAATCATACTATTCGTTTGTAAGTCTTACCAGAATGTGGCATAAATATAATGTAGCCTAAAATAGTCTTTTAATACCATTCAATCTTCACAAAATGCCTTCTTAATGACGTCTTCAACCTACAAACCACCAACGTTTGTGCCAAATTTCATCTTCTAAGGCGGAGTATTTTTCAGGATTTTGTTTATCATACATACTTATATAACATCACGCCCATAATCCCTGAAGGATTAAGCAGAGTCAATCAAAATTAGTCGAAATCAGTCATTTACTTAAACAAGTAAAAATAAAGTGTATATTGTAATAATGTATGCACGTACGTACTAAAGCGAAAGGTCAAACAGAACTCTTTCTACCTAGTCATAAAGATGCATTGATTCTAAAATAAATACATCTAGTTTGAGTTTCTATGTAAACCTAAGATCTTTGCAACATGTGCCCACCCACATATAAACGAAGTTTGTACTGGGAATGCACCTCATTCCAAACTCTTAGCTAAGTTCGAATGAAGTGTGAATGCATCGCCAAGCTCCTTCTACTGAATGAAGGCCAAACTATTGGCTTACTACTCCGTCAAAGTCGATGGTCCTGATAAACTCGGTGAGTATAAATTTAGATAAATACAGTTTTAATTTTATTACTTAAAAGATAGTCCGATGTTGGTGTGGGACTTAAAAAGAATGTGCCAACTGTGTTTCTTGCCTAGCATGTCGTAAAAGGCGACTAATGGTATATGGGGTTTTGGGCATGTGATTGTGTAGGCGACGAGCTAGCCACTTAAATAAATAATAAATAAATATTCAACGACATCACATACATTGATATTACGAAACATTCCATCACGCCTGCGCTCCTTCACGGAGTCTTCGAAGCGATAAGCTGAGTTGAAGAAGCGACAAGCTCTTTAAGCCACATTCAGTCAAAAAAATGGTTAGGTTAGATGGAAAATTGGGAAAATTGGTGACAAGTGGCTAGCTTGTCGTTTACTATATGATCAGTCGTCATTTCCGACATGCCAGGCAAGGAAAACAGTTGGTAATCCAGTTGGAAGTTCTAAACTATTATGGGATAAACTGCGATAAATTCATAATTAATAAAAATATCTGGACCTATACAATAATGACCTATTGTGTTTAAGGCATAAAACATTCGTTTAGGAAAAATAACTACGGACATACATAAATGAGAATTTGAAATGTAACAATCACTGAAGTTATATAAATTTTTACTATTTAAAGACTTAGCGAGAATCGAGAGGATAAGAAAATTCTCATTTAATCTTAAAAGCCACACGGCGACGTCTTAATTTCACCCCAGGTGGTGAGTCAGCTAATTTGCCTACCTCTGAGAACATGAAGAATATTACTAATTACGATAAAGTATAATTAAGCTCAAAGGTGTTACTTAAATTTCACAAACAATTGACTTCGACTTCAGAATTTATACTTCGGACATGTACCTATGCACCCACCATTACAAACTCCCAGAATTTTGCAAAGTTTCATCAAAATACGTCGGGTGCTAATTACAGACGTCAAACTACATGAAGCTCGTTATTACTCAAAACACCGACTATGTAAGCATTACGTAACCGCGAATCTGATTCAACAAGGAACGCAAACGAAGTATTAAAAAGATAAACAAGGCACAAAAGCGAAGCGACCTGAACGTAGGCGTGAAACCGACTTTGAATTTCAAAAGCCTTTGATGTGCCACTCCGGCCTCAAATTGTTTTGTAAACAGCCGGCTTTTTTCACATTTGTGTCAATAGTCAACGCGTTAGGCTACATACAGTCGATTAAACTGTGTACGGTCACCGCGGAGTATTTGACAAATAAAACTAACGTGAAGTGAATGAAGCGGACTCGATGTAGTTTGTATGGAAGGTAAACACATATGCGGAACATTGTGTTTGAATCATTTTACAGGACTGAGTTGGCGATGTACATAATAATGTATAGTTATAATCTATCAGTAGGAGCTCCAAAGTACCTAACAAAAGTTAAATAAAGAATTTGATTTAAATGCTAATGTAACATTCATGTTGTTTATATAAAAAAGTTGTATTTTACCTGCAAAAGTACAGTAAACTTGTGTGTATCCAAATTTTTTACATTTAAGTTTGTTATGATTCCTTTCCTTTTGTTAATTGTCTCTATATTATAATAGTTTGATTATTACTAAAAACGTGTTATTCTCAACTAGTGTTTTATTCACGAACTCATAAATCGTATTAAAATTAAGATTGGACAAGATAGTCTGCTCGCATGCACAGTGAAATTTTTTTAATTTATAATGACGCTAAATTAGATATATAAGTACATATGAACGTATTTAAAATAGGCCATCTATTGAGTTTCTTGCGGCACCTCTTCTCAGCAGGCCATTCAGGTCGAAGTGCTGGTAGGGCAAAAAAAATGTTTGACGTGCAAAAGAATTTGTCATGAATCCACTTGCAGAATAAAGTATTTCATTTCATTTCATTTCAGATGCCGAAACCATAAACAAAACCATACTATAACATCTATTACTCCAGACATGGTAATTTAAACCATCCTCGAGTTTTTCCAGCGCTTAGTTCTGACTCACGATATTATATGAAAATATACGGACACTTACTAAAATTGCACGTCGGGGTACCGTCGTCACATTTTGTAAGCCGTAGGTAAGTTGGTACGCTGTGGTAATCGCGTTTATGACAATAAAATGTTTAAATCGACCTTACTTTCATGTGAGTCGGCTATTCTATTATTTAAAGGACACGCTGCCAGCAAATTCGAAATCTGGCTGTGGTCCAAATTGAATTAAACGTGGGGTAGGCCGGCCCACAACCGAACTTTGATCGCATGGCAAATGGCTCTGTGTCGCCGTTAGTTTCCTTGTCGACCTTAACTGCTGTTCTATTAAGAAAATTGAACGTAAAGCAACGTATGAAATCGCCTCGTTATTTTGAATGGCTTACATGCCAGGTTAATTGCAACGTTTTGGCCGCCCTCCTTCGAACGCGCCCGTAGACTTCAAAAGGCAGCGGATAGGCGTTTTTAAAAGCATTTCGGCTAGGATTAAAGCTTCACTTACCACCAAATTACGTTAGCACTGGCTCTGGATAAAATTTTGTTGAAATTGTTCATGGATTCACTGCTGTTTTATATTAAGTTTTCAACAATAAAAATGTTATTTGTAGCTGACTTGATTATTTTTAATAAATGTCGTTTATTTCTAGTTAAATCACAGTTGACATTTTATATTCGTTTGTTCATTTAGTTACATCATGACTACCAACAATTAGAAATATGTTACCAAAGTATGAGGATAGGTACAACATTTTTATTTACATAGATTCTGTCTGCGTTCTGAAAGTAGAAAATGATATTACTGTATTAATTGTACATTCTGTAAATTAGGTGTTTCGGCTGTAAAGACATTAAGTAGACTTTCTGATAATATCACGTTTACGAAACTGAAAATTTTAGCCAATAAAATTAATAAAATAGTTCTATTTACATACAAAAAAAGTTTGCCATAAACTTTGCACGGATAAGTAGCAATAACTACTGTAACCTTTTTTAAATTAGGGTGCTTAAGATAGACGGCAAATAACTTGGTTGGATCCGCACGAGATAATCTACAGATCCTCACTTTAATATGTTGCATAAGTAAACGCCAGAAAGCAAATAGGAGGCAGCTTTTGAAGTTTAACCTCAAAGGGTTAAAATGAGTTCAGCGGGTAAGTGAGGTAAATGAACAAACGTAAAATGGAATCATAATTTGTTGAAATTCATCCTATAAATATTTATGATGATGTAATAATATGGTTTCCGTGTTTAGGTTATTTTCTTTAAGCGACATGCTTTTGTGTGTTTCTTTTTGATATTTATTTATAATTTTTATGACGTATTTTTACTGTACTACCTCTTTGTTGGTTTGGCTTCAACGGATTTAAATTATGTTTGACGAAACAGCTAAAAATTTTTTTATTAAGTAGTAATAATGTATTAACAAATGACATAGAATTATGTAAGTGGTAAATACGAATTGCAAATGCAAATTTCGCTGATAACTCTAATAAACTTGACTTAGATACTGTATTCACATAAGTACATAACATAAAACAAAAGCTGCCTAAATTAGCATGAACCAATTTTTTTAAATAAATATTAGACCACATTACATATAAGTATTGATCTGACTCCAAGGTAAGCAGCTTAAGTACTTGTGTTACGGATATCAGAATCAACAGTGGTATTCAAAATATATACTTAAATATTCAATATTAACACCCAGACACAGAACAAACACAAGTATTCATCATACGAATGTTTATTCTGGGTGGGGATCGAACCCACAACTCTTGGGATATGGGGCAGGGGCACTACCGAATGAGCCATCGAGCCAGTCAATTCAATTAAATACCTTCACACACTATCCGTGAATCGGACATAAATAAAAAAGGCCAGTTTGATCAAAGCGAAATTGAAATGCGAGTTAGTTTTCTAGTCTGGAATGAAAGTCGACCGTGGCATTAAATATATTTTTTTAAACTTAGTAGTCCACATACTATACTACTACTAGTATATTTATATATACTTATATTATGAATTGAAATAAGATAATATACTGCATTGTCCGGTTTTCCTTGTTGATTCGTTACTTTTAAGAGAATAATTTCTTCGTTGACGGCTATTAATTTTTAGTGAGAAATGGATTACTAAGGAAAACACAATCATTCAAAAGAGTTGATTTTGAACATATAAATTTTAATATTCTTTATGACCGATATCTCAAGACAGTCAGACGTTACTTACTCTATTTTCTCATAAATGAAATGTGTGGTATAGGGTAGTTTTACTATCTAATATAAATGTACTGGTATTAGTTCGCTTGGGTAGTGGGCCAATGTCAGGTATTAGGGGTGAAATGTAGGAAATTATATTTGTCACTTAACGTAAATTTTGATTTTTTTAAAATACGTCCAAGGAGCTACTGGCTACGCTGGTTTTATTTCCAAAGTTATCAGCATCATAGTTCGAAAATGAAATAGTTTACCAGAACTGGGAACATTTATTACGACAAACATCTAAGGAACTACTGTGAATACTGTGTTCGCAGTAATTAAGATTTCTTGATTGATTGTCTTGAGTGGAAATTAATTGTGCAGTTATCAATATTGACAGGATTTTTTTCTTTCGTGTACTGTTTTTAATTAATGGATTGTATGATAAGGATTACTTGAAATGTGGGAATTCATTCATTACTAAGTATTTCAGGTACCACATAGTTTCTTTAGTACATCATAACATCATGCCCGCAATCCTTGAAGGGGTAGGCAGAGTCAAAGTGGCAGAAATCCCCTTTAACCACACTCAGCTAAAAAAATTGCTTGATTATATGAAAAATTGTGATAAAGTAGTGGCAAGGGGCTAACTCGTCGCCAACACAATCACATACCCAAAACTCGATATACTATAAGTCGCCTTTTACGACATTTAGACAAGGAACACAGTTGGCACATTCTTTTTTAAGTCCCAGACCAACACAGATCTAAATACTAACCTGACAAAAGGGCACACTACTTAAGCCAGTTTGATTTTAACCATACGATAAAAACCATACGATTAATTCATAGTTAGTTAAACTCTATTATATTCTCAAAAACTTATCGTAGATATAGTAGGTATCACCTATTCAAAGTGAGTATACAAATTTACCTCCGCCTATTAAAGATGTTACTAACGTAGTCAACTTATAAAATAGTTTACCCAAAACCGGTCTTGTGAGAAGGGTAACTTTCTATTATTCAGCAAATTGTATTGAAGAGTCTCAAACTTGTTTTAAAGGGAAACGTAGCGTAGACTTTTGAAATAGCAAGTTCCCATAAAAATCTTTAGATAAATTAAATGTCCAACGTTTTCCTAGGAGGATATAGTATTTAACTAGAACAAACATTTTGTATTAAATTGCACCGCACATTTTCATAGAAGAATAAATTCAAATAAACGCTTAATTCTAAAATAGCCGCAAAATAAAAGCTTTTCCGCTTAAAACGTATTGAAGTTTTTATAGTTTTATGTATTTATCTTTTCATTTCCTTAAAGCGTATAATAAAATAATAATAAAACTATCCCCCCATTGTCCCATGTTGGTCTGGGACTTGGCCCATGTTGATGTGGGACAAAAAAAAATAATGTTCCAACTGTGGTTCTTGTCTAGCATGTCGTAAAAGGCGACTAACGGTTTACGGGCTTTTGGGTATGTGTCTAAGTAGGCGACGAGCTAGCCACTTGTCACTCCTTTTTCACAGCTTTCCATCCAACCCAGCCCACTATCCCATGTTGGTCTGGGACTTAAAAAGAATGTGCCAACTGTGGTTCTTGCCTAGCATGTCGTAAAAGGCGACTAATGGTATATCGGGTTTTGGGTGTGTGATTGTGTAGGCGACAGGTTAGCCGCTTGTAACTGCTTTTTCACAATTTTCCATCTAACCCAGCCCGGCTCTATTTTTGGCTGAATGTGGTTGAAGGGGCTTGCTGCCCCTTTGACTCTGCCTACCCCTTCGGGGATTATGGGCGTGATGTTATGTATGTATGTATGTAATAAAACTACTTAATGGAAAATGTTACGTTGGAAATCATAATATGATAATGATTGGGTAATTGCTATTAAATTTATCCATAAACTTGCTTGATTTTTAAGGAGACTGCTGTCATTTTATCTATGGTATAGATATATTTTTTTATAAAAATTTTTATAATAGTCTAGCTATCACTTAAAGTAGCGAACTGCAAATGAATCTAAGTGAAAGTTGCGGCATAACTAAATTAATATGTAGGCATTGTTATGATGTTTCTATCATTTTCTTATCAAAACTTAATACTTGAAGTCATGCTCTAAGTTTTAAACAAAGTTGTGTGCCTGGATCTACGAGTATTCCTTTAACGTGAGTTTTATCCATAGAGAGCACCGTCTCTCTAATGAAAAGAGGCCATGTACAGTCCTAATGACAAGATTGTAAAAGAGGACGAAACGGCTACATGAAACCGTGACATTGTAAGCAAATCGCGTATTATACAAACGTATAAAATCGCACCGCTCGCATCACAACCTTTTGATATCGTCCGCTGCGGACACAAAAGTTCCACCCGCAGAGATCAACAATACCTACATCTGCGGTAAGATTAATCGTCCAAGGAACCCCTAAGCTGGAGAAAACAATTTTTCATCTTTATCAAAATGTTGAGTACTCGGGTTATACGTAAGTGGAGACTGCTTACCGTTCGGGAACGCATTTTTGACGATCGCTTTTGTTTCGATGCAAATATCTTTAAAGGTATCCATTTAAATGACATCACATTTATTTAAAACTATGTCAAGGATTTTTGAATGCGAAAATGAGAAATTAAGTAAGTATGTTATTTCCTTTATTAAGGATTTATTTTTCAAAAGGCAGGTAAAAGTATATAACGTTAAATTACATTTGGGAAGAGTTTAATGAAATTACGTTATTCGTTAATACAATGCCAATAGCCGTTTACAATTATGTGAAATAATTAATTAATCATCATTATCTAAGTATAAGGATTTAAAAATTTGCTTTTAATATGACTACTGTATCACTCTTTAAATTAAATCACTATTTGGAATACTGGCTAAGAGGCAACGTTCGGAAGCATATGTACTTAACATAATATGCTATTATTCGCTTAGTAGATATTGTTCGTTGTGGTCAAACTCGCGCGAAAAGACCAAAAAAAAAAAAAATATCTACTGATATCTCTAAAGGTAATTTACGCATAGTTAAGGACGGTTTCTTCCAATTAGTTTTATATGCTTCTTGCATAGAGATGAACACAATAGACTTGACATACGCATTTTAATTTTATTACCAAGCCGACACATTTGATATTTAATAACCACCTACCATTATTTTACTAGAATACTCATTGCAATTTTGTTGCGGTACATAAATGATTTGAATTTTGAATCTAATTTGCAAGGCCCCGTTCGATTCCCAGGTCACTATTCGTTAATAGAAAGAGCCGTGCAAACAATTGGCCAATTCGGATAATGGGAGTCTACTGAACTGGCATCAATGGCATTATCCATAAGCCGATTGTCGATTTGCATGCTTTGCACTTAATAGAATTGCCTCGTTTTTAGGTAGCCTGGGGCTATTTAATTGAAGTTATGAATATGAAGGTTTCCTTAATAGAAGGGAAATTGATGCAAGTAAACATGTAGGTATATGAATACTAAAATGAGCGAAAAATATTGAAAAGTTACATAAGCGAGATAAATCTTTTTCTATCATTTGTATGCTATTTTGAAATGAGTATTAACTATCTAAAGTTATATTTCCCTCAAAAAACAATAACCACCATATTTGAAGGATAAAGAAAGGAAAAAAATATTTGAATTATTAATTTCAAATTTATACAGTTGTCCATAAATATTCAAATTTTCATAAATAGCTTCATTATAGCAATAATTTATTTTAGTTCTGTTTATTGCTAATATAGTTGGTATCAAGGGTCTGATGTTACGATTCAGAAGGTGGGACAAGAACTTTTCAACGGTTACTAGTAACTCCTTCAATTCATATTTTGATGTTGAATTTTAAATGTATTATCATCAATTTAATCTTATCATAAGAAGTGGCGCCATTAACCGTATAATAATACAAAATAATGCTCCAAAAATTGTAGGCTACATAAAATACGTTCCAATGAAATAGGTGAAGCTAAACTATTAAATACAGAATCATATCGGCTGAAAAACTTAGAGTGCTTTTCACATCGATTTCGCTCGTTGAACAGATCAAAGCTATATAATGGAAAGAGTGAAACGCTCGTAGCGTGATGGAAAATCTTATGAAGTGAAATATTTCCAATTTGTTCGACATTATGCACAATATTAGTAACGTGAAGCGGGTTCATTAGCAGAGCCAGCTGCGCGCCGTATTTCACAGCTCTACAATTTCCGCCATGACACTTTTGCTGCATGTGAAATAAAAAATAATATAACCGTTTATTTAAACGTCTATGTGTGCGCACCTTAAGCTACGTCTGAGCATTTTACTATAAGAATTGTTTGAGGTGTGAACTTGGTCTTTTCCATTTTATAGATGTATATACTTTCCATTTTATTACAGTATTATGTACATCATAATACTGTTTTGGTCCATATTTGGCGAGTATATTATATTGTTTTTACGGATGTAATCGCTGTAGTATAATATAATCATACATGAACATGATATTTTATTAAAAAACTATGTAATATATATTATGGTTCATTTTCTTTTGTACAATTATAACTGAAGCATCGAGAATTCATATCTGCACTAATGCTGTGTTTAGAAGCGACATTTACAATCTCGCTAAGAGTGCTTATTGAAAAATGTTATAATAAATTGACATTGACATTAATAATTGCCCAAAATAAGTTGTAGCAAATATGTTTCGAGGCAGAATAAGTCAAAAAATGTCCCGATAGTACAATGTGAGCATTAATATTGCACACGCAAAAGGCAGGTATAATAAATTCACATCGTGTTTTGCGTAAGTTTCACGCAGGTACGAAATATATCCGCGAGGAAGAAAAAAAAACTGTTAAAATAGGGACGTTTGCGGAATACGAACAATTGTATAAATGAAGGGAAGATTAATGCGTTGCGACCCCTATATATTTGTGTACGGACGTTTTAGCAAGATTCGCACATTGAAATTTATTTATACGTTCATATAAATGACAGAAGCTTACGTGTTACACCGCTTCGGCGATTTATTGGCGGAGGCAGTGACACGTTGCGGTGAATTATTGAATTTTTAATTTTAATGGCGAAATTTTGTTAACGCTTCCCGTTGGCAAGCATGCCACCGAATTTCGTTTTCGATAACTGGCTATCAATTCATCGGGCCTGTCATTATCGTGCGCTGGCCAAGAGCGAGCTGTTTTTGCGGATCAACTGACCTACGCTTCGCTGATTCTTAACTGTTGTTGGGTAAAATTTCATTAAATTAATTTATATTCATAACGTAGGTATCAGACGACATCACATACATTGATTTGACTCTAAGTTATATTAATTATTATTATTATCTTATAAAAACTTACACTGAAATACAATACACAATAATACTTCTTTGTCTAGCCAAACACGTAAAATAGTCACACGCAAAGCTTAGGTAAGTGTTTTTATTGAGAAATGGCTTCAAACAGGTTATTTACAAGTTTTCAACACAAGTTGACTTACTTTTACAATTATGAATTCTTAAAGCCGAAAAACAATCGATATCTTGGTGTTTGCGTTTTCTTTTATCATGCGGTAAATGTCCACTATTACTTTTTATGTTTTTTTTTTTGCAAAAAAAGAAATAAGTATAAAGGTAATAAGCCAATATCTATTGACAATGTCAATGTCAATTTTCCATCTAACCCAGGCCAGTTTTGTTTCGGCTGTATGTGGTTAAAGGGGTGTGCTGTCCCTTTGACTCCTACCTATCCCTTCGGGGATTATGGGCGTGATGTTATGTTATGTTAAGCCAATGTCACATATCTGTAATTTTTATTAAATAATGCAATTCAATGTAAATTGCACGTACTACTTAACCACCGATCTTCTTATTTATTTGTATATTTGCATTTATTGGATTCGACGTAAAGCTGGCCTTCCTCGTATGCCATTATCTTGATTAACACCTCAATATGTCTAAACGGTGTTTTTAGTTCCGTGATTGTTACGCTATTTGTTTTTGCGTTATTTGTAACTTTTTAAAATGTATTTATTACAGTTAATGTAATGAAATTCATTTTTGAAACATGATATTCCGTAATTTGATATTAAGATGAACCTATTTGTTAAAATACCGAATATCATGTTTCAAAAATGAATTGGTGAACTGTAATAAATTGCCGTTTACGCCATAGTGCGTAATAAGTCAAGCAACAAGTTCAACTTATTTTCCAAAATTCTCTCCTGACTTAGACAGAATGTGAGTTTTATCTACCGAACCGATCCGAATATGACGTCATTTCAACACCATAGTAGTTTAAACGTCAACTCGTAGCGTTTAAGCGGGAACATTTATACGAGTTGTTTTAAAATGTCCTTATATCCTTAAATTAAACTATTTTGCTTACAAAAAATACTTTTTATGTTAATTTTGTACCTACCTATATTGTGAAAGTGGTTTAAAAAAATTGTAAAATACCCTATTATCGATGGTAGCTGCTACATTGAATAGTTACCGCCCCGGCGGTCGCTGTCTTTAAAACAGATCCTGAGGTATCGATACCTCCAAGTACGAATTCCCGGAGGGATTGATGACAAAATGATTATGGTTAGAGAGATATTATTGAACTTCAAATTGTATTCATCGTTAAAAATATTGTTAAATTTTGTTAATGTCATATTGATAAAGAAGTACTTGCAAAAATAAGAAGAATTTTAGAAACTGAATGAAATATGATGCATTTTATAAAAAACATAGATCAATGGAAAAACAATCACTCACTAATTACCTGTTTCCGTTTAAGGTGTTGTTAAGAAGCTCCTAAATATTCAAACTACGATGCATTTAAAAATTATACTGTGGATTAACTACATTGTTGCACATTCTGCATGCCTTGCTGATACATTTCATTTAAATTCCTTAAAACACTTATCACTCTTATAATAAACCTGTCAATTTGTGTTCCACCAGTTTTCAATCAACGATATTTCCTGACACGCCATCTATTCCGTCGCGCATAACTCGTGCGAACGTTGACACATGGTTCAGCTGTGACTTGACATTGATGTTTTTAATAATACTGAGTGACTAGCTCTGGCCTATACTTTTAAAGGTGTTTATTATTATCTATCTTTCAGGAATCTTAATGATGTTTTTACGGGAATTTAAGACAACGTCAATTCTTGAAAATAAAAAATAAATAAACGTAGTCAATGTATCGTATCAAAAACTCAGTAAAAGAAGGAGATATATGTTTTTAATTTGCTAATTCTGTTTTTTTTTAATTTGATTAGAACAATCAATGCAAAATCTAAAGTTAAAATGTTTGACTGTTGAAAGTAGTCAAAATTTGGTGAGTCATCAATTCATTAGCAGTCATCAATCATAAAGTTTACATTGTGAATTCTTTAATATTGAAAACTCCACATAACCCTGTATACTGCTTTCCTCATATCGCTCATTTGCGACGATAGTGTGATATCTCGAAATTTTCAATTTTTCGTTTTATAGAAATTCAAAATCGCCATATTGCGTTCTATTATCTCGAAAAACGCGATAATTTTTACGTTTAAAATGGCGGAGGAATAAGAAAAAGAAACAAAACTATCACAGTGTAGCACTGTCTTACTCGGACATCTCGTTGACTTCGACAAAGTGACAAATCAGTTGTGCCCAGTCCTTACTGGAGTAAAGTGCTGTCGTTTCGACTGTCGAATTTTGACCATCATCGTATCATGAAGGTAGGTCGATACTAAAATATTTCTATATTTTAGTTTCGACCATTAGCAACAACCGTCCACTGCTAAACATAGGCCTCCCTCACAGACTGTCAGTCCTGTGCAAACCGCATCCTCCATCATCGTCATCACCCATCATTATTTAACACAAATTACCATAATAAATCAACGTATCAAACTTTGTTTATATAATTTTTCAGAGAGCAATGACTCAGTGAAAGACCTGGATTACCAAGATGTAAAAACCAAAGTTTAGATTTGGCCTAGTTGAATTGAACTATATTCCAGATACTTTGAAGAACTTCGAGATTCAACAACGGAAGGCGATTTGCAATCACCCAACCAAAATGTAGAAAGATCAGCCACTGATTCGATTGCAGTAACATTCATGATTATTACAGAGCATTTTTGGACTACAGTCACATCAATGACTGATTTATACAAAACTTTATATTTATTATAACTTGTTTAGTTAGAGGAGAGTTAGTCCGATGTTGGTCAGGGACTTAAAAAAAAAAAGTGCCAACTGTGTTTCTTGCCTAGCATGTTGTGCTAACCCAGCCCATTGTATCTTGTTGGTCTGGGACTCAAAAATAATGTGCCAACTGTGTTTCTTGCCTAGCATGTCGTGCTAACCCAGCCCATTGTCTCTTGTTGGTCTGGGACTCAAAAATAATGTGCCAACTGTGTTTCTTGCCTAGCATGTCGTGCTAACCCAGCCCATTGTCTCTTGTTGGTCTGGGACTCAAAAATTATGTGCTAACTGTGTTTCTTTCCTAGCATATCGTAAAAGGCGACTAATGGTATATGGGGTTGTGGGTATGTGATTGTGAAGGCGACGAGCTAGCCACTTGTCACAACTTTTTTTCAATTTTCCATCTTACCCCGCCCAGTTTTGTTTTTGGTTGAATGTGGTTAAAAGGGCCTGCTGCCCCTTGAATCTGCCTACCCCTTCGAGGATTATGGGCGTGATGCTATGTATGTATGTATGTAGAAAATAGTTATTTTTTTACTAATTAATATGTATCTTTAAGGAGACGATAGTTCTGTAGTCCCAAGACTGATTATGTATAGATTTTGACTATCGTTACATCGTTACAATAAATATTTTTTTATTGTGATAATTTGAAGTTTCTTTTAGCTGTGCTATTAAAGATGGTGATATTTATGTATTGACTATGTTTTTTTGTCTCAGCCGAGCTCAGTTGCTGCTAATATTATTTTTATTAGGCCTATACTTAAAAATAAGATAAGTTTTTTGTGATTTTTCTTAGCGGCTAATTATAATTTGTAGTCAAACATAAGAGATACATTGTTGATCTCATCGTAAAGAAAGTAAGACTTGTTACTTGATACCACTATTTTTTTTTATAGATTTTGATATTTTAATTAACAAAAATTTTCGATAACAATGTTTTATTAAGACATAACACAGCTCACGATAAATAATTTCATCATCTTCAACGTGATATTTGATGATAGCACACCATAAATGTTGCATATTTCAGGAAGAACGTGATAAGTTCTTCTTTTTTTTTATAACCTTAATAATTACGGGTATTTTGCATGAAAAGTTACAACTTTAATACATAAATAAATTAAAAATTTGTTGCCCTAAAGGTCGTCCGAACATTGTTGCGATATCTGGACGATATTTAAAAAGTTCTGATCGATCAAAAGTTTAAAAACCGTTTCCTGTAAAGTTGTGGTTTTTGAGATGTCACACTGTCGTCGCAAGTGGGCGATATGTGAAATACTATATGCTGCTTTTCACAATAATTTGTGTAACTGATCCATCTGCTTTGATATAAATGAAATAGTATCTTCTCATAGACTTATTAGTAATACCAATAAGATGAAATAACTACTTAGTATTTATTTAATAACTACTTAGTTATAATATACACAATAAATCCAACAAATAACGTCTTCAATATTTTCCGTCTCTTAGAAATTGTGTTATTATAAATACAGTTCCAGAGATTATCTTAAAATCCTCTTATAAGGAAAAACAATTAATTCTGATGACATAGAAGATACATGAGAAGCTGACTTACCTCTGTAATTACTGTAGTGCGTGATAAGCTTAAACGTTTACTCGTGTGACGTCATTGCGACTTTGTTATAATTTCTCACTGCATCTTAATATTAAAGTTTAACTGGAGTTCGTAATTTCCTGATACGTTTCCTTTTGAGGCGTAGTTTTGTTGAAGTTTTGAACAATCGAAAAACCTATCAGTGTTTTAAAACAAATAATTTGTACTTACCCACAAACTTCTTTAACTTTCATCAAGTTGGAATAGCTACCGTTGAATATTAATAAACTGTATTCACTTTTAGTGCTCATTTATTCAGGTTGATGATTCCAAATATTCTACGTTAATAAAGGTACAAATTAAATAACACATTTGGAACCCTTTTAAATTGAAACTGTAATTGCGCTACGCGAACAATGCGCTCAGAAGACGAGGCATGTATTGTGTATGTCAGCGTTTCTCAAACTTTTTGTTCACAAAACCACTTTTCGGCTTTTTAAGTCCAATCTCGCAGGGTGGTCTGCTTGGTGGTTGTGGCCTGTGCAATATACATGCTAAACTATATACATAACTCACGCCCGTTATCCCCAAAGAGGTAGGCAGAGTCAAAGGGACAGCAGGCCTGTTTAACCACATTCGGCTAGAAATTAAAAATTTATAAATTAAAATACAATAATTATAATTAATCAATTTTGCTTTTTTCAGTAGGTTAGGTTCTACACTTAACTCAAGATTGTACGCTTAACTCACTAATTTGCACCTTGAATCAGATATTCTATGCAACATTCGTGACTTCAACCAAATGACGACTGAAAATGCTTGGTGAAGTAATCTTTTATAGTGATAATGAATAAAAATAATTGTGCAAAGAAAGCAGAGCCATTATTACTCTTCGACTGGTAGATATAGACTGGGTAGTAAGACATTAATTAATCATATTTTGCAGAGAACACCGATAAACCGTTAAAAAAACTGTGTGAGCGTGATCCATTTCAGACAGACTTGAGAAACATAGGTAAGTATACATGTAACAAGTGAATTTAAATGTGTACATGGGGACACCGACCGCCATTGCCTTAAGAACCATTTTCGAACGAATAGCGGAGGAATCTAGGAAAATGTACACGGGACTTACAAAATTCAGACTCTTGTTGTGTTTGGGGCAAATTAAATAGCAGTCAACATGGCTACGCAAGTAAAACCGGTTAGTTTTAAGCTTCTATGTTGTATATCCCTTTTGAAGACATTTTATTAACTTATGCGAATTCTTTATGATATTTTAATATCCTTGCTGCATTGTATGGAATGGTGAATCTCCATTTTCAGAGCATATGGCTGCTTAAAAAGTAGATAAGATAATGCTATAATTATTTATGGTATAACCCATGCATGGAATATGAAAAAGCAATATAACTGCCGTAATCATTGTAAACTTGTGTAGGTGTGCGAACTACGCGCCCGCACTAAAAGTGGAAGTAATTCCGTCGAGCTAGGTGTTGCTTGCTCAGGGACCTAGATTCGACTAACCGTCTTGGTTTATTGTATATATACTTAGTAGCGAGAATAACTTCGTCAGCGCGATGCAGGATTCTATGGCGTTTAGCTGCATGTTTGATCGACGTCATCTGTCATCCGTCATTGTCAGTGTCATTTTACTGTCAGTCAGTGTAAGCCCATGCTAACAATTAGGTACCTATCATTGTCATTATTATTGTCAGTTCCACAGTTTCTGGAAATAACGATTTCAATTCATAGTATTAGATTGCTTTTAGTTTTTTAAGAATGGCGTACTCTTTGTTCTTTGGTCATATTAAGCAATTTAAAGCAAAAGTCTCTAATTGTATTTAAAAGAAAAAGTCTTTCTCTTTTCAATCATTGCAAATACATAAATTTGCGCGCCAATGCTTTGTGAAAGATATTTCTCACGAACTTGGTCTTAACCAATTGTAACTATTAATGAATAGCCATTTGAATTTGTACCTGGATGTAAGTGATTTGGTAGTTGGAAACTGTTGAAATACTAAAGGATTTGTAATGGAAATTGTTTTACCCTTTGTAAATCAGCTATGTTTATTTTCAATGCACTTTTTAGAGAAGTAATATTGTTCTTTAGAAGTTATGAAATGGTATGCCAAATAAAATATAAGAACAAAATAGAGCAATACAAAAAACAATAACTTATTAAGTAAACACAAATTGAAGAGAACACATGTAATTTATTCATAAAATCGATACATAATATAAAAGTAAGTCCCCGGACGCGTATATTTGTCTGTATAGGCTAATCTCAACTGAGCTAATTTTGATGAGTTTTTCACCAGTAAAAAGGCAAATGTATATAATTTCGTAATAAACAACTAACCAATTTCAGGTTTTATCTAGAAAAGAAAACATGTTTCTCTACTGGTGCAAAGCTGTTTTGGCCGCTAGTTATTTATAAAATGACCTTAATGATAAATAGTAACTATTTTGACGGTTGACCTTGCAGCTATGGCATGGTCACACGATCTTCTCCTTTTTTTTCTCATTCTTTTCTTTTTAGGAACTTGTTTGTTTTCCGCACATTGCTCATAACTTTTTTTTTTTCACATTATTATTATTAAAACTACTATTTATTTATTTTAAGTACATGTTCATTCGTTTAGATAAAAAATAAAATAAATAAATAAATATCTGACTACATCACATACATTGATCTGACTCCGAGGTAAGTAGCTTAAGCACTTGTGTTACGGATATCAGAATCAACAGTGGTATTACAAATATATACTTAAATATTGGATATTAACACCCAGACACAGAACAAACACAAGTATTCATCATACGAATATTTGTCCTGGGTGGGAATCGAACCCACAACTCTTGGCGCATGGGGCAGGGTCACTACCGAATGCGCCATCGAGCTAGTCAAATACATTATCCTTGTAAATAACATATATATTTATATCTAACTATAATATCGCCACTCAACCATAAGTTCCCCCAGAATACCAGCGCTGTTGTGGCGTTGAACTTGACGCCGCAGCGGCAATTGCTGAGGTGGGGTCTTAATTATTCTTGTTGATTTTTTTATCACGTAAACACGTTTTTTCTTTTTCTTTTTCTTCTTTTTTCTGATGTGAATGATTAATGTTTATCTTTAATGCTGTGTATGTTTGTATGTATTAGTGTTGTAAAGTCAATAAAAAAATTTTTTTCTTTCTTTTCTTCAAGTTATTGAGCCCCATTTCATTTATTAATGCTAATTTTAATAAACCAAGATTGTACAGGTGGACTCTTTGATATAAAACAGCCCTTGTAAGTGTTTCATATAATTTTATTGCCTATATCGCTACAATAAATCAGCGACTGAGTTTTCATTATTCAAAGCCTTTCCTTTGTGTTCGATTATTAATTATTATTCCCGAGGTGGCTATTATTATATCGACGCCTTCCTTTTGAAACTTTGTGAAGTTTATAAGTGCTCCCTTCTTTGAGAAAAGTTTTGGTTTTGGGATTAGCAAGTGTGATTTATAGCATTACAGCATAGTAACAGTTTGAGCATAGTAACAATTTGATTGTTGCTCAAGGTCCATTGAAATGACAACAATTTTAATGTAAGATTTGAAATTTTATGAGTAAAACTTGCTCAAGAAATTGCCAGCAGTCACATTCCATGGAGTGATCATCTTCATCATTGCATGCATCTTCGTTAATAAGTTTTATAAAATTGGGAATGGTAATTACCGTCACAATTTTTTCAATTATCTGGCTAGCTTTCATCTGAAAAAACAAAATATCCTTAGTGTTTAATCTAATGAAAACAAACAATTGAAATCTGCCAATTGTCAGTTGGCAGATACAAAACCGCTAGTACCAGTTCAACTTAAACTCGATTGCTTTTTTACTCAGTTGTAGTAAAGCCTCAAATATGGCCACTCTTTTACTATTTTTCGTGTAGAACGCTAGGCCTTCGGCTACAAATTGGATCTGGTATTTTTGGCGATTGTGATGTCAAAGCAAAAATGAACAAACTTTCCATCCCCAATTACGGTAAGCCGCTTATAGTCCTTTGAAAGAAAAGTAAATAAGGAAACTGGACATTTGCTGTCCTATTTTGTGAGATCAAATTAACCCGAAAATCTTTTTGTTAATTTTTTTTCTCTCTCAAAGGATTTGTAGCTAAGTTCATTCTTACGGTTCTCTGATCCGTGATTATTATGTATGTTTTAACATACCTACAAGGTAGTAAGGTTATATATATTTTTAAGAAACGTAGAAATCAGTTGAGTTCTACGTTAACCAGCTAGTTAGCTGGTTGTCTGTCCATGTAGAATTTGGGTTGTTAAAAATATTTGAACAATCTTTTGGAAGTATAAATTTTCAAAAAAGCTTTATTGCGTATTTAAAATTGATAAAAAATATCTTGGTAAAGCCAGAATTTTGATAATGTTTTATTATAAATGCAAAAGATTTGTAATAATGCCTTTATACTGGGTTATTTGTGATACAATCAAATATAAACCAAATTCAAATTTAAAATGAGACGCAAAACAAAATTTACTGCAAAGCTAACTTTTGGCGTGAGAAAAATGCGAATGGAAGCTAACTCGTTGTATACCAATAGATTTATGTAGAGGTCATTTAATAAAACAATGTCTTTTATAAGTTCTATAATAACAAGAATTGTGTTTACGTTTGCCATGTATTCCTTTTTCTATTAGGGATAAACTGCCACAAAAGATTTCACTGTAAAATAAAAAATACATTTTGCCGACAACGTTACACCCTGAAGTACCCCTCAAAACTCTATTACACTTATCTTACGTTAGCGAAATCTACGCACAAAGCGTTACTTGAGCATACAAGGCGAACAGGGAAGCGTCTCCAAGTATCTCCTGAGGGAATATTAAACGATATTTTAGGGGGACCGAAGGCCGTATTATTTTGTACCTCGGACATATAACTTCCGTCGGCGCGGCTCGGCCAACGGGATGATAGATGGGCTCCTTTGGCTGATTCCCTTTTCCTGCCATGAAATTTTTCAACTCAAACGATAAGGGTGCTTTTCGGTTTTGTACGATATAAATACTCTGATTTATAACGCCGTTGGAACTTAGCGTTTATGACATCCATAATATTATAGAAAGGCCTTATAGATTCTCGTTGTGTTCAGACTTGGCAATTTTGTATTATTATGAAATACATTGTTTAGGGTTCCTTAAGTGTGTTTCTGTACGTACTTAGTAGAAATGTAAGCAATACCGGAATAAAATAAAAATAAGTATAATGTGCAAGAATAATAACCAGTTTTGATTAAAAAGCGAATACCAATTTACAACCATATTGTTACAGTATTAAGCGTTTGGCCAAAGCTTTCTATGGAGTCCTTTGAATATACTATTGTGCATGCATTGTCCGATTTAAGCCGATAAAATTAAGATAAAAATTGATAAACCGAGCTTTTTATAAGAAAGCCCTAGGTATAATGATTTTCACTTTCAAGTAGAACCTAAATATATCTACCAAAGCCGAAGTCCTTCGCCCATAATGCAACTTCATTATTAAACGACTTCAATGTGTTTATTAAACTGATCAAATGTCATAGATAATAAACAACAAAAGAGTTCTAATACACGCACACATTATGATTACAAACTAAAAGTACCTAATCCACAATTAAGCCTATTTATGTATCTATAAAAGAATTCCCATAAAGGCAAAAGTTCCCATTAAAAATATTGAAAGTGATCGACAATGAATCCACCAAATATTCGCCAGCATGACCGGCGCTGGGTGTCATTAGTATACATCGCGATCCCGACGCGTTATTTAATCGAAACATCCGTGTTTGGCGAACGGTTCTCATTTCAGGGGCCATTACTCAAACGCGTAGGTTCTCACTCAAATGAGATTTCATAATTAACGTAAGCCAGGTCGGGCCGTCAAGTGTATGTGAAAATTTAACGAGAGAGCAGAGAACCTCTCGAGACCTATCTCAAGTGTATTTCTGTTAGTAACGGTGTATGTTTGTGACGTGAAAAACACTTGTTAAACGAGCGATATTTGTGGATAAATTTATTGCAATATTACGATAGTCTAGACTCTTCAGGGCTGGTAGTTTTAATCAGACTTTAGTTAAGGAATCTATTCGATACTTAATTTAGAAATTGTTATTAAATTGATTTAAGTCATGGCAGTTAGAAAATTTGGAAATTAAACCTTAGGTATTAATTAACGTTTGTAATATGTAGCCTAGATTTCCTAATAATATAAATAAATCAAGCCAACTGATTAAGTTATAGAAAAAATATACTATAAATAAGAAAAAAAATATATATGTATATAAATTTGAATACATAATTTTACATATATATATATATAAATTTAATGGAGAGTATTTAATAATTGTAATACTTATTGGAAAAAAATCAAAAAAAAATATTCTAAAGCTAGATTATTTGATTAAAAATAATCTTTAAGATTTTTAAATTTTATTTTACCAATATGTATTTTGTGTTTTATTACTTATATAAACTAGCAATTTATCTCTCTTTCATATCTGCGAAATCAACTTATAAATATTATAGGCACTGTACCATCGGCGAAAGTGCCGCGAAAGATTTTCATAAAATTGAAAATTGTTCGATATCGAAAAAGTTTAACTGAGGAGGAAACTAAGAGCTATTTCATCTTGCTATGGCAAAGTCGAATTTCCATTTCGTTTCCGGATCGCCGGTCAAGTTTTTAAGCAAATAATCTTGGGAGAGTATTTAATAATTTTATGACTTATTGGAGAAGATTCAGCTTTTACTCTTGGTGTTAACTGCCTTTGCAGTTTATTTGTAAAATTATACTTCGATATCTTAGTTGAAGTCACCATTTTAAATGTACCAAAGAACAGAAAAGAACAAACTACTTAGATATTATTTTAATTAAATTAAAAATAAGCATTTACAAAATACGTGACAAAACTTAAATCTGAAATGTGCTTAAAGGCATTATGTCGAAGTTCAAATAATTGGCATTTGGAAATTTATTCTTAGTAGCTTTAACTGGTTACTGAAAATAGTGTGATTTTTAATAAACTTTAATACCTGTTCTATTTCACGATACCACACTCAATTAAAGTCTCAGATTTATAAATACCCCCAATAAGCCAACCAGTATCTAAGACTTATTAATAAAACTGCTACCTCAATGTTATTATAACATAGCTTTCAATCAAAAGGCTCATGGCACTAACAAAATTTCTTTGTTAGAGCATACATTTTCCTTTTTTAAGGCGTACCTTACATGTTTACTAATGCAATGTTTCGCATACAACATCGCAGCTCACGTCTATTCCAGTGAAATGATTTCCGCCGTTTTAAATAATAACTCGCTGCTTAAGTCGCGTTGCGTTTGAAATAAAAATAAGGAAATGAAGGCAGGTTTTCTCTGGCTAAAAATAAACGAGGCCCATAACTCGACCGCAATTGCCAGCATTTCTCAGCAGCTGCGATGTGACGTAGCTACCACTAATTAACCAGCTTTGCGTAAATTTGGGTAAAAAATCCACTCCCTTAAGAGCGGTTACACGATGTTCCCAGCTTTAATTGGGTACACTAATATTTGTCTTGCGAAGGACACTTGATTGTCCAATTCAGGGTCAACATTTTTTTTGTTTATATATTTATTATTTTTTCTTTGGGAGCCTATATAAACAGTTGTTCTAGCTTGTTATCTGTTCCTTGTAGATCTTCTTGTTTTTAGTATTATGTGCGATTCAGGAACATGAACAACGTCTATGGTATGATGGGAAGGGTCCTAGGTCTATTTATGATCTTAACGATTGCGGTGAAAGTTACATATTTTGATTGTTGTCCGAGAGAAAGATGATGACACTTAGTACTATATTTCTAATGATATGACACAATTTACTAGTGGGTTGTGGTCTAAAATAATATTATTTTGGTAATCATATGATTACCATACAAATGTACGCTTTAACAACCATACACCTCAATAAAATTAAAGGACATGCGTGAGTAATTGCCTCCGAATATAATATTAAGACATTTAGTATGGGCCGTGTTATCTGACCGCCTCAGGTAACGAGAGGGGATGGATTATCTATAAATGATCACATTGAAGAGGGTGGTGTTGCGTTTTGGCGTAATAAATGTAATAATTACTGACAATAAATTACTCCGCTACAAGATGCCACGACCTTCGTTCTGCTCTGTGTCATATTTAGCGTGTACTTCATTAATCTGAATTAAAAAGTCAGACATTTACGAAGCTATGTATATTCGATTTACGAAACTTACTTTGATTTACCTATTTATATTCGGGAATTATGGGTGTAATAAAATTTATGTTGCTTTTTTTAATTCGTATTATTCGTTTTCATTGTTTTCTAAATATGTTTCCTTTAATTTTTCTCCATTTCTTCCTTTCTTCCATTCGTGCTTATTAGGCCACGTACAGTGTAGGGTTTTGTAGCTATAATTTCATAAATATTAAATAGTTGTGATTCGTAATGTAAGTTCGTATTTCGTAATTATACGTTTCATAAGATCGTCAATTAGTACTTACAAAACGCATGATCATGAGTTGTACATATTATGTACATGATAGGCAAATATAAAAAAGAATAAAAACTCTTTGTTAACTACAAAGAAGATAAGTTTTTAAACATAACAAGTGACATCCATGGCATGTAATAAACAAATAAATAACAAAAATACTAAGAAATGCGCCACCCGCATCGCACTAATAACTTCATGGAAATAAAAATCATTGGAGCTTGAGTCGCCGAATGGAAATTTAATACCTACCCATACGCAGAACTGCAAACTCAAAAATATTTTTGTTTCGTTTTGCGTGTTTTAGCAAGAATGCTTTTAGTTTTCCCAATCTATTTGTTTACAGTTTTATCTGTTTGCAAACACGTATTGCAAAAAATGGGATTTTTTCGTTTCAATGGACCGTCAGTGGTTTATGACTTAATAAATTTAAACACACAGAACCATAAATTGTAACATCCACCGCTTTGCTCGCGAAATTTTAAATGTAAATTTTCCCTTTCTAGATTTCGCAACTAGCTTTATTCTGTTATAAATTTTAATACAAGCCGGCAGTATCTAAGGAATATGCATAGTTCCGGACATCTGCACTTTAGTCATATTAAATATAAAACTAAAAAACAATATGCTGTTTATTATGGAATGTTTTGCACATCATCAAGTCGAACATTTTTAAGACCCACCTTATAAATTTAGTAAATAGTAAAAGGATACAACTCCAATTTACTTATTTTTTTAAATACTAAAATATGTGTAGAAAATTAACCAAACAACGTAAATTATCAATATTTATTTATTACATATTTTAAAGCTGCCCCTTTGACCTTGCCTACCCCCTGGGGTATTTAGAGTGTGATGATATATATGCACATATTTCAAAAACTTCTTATGTACATTTATTTATTAAACTTTTTCAAGTGTGTAACTATTATAATTAATGAATAAAGAAAATTAATTTTGTTTATTCATACTACGTAATAAACCAAGTTTAACAAGCTAAAGAGTCGTATGTACATTGAAAATATGCTAAATTTTTTAAGAAAATAAGGAAAGCAATTTGTTTACAAAAATGTATTGGTAGTGCCTTATGTTATTACATAATTGAAATATTATTGCATTATTTGTAACGTATATTTATTATATCAAAACAAATATCCAGCATAGGTTGTGTGTGATAAAAAGAGGGGAGAGGAGCAGAGATGTCAAAGGTTTGTTCAGAGTTTGAGTTGCATTTTTCGGCCTCACCTTTCACTCAACGGGGTCATAAATTTGATTTACCTCGCTGACATTTTTCGTTATATGCTGCGAAAGGGTTTTCATCAGCAACATACCACAGGCGCTATACAGAGTGGAAAAAATATGCGAGCTGTTGCGAATGTAGGCTGGATATTAAATATTTAAATAAAAAAAAGTAGAATTTTTAAATAATAGTAACTGTATTTACCTAAAATTTTTTTGATCTAACTTGTGTAGATAATTTATACAATTAATAGTTCTAGACTTATATTTATTCTTGTGTACGAAAATAATGTTAATTAATACTAGCAAGTACGTGGAATATGTTTACCATTCCAACAACTAGGCTATATAAATATAAACCAAACTCAAATCCCGCCACGACTCATTTAACGTAAACGCGGGTGAAACAAGCAAGCAAGTCGCATTTATAAAATATGATAAAATAGGATTATTATTGAAAATAGTAACCAGATTAGTCGTGTGTTAAGATCAGATGTTAGGAGTCATAAAAACCGTAGAGCTTGTATGAAAAAGATCTTGAATATTGAACAAGTGAGGTCTGTAAGGATCGTGCCATTATGGCGTTCAGTTCTCTCTGCCTAACCCGCTATGGAAGTGGCGTGAAGTTTACTTAGTTAGTTAATATTGGAAATAACTCGACCACATAGATCATCATCAAAATAATAATAATATCCACCTAACCGATATCGGTCAGGGCGGCCAATCTCAATGAGGATTAGCCATCTGCACAGGAGATATTATAGTGCAAAAGTGTGTGCGCAAACACAGGTGCACTCTATGTTCCTTCACTCTCATAGTCCGGTGAGACGGCAATTCGACATGACCGGAGAGAGGTCAGGCGCAGGACCAACGGCTTAATGTTACTGAGTAATTTCAATATCTATTGAAATAACCAGCCACAATTTTTGACTGGGACCTCTTAGTCCTTAGGCGGCGCATGCTACCACTAGACCAACGAGATAGTAAAAAAATATATGCAGTATAAAAAGAGAATCCATCCAGATAAGCCTGCATCAATATTTATAATGTACTTTTCTCCACTGTACCACTGGTTTTTCCACCCTGTATTCATCTGCGGGGGATTTTTGTGACAAATTGGGGATCCTCACAATTAGTGCCATCATCGTTGCGTCTTTCAAAGAAGTGTCGTATTCAACTAGACTAATGAACGTCATAAATTTCGCACAGAGCTGTTCAAACAATTTCACAGACTTATCTCCGAGGCTCGGGCTCAAAAGGGACATGCATAATGATTTTTTATCTTTCTGAATCTTTATCATTATTAGGCGGGAAACATTAGGAATATAAATTTGATGAGCCAATTTGTTAACGGTTTTCGTTGATATTTGTTTACGCTTTTGATCAGTATATCTTTGCACAAGTATTTTGTTAATTAGGTACATTTTTGAGTCAGATACAATGGAAGTTATATATCTTAGTTCTTAATAAGCAACAATTTGAGATTTTAATTGAATTCGAATTGGTTCCAAGCATGGATTTTAAGAATATATTAAAAACAAAATATCAATTATCTCAAGAAAAAATCAACAAGATTACGTACCTTCATTTAATAGAAAATTAAAACGTTAGCTGTGAGAGAACATACTATCATAATAATTTTATTATTATGTTAAGAGATTAAAGCCTACACACTTTATAACAATTTAGGTTGGAAAATAATCGGAAAATAGATTCCTTACCTACTAGTAGGTTGATAAAATCTTTTAAAAATCTCTTAATATATTCTGTCTTAACTAAGAAGAAACATGAACGTAAAAACCATTAATAACAGCTGCTATGAGAATACAAAATGGTTTCATAATTAAGGCTACTATTTCAAAAGCCTCCTATATTGTAGCGCGCGAGCTAGAAACTTGCACATGCTTGTCGTGGAGATAATTTTGGCGTAAACTAAGCCTTAGCCAAAAAGTGCATATGCGGCACTATTATACAACTTTAGACATACTATTTTAGCTTGTTGTTTAAATCGGCTTCATATGTTAGTTTGTCATTTTTCCTGTATAGGTACTCATAACTTCGTTTGATATAAATTAGGTGCATCATAATTTAGATTATTCTTGGGAAAATAAATTTGAAATAATCTTATTTAGTCAATGTCACATATTTTTCAAACAGCACAATAACACATGCACTTTTCAAATATATAAGAATAAAAAATTAGGCACTATCTTAAAGTAAAATAGACTGCATCTTTACGAAAAGCGATATCCAACTTGTAAAATATTTTACATTTGTCTACATTAGTTACATAAATATTGTAGAAAATGAATAAATAATAAATAAATATCAGACTACATTACATACATTGATCTGACTCCAAGGTAAGTAGCTAAAGCACTTGTGTTACGGATATCAGAATCAACAGAGGTACATATTACAAATATATACTTAAATATTGGATATTAACACCCAGTCACAGAACAAACACAAGTATCCATCATACGAATGTTTGTCCTAGTGGGGATCGAACCCACAACTCTTAGCGCATGGGGCAGGAGCTCTAAAGAATGCGCCATCGAACCAGTCAAATGTAGAATATAGGCATCAACTTTGCTCCTTGCCAAGCATATAGTGAAAGAGTTTGTGATTATGTTAGCTACTTGTCAAAATTATCCATATAACTCAAATCAAATTTAGTTTCAAATCAAACTCTTGGCGCATGGAGCAGGGTCACTACCGAGTGCGCCATCGAGCCAGTCAAAGACAAAATAACAGCAGTCAAGAACAAATTAATGAAATTCATGACACCTTAGGCAAAATAGGTGATGTTTACTTATTAGTAGACATTATGTGGCGAACTATTCAACCCATCTGGATTTGGCATAAACCACTTGCCGTTTCTATTAGGGGTAACATTGCAAACGCTTACGTACACAAATTAATATTCTGCCTGTATATCACCACCCCACACCTGCCGTGTTGATTCAGCCCACATTATCAGCTAACGTACGATGTCCTACAACGATGCATTAGTGCATTACCCGCACCTAATACCCGCCATGATCAAACACTGTTCTCCTCAAAGTGGACTTTAACACCTACGCAGTAAGGACACAAAGCAAGCTGGGGTCGTGCTATGGGTATGTGAAAGTACGTTACATCCTCGTCCGTACGATCGGATGAAAATTAATTTAGTGCTGGATCACTGATTTTCGTAGAACTAGAGCGTTACAATGCGATTAAGCTCCGAGTAATACTCTGGCCAGCAGCCACCGTCACCTCGTAATAGGGGATTACTAAGTCCTGAATAAAATTCATCAAAATTTAGATGTGATGTGTGATTACGTAAACGTTTAAGCTGAAATTGAGCTGTCGTATGCATGGTTGTATACGTAGCGTCATGTTGGTTAATAACTATTAAGATTCGACCAAGATTGCTTTCAAGGCGACTTGCTCGATTTACCTCGAGCGAGTCGGAAAGATAATTTTATATACAAAAGTAGAAATATTAGAACCTCGCCTTTATATGAGATGAAAAAAGTAATGGTCATTAATGTGTGGAAATGGAGGATCATTTAAAAAAAATTTTTTAAACTTTAGGTTTTTACACTTGATACCTAAATATTTATTTCATTCAGTTGTTTCGTCAGAGATGTTACCAAGTATGTAGTAGTATCATTAAATGGCATGGGCCGTAAAGAGAATATCGCAACTAGAAGGTTCTAAACCAGAGTACCTTGCATCATCCATTGTCTAAGTCGGGGCTCCTCAATAAATTTACACCTAATTTCTCCTTAGCTTCACCATTGTACGTGCTGTTTTGTTCTAATTTGTTCCAAGAGGCAGTTACTCTAATTTTGTTCCCGTGATAAGGTATGGTACAATGGAGGATGTTTGCAAAACACATTTTCCTTAGAATCTTTGTTGTACATTTAAGGAGACGTCGTTTGGGGAATTATCGTCCTTTGTAATAAACACCTGGACTGTTTCCCTGAAACATTTGTTTTCTGAAACAAAAATCAGATGAACATGCTTCACTGCCTAACTATCACAAATATTGTATTAATTAACTCCAGTAAAATCTAAAAACTAAAAATATAATAAATGTTCCTTGCCTAGCACGTCCTGGGGCGACTAATGGTGTAGGTGTTAAGTTTGTAAATGTGTACGTAAATGACATTGCCATTACTTTTTCACAATTTTCCACCCAACCCAACTAGTTTAAATGTTGGTCAAAAGTGGTTAAAGGGGCTTATTGCTCCTTTGACTCTGCCTATCCCTTCGGGGATTGCCGGCGTGATGATGTGTATGTTAAAAATATATTTGTTAAAATTCCAGCGATTTTGTTTAAACTGTAAAGTAAAAATTTAAAAGCATTGCGTAGGAAAAAAGCTTTCGTGGGATTTAAAAATATATTTTTATTTTTATTGTATTATATGCTTCAGTCGGTGGAAAAGGTCATTATTATTTTTGGTCGATCATTCAAAACAATTTTATACTAGGTTGTTTTTTTTTTGTTTTTAGAAACGTGTATATTTAAACGAACATTGCACTTTTAAAGCTCACTAAAAGAATACTTGCGTTTTAAAATTCTACGTTATTATTGCAAGCGCTGTTTGTGCATAAGTGAACAATCTAATTTGATGTTTTTAAAAAATTATTTAGATTAGTAACTTGTTATGGACTGAGACCATTTGTCGATTACGGGAAAATACAATTCTTTGTTATACGTTCATTTATAATTGACTATAATGCTAATCAAGTCATCTTATACTGCCAGGCTATCATTGAAGATTTTTGCTATCTTATCATGGATTTTAGATTCAAAAGCTTTTTTAAATTCTATCTCATTCATATGCGTAATGTTAATCTTTACCTATCAATATCAATATTAATATAAAGCTGAAGAAGTCTGTTTGTTTGCTTGAACGTGTTAATCTTCGAAACTACTGGTCTGATTTGAAAAATTCTTAGATAGTCCATTTATCAAGGAAGGCTAAGGCTATACGATATTAACCACATACGCAGGTAAAACTGCTGACACAGCTAGTGTTTTATAATTTTCGGTATGTATGTGTTACTCAGTTCATGTGCCGAACAGTTAAGTGGGCCGAAACTATTTCCGATCTAATCAGGTTTGTCAGAGGGAGTTAATTCATTTACCCTGGTTCCGGACCCGTAGCTGCTATCTATTGTTCCGGACGAATACGTCATATTATATTGTTTTCCGGTCTGCATACTATACACACAGTTGGAACAATAGTTAATATTGATTTAACTTGCATGATAACCCTTGATATGTCACGCAGCAGGGACAATAGACGAACGATTGCGATTTAATAGCGGCCGGTTGGTTCGCAATTTGAAGTATCTATACTTATAATAAATCTGTTAAGAGGTCAATTCTGTACATGAAATATATTTTCAAAATAACTATCAGGGGGTGATTAGTGATCGATACTGATGCCAAAAATGCAATCAGTAAAATTTTTGTCTGTCTGTCTGTCTGTATGTTCCTTATAGAAACAAAAACTACTCGACGGATTTTAACAAAACTTGGTACAATTATTTTTCATACTCCTGGGCAGGTTATAGTATACTTTTCATCACGCTACAATCAATAGGAGCAGAGTAGTGAAGGGAAATGTTGGGAAAACGGGAGAAGTTACTCCATTTTTTAAGCTTCCGTCGCGTGTGCAGCCTTAATGGTTAAAGTTACATAGAAATCATGTATGACGGAAATAGTCTTTATAATATTAACCATAAACGCGGGTGATATATATACATACTAGCATGCCCGTAATTCTTGAAGAATCAATTAGAGAAAGTTCAAGGAGTTGTAAGTTTGCTAATAGTAACTAAGCTTATTGGGATTTTAAAAATATTTTCAGTAAAACGCCAATGAAGTTTAGATTTGGAACAAGAAATAAAAGTTAAGTGATTACGTTGTTATATTCTACGATACAAATAATAATGCCTAACTACATACTAATAAGGGTTGAACAAACATAACTAATTTTGCTCCAATAGAAATAAAGTTACAAGTAACTGGGCTATTGGTACTAATAAATCCAATACAATAACGTGGTGAAGTGAGTTTCATATTTCAGTAGAGGATTTAGAAAACAGCTCAGCACATAAGCAGCTGTTGCATAATTACAGAACGATTCCCGAATACTGACTAGTTGGGCCTAGGCTAGACCGTGTAGTTAATAGGCACGTATTGGCTAAGGGATTAGGAGTAAATCATATTGAGGGGCTATTAGGAGTATTGGATTGTAAAGACGGCATGCGGATTGAAAGCGGTTAGCTATGGTAGACGTGAACGTACCTACATTATTAATCCTTATATGTTGTTGTAGTTTATTAACATAAACGTACCATAAAATAATTTATAATACTTGCAAAGTTTTCTATAGAGGAGATACGATTGAGTTTAACATAATTGTGTAAAATGAGCAGTGTAAAACGCTATTATGTTACGATTACAGTATTAACCGAAAACTGATATTGTAATGCATATTAGATCATAATTAAAACTTAACTTTGCTTCTATACCTATTAAATGTTTTATATGTAAAAAAAAAATTAAGACTTATCAAAAGAGTTTGGTATAGTTACCTCACGTCTCATACAGTTCTCCTAAATGTAATTTTTTTATTAAAGCTTTCTCACTCATAAAAGCATGAAAAGCATTATTAAACGTGAGCTTAATATAAATATAATTTTGTTTTAATAAATCGATACATCAAAGAGTTAATAGCGAATGTCCTCTAAAAATATAAAATCATGGCCCGTAATACTCGGCAAGGAATGCAATTAAGGTACGGAACCAATAAATACTTCATGCACCTACACTTCGTTGGCTTTTTAATCAAGCAATTCATTTATTTCACGGCGTGTTCTTTATGCAGGCAAAGGAAATTACAGGTGATGCCAATGAGTAAATTGGTGAAATGTACTTGGTCCCTGAAGCGCGTTGGTAAAACAATACATTTATTGAGGGCGTGATGTTCGTCATGTCAGTTGCCTACGGCCTTTGGCCTGTAGATTTTGGCTTCACTCCAATTTTTGTGCGTAACAGCAGACGGGTTGAATTACTTTTTGTTGGCTTTTTACGTTAAAACTCGAACGGTAAGCGAATACTAATCATGTGTACCATATTATATAAGGTTTTTTAATTCTGACGTTGCAAACCATAGTCTAAGCAAACAGTTGGGTCAGTTGTGATCGCTGTGATGCTAAAGTTTTTCTTCGTTCTTCGTTTTTTGTTTTCACAAACTTAGTTCGTCTACTTTGCTTCTTATCATTTTCTGGTTAACTTTGATAAAAGTTTACCCTTGTTAGGTAACGTTGCAAGACTGGGACTATATTTTTCGAAACTAACAACCTATCTGGTATGAGTTGTTATAGATATACGGATAACTTATTACTATTTTAACTGGTTTGGTTCTTCATATTTTCTTGTAAGTAAGATGCCATTTCATCAAGGTTCGGGCACACAACAGTTAGCGATATCAAAGTTAAGCAAAGTTCGCCTCAGCGAGGCATTGAGGGGGTGACCGAACCGCTCCAATTTAGTGACAATTATTACGAGCTCAAGACCAAGATCCTCAAGTTTTGGAAGGCACGTGAAACAATTGGTCTCAGTTGAATTTTAATAAAGATGTCAGCACTGTAAACCTTATTTAGGTAGCTTGATAACATTTGAAAGTAAGATTGCTTCCTTGCCTTAGTTGTGCAGTTCAGTTTCAGAGTAGTGCATTCGATTTACTTAAACTGGCCTATATAATCATAATCACCAACCAAGTTGTTATCGTAAGTTTTACATACGAGATATCGTAGAATATTTTTTGTCTGCGCTAAATGTATACACGAGAAGCATATATGTTCGGGTGAGACCCGATAGAACCCCGTCTAAACAGCGTTCGTTCATGGGCGAACTAAATGTTATATTGATCAGAGATACCAAAGTTTACTAACACAAAATGTACAACCACTGACAATATTCCAATGAATGTGATCAGCGTCATTTAAGGTCTAGTCATCGTAGCGACTTTAGAGCGTAATGTGCTTACTACGGAGTCTCGGCTAAGCACAGCCGTAGCAATTAGTCCTTGGCGTCAGTTGGTAAATATTAACACTGGTAATTGTACGCTGAACGTCAGTCCCCGATGTTCGTTACAGTGCCCACTTGCAACCTGAATACAAATGAATCCATTATCCGAAAGTGCGGAGATAGCAGATCGACAACAATATCACGTACGGTCATGTATGTACTACGCTGATATACCTAAAGTATTTTTGTAAACGTATACTTTTGTGCCGGCTCGTTTTATGTCCCACTAAATCTCGCAGTACATAACGGCTGTCGAGAGTCTGTATTTTTTGCTACCTAGTGATATCACGGTACAAGCGCGTAATATGCGTGTTTTAATGTAGAATTTCATCTTCCTTTGATGTCGTGTGCTTTTATGAGTATTTTATGAGTAGTATTGTTTTATAATGTTGGTTCATTTGTGGCGCAATTATCAAAAGGGTACATATATAAGTACTTGAACAACTATAATATAGTACCAAACAGCAATAGGAGCTTAACAAGCTCAATGTATTTTTTGTGTGTGTTTGTCTAATCTCCTCTGATATATACGGAATACATATTCACTCATAACGGAAAATTGTCTTTTTTATGTGAAATGCTGACCTTTGCGACTTTTCGGGTCAGCATATCGGCTATTTGTCAAGAGCCGAAGGAGGCCCAAAGAAGATCAGGAGTGCGGACATAAATAAAAAAGTACTTCAAAACACAATAAGTTATCTGCATCCGAACGGCATACTTTACAATCCTATTCAGCGAAATCTCCCCTGAGTAATGTGGGTCAGACCCATTTCCGCAAATAAATCCCGCTCTCAAAATAAATAACCGCTTACCCCAACTTGGTAAAGGTCGATTATACAGAGTCCGTTGTCGAACTAGTTAAATAAAGTCACTTTAATCACGGCCTCCTGGCTAATGAGGATTTAGATAGCAATTTGTTACGAGATAGGCCATCTCCATACCTCGTTAGAGCCTGTTGTTAATACTTAATTCATGCGCCGCTTCTGTAGTAAATTCAACTTCATAACATCTAAACTTCCTGCTCGTCGGTGGTTGTAAGTGATTTGAAATATTAACCACCTATTAAGTTATTAAGGTGCACCCCTTAAAAACTTGTGGAACAGATGATGACCGATACAGGCTGTTAGTTTGATGAATTAGAACTTGTTTATGAAGAGTTTAACCTATATATGTTGCTATATGGCCTATGTTTATGGTTTTAAGAATGATACGTGTATATTTACATTTTATGTATGTACTTCTACCTGTTCCTAATTGTATGTTTTCAATCAGATTTAGACAGAATTTTCATGAAGAACCTCTTGTCAAAGTATATATATACGGTCGCAATAGTATAACTTCTAACTTTTGGTCCCTATGGTCCATCGTCATCATCATCAGTAGATTAAATAGATATAACATAGTTCTGCAAATTAATAAAAATAATTTGTCCAGACTGACACAACAATGCCCTTGTTCCAAACTAAGCTTATGCTTGTACTATGGATACTAGGTGAACGGATAGACATACTTAAATACGTTTATAAACATGACTCCAGTACAAATGTCCATGTTCGTTCATTACACGAAACAAATGCCCCTAGCGGGATTCGAACCCGCGACCCTTAGTTTCGTGGCCAGGGTCTCTGACCACTCGACCAAAGATTTACGATTATATTTATAAACGGTGCCGATAGGTAATACCACGGAGTATATTCTGTGGTCTGTGGGTAATACTAAATGAAGTAAATAGTCCCAATGCATAATTTCATTAACAATTATATTACACCTTGCATACTTAGTAACACAGTTGAGTACATCGTGATAGGTCTCCTTAGTTTACGATTGCCATACAAAATAGAATCAATAGGTTTAAGCTGTCAAAACATAATGCCAATAAATTATCAAAAAATATGTAAATTATTTGATAATGCTGAACAACCTTTTGTTATAAGTTTATATTCAGTCGTATATTCGTTCATTACAACATAATTTAAGAGGCTAAAGTATTCAGTAAATTTCATTCAAAAGTTACGCTACTCTGTTAGCGGAATAAATAGTAGAGAACTTGACGAATAACATTAATAAGTCAGGGGTGGAGTCCTTGACTTATTGCAAGCGTCAAAGGAAGAGATTCGTGGAGCGACAGTAATGCCTTTCGAGGAAAGGTAATTAATCTGTACAGATATATAAAATTGAAGTTTATGTTTGTAATCTCAAAATAACATCATTTAGTAAAATAAATGTAGAATATACGGAACTTAGAAAAAAAAAACATATGTTTTTTAGTTCTTGTCTATGTTTGCCTAAATTTATTGCTCAGTCCGTCGGTGACTTATACTGTACATTGAACTGTTGTTTGTGATCATTTGTCTTAAATCAACTTTAATAGGTTGCCCAAACTTTTAACTGGGATGTTGACACCATTTATATTTAGTTTTGAAATATCAATTCTGAATAAGAAAGTATCGTAGTATGTTATAAAACATTACTGATTTTGAATTATGAGTGTACGATTTATTATTTTACAAAAACTGCTTAAATCAAGTCATTCGATTATAGGAACTAGTGACGTCATATGTTGCCCATTGAAAATATTTGAAGAGATTGCGTTTTGATAGCTCTTAAAAAGTATTTCAATTGACTTGACAGTCAACTTTCCCATTATAAACATATAATCTGTCATCTATCTGCAAAACCATAGATTTAGGATGTTTAGCGTAGTCAAAAAATTCTAAATCTATGTGCAAAACTGATGTAACATGACTATAATTGTATATAGCACATAGGTCTTCTATGAGAATTATTTCATGCCAACTGCTAAACAAAGATATAGAGATATTTATACTATCTCTTATACCCTTCACACTTTCGAACTGGGCAGAAAAGTAAATTCTCGATTGTGTTCGAGTATTTTGTTCGTAATATTCTTTATAATAATTAATAGATATTCATGTCTCTATCTATAACTACTCAATTAAACGGTCTCCAAAATGTTATTTAGTTGCCTCTGCACGTTGTATCAATAAAACAATATTTGCCCACAGTACACTATTGAGAAGGGTTGAAAAAGCTTTTGTATCTGCAGCCTTTATATTAATTGCTTTGTAGCAATATTGGAAAAATAAATGGATTTTTTGTACATACTCGTAAGCAAGCCAACATATCAAACAAGTTTAAGTGCAATTAAGTATCCATATACATTAACTAATATTATAAATGCAAAAGAATGTTCTCTGTCTAGCAGAGTTACTTGTGTTATGGTATCGTATGTTATCGCTCAAATTAACGGCTTATTTAAAATCTTAATTTGCTTATTTGTTAGATATTCTGGTATCGCGAAAATTTATGTATGCTAAGCTTCGTGATTAATTTTTGGCAAGGAACATGGATAAAGTCCACTACTATAAGGTTGAGAATATAAAATTAATTAATTAAATTTTATCCTTTGTATTATAATAGGTATATTTTATATACAAATCTACTTTTTTGTTAAATAAGACCTTAAAGAACTTCATAATTATATTCCCATACAATTTCACGCCTATAATAATATTAGTCGGATTTAATTAAACTTCCACTAACAACGCAAAATACGACAAGCCCTCCTAAGCTGTAGCTGGCTGTATGCAGATGTATTCTCAGCGGCGATACTGCAGTTTTGCATAGAACAACCGTCCGGCCTTGTTTCTGTGCGACGACATTGACGCAGCGCCAATACTAAATGCTAGTTCTGAACTATGAGTACAGGAACAAGTATCTATAGGAGCGGTGCTTTGTCTTCGTAGATGAGTCGAACATGTTGCAAATACCTGCAATTGGTGTATTGAGTTAATTACTCTGGGTGTAAAGAAAATAGTAGGTAAAATCCGGTTCAATTCCAGTCGAACTCGCGCACTTTGTCTCAGTCTAGGCCTATTTATACATTTTTATTATTATGAAATACTAGCAGCGCCCCGCGGTTTTGCACGCGTAGTTCCCGTTTTCGTGGGAATATGGGGATAAACTATAGCCTACGTTACTTCCGGATAATGTAGCTTTCCAATGGTGAAATATTTTTTTAAATCGGTAGTTTTTAGTTTATTCATTACAAACATACACACACACAAAAATACAAATCTTTCCTCTTTATAATATTAGTATAGACTAACTACTGCTCGCAACAATTCAGTATAGAGTTCATGTTAAGCCAGTGCGATATATTGTTTCTGTGTTTTACACCAAAGTGATATGAAAATCTATACTTATAATAAATCTGTAGAGAGGTCAATTCTGTACATGAAATATATTTTTAAAATAACTATCAGGGGATGATTAGTGATCGATACTGATACCAAAAATGCAATCAGTAAATTTTTTGTCTGTCTGTCTGTATGTTCCTTATAGAAACAAAAACTACTCGACGGATTTTAACGACACTTGGTACAATTATTCTTCATACTCCTGGGCAGGTTATAGTATACTTTTCATCACGTTACAATCAATAGGAGCAGAGTAGTGAAGGGAAATGTTGGGAAAACGGGAGAAGTTACTCCATTTTTTAAGCTTCCGTCGTGTGTGCAGCCTTAATGGTTAAGGTTACATAGAAATCATGTATGACGGAAATAGTCTTTATAATATTAACCATAAACGCGGGTGACACCGCTGGCACAGCTAGTGGAATAATATAACGTTAATTACAAATCTTTTATTCCATTTTTATATCACTTTGGTGTAAAATGCAGAAACAATATATCTCACTGGCTTAACATGAACTCTGTTGAAGTGAATTGAACTCTAAAAACTGTGCTTTTCTGAGAATTGCTTTTAAGTTGTAAAGTGTGATTAAGTAGTATAAAGATTCAAACTTTGGCATTTTTAATATAAGCAGGAATGTTGCTTCATTCACATTCACAACTAAGCTAGACACGACTAAGAACGAAAAGAAGATGAAAATGTATCTATTGTTTTTTTTTTTTCACTGTACAGTCAACTCTGGATTGATACTTAGGGTTTTACGTTAATTACGTCACACGCTGAAAGGGAGGGAGGAAGTCAACGAAGTGTGACATCGTATGACAAGAGAGGAGGGTGCCACAATCTCCGTGATGTTACATGCATTTATGTAAAGTATACAAAATCTGAAATTCGTTTCTAAACTTTTTATTTTTAATAAATAACTTGATTTTTCTGTTAACTGTCTATTTAAGCTAATTATGTTTATAGTCCCAGTCGACCGATTCAAAAATGCTATCAGGCGACTGAGTCCGCGGTCCCAGTTCTTTATGGCCCCAGTCGCCTGAAACCTTGGGAAAATAGGATAGGATATTTATTTATTGACTGGAGCCAAATATTATTTCAGTAATTCTCTTTCCATATACATCACAACAATTAAACTTAAATTCAAATACTTACGCCAACCTACGATTAATATTTTAAGTTTGTTCATCAATCGGCGTCTTGACACCAACGAGAGTGGGTTAAATTTGCAATCCCCAACTGGTCAACTTCTCCAAGAATACGAATACGTGCTCAGGTTATATCCACATTGACCCTACTTCTAAGCAAGCGCATCCCGCCCCTTGTCAAACCCATACAAAATTCATGTCGGCAATCGTCGCAAGCGTTCCAACGACGCCTTTTTGTCGAATATTTGCTCTCGACGATTTTCATTTGCATAAAGAATCAAGCATCCAGGTACAGACTGATGACGGGATTGTTCCGAGCCGCCGAACATAGTATTTCCACAAATGTGACGTCATTTCGCTGACTGTGATAAGCCTTTATAGTCCGGAAAAAATGTTTATCGTATGCAGTCCGCACTACTTTTGTATCCGTCAGCATGACACTGCGTATTCATATGTTGATTGCGGAATAATGGTCGGGCGATGTGATTTTATCGGCTGGATACACAAAGCAAGGACAATTATGAACTGTGGCCAAACATATAGACTTGTTGGTTGGTTTATTACACGTTCAGAGTACACATAAGATGACAGGTTATAAGGATTTACCTTTTTGATATTATTTGATGTATTGGTATAAACTTAGCCTGAAAAGTTACAAATTGATTCGTAATCTTATTTCTTTCAGACTATTTCAACAACGCCCTATTTCTGAAAATTGATTTAAGAAGGCTTTATTGACGAAAATGTTTAATAGAATGCGGAAGAAAAAATGGGGATTGATACAAAATAGTAAAAAGAAACAGTATATGGCGAAATGAAATATTTTGCCATATACGATCCCAAAATGATGATGTAAGTTGAAAGACAATATCTCAACACACGAGCACCGTTCAAATCCAATAACGCTCGCATTTCGAATTAGCATATCCCAATTATAGTTAATTTGAAATCAAGACCGATAAATATACATGAAAACTCCGCCTCGAATTATAATTAGATGTGAGAACGACCTTAAAACTAGCCCTTAACGTTAACAAGAGAAGGCAAGCCGCCAAGGGAGACTTCTGAAACAGGTCAAGTGTTTTAACGTGCGAGTGGCACGCGACCTTAACATACGAGTTGCCTTATTTATTTTAAACATCGCGGCACATAATGAGTCTGTAAAAAGTGAAGCCTAAATTTGGAGCCTCGTGGATGTGGAGTTTGGGTAAATAATAGGCTGTGTATTAAACTACGCGTAAAGGCGTACTTCATGTTTAGCTGGTTTTTGTTGATGATTATGCTTGTGGTTTAGTTGCTTATCCGGTAATACAGAAGGAAATGTTTATGAGTTGGTAGGTATATTAGTAAACAATTTGGTATAGCCTTGGAATCTTATTGCGGCTTTAGTATTTTTTTTTATAATAACGGGAGTGCCTTATAATAGTGCCACGTGCTACTATTAAATTTCTGTATTAAAATTTGAGACTAATTAGAATAGGCAGGCAAATTCAATGTCTGAATACAATCTCATGAAGAAATGCACATATATGGATTTAGCATATTATCCGAATTTATACACGATTGGACAAGCAACAATTATTATAATTAATGTAATTGACAGTAATACTCAAAAATAAAATTAATCCCCGCAATATAATTTGCTTCATATTTCTTCAAAATCCAAACACATTTCACGTGCCCCGGTTCATATCCCCTTCCACGTTAGAAATATGTCAAGTAATCTCTCTGGATTTCATTTTAGTGAACGAATTAAGCCTTTATGAATATTTCATGTGGGACTTTGTGTTCTAGCCGTGAGGGCGCTCGAACTTATATTTACGTATTATGTTTATTTTTAAGTTGCCTCAGTGACAAATACTTACTAGGACAAATGTTGTCCCCATAATTTGAAGTCGATCTGAATTTTTTAACCTAATTTAAAATTAATTATAATGAGTGTAGTATAAAAATCCGATTATAAGTTACCGAGTTTCATTCGAACTTCATCAAAATGATCATCTACGGATATTTTAGCTATAGTCCTTTTAAAAGCCTAGTTACCGTTCCTTTTCTAAATTAAAACAAAACAAATTAATAAAGTCCTTGGTAATTTAGGAATTTTGGCAATTCGGTTACTTCAAAGAGTTTTAATAAACAACGTTTTACTTAAATAAATCTTCCTCAGCCATCTCGCAATTTTCAGGAACACTTAATTTACCAATTATTCCTTCAAATTGAGCTCCATCTTATAGAACAGTGTATATTTTATAGATTAAGGAATAATCGGCTGAAGTTGTAATAACGTTGGTAGGCTGTCTCTTATCAAGATCATCTCAGCTAGTCGGAAGTTACTGTAAACTATAGGCTCTAGCGGTAGATGTACGTATGTATGTATGTATGTTAATTATTAGCACTCAGTGTCTACACACTGGCTTAGTAGCGTATATAAAAAACATAATATTCGAATCATAATTGGTATTTAGTTTAGCTGCTAGTTTAATGATATACTGACACTTATAATCTTAATATATATAAATTACGCGACACGTTGTTTGTCCGCGATGGACTTCGAAACTTCTTAACCGTTTTTCATCAAATTTGCACACCGTGTGCAGTTTGATCCAACTTGAAAGATAGGATAGCTTACATCTCAATTTATTTTACCCGATTATGTGTCATTGATTGTTAGGCGGAACGAAGTTCGACGGATCAGCTATATTATATCAAAATCCGATATACCATTAGTCGCCTTTTACGGCATGCTAGGCAAGAACCACAGTTGGCAAATTCTTTTTAAGTCCCAGACCAACATGGGACAGTGGGCTGGGTTGGATGGAAAGCTGTGAAAAAGGAGTGACAAGTGGCTAGCTCGTCGCCTACTCAGTCTCAAACCCAAAAGCCCGTAAGCCATTAGTTGCCCTTTACGACATGTTAGGCAAGAACCACAGTTGGCACATTCTTTTTTTTTGTTTCAGATCAATATGGGCCAAGCCCCAGACCAAAATGGGACAAATGTAATGTACCTCTAAAATATTTCTTTATTATTAATTTTATTTCATTACATTCATTACAGAAAGTTTCAGGTAAAAATGAATACAGGTAGATTAGATACAAATAGATAGAATGAAACTTGAACAGTTTCTTGAAGGTTTACTATTTTAAACCGTTGTCTAATTTAATAAACGACCAACAGATTTGATGCAAACTATACAATTATAGACAAACTGTTCAAGTTGGGATAGAGAAAGGGCCAAAGTTTACTAAGGAATGGAACTTGTTTGTTCCTTGATTAAATGTTTGTTTGTCAAACTATTGCAGGCAATTAAGGAATTCCGATAACAATATTGTAATCTTGGCACTCTTTAGCCAGTTATATAATCACTAAATAGTTAATGGTGTTCACCAGTTTTATTGTTTGGCTACCATCATATACTCGAAGTTGTAAGCATATTGCTTAGTTATGTCTGTTTAGTAATGCTGTGTATGTTTTAGTGTTGTGAAGTCAATAAAATATTTTTCTTTCTTTCTCTCTTCCTTTCTTTCTTTCTTGCTAGTAAATAAAAGTCTGATTTAAATACTAATATTTGAAAATTACCGAATATAGCTTGCCATTTAAGTAACTTGTTTTCTTTATGTTATGCTGCCGATTTTTACAGCTTTCTGGCTATTCTTTAGTCACTTTGTTATACATTAAAGACGTATTTAAAAACCCATAATGAAATTTTAAGAATATATTTCTTCGTCATAAATTAAAGAAAATTAATTTAAATTCCGTTCATTAATACCCACTATCACGTGACTGCGAACGCAAAGTGCGATGACGTCACTGACCGACAAACAAGCTGACTTAACTGTCATACCCAAATTAAAAGTATCACCAATCAGGTTAACTTTGACAGCGCGAGATTATATAACCGTCTGAGACGTAATCATAGTCACGTGACAGCTTGGAGCTTTTGGCGAGAATTCTAAAAACTAATTTTAATTACGTATTTTTTATTAAAATTCTTCATATTTTTTCATGAAATTATTATTTTTGTATTTATATAGGGTCTATCTATGAAATAAAATCAATTCCAAAAATTTGTCAACATCTCTATTGTAGATATTTTGATAAGTTATGTAACATAAGGCAGAGAGAAAGTCTTGGATGGACAATCATTTTACGTCGAGATTCGATCGAAAGGACGTTAAAAAAATTCTCGTAAAAACACATTACAGAAAGGTGAAACGTCGTATCTAAGGAATCGAACTCTCTTGAAAAGGGTAAGGGTGCGCTGATATAATGGCGACAGAGGCAGCAAATCATGAAATTTCTCTTTAAATTTAGGTTCCAAAAGTAAATATGCACATAGAGTACATTTGAATCAGATTAGTCGTTTTTTTCTTTTGACAGGCTCGTTGGTCAAGTGGTCAGAGACCCTGGCCAAAATATAAAGAAATACGTTTATAAACATCCATGACTCGAGTACCAATGACTATGTTCATCACACGAAACTTTTGCCACTAGCGGGATTAGAACCCGCGACCCTTGGTTTCGTGGCCAGGATCACTGTCTACTCGACCAACGGGCCAGTCAATAAATTGTTAACTAAATTAGGGGCTTAATAGAAAATTGTGTAAGCTGTGACAAATGGGTAACTTGTCGCCCTAACGAACCCAATAAACCATAAATCGCCCTTTTCGATGTGATAGATAAGAAACACAGTTGGTAATTTCTTTGAATCTCAGGCCAACATGCTAGTAATACCTTATCTATTAACCACATGTGATTGACAAGCTAAGTCTCAGTAGGCCAATTATTACCCTATCTAACATGATGGTCCTTCGAGAGGTTTCAGATGTGTCCATGTTAAACGGACACATTGAATTATGTCTCTTAGCTTATTATAAGCTAACCACCTAGATTTAGTAAACTTAGAAGGAAATTGAAAGATATTATTACTAAATTATTAGTGACTAGCTGTGCCAGCGGTGTCACCCACGTTTATGGTTAATATTATAAAGACTATTTCCGTCATAGTTACATGATTTCTATGTAACTTTAACCATTAAGGCGGCACACACGACGGAAGCTTAAAAAATGGAGTAACTTCTCCCGTTTTCCCAATATTTCCCTTCACTACTCTGCTCCTATTGATTGTAGCGTGATGAAAAGTATACTATAACCTGCCCAGAAGTATGAAGAATAATTGTACCAAATTTCGTTAAAATCCGTCGAGTAGTTTTTGTTTCTATAAGGTACATACAAACAGACAGACAGACAGACAAAAATTTTACTGATTGCATTTTTGGCATCAGTATCGATCACTAATCACCCCCTGATAGTTATTTTGAAAATATATTTCATGTACAGAATTGACCTCTCTACAGATTTATTATAAGTATAGATTAGCAAAATGTTGTCAACCACGGTAAATTTAACTTAGTTCTTTTTTTACTTTTGAAATGGAGAATGGTTGTAATATTCATAACAATTTTGTAAAATATTGGTTTGTCATCTAAAAAAAAATATTTTGTTTTCAATTTGATTGAAGATCCGACATTATATTTAAAGTTTTGTTTTAAAAGAAAAACAAGACGGATAACACGATACCTACTTTCGCTTGTTATATAACTCACATTTCTTCAATAAAGAACTAATTAATTTGATTTTTCCAAGTTTACGGCTTCAGATGTAAGAACTTGAGAGGCAGACATTGTTTCCCTCAATGGCTCTTGATAATCGAGATTCTGTTAAAAGGAAAAAGTTTTAAGTACACGAAATGCCCCAAGAGATCTTTTATTAACTTAAATGATTCGTTCTCTTACATCACGCAGATTGATAGATTGCACCTCTGAACCTTTTTTATAACTAACTGGCTGTGCCCGCGTTTTATATAGCCTTCTTCGATAAATGAACTATACTAAACATAAATATTTTTTCAATGCGGACCGGTAGTTCCTGAGATTAGCGTGTTCAACCAAACAAACAAACTCTCCAGCTTTGTATATTAGTATATAGTATACATATAGATACAAAAATAAAGTCATTATGTTATGGTAACAATTTTATTTTAATAATTGAATATTTCATTACCTACAATAATACGGCAACTTTTGCTATTATCAATATTTTAATAATAAACTTTACCTATGCTCTACTTCCTACACTAAGCTAATCATAAGCGAACAGTCGTAGTGAAGCATCTATTAACAAGATAGTTTTAGAATAAATTTGTTTACAATAAAAGATCTTCTCTAAACATTAGGTAATATTTTATCTACAGAAATGTAAGAAAGATAGTCTTTTTCTAACTAATTATTTAGTCTAAGGCTACTTCAAATGGTCTAGAGATAGTTTACGGGCTTTGGTCATTCCTAGTAAAATATTATCAGTGGAAGCTGTTGTCGAGTTTTGCAAAATATCTTCCTTGCTTTGCATTGAATGATAGTCATTCATCTCCGCCCAGGCAGGGTCGGATTTAGCAATCCTCCGCCTTTCTTTAATTTTAGTATATAATAGAACAGTAACCATTATAAAGAATACAACAAAACCTAATGAACAGCCTACTATTAAGCCCATACGGCGGTTAAGAATCGTCGATATATCAAATACCTTAGGCGGTTTAACTTTTGCAGCTGTTTTTTTCTTAAATGTATTAAAGGAAATGCATTCACTTGAGGGTGCCTGCATGAGGATAGCGGCAGCAATATCTTGGCTGATTCTTGCAGTAACGTTCAAATTGACATCCGTAGCACCAGTTATATTGAGCCCTTGATCAGTTTCTATGTTTAATATAGGCTCTTCGTACAACGTTATCACACATACCACGTAATTATTGTTAGGTTCTAAATCAATAATTCGTGTTGAGACTTCAGTTTTTTCTAGGAATTTTGATTTTATCTGCAAAAACAAAAAATAAAATAAGGAATCTTGATTGAAATTGAGCTAAGATGTGTCAAATTTCAATAATCGTGTTTGCTTACATCAGAATTGGCATCTTCGTCGTAATATATGATTTGAAGGGCCTTGATTGCAGTTCGGTTCCGGATAAACCATGATACTGACACAGAATTGTCCTTGTGTTTGTCCACAGAAAGCTGTGATATAATAGGAATGTCACATTTCTCTCTAGGATATTCATCATTGAGGCATACCACTGCGTTTGATTTTATAATTTTTGGATGATCTTGGATCCAAACCCAAATATTGTCTTTTTGACAGTTGCAAATGATTGTGTTAGCTAGAAAAAAAAAACATAGATCAATAGATGATAAAGTAATGAAATTTCAAAATTTTTAATTTAATTAAGAAATTTTACCTTTTATTGAAATATCTTCCACGTGGTTTTCCACTGATGTAAGTAATTCTAAGGGGATACTCTGCAATTTGTTATGCCCTAAATCTATCTCTATAATTTTATTTAGATTCCTAAAAGCTGTTACTGAAATATATTTAATGTTATTATAGCTCAGATATAAAACTGTAAGTTCCTTTAAGTTTACTAAATCTTCATTAAGAATGTTTTGTAGCTTGTTGTGGGAAAGGTCCAAAAGTTTTAAATTGCTCAAATCTTCGGCAAAAGATTCCATCGATTCAATGTTGTTATTAGATAAACATAATGTCCTTAGTTTAGTCAAGCCTCGGAAATTGCTCGTTTTAAGTTGGGAAATTTTGTTAAAACTCAGATCCAGATTTTCTAAAACTATTAACTTTGAAAATGGACTTATAGATAGTCGTCTAATTTTATTGAAGTTGAGATATAAGTGTTGCAAGCTAGTGAAAAATTCAAAAGTTATATCATCAATATTTGTCATATTAGTGGCACTGATGTGTAATTCGTATATATTTGCTACCAATGTGTTATTGTCGGGCCTCCTAAGTGACGACCAAGATATTGCGGGATTTTTTCCGATATCCAAATTTATTAATGACGATCCAAATGTTCTAAACGTTATCAAAAAATCAAAATAAACGATGTCATTATAGGAAATATTTATGTTCTGTATATTCGGAAACGTTTCTAAAATTACTAAAGGCAAGGTATCTAGTTTATTAAAACTAATATCGAATAAAACAAGCTCTTTGTATTCTACCTTTTTTCTCGCTGTGACTGACTTGATTTCATTTTTGCGCAAAATAAGATATTTCAACTTAGACATTTTTTCAAACCCACTGAGTTCAATTCTCGGCAAAAGATTATCTGCAATATCTAAGGTCTCTACTTGTGTAAAGTTGTGAAAGGTGTTGTATGGTACATAATCTAGAAAATTGTTACTAATATTAAATTCGGAAATAGAGTTTTGCATGTCAAATAATTTTAATGGTACTGAACTGATTATATTTTGTGCCACATTCAGTCTTAAAAGGTTTTTGTTAAATTTAAAGGTGCCCTCAAAAATGTTTTCAATATTGCAATGCTCCATAAATAGTACCTCAAGTAAGGGAAGCTGGTAGAAAGACTCTTGGGGCAAGTAATCTAGAACATTGAACGACAAGTACAAATATTTCAACCCGGGAATATTGATGGATAATAAATCACTCGATTTTAATGAATTGTTCCTAAGTGACAGAGTTTTGAGGTTATTTAGCCCCTGAAAAGTATCATTTTCAATAAGGCTTATTTCACAATTGTCTAAGTATAATGAACTAAGTGGCAGACCCTGTTGAAATATATTTTTTTGAAGAAATTTTAAAGAGTTGAATGATAGATTAAGACTTCGCAGTTTTTTTAACGTGTCGAAAGCCATGTCAAAAACATACATTATTCTATTGTGTGAAATATCCAAATCCTCTAATTCACTAAGTCCAAAAAATGTGAAGTTTGTTATATTCCGCAATAAATTATATTGTAAACTTAAATATCTTGTTGAATTTAAGTGTTGAAAGCAAAAATCATCTACAATAGATAATTCGTTGTTATTTAGTTCTAGGCGTGTTATGTGACTCATATTTCGGAAAGTATTTTTCGTTAAAAATTTCAAACGATTATTTCGCAAACTTAAGTGACTTAATTTATCTTGTGAATGAAAAATAAAATTACTCAGTAACGATAAAGAATTCGTATCTAAATGTAGAGTAAGTAAGTTTGAGCCTAATTTTGGCAATACATCGTTTAAATCGATGAGATAATTATGATTTAGACTCAAATACTTCAAATTTCTCATTTTTACGAATGCTCCCGGTTCAATAAAATTTATTTCATTGTGATTTAAATGAATTTCTTCGACTTTTAAACAGTTTTTAAAAAGATGCTTAGAAATCATTTTTAGCCTATTATTATTTAATCTAATTTCATTGACATTTGTAAGAGACCCTAGAGTGTTATTATGTAGCTCAGAGAAGTTATTATTGTCTAATCTTAGTTTTACTATATCCTTATTATTTATAAAAATATTGTATGGCACTTGTTTTAAGTAATTAAAATCTAATTGCAGCTTAGCTAAGTTCCCTAAATTACTAAAGCTCTCACTATTTATGTTGCTTATGGAATTTTTATCTAAATGTATTGCACTAATTTCATTAGAATTAAGAAAAGAATCGATTGGCACATCCAAAATATTATTATGACTTAAGACTACTTCTGTGAGAGAGGGCAAATTACAAAATAATCCGTGAATGTGATGCAGATGATTGTTACTTAAATCAATAAATACAAGATTCTTATTATTTTGAAATATATTGGGGTTTAATATTTTGATCCTGTTATGGCTTATATCTAATGACTTTAAATGAACCAAAGAATGAAATGCCCGATAATGTATATTGTTGATAAAATTAAAATGAAATGATAACATCATCAGGGACGGACAAAATTTAAGGCAGTCTTCTGAAATAAATTCAAAATTATTAGAGTTTAAGTCTAGGTACTCTAAGGATATTAAATCTGAATTTTCAACGCTGGGAAAAGAGGACATTTCATTCCACGCCAATCTCAAGGAGCGGAGGTGTCTTAATTTAGCAAGAGACTCAATAGGAAATGCTGTAAGATTGTTTTCGCTCAAATCGATTTCTGAAAGTGAAAGTTCTAAACTAGAAAAAGCGGACTCCGATATATCTCGTATAACGTTTCCCTTAATATTCAATTTGATCAGTGGAAGACCGTAAAAGCTGTAGCTCGGTATTTCTTCAATAAAATTTGAAGTTAGGTCGATCGATATAAGTTTGAGCATGCCAGAAAATGCTTTCTGTGGAACATATTTTATTTTGCTTGACACAATGCTTAACGTTTCAAGGCACTTTCTGAGCGGCATGAATGTGTCATCCGCAATGTCTTTTATGCTCGTTCTTGACATGTGTATGTGGTTTATGCAGATGCCTTGAGGTATAAAATGGGGTCCCAATGTCTCTTCATTGTCCTCCAGATCGTAAACAGACAACGAATTTATTTTTGATGTGCTTTTAATAGCGTTTTTTACATCTTTTAATATCGTATCTTGGCAATCCAGAAAGAGCCCTGTGAAACACATCTCGGGTTAATTTAATTCCATGTAGACCTTATTTGTTTTAATAAAAAGGCATCTTACCGTCTTCAAATGTAAAACACGAACATTTATTACTTCTTATTAAGTCAGGGCACCCCAGGGAATTTTGAGCTCGCAGAACGGAGGGTAAAACCAGTAATAATGAAATAATTTGCAAAGCATCGTAATCATTTTTCGCTGTCTCGGAGTATAAAATCTTTTTCATAGTTACATTATACTTGACATTTTACATTTTACTGCTGCCTGAATCTGGAACAAAAACAAGTTTGTTAGTTGCATATACATATATTTTTTAAATATCTTAATTTAAATTTTAATATAACGTTCCTAAACTTAAGCATTAATATTGGAAAACAAAGAATTCGATCTTACTTTGTTTCCTTTTTAAATTTATGCGTATACGTCTCAAATAATTTTCTTATTATAAAATACTATTATTATGGAAGTACCCGCCTCTCTATTAAAAGTATTAACATCATCATAGTGAAACTTAAAAGAGAACAGACATCGTGTAGTGATTATCGTTGTCCGAACATTCACTTTGAAGCAACATGACACTTTTAAGTTAGGTATATCCTTGCCGGTCGGCCAGTTTTAATAACAGTGAGGTTTGTCACTCACCTCCCTCTCACACCTAATTATAAGTACCTTCTGACCAACACCACCCTGTGTTGATGGTTGTGACCTATAGAGGCGGTGTTCAGGCCAAACGTATTATTAGTATGAGTATCTATAATTTACCTACTCGCACCTTTCCCTAAAGCCTACTTATAATTTATGGTTTAGTTATTTTTTCGTGGCGATAATTTTATATCGTGTTAGGATTTATGGTAGTAAAAGTAAGTATTTGTTTAGTTCTAATTTAAGCATATACATATACCTTTATAGATTGTATTTTTTTAATACTGGTTTGTACTACTGTGATAGATAATAAATGATGGACATTAACATTAAATAAGATAATTTGTAAGTCGCTGTAATGTAACAATTGTCAAATCTAATATCATCTCTATCAAGAACATTGTCTACAATTGGGAAGCGCTGGGAAGAATAAAATTCTATATTATTATTTCAGAATAAAACTAAAAAAGCATTAGATCCCAAAATAGCATGCCTGCACTCGAGTCCAATTTTGCACTAGAAAACGATTCTAAGTCTAGACTGCCGGGTATTTTTAGAAAGTCCATACTGGATACAGGGAATCTGACTGATGAGTGAAGTATTGAGTTCAATTTAAAAGTAAGTCGTTTGATAGTACCGCAGATTTTGCCTTTTCTTTAAGTCCACAATGAACAGTATATAAGTATCTTCAGCGCTTCGTTTAAATTGAAAACATTTCGTAAATAAAGTCAAAATGAGGTAACGTGAAGCAAACATAGCTCCTTTGTTCGACAGATTTTTTTAAGCTAAGTGTCACTTTACGTGTTCTATTGTACTTTGGTGGAGTAATGGCGCCAAGAAATATTATTATTGTAGAGATGAAAAGAACAAGTTTGCGTAAAGCGATCTTTGGAGTCTTTGTAAAAAGATAGGACTTTCAGATTTCCAAACACATTAACTTAATATTTGTTTTGAGTATCATTTGTCGTAAATCCTACTTAGAATTTAATTTATTCCTTAAGAATTTCATTCACTTTTTTTATAAGATGGTGCTTCTGAAAACACATGCAATTTATTTTCTGGGAAATAATATGTTACATTTATAAGTAATTTCAATGTTTTGACTGATAATTTTGTACCAATAAATTTGTGCTAGAGGTTATAACATTTTTTTGTACTAAATACCCATATAGTCTAAGCTACGTTTTAAATCCAAATCCAGTCCTATTTCATTCAAATAAAATTGTGCCGACAAAGTTCTACATACAAAAATAAACTGTTTTGAATGAAGCATTGTGGCTTGAAGCTAAGCTGAGCCGGATACCGCATTACGATGACATTTCCGTACTAGATAACGACTACCCACTATTTGACTGCAGTGTCTATCTACTTTTTTCCATGGCTAGATAACATAGAATGTAAACAGGGTTTACTATAAATACTTTTTTCTCGCTGTTTACATATTTGTTTATGATAGCCTAGTAGAATAATCTCATCCAATGTTAGTTACCCCTACAATAAAATTAAACTAATAGGCTCGTTTTAAAAATACACAACATTTCTATTATTAATTTGTAGCAACAATTGTTCAGTTACTTGCTATTGTGATTAGGTATGTAAATTTTGCAAAACTATTGTTAATTAAATTGAATATATCACTTATACCTTTAACTAGCATCGTCTGATTCATATTGTATTCATACTAAACAAAATAGTTATACTCAGGTGTTCTTAAAAGTGTAATTAGCAATGTATACAAGTAATAACATAATTTATACATACATTGATAATGTAAATGAGAGGTGTGTTAAATTTATATTTCGTGTTAATGAGTAAACGGAATTGAATTGTCTGTATTGGCATCAAAGGCTCATTGCAGCTTAATATACTGCTTTGTGGTATCATCTGTCAAATGCAACGGTGATTCCCTGTGTCCACAAAGGTTTAATGCGAATATAGTGTTCATCAGGGTTTAATCGTTATTACGTTGTGGTACTGGTATAAAATAGTAAGTACCTTAGTGAGGAGCAGCTTAGAGAGTGCTAGAGTGATATCGCATCCAGACATTGATAAATAAGTAAAGTGTGGAGTACATACATACATACATAACGCCATGCCCCTAATCCCCGAAGGGGTAGGCAGAGTCAAAGGGGTAGCAAGCCCCATTAACCAAATTTTGCCAAAAATAAAACTGGGCTAGTTTAGATGGAACCTTGTAAAAAATTAGTGACAAGTAGCTTGTCCCCTAAACAATCACATACCCAAAACCCGATATACCATTAGTCGCCTTTTACGACATGCTAGACAAGAACCACAGTACACTCGTTTTAAGTCCCAGACCAACATGGGACCAAAGTGTGAAGTAACGATGACGAATAAGTATCTTTAGTTATAGATACATCTGTGAGCTTATACACATGGTTTTGAATAAATACTTAATTGGGGTCAAGGAAATGTGACATTGATTTAGTTTAAAAAAACTAAAATATATAAATAAGCACCTGATTGTATTTTTAAGAATATGGTACAAAACAAGTGCACAACATTATTGGATAGGGACTACATTAAGTTTGACGTTTTGAATTTCGAGTCTATAACATTGTTCTTAGATGAGACATATATTCAATTTTGTTGTTATCTGTAGAAGCAATCTCTTTCTTTGGAGCTAGTCGGAACCAAATGAATTTCTAAAGAGGAAAATCTTAATGGCGTCGCGACAAGGTTTCCAGCGCCGCACATTTCTGACTGGAGAGAAAACCTGAGAGCTGCGTTAAGTATGTGAGGGCCAAACAAGGTTGTATTAGGATGCAGCCTGAGGGTACGAGGTCATGATCAAGACTGATGGGGTTGCAGCTATTTAACATAGCTACCATTTCCATATTTCATGATTATCATGATCACATTAAAAATAACGAGAACCTTAAAAACGTTATGTGGAGTTGTCTTAAAACAAGAAAGAAAGAAGTGTTTTTGCACCATAGCTTATTCCATTAAAGTTATATAAGGTATCTAGCTGGTACAGGTACTTTTGCGCAGTGATGTAGCAGAGTTGGGAAACTAAGATAGACGTACTGACATTCATCTCCCACATTTTTCTTCTGTTCGCATCTTTTATTCACTACATTGGTGATGATGTCTATATATGCGGCGCGCTGAGAGGGTTAAAAAATTTAAATATTGATTTGGTATTCTTTCCCATTTACCGTGTACTTAAATTACACAGATTTGGTTGAATGCCAGCTAAAGAGAAGGAAATTAGGTAAAATTTTAAGTAATATCCTCAGAATCCGTCAGGGACGTTATGGGGATTCGTATAGTTGTCCCTAATCAGCGATATATAATTTCGTTTAACATTGGGACATACTGCATAGCAGTGATTTCATTATCGAGCGTGGCATTCCTCTTACTGGTTGGCTAAATCCCTCCCTTCCATCAAGGTCAAACCAATAATATCTTAACATCCCGCTCTACTGCATATCTTGCTGTCATAGTAAATAAAATGTAATTAATCAGTAAAAGAATTACCGATGGTAGTTGTCAATATGCTCTACTATATATATAAGGCTTGCTCCCAAGAGTCGTGATAATTACTGTGACGTATCCAATTCCTTTTATTAAGAGCCGAAAGCTAAATATTATATTTTTTACAGATGAGCTTAGTTAAAATCAAATGTAGTACCAGTAGTCTGTCCCTCTCTGGCACGTTCGAACGCTGTAAGCAAGAAAGAGACATGCCGATGCAGACGGGACCTCGCGTGCAGTGATTAATTATTTTAAAATAGAAACTGAAATTTTCTCGAGTATAATTCCAATTAAGTCTTAGTGTTTGTTAAATGAGTACACGTGAATTTATAACGCCCGCATAATATTGTTATGCGCTTTGTGAAGTGTTTTTTTTAACAAAGTGTATTTATGTCTGAATTTGTAATGAAGGCCTTATTCTTTATTACTTACATAATAAAAAAGGTTCACCATTTATTTATACGCCATACGCTATGACGTCATCCGCGGTACTCGGCTCAGTGTGATATGTGTTTACTCGTACATTATGCATGTGCGAACACACATCTGAAGTATAAAACGAATGGAAGAGTTAAAAAAAGTCTAACTTGTTTAAAAGTATCTATGTGTTTGTTATAAATATCCCAACGTAGTTAATTAAAACGTTTCGTACTATTAATTACACTCAAAATACTAGTTCATATTTGAAAAGGGACTTACTAATATATATTATCAACAGAGAGCTTATTACAAATAATCATAATCTCGATATGATATATATTCATAAATACATCCGCATTACGCACTTATTAACATAGCAATAAAGTTCAATATCAAACGCAAAACCTTGTTACTAATTTACAGATGCTATCAATATCATTTCATAGCTATTTGGGCGAAATTATTTATTTAATGTCGGTATAGAATTCTAAAATTAATTACAGCAATATCGATTGTACGCTGAGTCGAATGGGAGAATAATTATTGCTTTCAAGCTCTGCGTTAAATAGCATGCATTATGGTACATTCCAAAAAGACCAAAAAGCAACTAGATATAAGAGCAAAATAAAGTGAAACCACAAAAAGCATACGTTGGAAGAAAAAAAAAAAACAACACCAATTTTCCAGTTAAAATCTAGCAAAATTCTGTGTTAACCGCTCGTTCTAACTGACCTGACAAAAGTTGTTATAATGAAATATTTATACACTTACCTAGCTTTTCCTTTGCGCCAACATACGCAACGTGCTAATTATAAAACGTTATCCCAATAGGGTTAGGGTCCATTTTCGTGTTGCGAACTCGGGGCAGGCAAGGGCGACGTGCGCCTGTCCTTGCTCTGTTTAGGTTCACTACGCGTTATACGAGTTGAAATTCAATGCGGTTTTAACTGTTTTAGGTTTTTTGATTACGTGGAGCGCAACACAGAACGCTTGAGGTCATTAGAAAGCCCCACAGAAGACTGCCGTGGCGGCGCGCGCTCGGTAGGTCACCGCCTGTTGTTGCGGGCGCCCCGACCCACTATTATTATACTTTTATGACGAATCGGATTTTGCTATACGAACACCCGGCTTTGTAGTGATGTAAACGTGTAAGGGCTTATCTTACAGCGTTAGAGTCCGTTTTACGTGTTCATTGTTTTGCGTAGACACGTTTCTGCGTTTCTTATATTTGGGTCACGGAGTTGTTCGATATATCGTTTTATTTCGAACACGTATGTTTGAGTACAAATGTTAGCTCGGAAATGGGTGCTTATTACGCAACTCATATAGACTATGTCTTAGATTAACAATTACAAAATTCGCACAATACTAAAGCAGCCTCTTTTTAATCTTAATTATTACAATATAATTCTCTCATGTTATAAATTGTCTGAATATTATAATTTCACTACGCACGAACAACATCACAACATAAAAGATGTATATCAATATAAGGTATATCCATATAAATCTTACATAAAAAAAAATCAGACAAAAAAGCGTGCAGATAAGATGCCGCGATATGAAAGTACCATTTAGCTGTTTTGACGTACACTTTCGTGTTGATTGAGACTCGCCGCCCGTGAGTATCTGCAGGGGATGCAAGCTTACGCTTTTAGTTTCGACAGCCGCTGAAATGAAATTCAGGTCACTGAAACCGCTACATTTCGTATATTATTCATTATTTATTCATTTATAAGTAATTTATACATTGGTATATATGGATAAAACATGTTTTGAAGACTATATTAAATAACTATAAAATGTTACGCCATTTTTTAAATAAAAGTAAAGTCTAAGTTACTCCTTATACAGCTTTGTGCCATTGAAAGTTTTATCAAAATCGGTTGAGCCGTTTCGGTGATAAGCCGAAACAAAGTGACGCACAGATGTAGTCATATATATATTTGGTAATAAGCTGTTATTCTGATATAATAATCAGACACTTCTGTTTATATGTATGAATAAGTATTAAAATAAAATGCTACAGATAATAGCAGCATCTGAAGTGTTGACGTACACTTTAGTGTTGGCGAATCCGCGGCGTTCAGAGTTATCTGTAGGGGATGCAAGCTTACGCTTTTAACTTCGACAGCTGCAAAGGAGAGATCTAGGTCGCTGAAATCGCATGTTCGAAATTATTTATTATTTATTCATTGATTCGTATATGATACTTAGAGAAGTACACATTTTGAATGTGTTGGTATTTATTATATATCTGTCGGCGGTAAATGAAAGAAAAACGCTAGGGAGATGATGTTGATATTTAAATAAAATGCTGCAGACGAAACTATCATTTGGCACTTTTGACGTACACTTTCGTTCGTGTTGTCTGACTTGACGCTCACAGGTATCTGCTGGGGACTCAAGCTCAATCTTTAAGTTTGGGCAGCCGCTTTATAAGAATCTAGGTCACTGAAATTACATACCTTTAGTATTTTATGTGTTACTAGCTGTGCCAGCGGTGTCACCCGCGTTTATGGTTAATATTATAAAGACTATTTCCGTCATACATGATTTCTATGTAACTTTAACCATTAAGGCTGCTCACGCGACGGAAGCTTAAAAAATGGAGTAACTTCTCCCGTTTTCCCAACATTTCTCTTCACTACTCTGCTCCTATTGATCGTAGCGTGATGAAAAGTATACCTGCCCAGGAGTATGAAGAATAATTGTACCAAGTTTCGTTAAAATCCGTCGAGTAGTTTTTGTTTCTATAAGGAACATACAGACCGACAGACAGACAGACAGACAGACAAAAATTTTACTGATTGCATTTTTGGCATCAGTATCGATCACTAATCACCCCCCCATAGTTATTTTTAAAATATATTTCATGTACAGAATTGACCTCTCTACAGATTTATTATAAGTATAGATTATTTATTCACTGGATTTCAAGTATATAGTAGCTATATTTGATAGACGCATACTAAAAATAACATTTAAATTCTGTTTGTATTTATTGAAACAATAATAACAAACTCGTTATGCTTTTACTATCGATAAAGAGAAAGCATCATACCAAAAACATATGATTAACTGGATTGAGGCACACTTGTGTTTGCGGCGGCTTAAATAGATATCTGCAGAGGAATTTTAGTATTAACAATATCTAGACAATATTTGCCTCTTTACTCCCTAGGTGTAAAGTCTTATAATTATGCATTTGCGTAAAAATATGCTTCAAACACAGACTAACTAAATCTTAAAATTCTTGTGCCGTATATTTATAATTATGTGATATGTGAAAAGCCTTACTTAATTGATGTAAGTAATTGTAGTGACTAGTAGTTAATTTCAATACATACATACACTTTTTTAATATTTTCTTTCATACTTATTTTTATTATTAATGGTGCTTATAGTGCTTTACTTCAAGTTATGCAGCACTAAGTTATTATGTTGCAAATGAAAATATTTGTTTCATTTCATAATGTACGTATTGCTTAAAGCCAGGTGAAATAAACACTAGTCACGCTTTATTACGCTACGTTAAAAGTGGGTTAGTTGATAAAATTCCGCAAATGAAAGCAACATTTCCCAGTTTTGACGTACACTTTCATGTTGGCAGAAGCTTTAGCCCGCGGATGATATCTGTAGAACGCGCATCCACGTTTTATTCCGGGCATTTGCTGAAGCTAAATCTAGGTTATTGAAAGTATATATGAGCTGCTAGTATTATTACATACTACATTGAGCTGCTAGTATTATTACGTATTATTACATACTTTTCTTTATTAGGTGACCAAAAACTTGACGTCCACATTCAGACAGAGAAATGTCGTCGTCGACTGGTGTACGTCTAAAAATAATGTCTATTTACATTCAGAAAAATAAGTAGTAGGTAAGTGACAAGTATAAAAGTATAGAATTACTAAATATTAAGAGAATTGGTTATTAAAATAGGAATAACAAAAGCTCTATCTATTATACAAATCATAGTCTGCCATCCAAACGCGTGAATTGGAAATATATTATTGTTTACTGAGCACAAAGGCTGGCGAAACTGTTATGACGTACGTACAATTTCGGGTCGAACGACCTTGAGGCTGCGGCGTTTGTCTGCAGGGGACGCCCACGCTTTAAACACAGATCTAGGTCACAAAATCGCCGCCTTCAATAGCGACGCGAAAAGGGCCGGTAAGTACTGACGTGCGTCAAATTACATCTCAATGGACTGAATTGGATAAGGTGTTGGGCTCACGTGAGATTGTTTTCAAAAGTTAATTAAATGTATTTTAATTTCTTTTCTAATTCACTATAACACGTATATTGAATTCGAAATTTTAAACTAGATTGTTCTCATAGATATAGAATGTTAATTGGTGATCGTAGACTACGTACTTATACCAACATGCCCGCAATCCCCGAAGGGGTAGTTTGAGTCCAAGGTGCAGTAAGCTCTTAACTCAAAATAAAACTGAGTCATGCTAGATGAAAAAAATATCAAAGAGCCGTGACAAGTTGGTATGTAGTTAGTTTGTCGCCTACACTATGACCGCATACTGAGCGTGAGCCTATACTAAATAATAAGATTAATATTGATATACAACAAAAAAAAAATCATATAATGATACTCATCAAATAGTATTGATAACATGTACCATTGACTTAACCAACTTTACAATGAATATTAATGAGTTCACTTACACTTTTCAACATTCATAAATTAAAAGTCTTATATAAACTCTAATCCTCGTAATATATAAGGAAACGTGAGTAACGTGTACACTGACACAAATCTCTTTATATTAAAGAAATTCGGAATGGCGCACCATAAAATTCTGGAGCGGATCTCGAGCAATAAAATAAATTATGACAAATCTATCCCGAATGCCATCTTCGAGTACTTACTCTTCTATCTGCGTTAAATGAGATTTTACTTTCGGGACCTCGACGAGTGTACGTGTTTTTTTTTAATGTTTAGTGAATGTAATTTAACTGGTTGATATTTACCATGAAAACTTGAAGTATATTTTCCTTGTCTAACGCATGCTTCCATTTTAACATACCTATTTTCATCTCATCAATCAACTATGATAGTGATAACTTTGACCTCTTATACGAATATTATTATCTACTACATGAACGTTATTAAACATATTATTTTAGAAGTGAAATATTATAGTCAATCTCAGAATTTTTTGCCATTAGAATTATTATGGAAAACATAAACTTTTTGCGAAATAGTAGTAAAAGAATAATTAATTCATTAGAGTCTTGAGATGAGATGATGAGATTTCGATTTTTTGTTTCAACTCCTGAAAAGATAAAATATGTAAAAAACACAGATCATAAAATAAAGATAAAAAATTATTAAACTACGCTGGTGTTTTTAAAACGAATACAGATAAATAGTAGATAGGAACTTCAATCTTTCCTAGAAACGGCCCGCTATTGTTCGTAAATTACTAGATTTTGGATTAAACGTACTTCAACTAAGTTCCAAAATAAATTGTCTGTATCAAATAATCAATGGATCAATTAATGTTATGCTCGTAATCCACTCATTGATATAATAATCTTAAAATTATTATATTATGTATAATTCAAGCACTATGCGTATCGTAGCATGCTACGAGAATCGTAGCTTCCGTAGCTACTATTAGTCAACAAACAATTTCGCGCGGACGTAGTTGCGGACAACAGTTAGTGATAGTTAATCATTTATAAGGTTATAGAGGATGATTTTCGTTTTTTTTTTATATTTGAGTATTTATGTTTATATTTTAAGCGTATAGTTTACATATGTCTTAGAGTTTGTAATATAGATCCCAAAATTTCGCACCAATAAATACCTTCCAACATAATGAAAATACCAACTCCACTCTAAAAGGAAAGTTTCCGATCCCGTATCTGAAGGGTCGAAGTCGATATTCTTGACACTAGTGATCGGCTTTAACTGAATTCTTAACTGTAATCGAAACTTGTTAGTTATATTATTGCTGATCTTTTATTGTATGTAGTTAAAAGTGACCTGATTTAAGAAAGTAAAAATTAAGAAAGTAAAAGATAAATATTGAATACACGTGCGTATACATTATAAAATGATTAAAATAGTATTATTATAAGTATTCATGACTATAATTGTGATAAATACGTTCCTAGAAATTAAAGGGGGTGGTTTATAAATATAGTACATAAATAAGGCAAACTAATAATGAAGGATATTTTAATATATTAAAACAGTTTGGAATGTAAAATTATCAGAATGCGATTAATAAATCTATCATATAAAAATTACTCTCTGCCAACCCCGCTAGGGAAGTGGCGTGAAGTTTAGTTAGTTAGTTAGATTTATATAAAAAATTTAAAAATAATCTTAAACCGTAACATATGCCAGTCACTACTTGACCCTGCTTCTGAGAGCAGAACTAACGTGTATCTTTTTTTTTTTTTTTTTTTTTTTTTTTTAGTTGGGGAAACTCCCACGAGCCGTCACCCTCTGCTCGGGGAAGCAGAGGGCGGTGTGTCGGACTCGAACCGACTAAAACCCCAACGTGGCCTCCAGCGGCGCAGTTCCGGAGGAGCCGGTATCCCCTGTCGGGACTATACAACAGCTCCTCCGGTGGTGCGCGTGCCGCGCTACGCGGCTCACCTCGCGCGGCGGTGGTCGATGCTGTGCAGCCCACGCCAGTCGTCGGATGCACAGCACCGAGCACGCGCGCGCGTCGAGACATGCCAGGCCACCCAGCATGTCTCAACTACTCCGCCCAGGATTCAGACGCCGATCGTCCCCGAGACCGGCGTCGTGGGCCCACTCTCACGCTGTGCCCTCTGCTAAGCCAGAGGGCACGCGGAGAGCGTCTCGCCAGGGGGGGCCGCCTTCCACCCGGCGACCCAAATTGAGGGCAGAGCCCTGTCGTCGCGGAGGGAGAGCATCGAGACGCTCAATCCCTCCGCGACCCACCACAACGCGACCCAGCGCGCCCCTGTCGGGTTGCCGAGGATAGGGAGGCGAGCAACGAAACACTCCGCTCCTCCTCTTCCTCGGCAACCCTGGTCCGGCCGCAAGGGCTATGGCCGTACGGCTACGGCCGGACCGCCGCAACTGCCCGGCTTGCCAAACGTGCAGTCGCGGCTCACCTCGGGGTCCCTCTTCGCTTCAGCCCTGCCATGGCAGGGCCTACTGAGCCCCCCCGGTACGACAAACCGAGGACCCCGGCGGGGGGGAGAACTAACGTGTATCTAGGTCAAAATACTTAGCCCTTGTTAAGTCACGGCCCGCTTTAAAAAAACTACGTAACATGGTATATCTAATGAATATTAAAAAGTGCTAATGCAGACGCTGGTATTCATCAAATAAATGTGGAGGCAGTATTAGCTGTCAAATGCGTATTGTAGTGTTTTTATTGACTGAACCGTTGGTCGAATGTTTCATGCGATGAACATGGACATTTGTAATCGAGTCATGGATGTTTATAAACGTATTTAAGTATGTCTATCCGTTTACCTGGTATCCATAGCACAAGCCTAAGCTTAGTTTGGTACTAGGGAGTGTCAGTCTGGAGAATTTATTTATTTTATTTATTAATTTATTTATAATTCATCTGTTGATAACTAAGTTTTAAGGATGTACTTGTACTCTAGTACTACTCTACAAAATATACGTATATTTTGCAGGGTAGTACGCGAGTATATAGATGTATTGGGTGAATTAGGTTTCTTAGTTTTATTATGATTCCATATTATCAATAACCTTGTAAGTGTTGAAACGGCCTATGATTGAGTAGAGTTTCTATAAAGCCATTGTATAACTTTGAAGAAACTTCGAAGTCTATGTTGATTTAATCAGCAAAATTGATAGACTCAGGTGAATGTTCTAAAATACGCAAACTAGTTGCTATTTCAACGTATTCCCTAGTTGTTTGATTTGTCTAAGAGTGTCTAAGAGCGAGAAAGTAGGCCAGTTCGATTCGCCGGCACCTGAGTGTTAGAAAAGTTTATTTTTACCCACAAATGTTTTCCTTAAAATACGAGCTACCTGGGAATTGTAGATATTAATGATTCAGAATATCAATGAGATTTTTTCGGCTACGTTATTTATTTGGTTTACGCCTACCGAGACCTCAAGCCTTTTTTGTCTGAATCCTTATATATATGGTTCGGGGATAGAACGCCGTAATCTTATCGAGTGCTACTGGAAGAAATTTATGTATAGTGGTAGGTATTCTTTAGCCTTAATATGGATAGAAAAACAAAGGAACAATAATGGATTGTACTGACTATTATTTATTGCAAACTTAAGAAATTGGTAGGATGTTTTTGAGAAATATTTAGAGTAGGTAGATACAGAAAGTTTGAAGCAGAGAGCGATACTATTCTTCTATTAAAAAAAAAACAATTTAAAGAACTATTTGAATTTCTTAGGATCTTAATATTCAGCTTTAAATCAATCATTTATTGTACCTAAATCAAGTCAAAATCATTTGTTCTACTCAAAATTGGAGAAAATAAGGCAGCGTGCCCATTCCACAAAATTGATTCCGGAAATAATTATTTCGTAGTAAACAACTACAACATACCCTATTGTTTGATTTACATTTGACGTTAGGACAAATTCGCGCGAAACAGATAGCTATTGTATTTTACAAGTATCACGCAGTGGCTCATCGAATGTTGACTCAGACGAGTTGTCGCTTGTTTTGAGCAAGGGGGCGTTTCGTACGCACCGTCACGGGCGCGGCATTATAGAGATACGGCGCGGCATAAATTTGCCACGTGGATCTGTGAACTAAGTGGGCTTTTATTTGTTACGTCACGCGCTGTGGGTGGTGCGGTAACTTTTACACCTATGACTAGTCGATTACATGTTATGTGACTATTACGCGATTATTGAGACTGTTTACCTATACATATATATTCCACATGAATCTGATGTAATTTCTGACGCATAGCAATATGTGACATTACCTTCGTCACGTTAGAGACAAATGTAAATCCGGTTTTGCTCTCATTCACAGTTGACACTTACTCAACTATGAACGCTATTTAGGTAGTAGATCTCAACAAACGCAAACATGCATTACGAAGAGACTCATCGATTGTTGACACAATCGAGTTGTCACTCGTTTTGAGCGGGACGCTTCGTACGCACCGTCACGGGCGCGGCATTAAAGAGATATGGCGCGGCATAAATTTGTCGCGCGGATTTGTGGGCTTTTATTTGTTGTTACTAGTTCTCGTATACGACTTTACGCGTAGAATTCACACTGCCACACTGCCATGGAATGTTTAATATAATATGATTTGCCGTTTCGTTTATTTACAAAAAGTCAAGCTTCAAACAACGGCATTAATGCCATTTTGCCAATGTGTTTAAGATTTCGATAAACAACCCGCCTGATACAAAGGCAGCTCTATTAATAGGGTGACACAACAAAAAATAATATAAAACAACATTATATTTTTACGTAAGTACTTTTACAATATTACTGAAAATTAATAAATGAGGTATAAGTATCATAATTCGTAAATGACAAAATAATTGTTTAAAAACCACGATATGACAAATGGACTCGAAAAATTTAACAGACAAAACATATTAATAAGAACAGTAACCTCTGTGATAATGTGTACCCACATCAATGACATGTGGTATTAGCTGTATTAAAAACTATCACATACACAGTGCTGATTTAAAAGTAGCAAATAGCCTTTTCCTTTTAACCTCGTTCCATTAAAACTACAACCTTCCGAACTATGAAAATTTAACGAAACGCCGCCACAAAAGGAAATTGCAATCGCGCATGGGCGTGCCAACCCTTTAACTTTACAGAGTGAAATTCTCCTAGCCCGTAGAAAAATAGGTTTAGCTGGAAAGTGTTCTCCGCCGTATTTATAATATATGAAGGTGTTAGAACCGAGCGATACGACCAGCTACTTTAAACTACGGTTTTCTTTGAAACGATCTTTTTCAATGATGTAAATTTTGCTACGATAAAATCTTACGTAATTCAAGTGGTTTTTTTATTAAATTAGCTAGACATGGCATTAGTTGTAATGTCATAAAGAAAAAAATACGCCAAATACATAAAAAAAATCATATCTTTTTGGCAAGGATCTTCGCAATTGTTCATAAAATCTCAATTTCAATAAAGCATATTACTTACTGACTTATTTAATTAATGCTGCACTAGCTACCATTTTAAAAATGACAATTCTTTTTTACGTCTCAGTCATGTCTCATACCATTTTCATTCAAAATCTTCATAATCTTTAATTTTTCAATATCTATACTTGTAATTCAGTAGAAGGAATGTTATAAAAAAAATAAAGGTACAGGCATTATAATGTACATGCCGAATATACTCGTAATATGTATGTTTATGTTCATTCCTCCCGCATAAGTCACTATTAAAGAGGTAAATCAATATGCATTGATTAATACAGTAAACAGTAATACAATAAACTAATTTGGTTGAACGCTCAGGGCGTTAACAGAATTACCAGTCACATTTCTAAGTTAAGCTTTTAATTTGGTCCCTGTTAATTCCCTGATTGGACCGATTTCACTTTGAAGTAATTACAAGTCAATGATGCTACAGAATTCATTTAGACGGCAATCATAAGATTTGCACAGTTTACTCTTTCAGTGTTTGGTATCTTTGAAAATTCACGCTAAGTACTGAAATGGAACGTGATTACAATCCTGTGTATACTCGTAGTTCGTAAAAAGGCGGCAAATGAAAACGTGAGTAAAAGGCGAGTAAAAAAAGAAGTCAAGTGCGAGTTTGATTGACGCTATGGTATCGTAAAATATTATTACACCAAAAAATAAACAAACATTTTATCAATACTATTAAATAATTGGTAAAAGAATTGTGCGATTTTTTATAAAGATTGTTTTATTTTCAAAACGCTGCTTTCCAAAAAAAAAAAACAAATATAAGTTACATATAAATGTTAATAATGGCAAACCCTTCTGTATTCCAATGTTTATTAAAGTTGATAACAAAACTTACGTACATTGATCTACTTCCCTAGAAGTTGTTTTGCTATTTATGTTATGGAAATCGAAATCAACGAAGATACCACAGACTTCCAGTCCCAAGACAAATACCGGTAATTACCTGGTGCCCGAGGATCGAACCCGTACTCCTTGCGCTTGACACAATCAGAGCTGTCAAATTGAGGTAAGGAACCCAAAAAATTCTTCAGTACGCACAGATAAGCTCGGCGTTACCTGTCCCCATTCCGGTCACGTTAAAGATATAATTTCCCAAAAAGGGGTGATTGTAAAGCACTCAAGTATTCGGTCCGTCTGGTGGCCATCAGATTCGTGCCTCGCGGACGCAAAGAGCCACTAAATGAGTTAACTTTCCCCATTTATACTCACATTATTCCTATTAACTTCGTCGTCACTCCGGAATATGTACCCACTTTTGAGTGTGCCTGCTAATTACAGGTACCTCCATTAACGAGTTATATCGCTCAGTCTAATCTCGTCTTGAGAACTTGTTTAAATTGAACGGGGTTAGGGACGGGGATCTTGTGATATGAATTGAAATGACAGTCTTAATAACGGTTAAGTATTTGCGAAAAGGTCTATTGCAGTAGTTGTATCGTTGGATGGCTATAAGAATGAAGTAAAATTAAGCTGATTGAAACATAGGTGTTGTTTTAGGACTTCACTGAAACTGTTAAGACACAGTCGTGTAATTAAAACTTTCAAGTAACGAACATTAACAGCGGTAACGTATCGGATAAAGCCGGGTAAACTTCACCTACTAGTTTAGAATTATTCGATAACAGTTTTAACAGCCACTACTTATACAGTTTAATCCTAATAAAATTACAAATAAAATTCATACACAGTATTCAACTATTATTTAATTCTCATAGAATAAATTATAAATAATTTACAAGTATTAAAACACAACAATTATGTATCTTACATTATTTAAAAGTACTACTAATGCAACCGTTTTACTGTCTACTAAACTATTTTAACGCATATCCTCGTAGAGATCCGTATTTTAAATGACTCGCAACAAATAAAACATGCTGTTTGCGTGACGAGACTTATGAAACCTTTGACCACATTAGTACATTGCCCTCGGAGCCAGACCGGGTCGTAGGATAAAAAAATAATGAAACATACACTAACGCGCCTTTTCCTCATGACGTACCTACTGCTCTAGATTTTCTAATTGAAAACGCCGGGTGATGCCTCCGTTGCTTATTAAGCTAGCTACAGCATACAGTATCTTCCGTTAAATTAATCATGAATGCAAACAGGCGTGTGCTAGGTCCTCCGACGGCTTTAATACAAATGTTTTATGCTAATTTAATTTGTAATCTGTGTACGCACCGCTTCATTTAAAAGTTAACGTAGTAGGTGGCTCTATGAGGAATATATTATTCTTGATAAATATGATTGTAGGATAGTGATGAATGGATAAATTTATTTTTAGTTTGTTAAGTACGCATTAGTGGAAATGTATTTTATATAGTATGCGTTTATTATTTAAACTTGTCAATGTACAATTAGATCTCAATTATGCATAATCAATCAATACTATGTATGCATATGAAAAATCTCAGATTATTTGCGAGTGATTGTGTATGAAGCCAGGACCTTCTTTCTTTATGATGTATCTCTGAAGAAGTAGACATTCCATGTCAAGTCATATCACGAAGTACAGAATTAATTACGTATTTGTTATTTTTATAAGCAAGTGAGGTGTGTGAGGATCTTGCCAAAGTTGTGAATATTAATTGTAGAGCTCTAGTTTTACTTTCAAGTAAGTAACGATGTATTCAATTTGTACGTACATATTATGCAGGTATCTTCCTAATTCTAAATAAGAATTGAGACTTTATTAAGTATTGTTTGAAAATAAATAAATTCAACAAGGTTTAGAAACACTAAAGGATAAGTTCATATTATGTATATAGGTACATATTTTTTAAATCGAATTTGAAATAATAGCCCTGGATATAATTGATATTGTGTTGTATTATGCTAAAAATAATATGAACGGAATAACAATTACGCCTCTTATTGCGTGATCCATGACATTTTTCTTCGGGTTTCCAAGCCATATCACTGAATAATAAATTATATTATTACACTGTTTCCGGGTAATATCCGTAATTAAGGGCTTATTACAATCCCCATAGTAACAGTGTAGGGTCAAGAGAGGGTAACAAAATACGTACGTAATATTAATATATCAAGAAAGACCGACTGCGTATATAAAACAAATTTCTTAATATACTTAAACTAAATTTACGAGTGAAAAGTTACAAAAATAGTTCTACAAGCTGAATCTAAAAATGTATGGAAAGAATGTTTGTTTTTTAGTAATTTCTACAACTAACACATTTATTTTAGGCACATTGTAAAGGAGTTTACAGGTATGAAAGATAACAGTTTATTAAAAAAAAACTTGAATATTTGTTTTCAAGAAGGGTACTTAATTTTAATCTAATCTTCCCGTAGCTTCATCAAATTAATTTGTATTTTTTTTTATTTTCAAAGAGGGCCAGATAGGCCAGTTAGGCCTTTATCTGGCAGGTACAGCAGAATTTTTCATAAACGATTTTCTATACTATCGAAAAATGGTTTTCACACACCCGCAATATTTTTTAACAATTTATCCAACGATACCCCACACGATAGGATAGATAGACAAGGGTAAAATAAATCACTCCACTTTGTGTGTTATTATTTTACCTAGGGGTTTTTTAAAGATGTTGTTTTAGCATTTTATTTGTGTTACTCATCCAATACATACATAAACTATAAAAAGCCTTTATATTGTTGTATATTATTTATTGTTTTTTTTCGCAAATATAAAAAAAAAATTGAGCATAAAAGGTATTAGGTATATTGTAGCCAACACAAGCAAAGTTATGGATTTCTAGAACAGATAAGATCATGATAAACCGCGGACAAAAAGAAGCACGCACATGGCGCAACTAAATAACTTCGTTTTTTGATTAACTACGGAACGCTAAAACAAAGATTTATATTACCGTGTTAAAACTTCAATCAACAAAATACCAGTATGACATACCCATTGAAAACGTTAACATCACGACATGCATTGTGAGTGAAGTTAGCATCCATTCAGATGAATTTTTCGTTCACCAACGTTTTGTAGCGGACATGACAACAACAATAAATAAATTATTTAATTTCAATTCATCTATCCACTAACGCATTCAATATATCTGCGCTTTTCATTTAGCATGCCAATCGACGCATTCATCGTTCTTTTCAAGGTTCCATTTTGATAAAAAAATTGTTGTGGCATGGCAGAAATATCACGCGTTCGGGATATTGTGTGGTATCGGCATGCAATGGACCACACGTGTTTTTATGTAATGGAGGATTACGAACGTGACAGGTGGGAGGTGATAGGTATATCTCTACATTATAATCTTCAAGTACTTTTTGAAGTTTCGGATTAAAAAACACTATTTTGCATTAATCAGCTCGTTGGTCAAAACTTTAAAAGTTTAATTATGAAAACTACTATGAAATATGAATTCATTTTATTAATTGCTTAAATATTTTACAATACATTCGAGTTTGCTATTATGAGATATCCGCTTTTCTATATACCTATATTTTTTATGTTCAGTATAAAGCCAGAATATGCTAAAACCTTTAGTTTGGCAAGCCTGTTTTAATCCTGAAGCTCAATTATTCTTTTTATTAAGATACTATTCTAGACAAAACACAAAAATCAGACAAATGGTTATATACCCAGCAGAATTTTTCAAACGTTTAGGTTTTCTCAAAAATGAGTCTTATAATCACCTTTTGTAAGTCCAGATGGCAGTAGTGCATAATCATGTGTCTTATGTTGTTTTTAATTGCTAAGTCCCCCATTAACGATATTTTTGCATAAAGACAAGTTAATACATACATAACATGACGTATAATCCCCGATAGAGTCAAAGGGGTAGCAAGCCCCTTTAACCACACTCTGCCAAAAATTAAACTGGGCTGCGTTAGATGAAAAATTGTGAAAAAGTATGACGTAGTGATAAGCGGCCCCAACAATTTACTAAATATCTACAAATCCTCAATAGATATTATTAATGTTGGAGTACCTCAAGGAAGCATAATAGGACCTTTATTGTTTATACTTTATATTAGTAAATTACCGGATACTACTATGACTGCATTATTTTTGCTGATTACGTGTCGATAGTTTTCCATGTAAATACCCCAAGACTTATAATGACGACATAAATAATGTTATATTTGAAATAATTAAATAGCTGAAGATGAGCAATTTGTATGTTAATCTAAATAAAACAACCTATGTACATATCATTAATAGAAATGGCAAAAAACGCGATTGCAATGTTATATTTGGCAATCACGCTATAAAATAATCTCGCCAAATTTCATTAGTATTTATATTTATAAATTTATTTTAATTGGTTGAATATTTTGATTGCTATTTAGCTACTTATCAAAATATACAACAAATTAAATAATGACATTAAGTGTCTACCTCTTGAGCCATTTAAAAGGAAATTAAGGGCCTGGTTAGTGCAAAACTCGACTCAGTTAAAGAATATTTAGTTTTCTCTTAAAAGTCTGCATAATGATTCTGATGTCTACAAATGCATGTGTGAAATATTAATATTGTATAAGCTAATTTGTAATTAATGTGCATGCCAGTCAAGTCAAGGTTAAACAGTGTTAGGCGTCTAAACGCGTATATTTGTAAATGGCCAAGATTATCAAGCCAAGATGAAAATCGAAGATATGTATAGAATATACTTACTTAGTTTTGTCCCATGTTGGTGTGGGATTTAAAAGAATATGCATATTGTGTTTCTTGCCTAGCATTTCATAGAAGGCGACTTATAGTATATCGGATGGTTGATGTATGATTGTACAGGTGAGGAGCTAGCCACTTCTCACAATTTTTTTCAATTTTCCATCTAACCCAGTCCTCGTCGCTAGTGGCTAGCTCGTCGCCCACACAATCACATACCCAAAACCCCATATGCTATTAGTCGCCTTTTACGACATGCTAGGCAAGAAACACAGACAGAAAAACAGGACTGACAACTAATGTAACCATTTAGTCGATCTTGTTCTGATTTCACATGAGCCTTCTCCATAAGAGTTTGTCAACCAAGATCTTAGGCAAATTTACCTTTTTGTAACTAGATTATCCCATGTTGGTCGGGGACTTAAAAATAATGTACCGACTGTTTTCCTTGCATGTCGTAAAATGACACTAGCTGGGTACCTATTGGATTTGTGATTAAGCAGTGTAGGTGTTATCAATTTATCACTATTTTTCACATTTTTGTTTTCGGCTGGAAGCGGTTGAAAGACCTTACTGCTCTGAGGACGTGGCCCACCTATTCGGTTTGCGGATTTTAGATTAGATTTAGATTGCGGGCGATATATTATGTATGTAGCTAAATTACATATTCCTGAGAAGCCCTCGCAAATATGGAACAAAGTGTAATAGGGACGTCAAAAACGGATCATTTTTGCCTGTTGCAGTATTCCTGAGTTGGAGAGCGGCCAAGTCATATCTTAGGTAGTAAACCTGCCCCGAATCTGATCCGGTTTTGAGATCACACTTGCCGATACTAGGTTGTTCCAGAAATATTCAATACGCCAATTTACCTGGCCTGACTGTGCTGATTTACATAAAATATTTATGGAGCTAAAACGTTTACTGTTTATGGACTGACCAGCTTATCTTAAATAAAGATCGGTTAGCCAAAATAAGTTTCTATACATAAAGTATAGGGGTTGTAGTTGGATTCTATTCTATAAATCTGTTCCGCTGCTTATAAGTGATAGCAGAATTAACAAACAACAATTTTACAAAACACGCTTGTGAAAACCATGCTTTTTATCCAGTGTCTAGTTTAAGGAGAAAAAAAAAACTTTATTTTTTTTTAAGTGCAAAAAGTCAGGTTAGTATTCCAAACAGATCAGCTTTTACAACTTAAGGATTTCTTTTTATGACAACTAGAATATTAAAATCACTTCTCTAATAGTTAAAGTACTACTCAGTTTCTCCATAACAATCGAAGATAGACGCAAAGTTACCTAAAAATAACAAAAATATCTAATCAGTAAACCAAATGATACATAATATGTATATTTTAAATTTTTTGTTGTTTAGAGGATTTTATTTATTTTTAGATATGTCAGCCCCATCATACTTTAATTCCTTATTAATCTAAGACATGAGTGGAGAATTATTGATGTTTTATTATCATTTCAATTAATGATTTTACTTCGTAACTCTGCGGGTCAACTAGTACTGATAAAAATGCATTCATATCTTTTTATCTATGTTAAATTGTCTCATCAATGATTCTCTTTTCGGTTCGTATTTAACACATTCCATAATATAATAAGCTAGTAAAGCCGCTAGTTTCAATGTACTTAGTGGTACTCAAACTTCCAGCAAGCATTAGGATTATTCTCATTACAACCCGCGTCATCTAGTTAACCCGCTCTGTCGAGGATTATAACCACGGAACAAATATTGAGTGGAAGTGCCAGTGGGCGTGGCAGTGAAGCCACAATCCTGCTTAGTAACGCAGGGCTACGCGTAGACTGTCTAAATGTACACCTTATTTCTACTACTGTAAGGGTTATAATTGCTCCACAAAAGTACGACGCCATCTATTGACGACACGAAAAAAATTCTTAACCTTTGAACTTGGATTACAAAGGTCTTAACTACTTTTTACAGATAAAGTAAATTAAACCATTTTTATAAAAATTAAGGGTATGTTTTTTGATGTAGGACTAATCAGATAAGCTATTTTTGACTAAAAATAGAATGGTCAATCCTGCTCATTGCTTAGCTGTTGTTTAGTATGTTATTATTGGCGTATTTGCATAAGTTTAGTTGGTTTCATCGGTTCTCATTTTAATTTTGTGGGATGCCACTTCTACTAGTTTTTTCTGTTCTATGATTATAACAGGACATATACTTCATATGCATTATATGGTATGGTAAGTTATAGTAGTAGAGGACTGTACGCGGTTTAGTGGTTGTGCGCCGTTTCAAACATGAATACCCGTGGGTACGGCACACGGAAGGGATGTTTTATGATGAACTAGGTTTAGGCGCGGCTCTGCTTCTATAACATATTTGAAATGCCATATATTCGGTCATATTTCTAATTGCCGCTATTGTTAACGTGTTGTTGAATAGGTGCACGTTGCGATTTAGATTTTAAAGGAAGCGTTTGTACTGCATATTTGGTAGATTAAAATTACACAGAATGTAATTTACCTTGAACCGTTTTTTTAAATGAGCATTTATGCAAGTTAGTTATTGTTATTCCTCTTAATCACTTTTAATATTGTCATCAGCACATTAAATCGATTTATTATGTATAAAGTGCCTAAATTAATCTTATAAACTAAAAAAACAACACATGATCACATGTTACGCTCGAATAGCCAAAAAATCCTTTGTCAGAGCACAAACCAATTTCTAAACACATTTCGCCACAAAAGCTGTGTAACCGTTTTCAGTGTCCGTTATTTATTTTTCAGCGATCATGGATGCCGACATAGAAAATAAAAGCTCAAAAGCTATGACGCGATAATGGTAAACGAGCACTCAGTTTCAAAGGAAACACCCCAAAACAGATTGGGAGAGTTCTAATTTGGCAATTTTTCCTCCCGCCCCAGAAAATCGAGTTTAAATAATGCAAAACCGGTGAATGCAGCCCGGCAAATTTCCTGAAAGAAGCACTGTGTTATACGGCTCTTTATAAAATAATTTTCAATTTAAAGCACCCGTATAGATATTTTAAAATTCCCATCTGAAATCCAGTCTGCTTTAGGTCCATATGGCTCATGAATAATTCAGACATACACGGCTTGTCCCGCCTGCCGACATGCATACACATATGTTATGTAGGTTACCTGTGCACTGAAAGACATTTATGTATGTCACAGACAAATTGTTAAATTTACCGCATTGCAAACAGTCTAGTGCAATCACGAAGTGCTTGAATGCATCGTTTTATATCAGAAGTCTTCGGCTTGTACATAACTTAAATAATAGTAAATAAAATATGATTTTGTTATCTTACGAATTCATACTATATTAAAGCAAGCCTTATAATATACATAGTTTCATCACATGTAATATTACCCATATATTGCAGAGTGACCAAACTGTATTTTATATCACCCACCACATTCAGCCAAAAATAAAACTGGGCTGGGTTAGATGGAAAATTGTGAAAAAGTAGTGACAAGTAGCTAACTTGTCTCCTACACAATCACATACCCAACCCGAGATACCATTATTCGCCTTTTACCATGTACCATAACGTAAGTAAAATAAAATATTTGTCTATCTCGTGACGATCATCTGATGTGTAGGCTCTGAAATAATAAAAATAACTTTTTATTCTATTTAGCGTTCAATATTTTCGTACGTACCTATGTCACTGATTACAGCAGGATTCAATTCAACAAAATAAAATTCTAACTCTACGTAGTAAATGCGCGCTCACAAAAATGGAAATACATAGCCTGGAAATCGGTTTAGATATCCGCACTTTTCACCAAACTTTTTTTTTATTTTGTTCATCTTGTTATGGCTGTTTTATATTTGTACAAACACCTGGATGGAAAAACGATTTGTAAAATGCAAGATTAATATAATAAAACACGTTAAAATTTTGATTCGTTAGCGTGAATTGACATAAAATAGGTATACCTAAGTCAGAAGCATAATATGATATAAATCTTTAAATATACATAGTTGTAAACAGACCCGTTAGTCGAGTGGTCAAAGACCCTGGCCACAAAACTATGGTTTGAATCTCGCTAGAGGCAAATGTTTCGTGTGATGAAAATGTACATTTGTACTCAAGTAATGGATGTTTATAAACGTATTTAAGTATGTCTATGTCTATCCATTCACCTAGTATCCATAGGACAAGTATAAGCTTAATTTAGAACTAGGGAATTGGTGTGTCAGTCTGGATAATTTATTTATTTAAAGTTAGTTAAGTAGATGTATTACAATGTGACGGTTTTGCAGGCCTGGCTAAAACATGTACAAATAAAATCTGAAATTATTCAACTTGCCGCTTTACACTTACAGACTTTTGGCTAGCCAGGGCAAGTAGTGACACTGTTTATGGTTAGATATGTTGAGAGCTTAAATATAATCAACATATTTATGAAGTCAAGGTATATAATAATAATAAAATTAATGAAATATTCGGCTCCAATTTATTCCAATTAACTTAAATTGTAGTCAAATAAAGGGGATGTCGATTTGAAATTATCAGTTAGACCTCTAACTGATATATTTTCAAATTCTATTTCTATTTCTGTATACCTATACAGGACACTGGTCTAACTATTGAGCTAAGCTAATGCCATAGATAATGTCATACATTATTTACCTATAGATAATCAAAAAACAACTAACTATTCTTTACTGAGTATGCCAACCGATATAAAGCAATCTTTATTTAATTACTTCCTCTTTGAACCTAACCTCTTTTATTATTTAAAAAAAATGTAATCGGCCATCTACGTCACACTGTATACCTAAAGTTTAAACAACCGCATTCTTGTTCCCTAATTTAAAATCACAACGTAATACCTACTACAAAGTACGAATATTAAAGCAGCGTGCCACCGTGAATTGAAGGAATTATAACAAACCCCCCCCATCATTCATGGTACACTCCACACATTCAGGTTAACCAAAGTTGCTCGTGACACTATTAAAATTCGTAAAGCTGCCACCTTGTCGCATTTTGTTGTCAAGGGTTGGGTTCTTTATACGCGAGCTTTTGAAACTGTTTTGTACGTGAAGGGTGAAATACGCAAGGTGTGCTAACTCAGCATTGCCCGCAATAGCCACTATGTACTGGCAAAGTCTAAAACGGTTGTGTGGTATTGTTGTCCGGGATCGGTTTTCCGGGGCTATTATCTTATTCTTAGATGTAATCTTAGAATATGGCGATCATTATTATACATATAACTGATAATTTGATACCTTGATGGAGTTTAATATTATTGGTAATATTACTCATTTATTGATTATAAACTCAAACATACACTAATTGTGACGCACTCGTGATAGGCAAATGTAAGGTCGGCAACGCACCGGTATTAATTATGTTTCTATACTACCGGTGATATTACCGGTACTTGCTATTTTTAATTATTTATAAATTTGCAACACTATTGCGTGTCATACACAGGCTTACTCATTCAAATTCGGTTGACCAAGGGTAGGCAGGAACAATGTCATTATAATTCGTGAAGGTGCCGTTTTGTTATAGTCGTTAGAATCCGGCTAGCGTTGTGAAAAAATGGCTTTCTGAAATAATTTCAATGTTTAGTTTAGAGAGGTCGATTGAAGATATTTTGTCGTTGGATTTTAAAATAATAGTATAAATTAATAATGAGAGAGACAACATCACATACAATTAGAGCTAAGTAGCATAAGGTACTACGGATATCAGAATCAACAGTGGTAACACAAATAATTACTTAAACACTAGATTTTACACCCAGACACAGAGCAAACATACGTATTCATCACATGAATATTTGTTCTGGATGGAAATCAAACCCACAACCCAATATGACACATGATAGAACCATTATTGACTGCGCCATTGAGCCATTTCAAATTAAAATTAACTTATTAAAATTGAAGAGCATTACCACATTGGTTCTCTGGTTTAGACTCCATCCATGAAATCATCAAGAGAAATAGTTGTTTTTGAAATAAGTAGAAAAGGACCAGACAAAGGTCCTTCGTTATTTTTTCCATAAAGCGGAGATGCAATATAATCTATCTTTTTGTGGTATAGGTTCTCTCGATGGCAAACTAAGGTTATTAAAAATTCTAAATCCCAAGAACATTTGAATGCCCTAATAAACTTTTATAATTTCCCACTTATACCCAAAATAACTGTTCCGAATCAGAGCACCAATACTCAACTAAAATAAAGCAAAGAAAGAAAACGTCTTCGCAAATAAGTCTATTGTCGCTCACAAATAAAATGGTAGAAATACGGCATAAACACATTACTGAAACATGAAATTCATCTCGGCAATGGCTTTCGACCTGGGGCTGTGCGCTCCCTGAATAGGGTCGTTTCACCCTGAGGGCGGCCAAGCTTGAGAGCCGGATCGTCGTGCAATTCATTTGTAGCTTTATTATTTAATTTTATTGGCTTGACACTGTAATGCCATGACCTTAGTAGCGCGTAAGCAGAATAACAATCACGTGGTTTAATTTTTCCTGCGATTGTTTACTTCTATTGTCTGTCGTACTATAAAATTTTGGGAGTCGAAGTTAACTACTAGGTATTTTATAAGAATTTTTAATGTATTTAAAATCTTAGTAACTGCTAAAAAATGGTAGCATCGTATGATTAAAGCAATGAAGTTAGGAGGCAAGTGGCATTTTCTAATTCAAGTTCTGAGACTGTTTTCATTTATTTTAGCAATTCAATAAATATTACTATTTATTGGAACTGCCTGGATCACATTATTGAGCCGGTTCTCATTTAAACTTTAGGTGTTACACCCAATATCTTCAAGTTAAACGCATTGAAACAATGTAGAACACTAAAGCGTTATTAATTCGGGCAGTTAATTAAAGTTCTCATATCTCCATATACGAAATTTAATTCCCGAGAGACACCTGATAACATATTCTTTGATGGACAGAATTTCACGCGAGAGAATTTCCAGACAATGAGAAAAGATATAGAATATGTATTTTTATATAAATAATGGCAGGAAACTTGAGGTAAGAGTGGCAGGCTTCATGTAAATGAACTTTGTGAATCATTCTACAACGCCCTGTTTTATTTTATCCCATAATAATGACCACAACACTCAAATAACGATAGCAATGACACTCCAGCGCGATTCAGATATCCAGCCAAGATGTTTGAAGGCAGTGCCAATTTTAATCGATTGGGACCTTCGTTCAGTGACTGTTTTAGAGCCTCCAAGCGCCCTCCCCGAGCGAAGGCCTGTAGCATCTCGCCCATTTTGTATAGGTATGTTGTTAATCTACTAACATTATAAATGAAAGAGATAATAATAACTGTATATTTATATAGATACATAATAAGAATGTAGATACATACATAAACACCTGGGTAAATTGTTGCGTGCCAATGGCCTATTAATCAATAACTGTCGAAACTTGTATCACGAGTGCTCCCTTCGAAATAATATCCTATAATGATAGGTTATATATCAAAGGGATAATGAGTTAATCGAATCAAGCGTCAGTTTATGTCTAATATGAGTTATTTCGCTGTCAAGTGCCCTAATAAGTTGAGAAAATATTTATTACGCAAAATATTTACAGTAATATATTTGATACCGTTTTGAACGTAGATATTATACACTTACATACCTACATTTATTATAATATCATATAACACTGGGTGTAAAGACATTATGGTTTTTTAATTTTTTTAATCATAACTTCTTGTTTAGCATTTGATGTGTATTTTCTTAATACTGAGGAAACAAAAAAAAAACAAAAATAACCTCAAAATTAAACGAAATACATATATATATATATTTTTTTGCGGTATCAAACTTAAATTTCTTATTCGTTTCATATTAAAATTATTTTTCAATATAATACGGTAATATTTGTTACCCAATAAGCGTAGGAATTATTTGTCGGATATAATTAAAAGTAAAATAGACGAGACAGGCATTAATAACAGAATTATTCTACCTAAAATATTTAATTGTTTGTTTACGTCTTCAGAAATACAGTTTTTAATTTTCTTTTACTTTCATTGATGACCATTTACATTGAGGTAAAAAAAAACATAGCCTACAAAAATGTCGATTAATTTTATTAAACTCGTCATTCACACATTTTAAATAATAAGTCACGTAAAATTAACTTTTAATGATGTAACTAACGAAAAACTTTAACTTATGGTATAGGTACAAATAATTATAGGAAATCCACCACATACATTTAATAAAGGAATTTTCACGCAAGTCTCCCGAAGAATATTATTTGTTCAGTTTAATTTACATGAAAAATGGTCAGGCTATTTAAACACTAAATAGCCATTTTATTGTAATATTGTCCCCACCGTTCATATCCGTTGGACCGCATGTAAATAAAACATCGTAATTGCATTTTTGCTCCTTTGATAAGATAAAAGACACATTTTAATGTCATTATTTACAGCAGGAAAATGGGCTACGGAATATTCACGGAAATGACCTTTAGCATTTTCGTGACCCGAGAAGGCTCGTGGGTAATTGTTTTGTAAAAAAATAAAAATACAATTTTATCACCACGACTTCTCAAACCTCTGATGCCTATCTATGAATAATGACCCTAGACTAAATTGTTACCTATCTTCATTTTTATTCTGAAATATTTACCCAAGTATAAGTGTATACTTGTGTTTTGTCAATTTATGATGACATTCCGGGGCTAATATTCCCAGTATCTTCTCTAAATTATCCCCCAAAGTCAAGACACTGTCAATTTTAATGAAATGTAATAAATAAACTGATGCTTAAATATTTATTTAAGTAGTAAAACTAGAATAGTGGGATATAGAATAGTTATAATAGTTTAAATGATTGATTGTGGCTCAAATAAGCACAATCATTTTGACACTGAGTTAATGTATTAATATGATAACAATAAAGTTCAAATAAACAACTTGGACTGTAAGTTAATAATATTATGTTGTTATGGACTATAGTTAACGCGGAAAAAATATCCCTAAAAGTTTCTACTTTTTGGTATATTTTTTCCGCGATAGTCATGACCAAAGAAGGAATTTTAATAAAACAGAGCTGCGAGCGAATGAATTTTCCTTATAAAAAAAGTCATGTGAAAATATCCGCAAATTGTATCGCTACAGTTTCCCAAAGATATATATAGGTATGTTAAGACTGAATGCTGTCTACGAAACAAGCTAATTTTATTTTGATACCAATGCCAATGGTTATGTTTGATTTGAAGTATTTACCAAATATAACCTAACCTTTATAAAAAAAAGTATTTATATACATTACATACCCATGTGGCCCTTGCTAACAATTAAAAATAAATGAATAAATAATAATAAATTCTCCAGACTGTGTGAGTGTAAGTTTCCAAAGAATCCTTATGCACGATAGATAATACACTTATTACCTCCCTCCGGCATTACAAATGCTTATATAGGTTAAGGCTTACCCTTTTATGCCATATGCTTATACGGGTAGTAAACAAGCATAAAGGCATGGTTAAGAGGTTACTGTTTTAAAAAAACAACTCAAAACTTTACTTTTCTAATGTTTATAAAGGTAAAGGTTTTTACTATCAGATAGGGGCCGTCTATTAATCAAGTGTTAATGTTAATGTTTTTAGCAACTTTTTAGAGCGCTCCTCCCCTCTGGTGATACGTGGTGAGGTTTTGTACTAACCCCCCCCCCCCCCATTGTATGTATGTATTTTTTTTTGTACATACTAAGTAGGAACGTTTTTATTGTAGGTAGGATTTTTTCGCGCATCACGCAGTGAATTTCTCTCGACCTCCGTGTAAGGATGCCCAAGTTATATTTCTTGGATTATTGGCAGGACAGGAATCAACATGATTGTTGAAATTTTTCTTAGTACTTCATAAAAAATAAGGTTAACAGTTTACGCAATTTTGCAAGGTTGTAAAAATAAATGTGTTTCGGTTTCGAAAATAAATACACGTGATATCTCCTTAAACCCCCTCCCCCGCCCCCCTTGTGATATTTGGTGAATCTTTTCCGACCCCCCTCCCCCCTTTATGCCTCACGTGATTAAAGGACGGCCCCATACGCCATATGCCTCTACTAAACTTTGAAATAAACACACTTATATACCGACCTTCCGTATTACAATTTTTTAAATACGTTAAGGTGACTGCTTACCAGATATGCCATAAGCTTGTCTATTACCCTTACCGTTTTAAATAACTGAAACTTTAGTTTTCTTTGGCTACATGCAAACGTTTGAAATAAACGAAAAATTTAATTTTTTCATCCACCTTTAATATCAAAAGCAAAGCTTCTGTCTCTTTTACAACGAAGAATAGAAAGAAAATGATCATTCTTAATACTACTTAACAGCGTTGTACCTATAGATACATAAATTCCGGGCTTCCGTATGCCTTTCGGACACCCCATATATCTGAGGACTAAGCCTGCAACACGGCAATCGAATTTAACCGACCGTACGACTGAAAGGACTGTGCATGTCTGTAAATCCCACATTCTGTTAGCCTACAAGAGGGACAAATACCTACTAACTAGTGTTAGTTTCGTCCAGGACTTGTAGTTTTGAAACAATATTTCATGTAAAATAATTACAAAAATAATGTGTTTCTATTTTATACTAGATAGCTATCCCGGCAAACTACGTACCGCTACATATCGAGACAAAAATGGGGCAATAGGGTAGAAAAAAAAAAAACTTTACGACCTAATCTCATACCTACTTAACAAAAAATAATTAAAATCGGTCGAACCGTTTCGAAGGAGTTCGACCACAAACATCGTAACACGAGATTTTTATGTATTAGATTGGATAGTGCAATGGTTGAGCTTGTAATACGTGGAACGAGGTTCGATTTCTGCAAGTATGTAGTTGTTTAAGGTAGTTAAGTTAATCTTGGGTCTAGGTGTTTGTGGTACCTTATCTATACCAATATTATAAAGCTGAAGAGTTTGTTTGCTTGCTTGAACGCTCAGGAACTACTGTCCGATTTGAAAAAAATATTTCAGTGTTAGATAACTCATTTATCGAGGAAGGCTATTAACATTAACAATAAACGCGGGTGAAACCACGAGCACAGCTAACTTTACGAATTGTAAAGGGGTCTATAAAATGACTTGCTATTAGTAACGTATTTTATCTTTAGCTATTAATACAACAATTTTAGTGATAATAACTCAATGGTTTTGTAATAAAACTGTCTTGTACTGTTTCAGTGTGAAAAATAACGTACATTTTGGGATTTTGATAATCCGTACATTAAATATTCCTACGACTTTATTGTTACGTTGTCAAGAAATACCGCGCTCATATCATATTCGCATTCAAACTATTTTTACAGCTAAACGAACTGAAAATATTTACTTAATTAAACTTACTTTCGTGGAAGGCCATAATCAAACGCCATTTATAATATAAATATTCACCGGTCTTAATATTCAATTCAGATAAACAGCTTATTATTCTGAAAAATTACAATTCTTAAAACACTAATCGGGCACTGTTTACAGATTAAATCATAATACTAAAATCAGGTTAATTGCTCTAATTAGCTTTTGTACCGAAACTTTGTACGCTCTCGCCGCTACGAAATAAATACTTTATGGAACGAAGTATGTAATTTAAAAATCTATGTTATGGATTTCTAATTAACAAATATTGTTCGTACGTATAACATAATTAAACGTCGAAATATTATGTATTAAGGGGATAAACTAAGCCGTCGAACATATTATTTAGGGTTGTTTTTGAGTCAATGTTTATTGGGATCAGGACCGAAAATAGTGTATAAACTTTTTAGTTTTACCACTGACATTTACAGGAATATTAAATTTTATGTTAAAAGCTTTTATGTTTGTGTACTAATAACACCAGTTTAAATTACCTTACTTGAAAACATGGCTAGTTAGTAATAATACTGATATCTGGTATATTATGAATCTCACGCACACATGCATAAATGTGGCTTCACTCTGTAGTATGACAGCGCGCAGTCCATCTTTTTTTCCTAGTCCGTGCTTGGAAATTATTGTTAAATTAAGTAGTTAACATACTTTAGTGTATACAACATATAGGCAATATATATTATATATTTCCTATACTGATATATCTAATGATAAGTGAAGTAGTATAAAACGAGTTTATGTCGTAGTAACAAAAGTCGTGATCAGCATGTCAAAACACAAGTTATTTTTGAAACCAAACAAATTGAATCACAGTTGCATTCAAAACACTTCAACCAACGAATACCAATCGTAAATAAAATAGTCGAAACAATTAATCAACATGAAAAATGTTCAAATTCTTTTGCTGAACGCAATATCGTTTTGCTCAAAATATTTGATCGCCACGATTATTTGGAAGCATTGTTCTGCAGAAGTGAAACTTTGCGAATTGTAAAGGGGTCCTGTCATTGAAAGTTATTGCACTTTTTGAATTAATTGCAAGAAACGGCAGCTATAAATCAGTACCGAATGAGCGTCGACTGAGTGCTTTTGAGAAACTTTTCGTCACCATTAAGAAATCCCTTTTATACCATTATAGTAGCTATAAGTATTAAAGAATAAATGATTAATGATAAAACAAGAATGAAAGAGAGTGCTAAGTATATTGAATGTTAATAAAATTATTAAGATTCTTAAGCGCATTCACAAGTTTACCCGTATGAATGTTACTCCCATATCACTGTTATTATACTCTAATATTATAAAGAGGATTGTAAAGTGAGGTTTGATTGTTTGTTTTTGCCACAGATCACAGAAATGTTTTTGCATTGAATGAGCTTCAACACTACAGGACTGATTTAAAAAAATATTTATCAAATAGAAAATTACATTATCAGCAAGTAACATAGGCTATATTTTTCCCCCTTATTCACACAGAAAAGGGAGTTACTCGGGTGAAACCGCGGGGCGCTACTAAATGTGTATGTAAAAATATTATGTGAGTAGGTTTTTAGGTATGTTTAAATGGAAAGGCGATATTTTGAACCATAAAACCCTAATTTATTTTCTAAAACAATGTTCGTGTGTATGAATTTCACAATAAGTCTTTTATCAATTTTATTATCTACTAACATGGTTGAGCAATACCTTATCTAATATGCGGCTAGGTGAGGATTTGTGCAAAGTGCGTGCTAAGTAAGCATCTTTCAATCAATCAATTTTATATCAATACATACATACAATATACATAGATAGACATACATACATACATAACATCACGCCCATAATCCCCGAAGGGTTTAGTAGGCAGAGTCAAAGGGGCAGTATGCCCCTTCAACCACATTCAGCCAAAAATAAAGCCGGGCTGGGTTAGATGAAAAATTGTGAAAAAGTAGTGACAAGCGGCTAACCTGTCGCCTACACAATGACACACCCAAAACCCGATATACCATTAGTCGCCTTTTACGACATTCTAGGCAAGAACCACAGTTGGCACATTCTTTTTTTTTTGTCCCAGATTAACATGGGCCAAGACCCAGACCAACATGGAACAATCAGTTTTATATCAATCTTTAACATTTACCTATATTCGTATATAACAGGTGACGTTTAAAGTATATTATATCTAACTGTTTAACAAAGCATTCATGTAACAATGTTGCATTGGTCCTTAAAAATATATTGTCGGAAACAATCGATGTTTTATTATTTCCGCATTAAAGATCTCTATGTTGCGAAGTACACTCATAAAAAATAAAATTTAAGCACTTGAATCGTATCAAGGTTCATTGCTTAATGTGATTATAATGTATACTGATTTCAAAGATATTGTTCGCAATAGTAAAAGGTACTATTGCGAACAATAGCTTTAATACATAAGTTAATATACTACGTTGCCCTACTTACCAATGTTGCTTTGTATAAATATGATTTCCAAAGTTTACCCCGCATCGAGCAAGCCAATGTTATTACCTCGCCCACTTAATTCAAATGGGCTAAAACGCTTTTTGAGCACCAGAGCAGTACATTTAAAACCTTCATCAATACATGCGTTGTGCGTTCTCCAGCGTTTAGGGGGAAATTTATCTGCCTCAATAAATTACGTGGCGTGTACAGCCGCCGCTCAAATAAACACGGGACTCGCACCATATTTTTCATGATACAGAACCCTAACTTTGCCTAATAAACGTTCTGTTTTGTTAAATAAAACAGATATTAATTAGAATGCAAATCCGGCGGTGATCGATGGACTGTGGACTGAGCAAGAATAAATATATTCTGTGACAAAAAGGATATTGCGGGATTTTTTAAATTGAAACTGGGTACATAAATATATAGATGAAACAGAGTATGGTAATGAAAATTAGGTAACATAAAGTGTTTACTTCCATCCCATTTTTAAGTGTATTAGCGGTAGGTTTTATTATGTGGTTACAACAGCTAATACCAGTCTTCTCTTGAAAGGGGCTTTATTTTGTTAGCCTACAGCGGAGAGATAAATATATAAATATATCAGATAACATCACATACATTGATCTGACTCCGAAGTAAGTAGCTTAAGCACTTGTGTTACAGATATTATAATCAACAGTGGTACTACAAATATATACTTTAATGTTGGATATTAACACCCAGACACAGAACATACACAAGTATTCATCAAACGAATGTTTGTCCTGTGTGGGAATCGAACCTACAACTCTTGGCGCATGGGGCAGGGTCACTACCGAACCGAATGCGCCATTGAGCAAGCCAGTAAAGAAAGATAGCTACGGTGTAGTTACACATGAGTCGGTATCCAGCAAATCTAGCAATACGTTTAGTGCTTACTTGGAGTACCTCTTTGGACAATACTTATACTTCAAAGAATAGGCATGATGCACAGTGTACAAGATGAGCCAGGCTACTATCCACTCACACACAGGCATAAGCTACCAAAAATCACGCGTCCGAGTTATCCACATTAGGGAAAAGCGCAAGGGTCAATCCCATCACAATGCAATGAAAGGCGCTGAGGTATCCGCCTTCATGATCTCGGTGTCCCCTACGCCAAGTATATGCACATCTTAACCACCACTGATTCTGAGAAAACGCTTCGTTGTTTCATGGTAATGATATTTTTTACTAAAACAGCGAAACGCGTGTAGAATAATTGAGACATTGTTTCAGGCTTTTAGTATGAATTTATACAAGATTATTTGTAGTTTTTGCAAAACCACTTACAATTAATTTAAAGGATTTTAAAAAAGAGCAAAATTATATTATTACTTTCCGTTCAAAAGTTAACCAGTTGATAGCTTATTTATAGCTTGTACCTATACGTTACCTTTTTACCACTTTTTACAATTTATAGTACATAATAATTTTAATTAAACCATTTTCAAACATGAGAAAAAATTACAAATAAATATGAGTTTTTTAATATTTCACTCATCATTTTACAAAGTAAACATACAATCACTCAGTTGCCCGGCGACACCTGAGCTGCCAAATAAGTTCCTCATGTCGAGCCGATGAAAAAGTTGCCGACATATGCCGGCGGGTCGGCGGCTTTTATGTGTAGTGCGCTTTATATGGAGTGCGGGCGGCGCCAATACCCGCCTCTCGGTACCGGTACTGCGTAATGGAGACATAACGCGATTCGCGCCGATGTCAAGCGCGCATTTTAACGAAGCTCGTGTATTGCAATTAGAATTAGCTCAGCACTTAGCGATGTTTTGCTTCAAAATTCCCATATATTCCCATGCATACAATAAGCAGTCTGTACACATCTCTGCGATATAGCGAAACTATCTAAACATAGCCTGCGGGAAAATATAGTCTGTATAAAAAAATCTACATAAAGGCCGCTTGTAGATATATGAAATAAAACACTGTACTATTTCAACAATTTCTAAAATAAATTGATAGATTCTTATTTAATTTGTCCCCTTTGTGCTAATAACAAGTTGTTGTGCCTGACGACTCATTAGTGTTAATAAAAATCATTTAAAAAACAAACCCAATATTTGGAAAAATACTTAAGGCGATAACATTACGAGTTCGGATAACGGTTCTATGGAAGATTTAAATAAACGATGCTTTCTCTATAATACCGACAGTGGATTTGCATTGATAAATCTTAAGAAATCTAAGAAAAGGATGAACACAAATAATAAAAAGGTCTAAGGGAAATAAATAATCGACTGCCGCATGGATTCATACCAATGAAAAAATAGCCACGAGTCTATTTTTCAAACAGGCGGAAGATGAAGATGGATGAAGGATATAGATATGTACATTAATATATAGATGTTCTTATAGATCAGTATAAATATCGTACGTTACTCGAGTAGGTATACAACATTTATGTATATATAATGAACATTACCTATCTATAATGAATTTAGGTATTAAATAAAAATCCCATGTTGGTCTGGGTTTTAAATAATGTTCGTTGTCTAGCATGTCGTAAAAGGCTATTTATTGGTGTATTGAGTTTGTGATTATGTAGGCGACGAGTCAGTCACCTGTCACTACTTTTTCACAAAGTTGCATCTAGCCCAACTCGCCTATATTTTTGGTTACATGTGACTTATAGAGTTTGGTGCTCCTTGAACTTTGTCTACCCATTCAGGAATTACGGTCGTGATGATAAGTTTGTACGTATGTATTCAAATGAGCTGGGTTATATGGTTTTCTAACTAACCCAACCCATTGTCCCATGTTGGACAGGTTTCAAATGTAACCAACATAAAGCGTTTAATTTTAAATTAATAAGCCCAACCTGAACATTTTTAAATTATACTCAAAAGTCAATATACGCTTAGTTATGTTATATTGACAATATATACATTATTGTCTCTTACTTTTTATCTTCATTCTTACTCTTCCTTTGTCCAAACTAAAGAAAAACAATGGCAAAACATGACAACAAAACTAGGTGTGATATTAAAGGAAAGAAGAATTTGTATTCCATCTGTAATGTTGGCATGAGCCATGATCATACAAAAATGTTATTTCACGACGTTGTCCGTGTACCCGCATCAACTGTAGACGCTTCCGCACTTAGCAAAATGCGGGTGCTGACTCATCGGGGAAGTATACAAATTTGTATGCGACAATGGGGAACATATACAATACATTTTTTATTTGCATGTCTATTAGAATGGGGTTTACCCGTAAAGCGTAGGTATAGTGAACAGAATTTAATCACAAATTCATTGTGTACAGGGAGTATATGAGAATATGATTGAAACACCTTAATGTTGGAGCGAAACCGCGAATAGGTATTTTAATTTAAAAAATTTTTCACAATGCAAATTAACACCTTTTATTTTTGTCAGGATATTAGACTTACTCAAGGACGCTTTGATTTAAACAGAATTGTTAAAATGTTTGCACTATATTGCACCATACATATAATACATACTCGAAGATATATATACGTTACCCACCATAAATAAATAATAATAAACAAATAATACATATATCCAACTACATACATTGATCTGACTCCAAGGTAAGTAGCTTAAGCACTTGTGTTACGGATATCAGAATCAACAGTGGTACTTACTACAAATATATTCTTAAATACCAGATATTAACACCAAGCACAAAACAAACACAAGTATTCATCACACGAATGTTTGTCCTGGGTGGGGATCGAACCCGAACCAAATGCGCTATCGAGCCATTAGGGATTAAGGATTTTAAGACATCATTTTTTTATTATTTAATACCTTTTTGAAATTTGTATAACAATTTGTTTACATTACTGAATTTTGAATTTACTGACATTTGGCTGAATGTAGTTAAAGGTGCCTGCTGCTGCGGGCGTGAAGTTATGTATGTATGTAAAGATGAACTTATTTTATTTCTCTTTATTTTTTTGCATACTAGACAGACTTTTGAATAAAAACAAATGTTCCCTATTATAAATCAAACGACGGAAACGATAAGACGTTAAATATAATATATCAAAATATAATAAGTAAATAGAGCTATTTGTACACCTTGCACGCGTAAAATGCACTCAATTTACAGGCAGGAGCACTGCTTACGGCATATGAAGGAAATTACTCGAACCAGTGCTATTTGACGGAATTTTAAGCTCCCTCGAAACGAGTCACATGTCGACAGGCTCACCTCTACTTTATAATTTGGCCTGTCACCCGTAGATGTAGGTAAGTGCTAATTTTGTATTGTAAAGAGGGTCGTATTTTACTCAATTTGCGTTTGTATTCTTACGTTTAAGTGACTTGCTGATGTTGAAGACTCGTTGGTTTATTTTGACGCGTATGTTTTATTAACCTCGAAATAAATGGCAACGGTATAAAAAGTTTTCTTTTTGGCTTAACAACAGAGTACTTATTTAAGATATTTTCTCATTAATGTCCCATGTTGGTCTAGAACTTTAAAAAAAATGTGCCAATTTTAGTTCTTGCCTAGCATGTCGTAAAAGGCGACTAATGGTAGGTATATGAGGTTTTGGGTATGTGATTGTCTAGGCGATGAGCTAGCCACTTGTCACTACATTTTTTACAATTTTCCATCTAACCCAGCCCATTGTCCGATATTGGTTTCGGACTAAAATAGGATGTAGATTCTTGCCTAGCATGTCGTAAAAGGCGACTAATGATATGTCGGGTTTTGGGTGTGTGATTGTGTAGGCGACAAACTAGTTACTCCACTTGTCACTACTTTTTCGCAATTTTCCATCTAACCCAGTCCAGTTTTATCTTTTGTCTGAATGTGGTTAAAGGGGCTTGCTGCCCCTTTGGACTCAGCCTATCCCTTCGGGGATCATGTGCATGATGTTATGTTATGAGTGTATGTTATGTTTGATATTGTTTTGTGAGCATGCTAACTAGCTTCTGCCCGCGGCGTTGCTCGCGTGGTACATCGATGAAACATAGCTTATGTGTTATTCTAATATAAGCTTTACTATTACTAAGTTTAAATAAAATCCATGCAGTACTTTTTGCGTGACGGAGTAACAAACATCCACACGTCCATACAAACTTTCGCGTTAAGTAAGATTATATTTTTATATATAATAAGGTTAATTTTAGGTATAACCTAAATATAGACCTCCAGAAGTAGAACATATACCTAACTCAAGTACGTAGGTAGAGACCCTTATTTAAGTACAGGACCTTAATGATTAAATGTATTTAAAAAATCAAACTTATTCCATATTTATCTATTAACGGTTCATAAATGTAGATTGTTCAAGAAAATGTTCGCCAATTACATAGTTCAACTCATAAAATATAATCATTCCACTTAAAAAATAAATTAAAAACCTTTTTGAAGTATCAGTTTTATTTATACATAATTGATTTTACGATTTCAAGAACTCACGAAATTACAAAAGTTCACGAAACTTTAATAAAAGTTTGTAGTTTCTTGGTATCGTTTATAAATAGTATTGAATTAGTAATACTGTACCTACACAGCTAACGTGAATAAATTATAAATTAATGTAAAACCTTGAAGAATATCCTAAATAAACACTTTAAATAAAATGCTTATTTAATTTTAATCATAATAAAAGTTAAAGCGAAAACTTTCAGTTATTCGAATAAAGTAGAACGGGTAAACTGTGTACAAAGCTACCCTTTTAAGCGAAAGTAAAGCATGCGAAAATGTAATTAAGAACAGTGGGTTAATTTCGCTTTTACGTGCCTATACGAATTAGTGGAGTTACAACGCAGGTATTAAGGGATGTTCAGGGTGTGCTCCTCTAATGGACTATCAGAAACTGAATATGGGATAACATGGACTGAATACTATGTAATTATAACTCCGAATTGGAAGCGGAACAAGTAAACTTTTATTCTACACCGAGCTATTACGTAATAGAGGGTAAAGGCAACTTCAACGCGTTTTCATTAATGTTGTATATCAGTTTACTAGTGCCTGGAATTATGCCGCTATCAACTGAACACTACACAATTAAAAATTGAGTATAAATGCTCGAGTTTAGAGGCAAGTTCACCCGAAGCCGTCACGATACGACCTATTTTTGACATCGATCGTAGCGTTCTACAGCATTTTTTCCACGGAAACCGACCACGTTGTTAGAAGAAACGAAGCGAAGCCGAAACGGTTAGGCTTATTAAAATACCGAGAAGTAGTTAATCTGTTGCATAAAATTCCCGGTTCCTTTGTAACGCGGCGTACAATGGAACTGTTGGTGTTGGGGCGTAGCTTTTAATTGTTCGCGAGGCTAAAACGAGCCACAATCTGCTTCGACTGGAGTTGGCCGGGGAACTTTCCTTGTCGAAATATCCCTGTTTACTGTTGCTCCGGGGACTACGTGCGCCGATTGAGAATTGAGCACAATTAGAGACACGTGACTTAAAACGTTTTGGATTTATTCAATTAAGATTTTCGCTTATTTAGACGAACTCATTCCGTAAGCGAACGCGGTGTCCTGAACTCCGATTGTGAACCTTTGAAATGTTACCTCTTGTTCCTTTATTTCCCTTTGTTCATGCCGCTAAACCATGTAACTTAAGCGTTCAGTAATTATTCAATTAACATTTATCAGCATTCAACTTAATCGCTAAAGCGAGCTTCGAGTGGTTAATAATACAGAAGGAATTATGTCAAAGATTCTGTACTTCAAATGGCTTTTATGAAAATTACTTATTTCTTCATAACTCTATGATTACGCTTCTTTTACTTCACAAGACTTAGTCATAATTGACGATAACGATCATAATAGCGTACTAGTGGCCTAGTTTTAACCGTCACTCTGCGGGTTTATTTATTTTCGTCTTTAAAACTGTCTGAGCCCTGTAAATTATATTCATCATCATCATCAATATACATTCGTTCATTGCTGGATATAGGCCTTTTTTACATTGTAATACTCATATCTTAATTTGTTGTTGAATCTATATATTTAATGGATGTAAATTTATTTAAAGAATGTGACATTCATGTACTAATATTTTCTAGTAACATTTTACTCAGTTAGAGTGTTCTATCTTCGCTGCGCTGCGAGCAATCCCATAGATCAGTTCACCACGACGACGCGACGTATCTTCACACTATTATGATAACACATTATTCAATAGCACAGCACACGCAGACTCGAGATAGTCTCAAACTGTTGACTCGCTAACAATTTACCAAGTCGCAGAGCATTTTGTCCATGACACCAGTGTTGTACGCGATCTCATACTTTGCTGGATATTTATCATAGAGGGGTGTTGGAATATCTCCAGACGTTTGGGATGTAAATATTCTGTTGATTCTCAATTTTAATATCAGCTAAAATATTTCGTTCCATTGAAATTTGCTATACATACATACATAACATCACGCCCATAATCCCCTAAGGGGTAGGCAGAGTCAAAGGGGCAGCAAGCCCCTTCAACTACATTCAGCCAAAAATAAAGCCGGGCTGGGTTAGATGGAAAATTAAAAAAAAAGCAATGACAAGCGGCTACCCTGTCGCCTACAAAATTCAAATTTGTTATCATATTAATATATTGATTAAAATATATTATAATCACCACTTTATTTATTACGTAGTTTTTTTTAATAAAATTTCAGTTCAAACACAATTTTTTTGTTATTTTGGAATCCTTAGGTAAAGGAGTTACCTAGTTCCCGATGTGATTTCCAAAATTTACTAATTTACGTGGCCTTTCGTATGTTTCGCTGAACCCATTACAGAAATAATTTTCAGAAGGCATAATTTAAAATCTAGGTACTGCCGCTTAATTAAATCTAGACATTTCAATCAGAATCAGATATGTAATACTATATATTAATTACACTACTAGGTAACACATACATATCGATTACATTCGAATTCCGCAGTGTTATTACATACTTCATTGTAATGTGAAAAGACGTAACGTGATATTTAATATTCCGCGCTTTAAAATGTTACCAGTGATTCTGCACTGAGACGTGGCGGTGCGCGATACACTTTCCTTATAAAAATATTCTCAGCAAAGGCGAGTCAGAGAGGTTTCTTTATTCACGGTTGGCGCACCTGCCGCCCGCCCGACTCCCTGCAATGAATATTTGTCGTCTTCTTGCCAAATTCGAACTTGTTCTGAGAGCTCTGCTTTGCTCCTTCTATCTTCTTTGATAATGCGTAGGTACTTGAGAAACGTCTTTTCATCAAGATGAAAATAAATGCAGACTGCATTGGCGTCGACGGATAAAGCGAACTTTGACGCTTTGCGAGACAAATTCTCTTTATGTTTTGGACATCTTGAACTTGCGAGTTTGGCATATTGTTCTTTAGCATTGCGTCTAAGTCAGTATTCAGTTTCTGAAACTTTGTTATCATTCGTGGAACTAGCCGTGTGGTGAGATAGAATTTTCCCTATCTGGCTTATTTTTATTTGGTAATATGATTCTTAAAAACAAGAATTTGAATTCATTCCATTCCTCTGCCGAAACTTTAAGAAATCTAAAATGATAGTAGAATACATCAGTTCTGTTTCCTGTAGGAATAAGGCGTTTACATTAGATTTTATCTTAACAGCGTCAATCCGTTGCCAATGTTTTCAAAAGAGCCTTTTCAATCATCTAGCTAGTTTTAGCAATTGGAATCTGGCAAAAGCATATGGGGCTAGCAGCTTATTGCATTTACCGACACGCAAAAAAATCGGTAAAATTTTATTTTGAAATACCTATCAGGGCCATGACCATGATTGGAATAGCTTAACTTTGTAATCGAACATCCTTTGAACCGGCCTTCTCAGAATAAAAGCTACTACTTTAAAGCTACTGTATATACTATAGTAAATAAATAAATAATTAATAAATATTCGACGACATCACATACATTGATCTCACTCCGAAATAATTGACGGATATATCGGTGAACAACCAAAAAAATAAAAAAATAAAAATTATACATACAGACGAATTGAGAACCTCCTCCTTTTTTGAAGTCGGGTAATCGGTAGCTTAAGCACTTGTGTTACGGATATCAGAATCAACAGTGGTATTACAAATATATACTTAAATATTGAATATTAGTACCCAGACACAGAACAAACACAAGTATTCACGAATGTTTGTCCTGGGTGGGGATCGAACCCACAACTCTTGGCGCGTGGGGCAGGGTCACTACCGAATGCGCCATCGGGTTTGTCAAAATATGTTGTATAGTAGCTTTAAATAAAACCGAAAACCATGTATGCATACTTGTAGTTTCGCCTATACTCATAAACTAGAAAGGGTTAAACAAACGAAACATGCAAAACACTATTCTTGATACGTGTATGGCTTTTACACAAGTCATTCCTGGGAGCTGTTGGCTGTCTGGCGGCTAACTACCGACTGACACGCGAAGAGTTGAAGGGTTCTTACGTAACAAATATTCGTACTCATAACGTTACTTTGGTAATAAAATGTTACCTTTCTGTACATACGTTTGATACCAATTGATTAACAGAGTTATACCTACCTGCGGCAAGGACTGATCAGTTTATATTTGGGTTGAGTTGTAAATATCAATATTTCGTTAGAAAATCATCATCATCCTAGCGTTATATCCCGTGCTTAGACGGGGTTCACTCAGACCTTGATCCGACTGCCGATCTGACCTTTATAACCCTTAGGTAACCATACAATTCGAGAGTCATGGTTACACATGTGCAAGTTTCATCATGATGTTTTCTCTCACCGCCAAGCTAGTGGTATAAATAAGAACATAGATTTGTAAAATCCAGGCATACGTGCCCAGGCTTGAACACGCACCTTTCAGTTAAGAGTCGTGTGTCCTTACCATTAAGCTACCACCGCTCCATATAAATATATAAGAATAAATAAAAATACTTTTATTTCTTGCAATTAACAAAATCTACACATTTTAACATAATATTTTTTAACTACTATTTATACTTCTAACTAAGAAACTTTAGAGAAAAATAAAATATTTAATCTGTAAGAACTCCTCCGCAGGTGAAGGCCTTTTCAAAAGATGCCCATTTAGCCCTGTCTTGGGCTATTTGCATCCATCCGGGACCAGCTGTTTTCCTGATGTCATCCGCCATCTCATACGCGGTCTTCCTCTCGGACGTTTCTCATTTGGGCCTTTCCACGACGTCACCTGTATGGCCCAACGGTCGTCTGTCAGTCGTGCTGCCCATTTCCTCATCGCTCCATGTATTGTTAGAAAATGCAGATATAATAATCGGACTCATTAATTATGATTGTAATCAACGCCAGGGCGGAGGATTATATTATTATAGCAAGCTAGGCAATTTAGAAAACGATCTTTTTAAATTAGCTCAAGTATGTATACATTATAGTCTTTATGACATTTCCTTCTTATCGTACATCTACGTACATATTGTAACGGACTTAAATTTATCAAGACAGATTATTTAATTAGCTGTTTATTCGTGTCTCTTATTATAATCTTAGTTTTTAAAGTTTGTTTATATTTCTAAACTCACAAATAGATAACACAATTAATATTTGAAAAACAATTCAGACTTTTTAATAAATTAGTAACACGCTTTCGAAATAATCTAACAAAAGGAAAATGTATTTCCTTTATGACGTCAATATCTTTCTGGTTCACGTATAAATCATTTACAGAACACTCCTAGTTACATATTCAATTATAAAAGATTAAGAGGATAATTACTTAATTTAGCTAAACGCTGCCTTTGTCATTAACTTCCTTTATTATTTTTCTTTTCTTCTTTCTCTCGTTAATTGCTTTTTCGTGTTTGCCATAAATATTATCGCGATTTCCTCGAGTTGTTTTAAGTGATTGTATAATCCGATTAAGACATCTATCGTATCGTAGACTAACAAAGTTTTCTTTTGGCAGTTGTAGTTTCGGTGTTTTGTTTTTTTCTTCGAACTTTGTATAAGTGTACGTTTACAAAAAAAGATTGTTTCCGTTTATTTCGATATACAGAAAATATACGAGTATATAAATAGCATCTGTAAATCAAATTTGACAGACCCGTTGGTCGAGTGGTCAGAGACTCTAGCCACGAAACCAAAGGTCGCGGGTTTGAATCCTGCTGAACATGGACATTTGTACTCGAGTCATGGATGTTTATAAACATATTTAAGTATGTGTATCCGTTTACCTAGTATTCATATTATAAGCTTTTAAGCTTAGTTTGGAACTAGGGAATTTGTGTGTCAGTCTGGAGAATTTATTATATTATATTATTATTAAATCAAATACATATATAATATATATATATATATATATTATTAAATATTAAACACACGTTAAAATGAATTATTTTTTCAATGTAAGCTCAAAAAAAATTTAATCCTTGAACAGTAAGGTGCGACGGTAAGAAAATATTGTCTATGATTTTCATTAACAAACGTTTCTGAAAATCTCATAATCGGCCGAGACTATATCTTTGTAGTGCTATAGCGCTCAAATGAATGGAATATAGAAATGCTATAAAAAGCTAATAAAGGGTGCCAAAAAGGTGCTTTATCAATGGACATTGCTGATTGAACGGTTTCCAAAGCGACACCTTATCGCAACTCCTTTAGATGTCGACTGGGAAGATTTTGGCCCACCCCATTACGTCTTTTCATTTAATATGCTTCGCGATTGAGTTTTTCCTTTTAGGTGTAAAAATCCAATTTTCCTTTTGCTTCTTTCATTGAAGTGTATTTCTTATTAGTTACTGTCATAAACCACTTCCTTTAGCCGCTCAACGGGAAATATATCGAAATATTATATCCAGCTCTTTTGATATCCTACACCTACTTCCTTTAATAAACGCGCAATTTTCGCATATTATATTCGTGTTTGTATACAATATCTCTGATGTTTTCGATAAAAATATATTTTTATGAGGAAATCCAGACCGAGATCTGGTTTTGATGACAACTCAAGCTACAAGCCCCAGTTGTAACCTGAATTATAAATAACATAAATAAAAAGAGCTTTTGGCTGTTTTCAATAATGAAGTAACGGCTATTCTGAAAACATTGGTCACATAATTCGGAACAAAATTGATCTTACAATAATTTACACCACACATATCTAGAGATAATAAAAATTACTTGAAGCAAAAAGTATTTGAAAAAACTATCATAACAACAAACCATAACATCACGCCCATAATCCCCGAAGGGGTAGGCAGAGTAAAAGGGGCAGCAAGTCCCTTTAACCACCAGCCAAAAATAAAACTGGGCTGAGTTAGATGGAACATTGTGAAAAAGTAGTGACAAGTGGCTAGCTTGTCGCTTTCACAATCACATATTCCAAAACCAGATATACTATTAGTCGCATTTGCGACAGGCTAGGAAAAAAACACAGTTGGAAAATTATTTTTAAGTCCCAGGCCAACATGTGACAAATAACTATCGGTGTAGAAAAGTTATGTAGTGAGTAATGAGGCTTACATGATATTAGATATTTTACAAATTATATAGACATAATCGATATTATTTACTACCTCATAGTTTTCTTTGTCTTTCGTGAATTATGACGATGAATTATTATGCTAGTTTAATGTACACTTGAACTGGGTGTCCACAAATTCATCCACAGATTTATAACTTACCCATATAATATTTTACTCGTGCTTATCAAACAATAGAGCGGCGATTTATGATAATCCCGTTGGCATCATCATTGTAGTGACCCGGACCACTAAATCAAAGGTCGGAACTGCGAATAATTTACAATTTCACCCAAACGCTTGTTGATGAAATAGATTTTCCGAGCAAAATGTAGCTTTGCAACTAAATAGGTTTATATTCCATCATTGTTTCCGCGACGGCCGACCAAAAATTGTTGCTTGAATAACAATGTTGCCCGTGGAAATGCTTCGCTAATGAAACTACCACTGAAGTTGAGCTCAGTTCGGTTGATTGACATTCTAATTATATTTCACCATAGAAATCACGTCTTTCGGCCGTACTTACACTGGCTGGTACCTACCTCAAGGTAATTTTTTGGTTTGTTTTACAAATTAACTATCTGTTGCTAGTCTGTTAATTAAGTCTAACAACCTACCCTTTGTTTCAAGCGCTTTGTCCCCTTTTTGGTCGAGGTATGTATTGACTATTATCCTAGAGTTGGAGAGTCTGATTATAATATTGTAGTTATAGACAGGCTGAGGCAAGGGTATCCGACAATGGTTACATTATTATATATGTATACAGGGTCATTTGTAAAACATCAACAACCTCGCCGGAGTAGATTACTGACATTATAAACAACAACGTTTGTTCTACGACTTTTCCTAAATCGACAAAAAAAAACGGCTTTCAATACTAAATTACCAAACAGCTGATGTGGTTCGTATGAAAATTCTATTTGTTTTCGTCTATTTAAGAAAAATCGTAGAAAAAATATGATTGTTTATAACACAAATGACCTTGTATATCAGCTTTAACTGTCGCCTATCTCAACCGAGCTAGTAATGTATAAAATATTATTAAAAGGGTAGTATTATAATATTATGAAAAGGGCAGTCAGAGCCATATACGGCCTCAGACCACGTGACTCTCTTAGAGAAAAGTTTAAAGAAATAAAAATTCTAACCATAGCATCACAATTCATTTTGGATTGTATTATGTATATATTCAAAAATATTGAATCATTTCCTAAAAAGGCAAATACTCATAGTTTTAATACGAGAAATAAACACAAACTTGCTGTTCCAAATCATAGACTCCAAAAAAGTGGTAATTCATTTATTGGTCTAAGTATTAAAATGTTCAATAAACTACCACAAAGTATTTTAACATTACCCTCACATAGATTCAAATTATGCATTAAATCATTTTTAATGAGTAAGGGCTATTACAAGATCGAAGAATTCCTCAATGACAAAGATTTATGGTTAACTTCATAATGAATTGTTCATCTGCAGTGATATCTAGTCTTAAGTGTAGATTAATTAAGTTTACAAAATTGTATAATTGGCATTTAAAAGAGTAACTATCGAGTTTCTTGCCGGTGTCTTCTCGATAGATTCTACCTTCCGAACCGGTGGTAGTATTATTTGTTCTTTTTTTTGTATATTGACTATTTATAAGTGCTTTCTTGAAGCCTATATAAATAAAGATATTTTGAATTTGAATTTGAATTTGAATTAATCAAGATTTTAAGCACTTCGTATCACATGAAAAAATCTCATATACTATAGATATAAGACATTTTTATATTGATACGACTAAGAAAACATTAAACACATACATATCACCTGTAATCTCCAAATGTGTATCCTAAGGGAAACTCATGTAAAGTCCAAAGAGCGACAAGCTCTAAAGAGCCAAAAACAAAATTTTGTAGGGTTACAAAGGTGGAAAGAAAGCATTTATGGCGAAAAATTGCCTAGTCCTTTATACGCTTAAAATTTCCTGTAAAAAACCACGCTAAAAGGCGCTCCTATTATACACAAAACCAACTCAAGCAAACAAATAGATAAGTCCAAAAATATGAAAAAAAAGAACTCTTTCCCCATTCCCGGTTTATGCACAAGAAAAACTAACTCGTAACTTTTATCTCAGTTACACATGAATCCCGCGACCTTCCTTTATAGAAACCCAGAATAAAGCCTCTTTATGAATAGACCGAAGTCGGAGTATGTCCAAATTGTCTAATATGCTCGGCCTGGCCGGCCCATTACGTCTCACAAATAGACCATTAGGTCCCAATCCCTTTGCTATTTCAAAAGGATGGAGGGTTAATTTACGAGCTCAAAATTTAAATCTACGACCAACTTGTTTAATAGCAGCCTTCGGGTTAACTGTGTTGTTAAGCTGTATTATTATGAAGTGGCCTACACGATTGCTTACTAGTTGAACATTGAACGTTTTAAACTCGCAATACCCGCCAACTTTTACGTTGGTGTTTACTTGATTTTAAAGCTTTACAAATTGCCTCTAAAAACAGAGTGTGCTCAGGAAGGTAATTTAAGTAAGTTGAGAGGTAAGTGTAAAGTTGACTTTACGTCATTCGGTAATGAACGGGAGTGGTGTACTAAAAAGAGGTTTTAACGGCCGCCCTAATGAGTGTAGGGTCATTGCTCTTTTATTTAGCCTTAAGGCTTATTGTAGATTATAATTTTATTCATATTATTTACCACTGAGTCATAATTTTCACTATCATACTTTAGATTGCTTACTTATATAAATGTGAGATATAAAATAAAGTAAAATAAACTAATTGAAACACTGTTAGCTTAAACGATATAATCTTTTGTAGGTTTAGACATTTATATGTATGTTGGTTTACCTAAAGTATTTTCAAATAGTAGAGTTTATGTCCTCTTTGCCGCCAACTGGTCCCATCCGTTTTTTTTTTATAATTATTACTTTTAAGTTTCACTGTTTCATGAATTGCTCCTTAATATATTCGTAAATATAATCCAACTCTGATTTGTAACGCTCGGAGAATTTAATATAACCACAAAAACGGAAAAATGCAGCTGATACCGACTGTGATGTTAAAATCAAAATTATATATCTAGGTAGCTTGCAACCTAATCTTAATATTGATAAAACCCTACTAGATGATCGTATAAAAAAAATGCACAATATGTACAGACAAAAAAAAACTCTAAAAATAAAAGTTTACGCTTTTTCAGACCTAACTAGCGACCCGTTCATATTCCTGGGTGCTTAGCCAAATGCGAGCGAGCGATTCCATAACCAACTTCGCTAACGCTCGTATTGCGCCACAGACTTATTCGGGTGGACAAATCGGGAACTAACTCCGAGTTCCGCGCTATGAGTTCTTAGGAAACAAGTGTGTGGCGCGATACGAGCGGTGACGAAGTTCGTTATGGAATCGCTGGCGCGCATTTGTCTAAGCACCCTGGAAACAAAGTTACTGAAATTATACCAAACGAACAAAAAAAACAGCGCAGTGGAATTAACAAAATGAAACAAAAACGAGCTTAAACAAAACTAAAAGTAATAAAAAGCTATACTTCTAACACAGGTATTACTTAGAAGGAGTAAATTTAGACACAATTTAGTCTTAGTATCAAATTTCGGTACCTACGCGTGCTTCTCAAACCGTGCGAATATCTGCAAGACTGCTCATGTTACAGTTTTGTCACGTAACCAGAGAATGGTCTACGTCAGAATCCACTCACAGTTGTAGTTGGAGATTAAATTAAACGACGGCATCGCAACAAAACCCGACCGTAATGAAAATATGTATCAATAAACAAAACTAGAAGCTTGAAAACGGCTTAGAACTTCCATTAAAGTGGAAACAGCGTGGCCGGCAGCCGAGTTGGAGTTGAAACGGCTCCCCCGCGTCAGTTGTCCACAATTAATAATAGAGGGCTGCACAAGTAGAATGGCACATGTTGTTGCATGGTCTCCTACGGCTGCATGCTGAATACAGATGAGCTTATTTATGTAAATTCATGCCGCTCCGACGGTATGACGCCCCGTTTGACTAATCCCCACCGTCGTAAGTGATTGATGCCGGCTACTGTTGACATTTCGCTTTGCTGGCGATTATGTTGGATACTTTCACCTGTTTACCGCTCGAGTTTTATGAAGACTTATAAGCGTAAACGTTTGAATCAAAAGATATATAAATATAAATATAAATATAAACATTTACAGGAATTTGACCTATTTCGAGTAATGAGAAAGGAGTTTTCAAAAACACATACAACACTTCAGAGAAATGAAATGTGAAGGAAGATTTATAATTTCATTTGTTGTGATATTAGCGGCTGTAGCTCTAAGTAGGGATAGAAACATCTAATATACTATCTTCATCATCTTCATCTTCCTAGCGTTATGTCCCGTGCTTAGACGGGGTCCGATTAGACCATGATCCAGGATTTAGCGAGTCTGGTAATTACATTGAAGCGACTGCCGATCTGACCTTTGTAACCCGAAGATAGAAAACCAGACAATTTTTGGATCATGGTTACAAAGTTGTTTGAATTTGCAGGTTTCATCACGATGTTTTCCCTCACCGTGGAGCTAGTGGTATAAATATGTACACAGATTTGAAAAATCTAGAGGTACATGCCCGGGTTTGAACTCGCACTCCTCGGTTAAGAGTCGGCGCGTGTCCTTACCATTGAGCTACCACCGCCACCATCTAATATACTATCTTGAATATATTCAAGATCTATTCTACTATCTTGAATCTGCTTAAATGTCTTAAATAGGTTTAAAAAATTCAAATATACATACAATGCGCATACATAGCATCACGCCCGTAATCCCCGAAGGGACAGGCAGAGTCAAAGGGGCAGCAAGCCCCTTCAACCACATTTAGCCCAAATAAAACACAAATATGCCCAATACCTCCGTGCCTAATACATTCGGTAAATATTCAATATATGTGTACAAAGAAAAATTTCATTTGGACATGCCATACACTCATCTCGCCTGGCGCTGAGGAGGGGTATGAAGGTTAGGTAGTAGTTAGCTTTCATACGATAAATAGACTCATCATATCTAGATTAACAGTGAGAGCACACTCCGAGTAAGGACGTATTAAAGTGCTACGAAGATAAAGTAAATATTCTTTTCAAAACAAACAACATAACACGAGTTTCTTTATTATGGAAAATTCGTGAGGAAGAACGCGGGCATGACAGACGCAAGTCTACACGAGCGGAAAATAGTTTTACATAAAATTGGCGGAAGTGGAGAAATCTAATAGTACTTCAGTTATTTTATCGAAATAACAATAATAAGGGTCTAAATTAAAACACGCAATGTTCAAATAAGTATCGCCAAGTACTTGCAAATGCGGTGGTAGTAGATGTATGGGTTATACATGCTTCATAACTGAGGGGTATTGATTGATTGAACTCGAGCCAGTTAATATTTTTTCTACTAACAGATTTATTCTAGTAGCTCATCGGGGAAAAAATCATGTGCATATTCGAATAAATTGATATTCGAGTAAACATGATCATATTGGCCTTGTCTAAAATTTACTGAAGCCACATGGAAATTAAGGTTTTTCATAAATCACCGTTTCAACTTCTGATCCATTTATGCTTCTTTTTTAGAGTTTACTATTATCGTAATGAAGCTACCTAATACCTTTCTTATTTTCAATTTCCATTCTCGGCCATGATCGTAGTTGGTAAACCTTTCAAATGAACATCGATTACACAGGGCGCATCTAATTCCGCAATTATGATAATGTGAATCGATCAGATAGAATTTGAGGATAGTGAGTGTTAGTGCTTGTCGTATCTATATATTTATATTTAAAAAATCCAGTCATTAACCTTTAAGATTAAAATTAAAGTTTCTTGTAAAATTAATTAAGAGCTGTGGATTTTGTGCAAATAAAAAATAAATAAACGTAGCATTATTACTTAACCTGAGTTAAGTAAATAATAGGTACCGATATCTATATCGGTTTTATGTCTTTTTATCAATACTTCACAGCCATTCAACCGGCGCACGGCTATTTCAACCATTGAAAGCTTATACGATCAAAGTGTATTCGTCTCAAAACACAATCATGAGGTTTAAGATACGTTAATCCTCAATATATCGAGTAACAGAAGAGCATCACGTAAGGATCGTTCAGTAAATAATAAAGTTTTAAGCTTCTATCACGAACAAGTATGGAACGAGCATTCCAATTAGTGGAGGATTCTCATTAGACCCAGATTCTTGGCGCGGACTTTGATATTGAAGGTACGTGATCAAGATTTAGTTCATTTCGTTTTAATTCCAATTATTCCACGTATCCATGTCGATATTGTCACCACGTTTTCTTTGAGTTTTCATATCAGGGCTGCATTTGAATAGATGAATGACAAAAAACATAATAAATGGGTGTTATTTTTTATGTTCTTAGTGGCATTATATTATACGTAATATATCTTTCATGCGTTTTATTGTGACACTTCGACCTGAATCGATTAGTGAATGCCATTTTTGGACTTTTACTAACCTTTTACTGCAAAACCACAACTAGATACTAGTGTTTTTTAAACATTTATAATTACGGCGACGTCACAAGGTGAAAATATTGCTTTATATGTTTTGGAAATAGGAATTTAAGTTGTAAGTATATTAATCCCCGATCAGCATTTCGGAGTCTCGTGTCGGACGGCCAGTACCCGCAGCGGCCGGCGCTGTGTTCATGAATAACGCAGCGCCGACGCCGCGCCGCCTTTGCCGTGTCGCGCCCGTAATGACGGGACATTGTTTTGTCATACGCAACGGGTGTCTTAACCTGAACCCACAAGTTTAGGTCATTAAAACTTATTATTATTTTATAAAATTGTTATTCTTACTATAAGGTCAGGTCTACGAATATTTATATTGTGAATGCTGTGATTACCTATAATTGTAAGGACAGTTAGATTAAGACTATTATTTTTTGTTCATTTTATTTGAATTTGACCTGTACCTTATGTTGGTAATCCTGTAATTAAATAAATAGGATTGAAGTTGGATGTAGTAACAAAGATATTTCACAACCGTTGAAACCGTTTGAAAACACAATTTTAGTCGCAATATGATATTAATTGAGATACCTTATTGAAACCATAATTGATCTTGTATGCCATAATACGGATTTCGGATTCTCGTGTCGGACGGGCAATACCCGCATCAAACGATACGGTGTTCATGAATAACGCAGCGCCGACGCCGCGCCGCCTTTGCCGTGTCGCGCCCGTAATAACAGGACATTGTTTTATTATACCCATAGAGTGTCTTAAGCTGAAACAACAGATTTAGGTCACTGGTGTGTAAGTTGAGTGTGGACTTAGCTTAAGCTTCCATGAAAAGATAAGCTAACAATAAAAAAGAAGTCTATGTTTAAAGCGAGCATAATTCAGGTACCGGCAATTCGTAAATTAAAGTCAAGACCAGTCATAAAAATCACATGGATGTTAAGATTTTTTTATTTAACAAACATTTAAAAATAAAGTTAATTTTAGTTGCGACTTGATTTTTTAAATACCTTATTAAAACTATAATTCAAACGTAAGTAATTGTATTAATCCCCGATCAGCATTTCGGAGTCTCGTGTCGAACGGCCAGTACATGCAGCGGGCAGCGCGGTGTTCATGAATAACGCAGCGCCGACGCCACGCCGCCTTTGCCGTGTCGCACCCGTAATAACGGAGAATTATTTTTTATACTCTCATGGTGCGCAGAATTCGGAGGATTTAACATTTACCCAACTAAACTAGCCCTAAATATGACCAAATTTAGGAAGAGATTTGTAGATAAGGATATTTCCCTTTTTAAAACAAAACATTGAAAATAGTTTTTCAGGAGAAATCTGTTTCTTACTAACTACTACATATCCAAATTATATCTATTAATACTTTATATGTTTTTTTTTTGTTTTGTTTCTATGATTTGGATTCAATTTGAAGTCTTCGAAACAAATTACGTTTACAGTTACCCGTGTACTGATATCTCTTTTTCTTCAAAGCCAAATAGTAACCCTATGTACAAGAAACTAAATATAAAATAAATAAATATAATAAAGACATTTTTCTTTTTTGAATATACGTATACTATAAGCATTAGGATTGCATCTACGCTGATATGTGGTTGCAAAGCCGTCAACTCTTAGAATTCGGTGGAAAAATGTGGTTAATCTGGTAGCACCCCGTCTACCAATCCGCATTAATCCAGTTTTGCTTAGCGACTGTGCTCGTAAACTTGTAAATTCCAAACTCGTAACTTTTTCTTTATCAAAGCCTTGGTCCTGTCATTAATTAAATTACTGTTGTCTCTCCCATTTCCGTCCCAAAACATTATTTTATATAACATTCCAATAGGCATTAAATACTCTGCTTAAAATTAAAGCTGTGTTTAAACTCTCATAAATATTTGTTTGACTAATTAAAAATCCGGCGTGGGTCGGGTGAGGGACATCTTTTTGTACGAGTAATCTAATTTATGTACTTTATTTTCATTGACACGATAATATTTTTTTTTTCAATAAATATTTGGTTGGTATAGCAACGAAAGTTTTTTTCGATTTTCCTCAATTTAAAAAAAGAGCAATGCTAATTTAATTTATGATAAATTACTAATAGTTGTGGAAAAACAGTGCAAGGTGCAACTTATTTTGTAATAAAAGGCGTTTAGATCCAATTCACATAGGTATATACATAGTTCTATAGTTTATTGGTTTTCATTTTAAGATTTACAAATAATTCAATGTTACTGTACCTCATATATTTTAAGATGTTACTAACAATAATAATAATACATGTACACTGTACATACATACAAACGTGTAGTAGATTTAATATGAACAATTATAGTTTCGATTACGAAGTTGACTATTATATATTACTAGCTGTGCCAGCGGTGTCACCCGCGTTTATGGTTAATATTATAAAGACTATTTCCGTCATACATGATTTCTATGTAACTTTCACCATTAAGGCTGCACACGCGACGGAAGTTTAAAAAATGGAGTAACTTCTCCCGTTTTCCCAACATTTCCCTTCACTACTCTGCTCCTATTGATTGTAGCGTGATGAAAAGTATACTATAACCTGCCCAGGAGTATGAAGAATAATTGTACCAAGTTTCGTTAAAATCCGTCGAGTAGTTTTTGTTTCTATAAGGAACATACAGACAGACAGACAGACAGACAGACAGACAGACGGACAAAAATTTTACTGATTGCATTTTTGACATCAGTATCGATCACTAATCACCCCCTAATAGTTATTTTGAAAATATATTTCATGTACAGAATTGACCTCTCTACAGATTTATTATAAGTATAGATTACAGATTTGGTCTATATGTTAAACATCCAAATACATTGGGTAAAATAAACCACAGTTTGAGTTTATTTCTGAAAAGGTTAATTAATTCTAATTGAGGGCTTTTTGGATTACCAAATCCGGGAAAGGGGTTACAACATATTTTAAAGTTCAGACCCTCTATTTACCTTTGGTTAGGGTCAGGCTGCATTCCATCCATTTCAGTTAATACAGCGGTACTTGGGAAATTGAGATTTATTTGAATTAGAAGCGTTATTATGTGCCTACGTAGAAATTCATAATGATATAGCTTGGATTTGCGAAAGTAAACAACTTTTCTTTCCTTTTATTTTTCTTTTAGTACAGTTGTATGCTTAGAATTCACTAACAATTATTAGTAGATATGGCCACACTTTTGACATATATCCAGTATGCCTATATGTATGGAATTGATTGCATTCAATATGCTTATAAAATAGCACTTTATAACAAATTTAGTTGTTTATTTACCATCGAATTGATATGCAGGTAAATGTTTTTATTGATGTAAAATCATATTTGATAATTCAACCTTTAAGACTGTAGGTACCTACGTATATTCCGTAGTCTACTTTAGAGAATATTTGGAAAAGCCACGCAAATGCATTTAATATTGTAGGTATACCGTAAATCCGTCGGCTATGTTTCTCTAATACAGAGAATAACACTGTTCCGAAGTGATACCAGATAGCTGCCCCCTTTAGTGGAAACCTGTTAGTGGCAGGTGAAACGTGATGGACTAGCTACCAAAAATGTACAAATGGCCAGAAAAGTGAAATCAAAAAGAAAAATTTAGATGCCGCGTATGAAAAAAGTTACCTGGAAAATGCATTTGTGTGTATATGTCCTATGAGTTTTGGCTTACAAAAAATATATTAAATTTTATATGAATATTGAAAAAAATAACTGACTGAAAATATTCGGTTTGTTTATTTAAATGAAATGCTTTTTTTGTGAATACCACATGTTTCATATGAGTGCTTGCTTTTTCATATGCAACAAAATAAAAGTTATTTGCTTACTCCTCTGTATCCTATAAATTCTTAATCCTACTTAATCTTTGTACAAGTTAATTAACTTATCTTGAGGTGAAATAGTGATAACAACAAATTAAATACATATTATTTACAAACTTTTAGAGATACAAATAAATTTACTAATATTCATATATTAATAATGTACAAATATAAAAATCCTGCGTAAAAGTTAATTCTCTCAGGTAGCATACCTAATTTATCACATTTCAAGATTATTTTTCCAACATATTGGAACGCAGAATATACTCAAAGAAAGGGAAATAACATTCTATGAGAAGGGTAACGGTTATTTTGCAAAAGTAACTCTCAATCGAACGTAATCAGGACATCACAATTTCGTTACCAGTACGTCCAAGTTTTGTATCATACCTAGAGGGTTCAGATTATACCGGTAAATCGCCAAACGTCACTCTTTGACAGTCTATTTGTATAAATAATTCTAAATTAAGTGTATGACATTACTTACAAATTGTCTATGTGATACTGTCTTTCTGTCAACATTATAATATTATAATACATGTGCATATTATGTATACCTCTTAGTTCTTATTAAATTTAAATTTGTTTTAAGTCTATTCTGAAATATAATCATTTACATAAACTTGCTCAAAGAGTTTATTAATGGATAGGCTAACTCCTGGATTGTAATTGTTTTGTGTAAATTATCCAAACTCCTCGTAATTTAAAATTTTTATAAACTAGTAAAAAGAAAATTAATATTATAGATCCTTGATAGTTTTATTATAGTAATTATTTGTAATACGACTTACTGTTTTACTAATAAACTCGATTGGGGTCGACACATATGGCACAGATTACTAGGTGTCAAAATATATATACTTAGGTAAGTTAAGAAGACAACGATTCAAAAAAGCTATTTTTATTATTTACGTATTTAAGATCAGTCTGTTCTGCGCAACATCATTGGGTATTATAAATATGTGTAACAGTTATATGTACTACTAGCTGTGCCAGCGGTGTCACCCGCGTTTATGGTTAATATTGTAAAGACTATTTCCGTCATACATGATTTCTTTGTATCTTTAACCATTAAGGCTGCACATGCGACGGAAGCTTAAAAAATGGAATAACTTCTCTCGTTTTCCCAACATTTCCCTTTACTACTCTGCTCCTATTGATTGTAGCGTGATGAAAAGTATACTATAACCTGCCCAGGAGTATGAAGAATAATTGTACCAAGTTTCGTTAAAATCCGTCGAGTAGTTTTTGTTTCTATAAGGAACATACAGACAGACAGACAGACAGACAAAAATTTTACTGATTGCATTTTGGCATCAGTATCGATCACTAATCACCCCCTGATAGTTATTTTGAAAATATATTTCATGTACAGAATTGACCTCTCTACAGATTTATTATAAGTATAGATGATATTTCAAATATTGATGATATGTTGTGATGGAGAAACTCCGAGAAGTTTTAAATGAAACCGGCTTGTTGCGGTACTGTTACAAGACTAATTTATTGCTTTAAATTTGTTAAAACAAAATATATCTAGGACATTACTTTCGTATGCTCACGCGATTAATTGGGTCAACGTTAATATTTACATATAAATTTATGTAGCTGAAAGGTTAACACGTGACTATGGTGGCAAGGAAGCTGGTTAAAATCTAGACACGAATCTCTAGCTAGACATTTTAAATCAAGGCACGAATTTGTGCCCCTTGCTCAGCAGTTAAGATAAACATAATATTTACCTGATTCGCCTATCTGAGAATTACGAACAGCAGATGGTAGTGCGGCTTCCATTTTAAAACCAGACTTGTTAAATTCAAGATAGTGGTCTAAGCGAACGAGCCGAAAGCCGATTAAAAACGGGATATTCCGCTATGAAAATGACGATTACGATAAAAATATGTGCATGTATATATTATCCTGTACAATATTGAAACGCCATCATATAGTCGCAACGGGAGGACGGCTTAACTGTATTCTATTTCAAAAACATATGTAAATAAAAATCTTGGGCTCAGCTAAGCAGTCTGTTAGCCGGATTCGCTCGTTCATGTAAATCTCGCCGGTGCGTTATGCGCAAATGTATTCACACTGCTGATTTTTATCGCGCTCCGTACTCGATCCACTGGCGTGTGTGATATATTTACATTTTATCGTATAACATCTCAACTTGAATGAGCTGCTAAAGTGGATATTCGATATTCTTACATATTAATATTCAATTTTGTCCTGTCTACAGTTATACCGTTAGCGGTTGAGTGGCATTTGAATTTTCATTCATTTTTAATGTTTTTGTCTGTGTATCCCAGTTCCTTAGGGCCGACGTGATATGTTCTTTTCCACTCAAATTCTCAATATCTTAGCATATTTTACTTAGTTTATAAATAAAGCGACACTTAATGAATATTATTTCGATTCTTTTCAAAGGTTAGTAGGTTTCAGAAGCTGTATCAAAATATTAATTTGATTTTGTTCGGCCCACTTTTCGTTTATCGTCTGAAGAATCCTTTTGGCTTTCAAGTGGACATGTAACCAAGAACCATTAATACAAATAAAGATTTTATAATGTTTATTATGATCAGCTAATAGCACATCGTGTGATGAATATACTAAATTATCTCAATCGGTAAAGTTAATGTTTTGTAGACTAAACACCAATAAAAAGGAAGTTCGTAATAACGACAAAAAATCCTATACTAATAAGCGTGAAAACATCATTGACTCAACAATTTAGCATAATCAGGTTTCTAGTCCATGAATCTTAATTAAGAAGCGTAACGAAATTCTCTATTAAAGGCCTCAAGTTGAAAATTACAAGATTCCTAATAGCTTCCCCAAATCTTCAGTAAGTAACTAATCATCCGAATTACGGGAAGTTTAGAAAAAGCAGGCCGAATAAATTATTTATTAGAAACTCTACTGGCGACAGGATAATTGATGAAATTTTCTCTTCGTCCTGTTCCGCAAATCGAATTAGGATCTTCACTTAATGCTGCAAGGAAAGAATGTAACAGAAATAATAATTAGGTACATTTTGTATAGAGACCTTTTTTGACGTCGGTAAACTTGATTTGTTGGTAGGTAAGCTTGTTTGAAGTTGAAGTTTGATAGTTAAAATGCAAAAAAATTTGGATGATCGCTTTTAAATAAGAAATACCTAATGCCCAAATAATATTTAAATGATTGCTTAATTCCTTCGAAAATTATAATTAGCTGAGAAAACGCAGCAGAAAACCTATTGGAAGAATATTAGTACCTATCATAGGCATTTATTGATTAAACGCCTTCTATCTAGTTCATTGTAGCCTCTTGAACACATTGGGTCTCGGACCGCTATAAAATATTGAACAAAAAAAAATATTGAACTTTATGGGTAATCTCTAACAACCTTTTAAAAATTGTCAATTGATATTATTCTGCTTATAAAGTCGTCTAATAATATGTAAGTGCTAAAAATACCGAAATTTAATTTTTTGGCCCATTTTCACGTGACCCAATATTGTACTTTGAAAAATTGTACAAGTAAAATATTAACTTTTATCAATTTCCGCTAACAACTTGTGACACAAAATTCTTAATAGGATCTAGAAAAAAAGCGAAAGTTGAATTTTAACGGGTCCTCAAAATGTTCACAATGAATTTCCTAACTTATAAGGATTAAAGTTACAAGGGTCTTTCATTAACAAACTTGAATTGCGTAAGGGAAGAAATATGAGAGAAGTTCGATCATTGAATCCGGGACGGTTGAACGCTTTTATAGAATTTGTATACAAAAATATAGACGAGGCGTACGGTTTTGTAATCGATGTGTTGAATAATAAGCACAATACGATGTTGCTATTATAAACATATTAACTGAGATGTTAAATATTCGATACGTATGTATATCAATGAGTAAAAGTTTTAATGTAACTTGAACGGTATGCTTACAGGTTTTGGTTGGTTGGTTTTACTTTACTTGTAAATCATGATTGTATTTGTAAATAACGAGTCTTAGAGGGATATCGCTGTGTTGATTTTTCCGTTTTCTCTGCTTACGGTTTTTCGGGAAACACAATTTTGCGTTCACATTTTTCATGTTTACATAACAAAGAACTTATTAAGCGTGAATTAACATATAATTCTTAGCATTGTTGTCAGTCCGATCATTTTCGAAACTGCATTTCTTGTTAATATTGTGAGCAGGTAAGGCGGGCTAGCTGCTAGCTAGTTTGACTCTGCCAGTCCCGTCGGGGATTACGGGTGTGGTGATATGTATGTATGTTTTAAGAAGGTATAATTTTGACAAAGGGCAACGTAGAATCCACGAAGATTCTGGATAGTAAAGTTACCTAATGTAGTGAATGACCTCTCATTAATCATATGTATTTATGTACGAACTATTTAATATACATACGTGCACTATAAATCGTAAACACCGAAAACAGATTATAAAAGGCACACCGCAGCGTGATGTAAAGGTGAGTGCACATGTGCAATTTTGGCAGCGACCACTGCAAATAAATCACGGGACATTGACAAACAGGAGTACGCTGCAATCGCGGATGTAGCTGTCTGCGAACCGCGTCGCGATGAGTAATAACCCCGCTTATAACCAACGTGCAATAGAAAACATGTATGACAATTGAAATTTTATATCACAAGCGATGTGAACTACGATTTTGAAGGTTCTTTAACTGATTGATGTTTGAGAATTGTAAGTGAGAAACGGAAATATCTACTTTTTATCTTAAATAAATAAACAGAAAAAGTCTGTTTTCTACTTTATTTTCCATACAGATTTTAACAATATTCCAGTAGGGTTGGACGAATCCAAAACGAATATTAGTTTCCTATAGTTAGTTTTCGAAATGTAGAAACGATATTAACCTTACAATATATAGCTCTAGGGGTATGCTAGACCACAACCTTCCTGTTGATGAATGCGGTCCACTTTTCGCCTCTGCTAGCAACGTGACGAGACTTATAGCCGACCACATCGCTACGATTTAAATTTGCTGCCCCGTTTCTAGCTTTAATAAATGTTTGACGTCTTAAACACACGTCTGCCTGTACCTACATCGTACAAGATGACATAATATTCTTTTCTTTTTTCCTTTCTTGTACATATGGTCACCAAGAGTTAACTTTATCTCTATTTAGAGTTTATAACACTGATTTGTTAGGGATGATGTTCCAGGTAACAGCTAGAAAAATCACATAATATCATGCGACTGTGATTATATTTGTGTGCTTTTAATTGTTTACTGTAATTGACGACATTAACGTTTAATAAATTATAATAAATAAATAAATTCTCCAGACTGACACACCAATTCCCTAGTCCCAAACTAAGCTTATGCTTGTGCTATGGATACTAGGTGAACGGATAGATATACTTAAATACGTTTATAAACATCCATGACTCGAGTACAAATGCCCATGTTCATCACACGAAACATTCGAACCCGCGACTCTCGGTTTCGTGGCCAGGGTCTTTGACCACTCGACCATCGGACCAGTCAAAGCTAGTTTAATTGTAATATCCCCCCATAACTTACCATTCCTGAGATGTGAAAAGTTGTCTCACTGGCACAGCAAACACGTGAGCGGATCCGAGTGTACAAACTAGTTCTGCAGTGTTACTTGAAAACTTTAAGGGTAAATCTATCGAAATAATGGTATTTGCTCTAGCATAGTACATTGGAATATTTACACCAGTCATGAACGAGTATAAGGTTTCAATTTTACAACTTTATATTGGTTTCTTACTTCGGAAATTTGTTTGTAATGTAGTCGTAAAGACGATGGGAACTTTCAACTTCTTACCGATCTTAAAATTTTCTTCGCGACTAAACTAAACTTCAGTTGGTGTTTTTATTTTAATTCAACGTGATAAATAACAGTAAAAGTATGTATGACGGTTGTCCTGAGGAAGCAAATTTATTATATCTAAGTTACTATAAAGTATAATAATACTATGTGTAAGGACCGTGCCATATGGCGTTCGGTTCTCTCTGCCTACTGCGCTAGGGAAGTAGCGTGAAGTTTAGTTAGTTAGTTTTTAGTTTTATAAAGTATATCTTAAATAAATACATAAAGAGTATCCTTCAGGTGTGATCCTTCAAGTGAAAATATTTGTATTTATTTTTATTAACAAAATTTTACTTTCACTTAGACAGTATTCTAAACATTTAAAATGAATAATTCAAGAAAGTAAAGCAACTCAAATGTTTATTTTCAGTTTTTGATCATTTAATAGATTTAACTATCCTCAATTTATGCGGCCAGTTAACGTAAAGTTTCCAAATTTCTATAACAAAAATTCAAATAACCATATGATTTTTTTTCTTTTTTATCATTATGACTATCGTTATAGCAAGTACAAAGACTTTTATATTTTTTGAGATTTAATTTGCAAGTTGCATTCACAATTATCATAAATCACTTTCAACATAACATCAACATGTAGCGATACTTTTACTTTTAACACACATACCTCTTAAATTAAAGTATTCTCTAAAGTTCATCGATTCCACATTCCCACAGGTAATCCTAAAATTAATTAGTACTCCAAAAGGAGTAAATGAGACCTCGACAAGGGTGAACCACATTCTCATGCAGATCCTTTGTCACTGGAGCGCTGCGATGATTTTTATTTAACACAAAAGACTCCTCATCCGCAATTTCGGCCGGGTATCCCATTACGCATGCCGGAAAGTATGAAGCACAAAGGCAACGAAGAAACGGTGCGAGAGGACCTTCATTTATTTATTCGGAGCCCTGCAGAGGCTAAAGTAAAAATAATTCATGCGTGCTTATTAAAAAGCGGAATGATTTTATCGACGAATAAAGCAGTGTGGAGATTTTTTATCTCAACTTCAACTTCCTTTTTTATTAGCCGACTTAATAAAAGAAGAAAGGATGTGTTAATGTGGTATTTAGATATAAATTTAAGTAGGCACTCTTTTTGTATTACTGTAGTATCCTTTCAATCAGATTTTGACGAATGAGGAATCAAACGTGTTTTCTACGATCGCTTATACATTAAAATTGACCAGATCGGACGACAAAGGCCATGGCAAAGTAATTTTATTACTTTTGACATTGTTAAATGTTATGATGTTATAATAACATTTAACGTTATAATATTAAACAAACTTTTTCACAGTAAAAACGAACTTTCATACTAACAAATGGATTTGTTCCGTCAACTTTTTATCTACCTACCACAAGAGTATAAATGCATATTTAACTTCACATGTAAAAATAATTAAATTTCATATGTGCAATAGAATAAAAGAATGTGCCAAATCTTAGCATGAATGCATAATACTGTAAAAATACCTCAATGAGATAGTAAAAAGATCTTTAATATTGGCGCAATAAGTAGACAGCTGGGGAACTGCTCTATTTTGTGTTTATTCTAGGGATTCATGGCATGCAATCAACGAGATTGTCTGCGAACTGGCAAGTACAGCAACTACAAAACTACGGAGTGTTTAAATCACAATCAGTAACTGCTGTTACAAACAACTCCTTACTTTTGATTGTAGATAAAATACAAGTGTGCATTGTTCTGACTTAAGAATGAATACTGAATGGTGTATCTTACGAGTTTTGTTTCCTCTTAGTACGCTGGCTGGTGAGCTAATTATTCTAAAATAGTTCTGCAAGTGTAGACACCATAATATCGTAGATTTAACCCGTAATGATATCTTATTGTTTTATATCTTCATAAGTGCACATTTGCTACATCACTATTTTTTCACAATTTTCCATCTAACCCAGCCCAGTTTTGTTTTGGGCTGAATGTGGTTATAGGGGCCTGCTGCCCCTTTGACTCTGCCCACCCCTTCGGGGATTATGGGCAGGATGTTAGGTTTGTTTTGTTTGTTCGCTACAGTTTTTTATTTACAGCCATTAATTAACATTTCTTATTAATTTATTTCCTATTTTATCGTAAGTTATATCATAGAATTCCAAAGTGGTACAGGTCTATTCGGGTTTTCGGTGTAATTATGTCTATAAGAGTGACAAATTGAACTTGATCATAAATAGAACAAAACACTCGTGCCTTTTTATCACCGGCTAAGAGTAAAAGTTTATAATTCCGTTTCCTTTTGCAACAATGTAAGATCCTTAAAACAAATACTTATTCTGCAGTTTCACAGAAAGAATTTGAAATATTTTAATTAAATTACGCGTGAGAAAATAAAATTAATTGGAAGGTATTTATCGAGGCCTTTGATTAAACACTCTACTCGACCTTCACGCCGTTCCTTTAATTAATTTCGACATTGTTTTTTCAGTCTTAAAGTCGAGTAATTAACGACTCCCAAATTCAATTCTACTCCGTAACGCTAAACCACTTCGAAGGGCGAATATTAAAAAGTTACGTATTTGCGATTTACCCTAGGGACATTATAAAGGAATTTTAATAGACCTGCTATATTAAAAACATCCAGCGCGATATTAAAATAATTTTGTTAATGAATTTAGTATAGAGACTGCGGCTCCAGTAATAATTTAATTTTATAGCTGGAACTAAAAAAGAAGATATTAAGATACTTTATAGTAATGATTACAATTAAAGGAATGACTGCTATTGTTTGTGTATTTTAATGTTGCCAGTCATTGTAAAAAAATAACATTATATAGAGACATCTTGGCAGAATTTTAACTCCATACGTGGTCATCATTTTCTGAGTGTAACGTCCCGTTCTTAATCATATAATCAGTTTAGACTTTTAGACCTGTTTAGACTTAGCGAATCTGGTCATTGAAACGACTGCCATTTGTTATTGCCATGACTATTGGCCTCGGTGACCAGTTTCCACCAGACTGGCCGTATGCTTACATTGCATTTAATAGTATGAATGAAAAAATAAAGTTGCCGATATGATTTGGTGCATTGTTTACTTTGGTACATATTTGTAGCAATTAAGTACACTTTTGAATGTAATTGAAGTGTCACTTTATAATATAGTGTTCGGTTCCAATGCTTGTCGCAGATAAAGTGGGCGCAGTGTAGCTTCCTAATGGAATCATGTCGGCGGCGCAACGGCATTCCAGATTAACTTTAATTAAGTGGATGTTATTCGAAACTTGGCCCGGAGAAAATTTATCTTGTTTGATAAACTTCGACTTGGATTGTATATCATGCGACGTAGGTGGGGAATACGGGAGGACTTGAAGTTTTTGTTGTCAACCAGATGTTTATTTTAATTAACAAGGGTTTTTTTCTTTTGTAACTCAATGTTAACAACCTTCATTACCAAGTCACAATTTGTTAAATGTATTATTTTGATTCAAGGCATTAACGATTATCTGAATATCGGAGATTTTTGGAAAACTGAAATTGGCGCCGTATTGCTGCAAATAACGTTTATTTAAACTTGTGTTGATGGGAAAATGTAAGTAAAAATCTGTTTTTGATCTTTTTCTACAAATGGTTTAATGTTTTATATGAACCTTCGTACGTATTTTTTAGTTAAATATAAAAAGAACTTCAACTTAAGTATATTTCATCAAATTACATTGGGATCTAATGACATCTTCGAAATAATTTAGCAAAATCTGATTCGATAGTACTTTTTTATTTGTAACAATATCAGACTATTATTAACATTGAGAAATATTCAATCAATCTGGAAAAATAAATTGGATTTGGAATGATTTTATCTATAAGAGCGTCTTTGGTAAAATCCAGTTAGCTACACCATTTCGATAATAAATGTAGTCTGGCGAATTAAGTTATAATGTCTCGTACATTATAACTTAATTCTGCTTAAATAAAATTCCTTTTTTACATACCTACTCTGAGAAAAATAATATACTGCGATCATAATTATTTTGCCTATTTATTTTTTTATCGCTGTTCTTATTAAGATTTTCCCAGATTTAGTCAAATATGCCCAAAAGCTATTATTTTTTGTTCTCAGAAAATAAATTATGGCATGCTAGAGGATTATTTCCGTTTTCAAGATTGTTTTTGGTGCCCCCGAGCCAATTACGGTTTTATCGCGCTCAGCTTCCATCGTCATCCGGATTTTATTATTTTAAGGATATTTTCGTACTTGAAAAACAATGAAATTGTTTACTTTCAATGTTGTTTTGCTATGAAATTTCAAGAATGTACTAGAAACATGCAATGTTTCTGTATGTCGGAGGAGCCAATCAACTTTTAAGCGGTGTTGACTTAATGACTTAATCATTATATAATTGAATTGACTAGGGCATTATTTTCGTATGTTATACATATTATAAGGTATCAGTTCAAAGTTTTGACTGGCCCGTTGGTCGAGTAGTCAGAGACCCTGGCCACGAAACTAAGGGTCGCGGGTTCGAATCCCGCTAAGGGCAAATGTTTCGTGTGATGAACATATACATTTGTACTTGAGTCATGGATGTTTATAAAACGTATTTAAGTATGTCTATCCGTTCGCCTAGTATCCATAGTACAAGCATAAGCTTAGTTTGGAACTAGGGAATTGGTGTGTCAGTCTGGAGAATTTATTATTTGAAATGAAATGATTTATTTTTCTGTATATGGATTCATAACAAATTCTTTTGCACGTCAGATATTTTTTACCGTACCAGTACCTCGACGTGAGTGGCCTGCTAAAAAGAGTTGCCGCAAGAAACTTAGCAGATGATAGATTTATTATTATTATTAAAGGCTTTTATTTAAAAAAAATAAGAATTCCTGATTGGTCTGATGTGCCTATTGTAAGGGTTGAAAAAGTGGTAGAGAACGACATGATATATCCTAGGAGCACGATCAAAAGTATTTGATCCGATTAGGAACGAAAGATAATACTAGGAAAAATAGAAGTAGATATATTCCATTTATTATTGATTAATTACACATTTCAACAATTGTAGGTAGGACCAAAGTGCTACCTACAATTGTTGAGTACTACTACCTACACTTAACTTTCCAATTGCTATTATTGAGTTGTTTCGCGTAAGAAGGAATTTAAATCATCATATCATAACCTTATAAAACTAAATCAGTAATCTTAACCCTGATCATTATCGACAAACAAAGATTAATGATCATATACAATGTACAGCGGCATTCAGAAATTACTAGCTGTGGCATTAGATGTAAATGACTAACACGTCCAAGTTATCTCTGCCTGCAAATTCACTTTGGCCAGAGCTATAAAAATGATACATTGGCGTACTTTGGGTCCGGAACGCCTCGAGGTTTAGAGGCGTGAGGGGCATCCGACCTAGTGTAGGGGCTGCGATGCCTACGATACCGAAGCGTACTGAAACGGGTTGGTAATCTATGTGTGTCATGGGAATTATACGTCGCAAGACGCATGACGTAACAAATAGGACATTGATAGACGTGTTGTGAAGCGGACATCTTGATATTCTAATAATGTGGAATCCAATATTGAGGATGAAGTTGATATTGTTTATTTCTAATATATCAAATAAATTCATCAAGTGAATCATCTCTTGAGATACCCACATTTTGTAGAAATCTATGTAAAACAAAATATAACTTACCTACATTTAAAGTTCAATCATTCATTTAGTTCAAGCCATTATCAAGGCAACGAGGCAATGAGCCTTACACTCTTATGGTACCCATGACTTATACATAATTTTATAATTATTTATTAATTTTATAAGATTTTTAGGGTAACCTTAAAGTCTATAGATTAATACGTGAAGCATAATCTTTGTACCCCTTTTTACGAACATCTCCGCGAACGGAGGAGGATGCGATTTGGCACAGTTGAAGTTTATATGGAGAAGGACTGCAAAAAGCAAATATTTTAATAAATATTGCATTAGATCATCACCATCTAACCCAGCCCAGTTTCGTTTTTGTGTGAATCTGGTTAAAGGGGCCTGCTGCTCCTTTGACTCTGCCTACCCCTTCGGGGATTATGGGCATAATGTTATGTTATTGCATTAGAAATTTATAGAAAAACTAAATCAATTATGCTCGAATTTTGACCACTCAGCGACCACTAGTAAGGATATGCAACCGCGATCACAATATGCTTCCTCTGTCTTAAGGCTACCAAAGTAAATTTGTGTCGCTTCAAATGAGCAAAACATGCTAATTAAATCCATTATCACAAAAGCGAACCTCAACTAAAAGCGGGACAGAACGCTAGAAAAATAACTCCCAGTAAAGGTTGACTAGCTCCTCGCCAACATGAATTGCGAGTACCATAAAAATAATCGCTCTCATCAGCTACCGGCTATATCGCTGCATACCGCTGTCCGTTTACGAGCCGTGATAGAATTCGCTACTACATAAACTTTTATGTGCACCGTGACGACCCGAATGCGCGATGCAACGGCGGTGGAAGGTTTTAATTTTGTAAAAATATTGCTCTCGATTAAAATTTGAAAGTTTTTTGTTGATTTTCTTGCTTGCGTTGATCCCGTTGATTCATATTAAACACGGTTCTAGTTTTTCGACTGGTGATTACTCGAATGAAGCGGACTGTCATCGACGATCCGTATCCGATAGGGGAAACTAGATAAATCAAATTATGATCATATCATGATCAAGATCATATGAGTTATTTGCAGGTTAACTCATGGTGCTTCTCTCTTACAGTTAGATATACGATTTGAACTCATCTAAGGCGATATTCTTCTCCAAATTCAAATTCTATATCTTAAAAATATTCTTGAAGGTCTTTACTAAAATAAATAGTTTAGGCTTTCAATAAAGAATGAAAAATGATACCTTTCATATATAAGTACTTAATCAGATTGTAAAACTATTGAAATTCAGATACAATGGTCACCCGAAACCGATAACTTAAAAAATAACATAGATTTGAAAGATCGAAAGGTTTGTTCATGAATTTAAACCAACACCTTCCATTGAGCTAGGCCGCTTTTATTACATTGGAATAAGGTTAATTATTGAATAACTTTGACCAACCACAAATACGAAAAGCAACTTTGTTTCTAAATGTACTCTGCAAAAGTGATGTGTTCATTATCCTGGTTAAACCATATGTAAAATTGGGACGTTGTAACGTTCTGCCCCACAGGACTTGCCTTGGGATTAGCGTGGGTAGCTGTTTAAACCTGAAAGTAATTTTGTAACAACTAGTCCTGATTGGAACCAACTTGTTTTGCATGTTTGTTTATTCATAAGATATGATATCTCTTTTCATTAGAAATGCTATGAACCATATTAACAATTATTTTGCGACTAAGTCTGAATATGAAGTAGGTATATCCATTGGAATCAATGAATTCTGAATTAATAAGTTTTAGGATTATTTAGGCCTTCTGTAGAACAAGGGCACAATGGCCCTTTGGAAATAACTTATAAAGTGGAATGTTGAATGCATCACCTCAAACATTTCGCCTACGAATCTATAGGTCAAAAAATATTTAAAAAACTAATACATACATACATAACATCACGCCCGCAATCCCCGAAGGGGTCAAAGGGGCGGCAACTCCCCTTAACAACATTCAACCAAAAATAAAACTGGTCTGGGTTAGATGGCAAATAATGAAAAAGTAGTGGCAAGTGGCTAGTTCGTCGCCTACACTAACACATACCCAAAACCCGATATACCATTAGTCGCTTTTTACGACATGCTGGGCAATGAACACAGTTGGCATATAAAAACTAATAGTTATTGAGATGACATTCGTTATCTATATCTATGCCACGATACTTTCATTTTAGACTGCTTCGGGTAATAAACATACATACACACATATACATCACAACGACTGTCATTCGGGGATTATAGGCCTGATGTTATGTATGTACGTATGTATGTACGTCTGTCATTCCCTGAAGAGTAGAGTCCATAGAGTAATAACCTCCATAAATCACATTCCGCTGCAAATAAAATTGTGTATTTTGTGCTAACATATATATAACACAAAAGCTCAGTTTTATTTTTGGCTGAATATCGTTAAAGGGGCCTGCTGCACCTTTAACTCTGCCTACCCCTTCAGGGATTATGTGCGTGTTATTATGTATGTATAAAACACAATTTTATATCAGACTAAATTTAATGTACTTAGTTATAGTTATAAATACTAACATGAAATTTACCGGTGCAGGTTTCAAACAACTAGACTAATTAGAAGTTCAGTGAGTTGAAGGGGCAAGGTAAATTATACAATGATTGCGTTTCAACACCGGTTCATTAAAAGTCGTACACTAGAATATTGTCTAAAGCGTCTAGTAATTCTACTTTAAACATTGTATATTATTATTTGTTTTATTTTAGTATGTGTCGGCGCAAGCTAGCCACATGTCACTAATTTTTTACAATGTTCCATCTAATCAAGCCCAGTTTTATTTTTGGCTGAATGTGGTTAAAGGGGCCTGCTGTCCCTTTGACTCTGCCTACCCCTTCAGGGATTATGGGCGTGATGCTATGTATGTATGTTATGTATTTTACAGAGCGAAGGCGTTTCAACGCAATAATAACAAGCATAGATGTGATGTGATATAAAAATTTCGCAGTGGTGTAAATTGTGCATAAATTAATGTACGCAACCGCGGCTGGTGTTACCATAAATAACTATTTCGTCTTAGTTTAATTTGTAAATATAAGCATAAATATCTGTACTTACATAATACGCGTATAACATTGAGCAGAGTTGTCATTTCCTTAATCAATCCTGACCTTGTAAGACACGAAGTCGTTAAGCCTAGTCACAGGGTTTAAATCAGCTTGATTATTATATATCCTCAAGTAAGAGGTGTGTGGTACCTAAGGTAAGGTGAGGTGATCAATCTTACTGTCCTATATGTCGAACGTGATTGGTCGCCTGCGTGTCCCTTTGGGTGTAGAGAAGCATAGTCTAATAGGTACCTAAATCTCGTTATTGACTAGGTTTCTAGTGTACAAATAAATTTTTAGTTTTAGTTTAATGTGAACAATTTCCTTTTTTTTTACTTTTAAATATAACAATTCTTTGAATGTTGATTGATTAATATTAATAGAAGGTACATATGGACCTTCATAAAAAATTATGGCATGTGCTTGCGTAGTTATAAAAATATTAAGGCAAAAGTATGACTATCAAATTATGATTTGTACATAATTGGTGAACCTAATCCTGGCAAAATGTGGCTGTCATTAACCTTCCTGCTACCTGCCTCAATGAAAATAAAAATTTCCCTATCTGCTTAATATTATCTTTCTCGAAAAATTTTACAAAATGGAATATAGGTAGTTTCCTATCTGACTAACTGGCCCCAAGGCCATCGACAAAAAGGTATGAAACACACATTTTTAATCATGTTTTCCCCATATTCAAAAAGTCACAGTACCATACCCACTTAATCGAATATACTGTGTAAGCATTAGTTTAGTCCTAATTATACTACTATCATCTTTTCGTTTGCTATTATTCAAAAAATAACCATCTAACGTTTTTTGGTTCTATATAGTGAAGCAGATAGATATAGTCCAATCTTGTTAACAAAGCTGAAAAGTGACTGTTACAATCATAAATGCGCTCTGTTAAGTGAGAAATCTACGTTCTCGTATTGCGAACAGCAAAATCGTGAATTGGCAGCGATTGTGCGATGACACTGAGTGACATACTCGCTTCGGGGGAAACACAATCCATCACCAATGTTCGTGAGCCCATTTGTTACATTTTCTTTGCTTTTGTGCCGTACCATTGATTGAAATTGACGGATTTTGTACAAGTGACTGGTAAGCTTATTCGTTATTATCAGTTCTAAGACGCGTTATTCATATCTTGAAAGGATTGCTGAGTAACATTCGGATTATGATGGAGCAAGTGATTTAAGGGGCATCTCGATTTTTACTTTATTGTTGTCAATTTTAGAAATCAGACGGCAACTTGCATTAGTAGCTAAAGGAATATTATTTAAGCAACTAAATACGCTTATTCGCTCATATTTGATCGCTAAATTATATTTCAGTCACATATTTTTTACGATACACCAACAAAAATAATTACCACAAAAGGAAAATGTCTTGTCCGCTAAAGGCAAGATTATGTATAAGTATGGTCTCCAGTTAATTAATTGTCAAAGTTGTTATGTCTGTCTAACCGCAGCTATTTTATTTCTACGGATAAATACCAGTAAACCAGTGAACATATGGGTACTAATGCCCTAATAAAAAAAGATAATATGTGCATAATAAATTCTGTACGCCTCAAGCATTATATTTTCATGCGTAGGTATACATAAGGGATTTATTAAAGAGGTCAGGTTGGTGAAAACGTCTGAAATATTGGGGATGTCAGGTGAATTTATAGAGATAATATGTTGTAGGTACGAGGAGCTCAATTTCCGAGAGAGTTTACTGTGATTTTTTTTTATCTAAGAAAAATAGATAGCAAAGAGATGTCGGGAGCTTGGATATTCTCGGGTGTCGTATTGCCTTTCATACCGGCCCATATTTCTGGAAAATAACAGCAATTTAGACCGAGTTATTGTGGGGATAGGTTACACGTTCTTTGATGTTTTGACTTAGAGATAGATAGTCGTAATAAATATTTCATTTTGAATGCCACAAATACTTTAATAAAATAATGGAACATCGTTTTGATTGAAAGAGTGTGGTTGTTACATTGAAGCGTCTGTCGAATTAGTCACTTTTGTAATCCTTTAGCGAGGGAAACAAACGGACACCATTCCGAGACATAGACGCACAATTACTTACTTTTGACAAGCTCGATGGCGCATTCGGTAGTGACCCTGCCCCATGCGCCAAGAGTTGTGGGTTCGATCTCCACTCAGGACAAATATTCGTATGATGAATACTTGTGTTTGTTCTGTGTCTGGGTGATAATATCTAATATTTAAGTATATATTTGAAATACCACTGTTGTTTCTGATATCCGTAACACAAGTGCTTAAGCTACTTACCTCGATCAATGTATGTGATGTAGTCTGATATTTAAAAAATATATATATATATATTAGGACGTATGTACCTACAGATCATGTTTGGATATAATTGATATACTAGATTTTTTCTCCAGATTTTAATCTTTAACCCTTGGATGCGAGTCTTATCCGCCTTTCCCTTAAACTTATTTTACAAAAATGCTAAATCTGGTGTAAAATAATAATTTATACAAAAAAAAAATAACCGGTTTGCGAAACCCACAATACCCAAATCCAACGTAAATATTAGACGATCTTTCATCTTCGTCACTATTATAAACATTCGGCACTATATGCCCCTTTGTCACACCTTTAGCTACTAGATTTTCAATTGACAACGCGATTTATTAATAGAAAATCCACCTGTTATTAATATGTTTTCCGCCTCCTAATCGTTTTACTTCGTAGAAATCGAGAGAATCCGTTTTAAGCATGCTGATTGTGAAAGATTAATCTTAGGAAATTCCCCGCCTGATTCTGAGAATGCGCCAATATTATTTAATAAATGACAAAGGATGAGCAAAGTAAAATCCCTGAACATATTTTATAAAAGAGTTGGTAATATGAGAGCGTTAGTGATGAATTTTTATATACTTACTTACATATTTGCAACGTTATGAAATGGAAGCTTAGCTAATAGAATCAGTAATTGCTAGAGATTAAAACAATTAAAATAAATTAATTATTCTCTTATCCTGCTATGAGGTCTTGCAATTATTCGTTTTTTGTGATTTTCCTCCTCCTCCTTAAAATTATTTTTTAAGTATGTTTTGCACAAATTAGAAACAAAAAAAAGTTTAATAAAAACCTATAAGAACATCGTTCAATGATTGGATTGCTTGTTTGAAGCCACCATTTCACTTTACTACCCTGGATGTATGGAAAAACGTCGCAAAGGAAACATAGGATGGTTTTGTTTAATAAATTAAAGTTTAGACTTCAAACGCTGCAATAACGCAGATAATTATATCAGCTGTATGAGACAGTCTACAAAAAAAAAAAACTAAATACGTCTTAAATTCATACCAAGAAGGGATCATCTTTCATACAGTGGTATTCTAAATCGTTTATTTTTAAAGAATAAAAATGCAGGTCCTTAAAGCTATATATTATCCCATATCTAAAGGTTTGTCCCCTGTCCATTAATATAATAGTCACTACGCTGTTCTTTTCTTTTTTTGTAGAAAATATAAAGAAGAAATAGAAGCTAGGAAGAAAAAGCAAAAAAAAAAAACTAATACGTACATTATACAAAATGAATTAAAACAAAAACAATATTATATTTTAGGCTATTACATCATAGCTGCATTCATAGCATCTAAGGCTGCAATTAAATTTATTGGACGCCAAGCTTCACCTTAAGAACCTTTTTGTAGGTTGAAAAAGTAGCCCACGTTTTCTTGTTATAAAGACTACATTTCGAACTCAGAAGAAATATAAATCTCGCAGGACGCACTATAGAGTCTCGATCTTGTAACAGACCAATTCCACAAATAAGAGTTGCGGGAATAAGCTATTTAAATACATTATGCCATTGTAGGCCAATTGAACTAGCATGAATAAATTTAATACAGTTATTAAATAGTAAAACCCGAACTCCCGATTGTTAATAGGCCAGTTTACTATTTTTCTTTCTAGTTCGTACGTAAGATTATTAAAAAATATTGAATACGTATTTTTTGCTTTATCTAATACTCGAAATATTACAAAGACAACACAGCCCTTTAAAGATCTGAAGGGGCGCTTTACGTTACTTGAACGGTAAAATTTTACTAACCTAGTAACGTGACTCGGTACTTTAACGCAATGTATCTTCGTAATTTTTAGTTTGCTGAACAAAATATTAAATACGAAAGCATTTTTTTTGTAATCTCAATAATCGACTAACAAAAACTTTTTGGTTAAATTTAGCCTATTATTTGGTAAAGTTGTCCCCATATAATAATAATGACAAATAATAAATTCTTTCTACACACCAATTCCCTAATTGCCAGGGTCTCTGACCACTCGACCTACGCCTGTCAATATCACACAACCTACTCTCAGAGCCGTGGTTTACATATGTATATTTAAACAACAATTTGCATGCAGTCACATTACATGGTGAGCGCACCGTTTTAGAACCCAGCATTATGAGTCTGTGCACACCACGAGATCTGCGGCTAATTCCCAGAACGATATAACTTTTAGAGCTAATTCCGGTAGCTTACAAATTTTCTACTAAATTCTGATGATGTATACTGAGTCAATGTTATTGACGCCATAATATTGATCTATGATCTTTCGGGGCCGAGTTCTTTAAACTAACATGCGTCAAAATGCTAGAGCAATTTTTTTTTCAGTATTGTTGTTCTTTTCTTATATAGAGCGGTGGTAGCTCAATGGTAAGGACACGCGCCTCTTAAGCGAGGAGTGCCGGTTCAAACCCAGGCACGTACCTCTGGATTTTTCAAATCTATTTACGTATTTATACCACTAGCTCAACGGTGAGGGAAAACATCGTGATGAAACCTGCAAATTCAAACAACTTTGGATTTGTAACCATGATCCAAAAATTGTCTGGTTCCCTTATCTTAGGGTTACGAAGGTCAGATCGGCAGTCGCTTCAATGTATTACCAGACTCGCTAAATCCTGGATCATGGTCTAAGCGGACCCCGTCTAAGCACGGGACATAACGCTAGGAAGATGATGATGTTGTTATTTTTTTATAAATTGTTTTTCATTGGTTTTTATTTATTCATATATTTCCGTGTGGTTTATGTTATATACTTTTTGTGTTGTATTTTTAATTAATATTATATTATGAAGATTTTACATTTTTTAAACACCAAGCAAGGTATTATTGGACACTATATATATAACAAATATTATAGAGCTTATTTACTTAATGTGAGAAAGTTTATTTTGGTATGAGCACAAAGCGATCCAATAAAGTTTATTCGTAGTGCATCCGTAAACATTGTTAATATTGTGTCAGTTATTTAAAATGCACGACTTTTTTGTTACCTCTCCAGCTTTCAATTGTTGTAGTTTGAACCAGTGTGAAAAAATCAAGGGCTATTTTTAAAACTGGAACGTTATTTTATTCGGGATTTCAATATACATTCTATTCAAATTTTAAAAAGGAAATATAATATTTGCAGTACAAAGTGGCCAGTTAAAATTCCGTGGATTTTACGTTAACACGAATTTAAATTAAATTTTAACAAAAATAAAAACCGACTTCAAAAAACCCCGCAAAAAATGTTTATAAAAAAACACAAGTAAAAACTGCCTCAATAGCTATTTAAATGTCTAAACACTAAAAAGCATAAAATAAATTCTTTCGACTGCTTCGATGAAAGTATTAATCTTTAACACGTATTTAAATATTTACAATAATCAGTTAGTTTTGGAGTCGGTGCCAGCCCGCGTAATTATATCATCATTTCGGAATTTGCAATTATTTGTTTCTTGGTGAAGGGTGGTAAAATAGGTTTTGAATATACAAAATCAATAGTAAGTTAATATACTCATATTTTAACTAATTTGTTTTATATTGTTATTAGTAAGGTAATTTGTTATTAAGTGTTTACTTTTTTTTTAGTTTGGCTGGCACCGACTCCAAAAATAACACTCAATATGGCCCTATAATATTGAAAGAATTATTTACGAACTCCTAATCGTTAAGGAGTTACACCTTTCATCATCAGCTCAGCAACATGAGATTATGAATACCAGACGTAAATACTTGAACGTTTTAGAAAATAACTAAAATAGATTATACGCGCCTATAATACTTGAGGGTTTCCCTCGATTTGCCTAAGATTCCTTCATCAAATCCAGATGTGGTACCAATAGGACCAACTCCAGGATATACCCTTTTGAATAAAAAAAAGAACTCTAAAAATCGTCTTACAATTCTCGAAGATATCAATATTTAAAGAATCATAAACTAATTCCTAATCGTTAAGGATTTGTACCTTCCATCATCAGCTCACCAACATAAGATGATAAGTACCATGCGTAAATACTTGAACAATCTTAGAAAATGTCTAAAACACATTGTACGTGCCTATAAAGTTTGAGGGTTGCCCTCGATTTTCCTGGGATCCCTTCATCAGATCCTGGCTTGGTGGCAATGGGACCAACTCGGGAGTAAACCGGCATTTAGCTATCAGACACCCGATTAGCAAAAACATAATAATGAAAAAGGGCCTAGATAACACATGACCATTATCATTACTATATCTACTTACTATTGAAAAAATGCACCAAAAGAAAAAGACGGAATAAGTTGACGGTGATAGACAGTTAAATGATTACAAGAGGATAAAATACTGATAGGACAATGGTCAAATGCTATCAGATTCTCATCAATATATTTCATCGTTCGCAAAATAGTATAAAACCTCTGAATAACTCATATCCCTATAATAATATTAATATGTAAGCAGGCTTTTTTTTCCGGTTAAACAGTAATTAAGTGACTTAAAAAGTATTTCACTTATAAGCATAAGTATTTTTTTTTTCATAATACGACTTATAATAGATCGCTTCTTTTTCAAATAGGACTTAACAAGTCTAGCTCTTTTGTAGTCAACGTTCGTCAGCTTTCTAGATATTCTTGGCAAATATTTAGCAGCTCATGCGCTTTAAGGAGTGAATTGTTGTAATGTCGTTTACCATCGGCGTATTTCAGCTGCTTTAATGGCGCGAACGATGCATACGAACCACGAGCGCAGCGCTCTCAATAAAATTATTTATTGCGTATTGTATAATTTGGGCTGCCAGTTTCAAGTCTGGAAAGATAACTTATTACCTTATCGGTTTAAAATTGTATTATTAGTTGAATATTTTTTTCTAGCACCAACGGAAGCTTCTTTTGGTAATAGTCAATCTTCTAAATTGGAAGAAAACATTAAATTATTTTTCTAGTGGTAGTTCTGGGATTGGATAATGGATGATATTTTCAATTTGAACGTATTCAATGATTGAAAAAGCACATTTATGTCGACTGGTATTTTTGATTTTTTAATTGATTCGTTACAATTCAGAGAAGCTCAGAAATTACTTAGACATAAAACTATTTCCCTCGTAACACCTGATAGTCCTGACACAGAGACATTACCACAAATTTATTATTATAGTATCTATTTGTTGAAGCATTATCGGGTTTATTTTATTATTGACGGGTTGCTACTACTACAGCTACTCATTGTGAATAGGCAAAAGTTGTGTCTGTTCAGAGGCTAATTTAATGAAGACAATTTCCGGACAAGAACTTTATCCAGCCTGGAAACTACATTATACTAACTTTCTTTAAGTGCAGTGTTAGTTCCACTCGAACTTTATTGTATCAAAACAAGAAGGTGCAAACTTTTAACGGAATTGTACGTGCACCAAATTGATAGGAGTGTATATGTAACTTCGTATATTATTAAACAATCTAAGTCCAATGCCGAACAAAAATGTTGGGTACATTATTTTTTTAGAGGAGTAAAAAATTATACACTATAGTCCATTTCACACAAGAAGTGTTCCATCCAGCATCCGTATGACAGCCATTCGATTTATTTTTTCAATTCGCTAAAAAGTTGCAGGGCAGATAAATCGTCATTTTTTTATTTGTTTTATTTTGAATCCTGATTAAACTGAAAATGACTTCAAACTATGATTTATTTTTATAATAATACTGGTATTCTCACTTAAATAATATGCAGATATGTCTTAAGCGCACGCGATTGGAAAACTCAGAATCATCCAAATAAGGATGTTTTGTTTTTGTTTGCGTCTTAGGAGACACTTCTTTGTTGTCACTGGGTTCGGAATATTTTTTTCGATTGAAATGTACGCTAGTGAGATATCTTTATTAAAATATCCTAACTCGATGACAAGATGCTCGCCATATCGATTAATGATGTGATGTGAATAGTAGTGTCAATCTCTATAAGTAAACTTTCCGTTTCTCGTAGTATGCAATTCATGCGTTATTTTTACTAAATATAAATTAGTAATAAATTTAAGAAGAAAATTGATAAACGTATTAACATTAATAAATAGAGATTATTAATTATTATTTAAATATTGTTAGCGCATAAAGTTAAATATGTTTGAAACTAAATATTTTGATTCGTAGAAAGTACAATGCATAAAAAGGAGTATGGACACCTATCATGGAATCATCTTACGTGAAACGGACTATAGTTTTTTTATCATCACATTTAACATAAAGTTCGGATTCGCTAGGACTATGATTACCAAGTCTGATATTATATTGGTTTACCTTCTAAGCTTCTTAACCCTTCTAGATAGAGAAATCAGACAATAAAAGCTTTAAAACTATTATTGAGCTATGTAACTGTTACATTATTTACATGTAGTATGTAACTGAGATATTTGATCATACCTAACACACCATAATATATTAAGGCGGGCAACTTTAGCAGGCAATCATTCCCATCCGTGCCGTCGAGTTGTTGCATGCATGAGCGTCCGAAATGTACCTAATAGAATCCAAATCGAACACGGATCGATGTGTAAGCACTTAACCGAAACACGACTGCCCGTGGCAGTTCGCTCGGACAGCCTTTTCAAAAGATGAGAAATAGTTATTTTCGGCACGCGGACTCCCCACTACGATTAATCATCCTTACGCAGCGGGCGGCTCGGATTGACCTGCGTAGTCACAGGACTTTTGCTTTTGTTTCTGCCTGCATAATAGTGCCGATAAGATGGGATGAAATATGCGCCGCGTTGTTTTTGTAGCTTGAATGAGCGGAATGAGAGATGGTGGTTTTTCGTGCTTTTTTCGGTACTACTTAGCCTTGGTAACGGCTCCACTTTCTTTGTTAATGGAAAGTCTATATTAAAAAGATGCACAAGCATCGTAGTATAGAACGTAGGCTTGGTTTCTTATCTATATACATATCTCTGTGTCTCTCTCTCTTTTAATCAAGCGCATGGGTAAGAAGTAAGTGTAAAAGTCTTTTTATTGGCTCCATCAAATCGGGAAAGAATTGTTGCCAAACTGATTATAAAACCATGAGCACAAACCCAGGAGATCCACAATAAATTTATTGTGTCTCAACCCTGTTCGTTATAGCTCCGCAGGCTATAATTTTCACTTTGCGCACTGCAGACCATTTACTTTTGTCCAGCTCCAAGATCCTTTGTATTCCTAATGTATTAAAATGTCTTAGCGCCTGTCTCCACATTATAAAAGCTGGGAGTTAGTATAGGAGTTGGGTGTTTGGCTTTACGATCCTCTTCTAACATCTTTTGACGACCATACGGCGAGATTCCATTGAATCCCTATAATATGTTATACGTGAAAGCTAGAATATGTATCAATAGATGCTTGTGATGTAAAATCTGAATTGATATTAGCAAAATTTTACAAAAAAGATTTACCTATTTTGAGTAACGCATTGGCTAAATTTTAAAACGTAAAACTTTTTCCGCCGTATGGAGTAAATAGGTAAACTACTTGTCGTGTAAATGTCTATCGAAGAGCTTACTATAGAAATGATCCTATGACGTAAGGTCTTATGGTATATGTGATTGTGTGGGCGACGAGCTAGCCACTTGTCACTACTTTTTCACAATTTTCCATCTAACCCAGCCCATTGTCCCATTTTAGTCTGGGACTTAAAAATAATGTGCCCACTGTGTTTCTTGCCTAGCTATTGTTAGTTGGCGACTAATGGTATATGGGGGTGTGGGTATGTGATTATGAAGGCGACGAGCTAGCCACTTGTCACTACTTTTTCACAATTTTCAATCTAACCCAGCCCAGTTTTCTTCTTGGCTGAATGTGGTTAAAGGCACCTACTGCCCCTTTGACTCTGCCTACCCCTTCGGGAATTATGGGCGTGATATTATGTATGTATAAATATAAAATTGCGGTGTTTTATGGAAAATTAAAAAAAGTAGTAACAAGTATCTAGCTCGTTGCCTATATTATCACAAAACCAATGATTAGTCTCCTATTAGATACATTCTTGTGGCTCCTGAACCATGCATCATGCTTGACTAGACAAAGCAACCGTACCAAATCAACAAACATCGAAGTTCGTTTTATCTCGTATGGACATTTATTCCTATACAGTGTGATTATATCTACTGAATATGATCATAATATGTGTAGCCGATAAAAGGTTTAGGCCTTAAAAATTCAAAAACTCCCACTAAGTATTATATTTTTATCGCATTTGATAGGATAGGATAATGGGATTTACCTTTAGGCTGATTCGGATTATCTTTTTAGGTAAAGTGTGAAACCTGTTACCTATTCGAAACGTTTACATAGGATTATTAATTTTAACTTATAGTGCGTAAAGCACAATATTTTTTTATACAATGTATGGACAAAAATAGCATTTTAAATATGAGTGAAAATATGGAATATTTTTAACTGCCTATGTAAGTAGTTTGTTTTTTCACTCCAATTTAAATTTAAATTTGTGAATTAATTCAACAAATCAAACAATTTTTTCTTAGACGATAAAAAAATATTTACTTTTACGTATTAGCCATTTCAATATTTTATTTAACATAATGTTATATTGGGCTATAATTAATTAATGCTAAAATGAGGCCTAGGAAAAAAGACGGAACATATTAATGAGTGATATCTTCTTTCTTTGCTTCTTTCTTTTTTAATAATTATCTGAAATGAGACAGTAGTAAAATTCAATTCATTTATTTTTTATTATAGTCCTATGTTGGTCTGGGACTTAAAAATAATGTGCTATCTGTGTTCCTTGCCTAGCATGACGTAAAAGGCGATATCGGGTTTTGGGTGTGGGATTGTGTAAACGAGACTTGTCACTAACTAACTAAACATCACGCCACTTCCCTAGCGTCAAAACTTTTCCACAATTTTCTATCTAACGCAGACTAGTTTTATTTTCCAGCTTTAGCTGCCTCTTTAACTCTGCCTACCCCTTCAGGGGCTTAGGGCGTGATGATATGTATATACTTTTTATTAAAAAAGTAAAAAAATCCTTAATATAGGTGTTTTAAATAATGTGCCCCAATTTGTTTGTTACGATATCCAATAAAACCCTAAACTACCTCATGTCTGGCGCGTTGTACAGAATTAATCGTCAGCATGTGTGTCGAACAAGCGTCTGCTATATTTGATCAGAGCTAAAAGGTCGGGAAGCAACACACTCATGTATACGTGAGTATGTCACTGTATCTTGTTCTATCTTAATCCATGGGTTTCCGTGGAGATTAGACCCCGCTCTAACTGTAGAGTGATATTACACGTACGTAATATGTCTGATAGTGGAAGTTCCCCTTTAGGCATTTTACACACTGCGAGATTTAGTGATGCAAAATCGACTCTGTCGCAAACTGTCAACTTTTGCACATAAACGATATTTCTCTCACACATACGTATGTCAGTAGTAACTGAGTAGTAATTGACTGACTAGTTTTACAACAATTTACTAGCGAATGATCACAGTTGTCACATTAGTTTCAGACCAGCTTGGAACACAACTTTTTTTTTTTATTTTTTTTTATTTAACCTATTGTGTCCCACTGCTGGGCAAAGGTCTCCCCCAATTCTTTCCACTTCTTTCTGTCCTGGGTCAGCTCTTCCCAGGTGGTGTGGAATTCAATTAACTCTTTGCGCCATCGAGTTGGTGGCCGGCCCCGACGCCTCCTCCCATTAGTCGGCTCCCAATTGGTGGAAATCTTTGCCCAGCGGTCTGGATGCATTCTGCACACATGACCTGCCCATTCCCACTTGAGCTTAGCAGCCTTTTTCCCTACGTCAGCAATGCCTGTCATGGAACGCAGCCTGGTGTTACGTACGTGCTCTTGTTTCTTGATGCCAAGTATACTGCGTTCCATGGCTCTTTGACAAATCCCGAGACGAGTCCTCTGTGCCTTGGTAAGCGACCATGTCTGCGCACCGTAGGTCAGTATGGGCAGGATGCACATGTCAATGATCTTACGCTTCAGGCAAATTGGAAGATTCCCCTTCATTAGCGTCTTCATGGACCAGTAGCTTTTCCAGGCGTTATCAATGCGACGAGCGATTTCTTTGTCGTATCTGTTTTCGAATGAGACTACTTTTTTTTTTTTTTTTTTTTTTTACATGAGAAATGCATTTACGCACCGTCCAAGTAAACCTAGGTTCGGCCTACGAGGGATGTGTCGGGCTCAGAGGCCTGGGAAAGCACTCTACTACCGACTAAACCTCACGGTGGTCATTCTTCGGGCGTTGGCGCAGATTCCGGGCTCCCCACTCGGGACTCTACGCGAAATCTACGTCTACGCCGCTGCCGATCCATGCGGCCCATCTCGAGGGAGAGGCAACCTCGCCCCCAGAACACCTCGCGGTGCTTATGACGGCACAGACCACAGTGTCACCCCATCCTATTTAACGGACGAGGATCCACGTGTCGTCATCTTCTCTGGGGCTGCTTAACGAAGTGAATGCAGGCCCCCCCGCAAACACTCCACAGCCCCAAAGGCCCTTTTAGTCGCCTCCTACGACAGGCAGGGATACCACAGGAGTATTCGGAGCCCCCCCTGTAGGGCGCCGCCGGGCTAGACACCATCGCCACGGCGGCCTCGCCTTCTGCGTCGGGCGGGATTGTCGAGCTCGCGCTGACGTTCGGCGCTCTCCTTCTGCGACATAACGATGCCGCAGAAGGAGAGCACCGCCTCCCAGGAGCTCTCGCTCGCCACCATGGCTGACACCACGGATGGCAGCGAGAGGTCCTGCCCAACGGCGGCGGAGAGCGCTGCGCGCTCGCCGGCAAAAGCCGGACACACCTCCAGCGTGTGCTGGGCACAGTCCTCGATGGCACCGCAATGGTGACACGGAATGAGACTACTTTTTTTTTTTTTTTTTTTTAGTTGGGGAAACTCCCACGAGCCGTCACCCTCTGCTCGGGGAAGCAGAGGGCGGTGTGTCGGACTCGAACCGACTAAAACCCCAACGTGGCCTCCCGCGGCGCAGTTCCGGAGGAGCCGGTATCCCCACTGTCGGGACTATACGACAGCTCCTCCGGTAGTGCGCATGCCGCGCTGCGCGGCTCACCTCGCGCGGCGGTGGTCGATGCTGTGCAGCCCACGCCATCAGTCGTCGGATGCACAGCACCGAGCACGCGCGCGCGTCGAGACATGCCAGGCCACCCAGCATGTCTCAACTACTCCGCCCAGGATTCAGACGCCGATCGTCCCCGTGACCGGCGTCGTGGGCCCACTCTCGCGCTGTGCCCTCTGCTAAGCCAGAGGGCACGCGGAGAGCGTCTCGTCAGAGGGGGCCGCCTTCCGCCCGGCGACCTAAATTGAGGGCAGAGCCCTGACATCACGGAGGGAGAGGAGATCCCTCCGCGACCCACCACAACGCAGCGCAGTGCGCCCCTGTCGGGTTGCCGAGGATAGGGAGGCGAGCAACGACACACTCAGCTCCTCCTCTTCCTCGGCAATCCTAGTCCGGCCGCAGGGGGCTGCGGCCGGTGCCGCAACTGCTCGGTGGGAAATGCCGAGCAGTCACAGCTCACCTCGGGGTCTCTCTTAGCTTCGGCCCTGTCCTGCACCAGGGCCTACTAAGCCCCCCCGGTACGCCAAACCGAAGACCCCAGCGGGGGGGGGGGGGAATGAGACTACTTGGCCCAAGTAGATAAATTCCTTGACATAGCTTACAACCTGCCCGTCTACTGTGATTCTACGTTTGGTGCTGTTCGTCATTAACTGTGTTTTTGACCAACTAAATTTATTTATTTTCTAACGATACTATCATGATCCAAATACGACTTCACTTTGATGCAAACTCAATATGGCAATTCAAACACGAAACAAAATCAATATCCTAGCTTTTACTTACCCAATAGCCCGTGAATGCATACAAACGTGCGTGTACATCGTTAGGAACACGCGTTTGCATCCACGTTGCTGATGGTGAACGGATACAATAAAACTGCGTCACTTCTATATTCAAATGCTAGTTTATCGTGTGTACTGAAGCAACCGCGTTCAATATTGCTCCGCTAAAAGTGGCAGTGTGCAAAGGGCCTTTATACGGATCATGGGACCCAGACACACTTTTGTATGCAAACCTTATCGATTTTGCGGACGTGCGTCCAGAGCGTCCGCAAAACTTGGGTTGTCGAATATTTGATCACTAAGTACAGTTGGTTAAAATTGTTAAAATCTTGGGAAAATACTGCTAAAGAGAAACATCTTCAAATGCTTTGTATAGTTTTCATAAACATTTACTATCCTTGTTGTTGATCCGCAAATAGGATTTTTGTTTTATTATTTATTTAGTACACAAGTATATCTAAAAAAAAATTGTTATAATCCTAAACTAATTAGAACCATAATATAAAAGCGACACAATTTTAATTCCAAAACGTGTCGTACATATTTCTAAAATGTGTATCACCTTATTTATTATGATTCATATTGACCGTATTCGGCTATTCTTTGGGCTAAAACGAATTTAAACTTTATGTAGTAGACTCTTTGTGTTAATCAGATGTGAATAAAACCACAGACATAGTACAGTATAGTCATACGCACATCCAAATTGTCTATTAACACTAAATCAAAATGTAATGTAGCGCGGTGAAATTCTTAATTAAACAACATTACAGACCCGTCCTGTCCCACACGAAATAGATGTCACCCTTGGAGCCTCTATTATGTAGCTGCGTAATTTAACCCTTCCAAATTATGGAACTAAATGGGTTGAAGCAGGCCACTAGAAGTGATTTTGGGTTAGTAAAAATAATGAAGTTTAATATAACTAGCGCATTTAGACAACATGTTTTTTTTTTGTTGCTGGTCCCACTGCATGTACATGGGAAGTAGATCATATATATTTATTTTATCTAAAGCAGACCATTCGTATAGAAAAATAACTGTTACGAATGATAAAAATGTCTAAGTAAACATAAGAAAAAATTATGAACTTACTATCAGATGCTTCCAAGCCTTTATGCTTCTCGTCTACTAGCCAGTTCGCAATGAAATGTATAAGCTATTGAATAATGTTGTAATTAATTCTATCATGTTGATTCAATTAAATTTTGTCCACTTGAATAACTCGCATAAAATATGCGCAGTAAAACAACTATGCTAGATATATACAACAAGTATAAAAATGTCGTCAAATAGATTTTACCTAAAACCCTATCAATCTATCTACCTAATTTGTTAAATATAAGCAGCGAGCGGGTTAGCTTTCTTAATATGCACTTATTTTTTTTACTTTTTAAATGTCTTATAAAAATTTAAAAAACTCTTGTTTATTAGATAAATTAACGACCAACCATGGAGTCCCAAACTAAAGACTTTCCTTTCTTAACAGTACTTTATGATCATTTCAGTGAGATATCAGAACCTATATATTCTTTTTCTTAAAATCGTTCGCTTCCCGTGCAGAAAGTCTGTTCCCAAAATCACCAGCAATTGTTTCATCAAATAAAGCATCGTCTTGACCATAGATAAAGACACTTTTAGTCCGTGTCTTCACTTTTCACTCGCTACTATTCTGCATGTTCTACACTGTGGTAGAGCGGTAATCTGGGCGATGTCCTTAAGCTTCCGTCTATGTAAAATTAGTCGCACAGCTGCACCGGCTGCGGCCTCGCATGTTATTTGTCTGTGCGACATACGCGGCATAAGGATGTCATCAGGACGTATCGATTAGGGACAAACCGATTTACTAGATTACATGAACGAATAAATTTCAACCAGCTTTACCTTCAATGGTCTGATTTACTGTAAATAACGTAACTGATTTTATTAAAGGAAGCAAGAATCATCGAACAAATAACTAGGGACTAGACAAATGAAATAGTTGTCTCAGCACAAGAATCAAACCCTTGAATACGAAGTGGCGTCTGAGCAGTTATTAATAAGGGCGTATGAGCATTTGAGTTATTACGAGTACCTACATTCCCTTTTTGTGTTAATCTGATGTAACCTAAGTGGCCTAATGTATCTGACTTGGCTTACACGTGTGAACGATACAGCATTAAAAATAAAACTTTATTCGACAAAAAAAATAAACTGAAGGAACTAATAATAATAACAGCCAAAGATTCAAACCTCGCTTAAAATTGACTTTAATAATATTAAACCAGTAACTTTGAGTCAACGTTTTTCATAAGAAAATGTTACAACTAAGCCCCTGGATTGGGTACTAAGTCCAAACCGGAAAATATAATATCGTTTCCCACCACTAGAACATTTGTGAGATAATCCGACTTAGCCGAGACAGCCGCTCAACCGGAGTCGTACCAATACCGCAGTTTGCTTCGTAATTCAATCGGCTGAGACCCTTCTTGCAACTGCAACTTGATATAATGCCATTCCTAGTGGGTGTTTTCGACAAAGGAATGACAAAATAAAAACAATAGAAATACTGCAATACACTATGTAGAATATTCTGGTATATAGGTTTTAACAATAACAAAAAGAAAACAAAATTCCATATTTGCTTTTTTTTATTAAATTCGCCTGTACATAAACCACCTTGAGATAGTACAGATGAAAACAAATAATTAAAACATTTTTTTTCGGATAATGTAAATACCATTATCCTAAAAAAAAAATCATTATCATAAAAAAAAATGTTTTCATTATTTATTAATCGATAATAAATAATGAAAAGTAGCCTTTTACTAAATGAAAATTATGTACTTAGGAAAGTTTTTTTATTATTTTCGTCTGTATTTCTGCCTGTTCCTACTATTTTCCGAAACAAGTATCTAAACCGATTTTATTGCAATTTTTACTAATCGATAGCTACTTTTACTTTAGGAAAAAAACACTCTGTTTTATATTTTTATGCGGATGATGTCGCGGGCAACACCTAGTTAAAAAAATAATACTTAAAAATAAGAAAAGATTTCTTATAACAGATCGTGTAATACAATGCATATACAACACATAAGCAGGTGTAATGCATTCCAATTTATTATATCTTTCCTCATATTGTTGGCGAAGCTTGATTTCAACACCTATAATTTTACTCGAAGAAAACGTTTATTTATTTTCTACGAAGTATAAATAATAGTGCTACAACATATAATTAGTTCTTATATTCATAAGTAGGTACATTTCGATGTATGTTTTAATTGTTTTAGATCCGAATCTTAATTGTACCTTTTTGCTTTCAGATTATTAACCGCTGTTTTTGGTATTGTGTTATGAGAATAAAACACGTATTAAGTTTTTATAAAAATATGTATTTTTAACCGACTTCAAAAAAAGGAGGACTTTCTCAATTCAAGTTAAATTTTTTATAGGATTTTACAGTTTGTGTTTATGACTATCCGTAACGTAAATTACTTACTTACTTTAACAATTTGTGTAAGTATTTTTATTTGTAATCTTCTATATAATTTCATTTGGTTTTTACAAGTAATTCCAAATTCCATGTCATATTTATATATATACCTATTTATTGGTTTCCTATATGATTAGTTAAAGACAAAAATCAACTAAATGTTAAGTTGAAATGTTTAATTTTCTTTCATACCATTACAATCTTGCTACGTCATCATTTAGTTATAATATTTTAGTAATTCTCTTTTCTATAATAACAGAAAAATAAGTCATACATTTTCAAACTTCATATACCTACCTAAATTAGATTCTTACTCAATTCGATTTTCCCACATATGAAAATAAATTTGAAGCAGTTTTGAACTAAACCCGACTTTGCCGTATGCAGTAAGTTGTAAACCGAAACTATATTTGTTACGAGTTTAAAAACAGAAGTTTGAACCCGTAAAAAGTTTATGATACGGGCTCCGGCGCTTTACGATAGTCACAATTGATTACGTGGATATAGAAAATCGAACTATGAAATCACAAATCAAAATTTACAACGCGTCGCAGGTATATCTGTGCGACAAAACTTTTTAGATAAAATCCAGACACGTTGTTTTTATCACATGTGGCGGAAAATAAATAATTGGATATTTTTTTGTCGGTGATGGCACACGAGATGGAATATTTTGCAGCTTCAATAAAAGGAAAGGAATACGTTAGCGAATTTAAATCCAATGCATGTAGGCGACAAGCTAGCCATTTTTTATCACAGCTTTCCATCTAACCCAACCCAGTTCCAAATTTTGGCTGATGGTTAAGGGGGCTAGCTGCCCTAGGCAGAGTCGAAGGAGTCTGCCTACCCATTCCTGGATTACGAGTTTATGATATATATGTATGTCTAACTATAAATAGATAATAACATTTTGATCCTGACCTGCCAGCTCTGCTATTCCTGGATTTGACCAACAGCACAAAGTCTAAAATGTATCCTCGTATTCCAATTCAAAATATTACCCAGATAAATATAAATAGTTTCTATCTGCAATGATTTTGCTGAATTTTGGTTCTTATGTTAAAAGGCGGTTTACAGCAGAACGCTGCGACATGTCTGTAACAACCGGGTTTGAACCGTTTCTAAATATAAAATATGGTTGAGGTGAACTGCGTATCATATGCGCGTAATCTACGTCGTAAACGTTTTCCTGTGTTCGGCGACGCAACGCGGTCAGTTGTATTTTTGGACCAGGAACCCCGAAACATTTGTTTTTGCTGCATATGAAAGTTGATCCGTTGTGATGCGTATAGTTGTAATTTTGATAAGTTCGTTGTCATCTTTCACATAAAAAGTTACAGTAACAAGTTGTGTGTGGGCAGACGTTCTATTATTTTAAATTATATTTTGACCTTCTGGATTTCCACACACATAATGAAACCAATAGTACGCTTACAAAATTCTAATTTGTTTAGTCCTCAGTTACGAAGGTCTTAGGTAGATATAGTTATGGAAAAAAGTCGTATGTTTTCAAAGCAGAAGTGCTAGGCTCGTGGTCAAAGCGGATCTATTACTAAGACAAAATATACTGCTGAAACGAAGAAGTTGGTAATAGCAAAGATCATATTTTCAACATAGTTTACAACAAGCCAATACTGTACTGTTGTAGTATTGTTAAATTAATAGTAATAAATTCCTATTGTCTACTCTGATTTATTAAATGACACCACACTAAATATATTTATACATCTGAATGCTTAGAGCATCGGATCACGACTCCTGGTGTAGGTATTTTCTCATCGTTTATTATTTTGTCCTCTCTCTGCCCTTTTTCCTAATCTAAAACCTACATAAAATCTCACCTACGTGACTATGTTCAACCGAGAAATGTTTCTTTATTTTGCGGAAAATAATACTGAGTCTGTGTGTGAAATTTTACTAAATTACGCAATATCTTAGAATTCCTAACGAGATAAATGAGATGAATTGAGTTAAAAATTAATGGCACATGTTGTGTTATAATTATATGTTTAATTAGATAGATAGTTAAAATGTTTATTCTTTAAAACAACAAACACACATATTTGACATTAAATGCACATTACACACAAACATTATAAACAAAAACAAAAACCAATTAATACAAAAAGAATAAACATATTATTAATACAATTAATTTTATCATATTATTTTCTCACCGATAAAGGAAATGATTATCGTCGGTTTCTTATGAATCCCAAATGGCTTCTCACAAAATGTACTGCGGCCCCTATCCGTTTATTCTTTAGACCTCATTAATGTTACTCTTCGCGAATAAATTATCTCATATTTAAATAGCAATTTAAAGTTTAAATTGACCTGCGCAGAGTTGATGGACGTTTTATTGAACTTGTTCAATTTATTTTCGTAAATAACGATTGGTGTTAATCAAATGCTTACGCAGTGATACGAAAAACAACAAATAATATTATTGTGACAAGAGTTCAACTGTAAAGAAATGTGCTTCGCTTGAGTGTTAATTGAAACCTGTTCTCGTACCTTTGCATTTTCAAACTGAAGTAAATATTTATACCGCTTGCGGGCATTTGAAAAATGTACAGTAATGTTATTCATATCCACATTAATTAACAAGTAAGCTTAAATTCTTCATGATTTACGGTACTTACTTAGAAGGAGCATTGAATTAAACTACCAAATATTAATCAAAAATATATAATTAAGCGACATCTTGGACTGATTAGTCTTTATATTGAAAATGTAATTTCCTAGCCTATAAAGTTAGCTGGCACTCCAGCGTATTTCAATTAAAATATTCATAAAAGAAAAGATCTACTGATAGTTAATTTTTGCCAGCAAACATTTCCGATCGCACTGCGCTTGACAGGAGCTATCGCTCGAGCGAACGAGCTCCTCTACTCCGTAAATGCTCTGGAATTTTCCATACGTTACATTGGTGGAATGGATACGGAGAGAGTAATTTTGTTATAATCTTTTGTATGTTTATGCACTGAGAGATATTAAACCATTTTAATTTAAATTTTAAATATTATTACGATTTAAAAAAATCATCATAAATAATTTAGGAATGAAAGTATTCCTAAATTATTTTTTCAAATTGTTGTAATGCATAGTCTTACGTTAGTAGTAGGCTGTGTAAATATATACTTATATGATATTTAGACATGCATATTTGTGAGATGTCCTTAATAATTAAATTTGATTATACTGAAAACAAAGGCTATATGTATAGCACTTGAAAACGTTTTGAATGTTTGTTCAAAATTTACATTATGATATGGTATGCTGTGTATTTCAAATGTTTTCACAAACAGTTACTGGTTTGAATGTACCAGTAGGAATCTTGCATAATTTTAACTACACACAGACTTTATATAGCCAAATAATATTATGACGATGTAATATAGTGTAAGTAATTTGTAGATCAGCTTATCGGAGTCTGGACTGTCTTGTGGGGTAGTAGGCAAATACCTACAAGTAGATAGAAGTTTCCACGATAGCCACTACTATTACAAAACTTCGTGACATATTTTGTAAATATTTCACAATCGTAATTTTGTGATTATTCAAAATTCATCCCAGAAGAGAAAAAATAATTCTTATTGTCATCATGACACTAACATTTTATGTGCAAAATAAGGTATTTCAACAAAACCCTGAAGTAAATTCACTATACCATTATATGTCATCCCTGAAATCCCTTCACAAAATCGAGGGTGCAAGCTCCTTTCGAGAAATAGCCCGGGTAATGTAGGTAAATGAAACTGTCAAGAGCAGAGAGAGTAGAAAATGAAGCTAAGTCAATATTTACAGGTGAAATGATCCCGTTGCACAAACAGGTGACATGTGAGCAATAACTAGGGAATTATGTATAATATTAATTAAATTTAAGGATATTGTGAGCTTTACGAAGTATTTATTATCTAAGATACCTATGTATTATTGTAGTGTTAAGGTTTGGAAATAAATGATTATTATTATTATTATTATATGCGAACTCTCCCTATAGGTATTGCATTTTGATGGAGCAAAGCTTTTAGTTAATTTACGTTGAGCACTAACAACGGGTGGAATTTCGTGTGCTTACCTAAAATATCAGGTGCTGAACATTTCCTTGTGTGACCGTAGGTGTGCTTCAGAAATGAATGTAGATGGTAAATTGGTCTACATGTTCTTTTTCTTAGCGTGTCAATAATCTATACTTATAATAAATCTGTAGAGAGGTCAATTCTGTACATGAAATATATTTTCAAAATAACTATCAGGGGGTGATTAGTGATCGATACTGATGCCAAAAATGCAATCAGTAAAATTTTTGTCTGTCTGTCTGTCTGTCTGTCTGTATGTTACTTATAGAAACAAAAACTACTCGACGGATTTTAACGAAACTTGGTACAATTATTCTTCATACTCCTGGGCAGGTTATAGTATACTTTTCATCACGATACAATCAATAGGAGCAGATAAGTGAAGGGAAATGTTGGGAAAACGGGAGAAGTTACTCAATTATTTAAGCTTCCGTCGCGTGTGCAGCCTTTATGTTTGAAGTTACATAGAAATCATGTATGTATGACGGAAATAGTCTTTATAATATTAACCATAAACGCGGGTGACACCGCTGGCACAGCTAGTAATAAATAAATAAAATCAAAATCATTTATTTTCAGACCGAATCCATAGAATGTTAGTAACAATATAACTTATATATAATAAATAATAATAAAACGTAATTTAGTCGCTATCTGGTTTTTAATCTTATTAGGCTACATTTACTTTTCAATTGCAGTTTTTTTTAAATGATAGATATCGCACGTTGAGCGATAATTTTATGCAACAAAAAAAATATTTTTGGCTATTTTTATCAAATAAGCGAGTAAGGTATGAAAAGACCGTGTCATATGGCGTTCGGTTCTCTTTGCCTACCCCGCTAAGAAAATGGCTAGAAGCCAGTTAGTTATTTTAAGCCCATCGAAAGATCATCGGCTGATTGCAAAATTTGTATGAAAAGCTTAATTATAATATACGTGCATAGAAAACATACCTATTATGTTTAAATTACATTTACATATTTCCAAATTTCCATGTTCAATGTCGAATATTATTTTTTTTTTTTTTTTGCACAATAGACTGTCGGAACTTTAATAAGTAGTATTAAGATACTTGGGGTAAACTCTAGTCATGCTTGAAATATGTACCTGCACCCACAATACGTACTGTGCTTATGAGAAAACTCGCTCTTGATAGCTATATGTCAACCTTTAGAGGCTAAATGCGGGGATGTCACGTCGCCAGCACTTGTCCTCAAGTTTGCCGGCTCAAGAGCCCCACATCGTGTCTACAACTTTTCACATAAACTCCGCAACTTTACACGCTACCACTTATAACGGATTGCCATCTTCTATTCAGCATATTGAATTTTTTAAATTTGTCTTTCACGATTTTTCGTTTGAGAGCTTGGCTGTTTGCCTATAATTGTGTTTGTTTAATATTAGGTATCTGATACAATGTTTTGGCAGTGTTATTTTTTCATCAGAAGATATGAATTAGAGTCTGACGTTTCGCTAAACCTAAACTAAATTATCAATCCCTTTTTGGAAACATCCATATTCCTAGAAGCTTTTTAGGGAGATGTGATAATATTATGACAGTGTGTTTATGAAACACACGGATTCCATGTAGCAGAGCTCTACGTAGGCCTATTTTAACTTTACCTTTCCGTGAAATTGAATAAAATGTTCTGGGTTTAGAAAATAATGTTACTAACTGTGTTCCCTGCCTAACATTTGTAAAAAGTAATTAAAGGTGTATTGGGAATACCCTATAGGTACACTTTTTCGCGTTTTACGATTTAAAAACAACATAAGTGTGGCAATAAAACAGAACAGAAAAAACTAGTAGAAGTGGCATGTCACAAAATTAATATGTGAACCGATGAAGTCAAACTCACGCAAATACGTCACTAATCACATACTGCACTACACTTAAGCAATGAACAGGATTGGCCATTCTTATTTTAGTCAAAATCAGCTTATCTCATTAGTCGTACATCAGAAAAAATACCTTTATACTTTTGTTATGTATGTATGTATACTTTTGAAAAACGGTTTAATTTACTATACCTCTAAAAAAGTAGTTAGGATCTTTCGTAATCCACGTTCAAATGTTGAGTAATATTTTCTTGTCGTTAATAGATGGCGTTGTATTTTTATTAGAGCAATTATAACCCTTACAACTGTAGGAATAAGTGTACATTTAGACACATGCAGTCTACGCGTAGTCCATATTTTATTCTAACATCTTTAATCTGTGGCTGCATAAGATGGGCCGGTTCGAACGGAGAAGTACTATAGGTACACAGAAAATCGACGTAAAATGGTAGCGTTTTGGCACAGTTGAAATTTATACGAAGAAAGAGTGAAGAAAGCAAATATTTTAATAAATATTGCGTTAAATTTCTACCACTAGTACTTCCAATTAGATGACACGACATCTAAAAAAAAAAAATCTTATATTATAATCCCGACGTACTACGTAATTTAGGACTGTGAGCTAATATTTTTTTACTTTTTAATAATAATGCAATATATTTCGTAGGCTGTGTACACACGACGCACTTGTTCTGCCTCCGTTCAGCTCAGATATGCTAATTAAAACCTCAAATTGGGTACTTGCCTCTACAGAGAAGTGTTGTGGGTTTGTTACGGCCTGCCAACATACAAGGGCTAGGTAACTGCTGCAATCTGAACTTTATTTCTAAGCCGTTAGAATTGGAGTTGGGGAAGACGGCAATGCTGGTATCGGTATTTACAGCTGTGATCCGGTGCGTAATAGGGCGAGTAGAATATCGATGTTCGGAATTCGATATCTATACAAATATTATAAATCGGAAGAGTTTGTTTGCTTGAACGCGCTTATCTCAGGAATTGCTGGCCTGATTTGAAAAATGATTTGAGTGTTAGATAGCCCATTTATTGAACCCGCGGGCACAGCTAGTTAATTATATGTATATTAATTTGAAAAGTTTTAAGAAAATTGTTGATGTAGGTATACAGCTCTATGCCCAATCAATGTTGTAATTAAAACATCATATTGTAATATAAATACTCTGAATTTGACATAATGAACGGTAGCTTCAGCCAAACCTCGATAGGTTTAAGCAACAACATTGTCCTACAATATTTTTCATATGCGTTTAAGTTATTTCTTACTGTTTCTCATCATGAGCGATATAAATTTCATCCAAATTTTTAAACGTACGTATGTTTAACTAGCTGTGCCAGCGGTGTCACCCGCGTTTATGGTTAATATTATCAAGACTATTTCCGTCATACATGATTTCTATGTAACTTTAACCATTAAGGCTGCACACGCGACGGAAGCTTAAAAAATGGAGTAACTTCTCCCGTTTTCCCAACATTTCCCTTCACTACTCTGCTCCTATTGATTGTAGCGTGATGAAAAGTATACTATAACCTGCCCAGGAGTATGAAGAATAATTGTACTAAGTTTCGTTAAAATCCGTCGAGTAGTTTTTGTTTCTATAAGTAACATACAGACAGACAGACAGACAGACAGACAAAAATTTTACTGATTGCATTTTTGGCATCAGTATCGATCACTAATCACCCCCTGATAGTTATTTTGAAAATATATTTCATGTACAGAATTGACCTCTCTACAGATTTATTATAAGTAGGTATAGATAATAACGCATTACTTGGAGTGATGTTCATTCATAACAAGAAATCACATATGGACGTAAACTATGTTTTAAAACTTCAGTAATTGCTTTGTAGTCCAGAAATAAAAGTTAGGTACTTATTTAAATGTTTTAAGTACCTATCACATTATAAATACTTAGACAAAGTATTATTATATAAATAATTCATTGTCATGAAGTTATCATTTATAGCGGAACTAGCTAGTGATAATGTCAATCAAAAGACGAATAATAATTTAATTATCGGTGAAACCAACACACAAATTCGACAATCAAATTCTATAATGTCTAACGCATGGTAAGTTATATCGATATTCTATCGACAATTGCACAACACTATCATGTAACAAAGCGCTCTATGCGCTCATGAGTGTAGTTTGCTCCGAGACGTAGGTACACTTCCCTTGTACTATTAGTGCTATTACGATCTTGATGCTCTTGGTGTCAACGTCAAAACGCTTAAGATAAGTAAATCTTCTGGCCTTATTAGATACTAGCTTCTGTCCGCGGCTTTGCTCGCGTGGTACATCGATGAAACATAGCCTTTGTGTTATTCTAATGTATAAACTATACTATTGTAAAGTTTCATTAAAATTCATAGAGTACTTTTTGCGTGAAAGAGTAACAAACATCCACACATCCATCCATCCATCCATCCATCCATCTGTACAAACTTTCGCGTTTATGTTATTAGTAAGATTACTATCTACTTACCATAATGTTTTCTAGGTTTGGAACTAAAATATTTAAATTAAGATTTTTATTAATTTGTTAGGGAATAATTACTCGTAAAGAATATTTAAGAAATTAGCCGTTTTCACGGATTTTGAAACGTTATTGACATTAGGTAGGTACATTAGATAAAAAATTTAGAAAGTTACGATAAGCGTTGATTTAGAATTTGTCACAAATCCGTAACATATCAAAGATCTTGGGTTTTCTTTTTTACTACGTAGTCTAATAGACCTATTTGTATTTTTGGGTCGTCCTAAAAAAAATAATAATAATATCTTTTGAGTAAACAAATTACTAACTTAACATCTTTACGGAAATTTACAGATTTCAATACACTTATTAACTAGGTATGTAAGTAGTCTCTAACTTCTCATAACACGGAATTTCAAGAGCACGTTTCCAAATTACTTCGGATGACTTAATTGAATAAAGATAATTGGATCTTCAAGCTATTATCTTCGAGGGTATCTCTTTAAAATTAAGATGCTTATTATAGAATTATGGTGCAATCATGGTGAATGGAACAAGTAGCGCATAATTTTCTCATTTAATTAATGCCAATTTAGTCGGCAGAAGATAAATTAGGAAAAAAAGCAGAATAAAATTTTGCGTTTTGTTAGCGTAATGTGTATAAAAGCGTACTTTCTTGAAGTTTCAGTTTTGAAATATAATTTTTTATGTTTTGCCCTGCATTTTTTGTTTTTGTAGGGTACGGTTTGACCAATTTACAGTAAATCAAATAGATCAGAAACTATTTCCTTGTTCAGCATTACATGTAATATTCAAGGTAGGTATTCTAATTTAAATTCCTATTCACTAAAATTATATCAGCTATCTAAGCTTTCTTAGATGAAGTCTCGTACTTTAATAAATCTACATAGAGCTTTCCTTATCTTCGTTGTGTAAATTGAAGAAGAGGAACAAGTAACCCGAGCATATCGTCGAATTTCTCCATTTACTTTTGTAATAGGATAATAATTATTGTCCCCCAAACAAGCATAATGGATTTGTTTCGGCTAATTTATTGTTTTTAAGTTAACGCAAAATATACAAATGAATCCCAAAGGAAATATCTTGTATTCTAACAATGTCATTTTTTATTGGAATACAATTATGTCTGCGGCTGCGGCTTCAGACAAAATTACACGATGTGGTTTATGCAAATTTTAAATTTCAAAAAGTTTTCCTATGTACAAAATGGTACATTTTGACTAACACTCCAGGACCACCAGACGTTACTTATTTTCTCAAAAATTAAATATGTGGTAGGATTAATACGCTACTATAAACGTCCCGTACGTTTACTAGCTAGCCTAAGTAATTATCTTTACCTTTCGTACCTGATAACTGAAAATTGGCCCACTATTCAAGCTAGTCACTACGTTTATAGTAGTTAGCAATGCTACCCTACACGTTAACACTATAGGAACAATAAGAAATATCATAGTGCAATATGTATCCCGGTATAATAGTCACACTTTTCCTTTTAGGCACACATCAAAACTTCATTTTGTGAGACAACCGGCAAGTTATCAACAAGTAAAAAAGAGTAGCAGTTGCGAGCTAGAAATGTTAACAAATTAAGTGATTTTTACCAAATACAAAACATCGTTAATTTGCTTACAATCAATTGGGGACAACCTCTGGCGTAATTAAAATCGAGAGTTGAAGATATTAAAAACATCGCCTATAATTTTAAAAGGAAACCCCAATCAATGTAGCCGGTTATAAATATTGTGTGTCATAAACACAAAATAAATAAGGCTAACGAACCAAGTTTTAATTTATTATTTTTTTTATTTGACTTTGGACCGTTCACACCACAATGGGGACTTATTTAATTGTTTTAAACGGTTTCCCTCTTTATCGAGTATAGCGTACAACTGTAACTATACTAATTTAAAAAGAAGAAAGATTTGATTGTTTATTTGTTTGCATTCAATAGGCTCCAAAACTACTGGACCGATTTGAAAAATTCTTTCACTAATGGAAAGCTATACTTTCTCAGCGAGTAACGGAGGCTTATAAATTTTATTCCCGCATTCATATGGGAATGGCTCGATGGCGCATTCGGCAGTAACCCTACCCCATGCGCCAAGAGTTGTGGGTTCGATCCCCACCCAGGACAATCATTCGTATGATGAATACTTGTGTTTGTTCTGTGTCTGGATGTTAACATATGATATTTAAGTATATATTTGGAACATACCACTGTTGATTCTGATATCCGTAACACAAGTGCTTAAGCTACTTACTTCGGAGTCAGATCAATGTATGTGATGTCGTCAGATATTTATTTATTTATAAGTAAAGATCAGGATGGTTTGCCGGGCTCTGTTAAAATGTTCATTGACTACCAGCTTGGTCATCATCATCTTCCTAGCGTTATGTCCCGTGCTTAGACGGGGCCCGCTTAGACCATGATCCAGGATTTAGTGAGTCCAGTAATTACAGTGAAGTGACTGCCGATCTGACCTTTGTAACCCTAAGATGGGGGAACCAGACAAATTTCGATCATAGTTACACATCCACACTCGTTGGAATGTGCATATTTCATCACGATGTTTCGATCGACCTCACTGCCGAGCTAAAGGTATAAATAAGTACATAGATTTGAAAAAACCAAAGGTACATGCCCAGGTTTGAACCCACACCCCTCGGTAAAGAGGTACGTGTCCTTACCATTGAGATACCACCGCTCCACCGACTACTACCTTGGTATCTGTACATAATATATGTGTTGACTCTATGGTGCTCACTACTTCTATATTCTAGTAGGTTGAGATCCTGTCTACGAAACCAAAGAAACTCGTTGAATGTTTGTGTGAAGAACATGGTCATAATGTACCAGAATCATGGATCTATATGACGTACATATACATATATATTTGTTACATGAGAGAGCTAAGCAGGTATTTAATTAAAAAGCAATACTAGATATCATACATCGTTGAAAATCTATTTATAAGACATAATAGATTAAATAAATAAGACAATGGGCAATCAAGTTGTAAAAAGGCTTGTAAAAACAATCCTTAAAATAATAAAGAAGCCTAAACCAAAACAGAATGTTATACAGCGGTTGACAAAAAGTTGTTTGTAATAAAAGATGAGCGTAAACATGACCAAAGTTGTAATAAATATGTCGAAATTTCAGTGAAAGACCCATAACAGTAGTACAAACTACATTTGGTCATGCGAACAGTTGTAAATGTGGGTATGTCTATACAATATTTACCTGTCCGTTGAACTTAGACTTTTAAATGTTATGTTGGAAATTTTGTTTGAAAACTTTCATGTTTCATCTAAGAAAACTTTCTTAAAAATATAATTGTTATATCCCTCAGTTAAGCACATCTATCAGTCATAATGTGTTACAGGAGTGTGAATACAATTTTTTTTCTTTATTTCTAACATAAACTGGCCTCTTAAAAACCTAGGCTTTAATATTTTTAAGGCTAAAGAAATTAATTGATAAGTACACTATTATATTCATTTATGTGAAGTAGAATTACATTTGTCAATCATTCATTCATTTTATATTACAATGAGGGTTTTTTGAACTAAAACATTCAAAAGATGGCGTAACTGTGACTTGCGGTCTTGTCACCCTCCTCATTGGTTAGTTGTCAGACCAAACTGACATGCTGTCAACAAGTAGCCAATAGCGACAGTGGTAAGACCACAAGACTCCCTCGCGCCATCTGGCGGTATTTGTATTTTTGAAAACCCTCATTGCACGAAACTTTATGCAACTGAACCACTAATGCTATCCTTATTAATATTAAGGTAAATGTTGTCAAGAGTCTACGTTTAGGTATTATGTGTAATTATTTCAAAATAATAATAAGACAGCAAATAAACATTCCAGCTGAGATTTTGGTCACGTACAAATTGTAAAAGATTCCGTGCATACAAAATTGGCATTTTGTTAACCTAATCACAATTCCGTATACAAACAGTATTAGCAAATAACAGGTGAAATGTACACATGCACTCTGAAAAGAAAAAATATGTGAAGTGTCCCTGAGAATCCCGTGCCCTTCTAACGGGAAATCTTGAATTTGCCCGCTCGCAAAATATGCCACTTACTTAACTCTCAGCATATGTAAAAGCCCGAGTAATTCTTAGCTTATTCCAGGACAAACATTGTTTTGCAAATGAAATGAAGCAGCTGTTTTTTAAAATTGAAATAAAGAATGCTAAATTAAATTTTAAATTGCGAATCTAGCCGGAGTTTGTACGAACATTTGCCAAATAGTGTGATTATGCAGTAACCCGCCAAGTTGCGGTGGACTAGGTAAGTAAACGCGTGCTCTACTTGTGTTAATTTACGCAAAAAAAAATCTGTATACATAGTTAATGTAATTCACTATACAAATGGTTAAACTTAAGACTCTTATTATATACTAACGATTCATTACATGCGTTACAACAAAAAAAACTTCAGTTGAGAGTAGGTGCATCATTTTTAAAATTATCTGTTTTTTAAGCATGAAAAACTTATTAAGCTTAAATAGCACTAAAAACATGTTTGATAATAAACAATGCATGTATAACGTTTTTTAGCAAAACAAGAAGGGTAGGTCCTTCCGAGTGATTTTTGGGTAAAATTTATAAGGAGTTTTTCTAAATTCCTATTTTTATTAGACGCCCTTAGTTTCACATTGTTAATATGTCACTATCTCTAACTAAGCCCAGGCATATTCTAAGTTTTTTACATGCATTTTTCATCTACCAAATAAACTCTCCACACACAAGAATTAAGAAGCTACATTTAATAGTAGATATACACCTTCAGTCATCCCATTCTCTCTAATACTACCAACTATTGACGCTCCTAAATACCAAATATAATATCATGTTACAAAGCCCAATTTCTGCCAGCAGTACATCTCTTAGTGTAGATTAACATTAATTTTGGTTAATAATTACGTCTAGGCGATACCAATTTGGGAATTAGGACTACAGTAATTAGTAAATGAAGATAATAATTACGATACGAGTAATATGGCGATGCTATTCGTATTAATTTTAAATTAACTTATAATCTATTAAAACTAAGATGAAATTAGTAATAGATAATTATATTGTTCTAAATGGTAAAACATTCCCCTAGTTCTAAGCCAATTATCTTAATCTTATATTCAGTCTGATTTGAGGTCGATTAAAACATCAAAGCGACCGCTACCTGACTGATTGTTTCATGATCATGAATGTGTTCATATTATTATTATCTAATGTGTTCATGAATCATGGATGCGTTCATACATAATTATCTCAAGGTGCAGATTTTCTGATGTTGTTTCCCCTCACCTGTGGCTTATGTCACTTTGGGGTTTTATATTGTTAATTGTAGATTTAAAGCCCTAAATTTATTAGGTTTAAACCAACACCAGTATATGAGAACCGCTCAACCTCACACTTTTATCGCTGCTATAATTACCAATGGGTTCCACTCATTTTTCATTCAATAGCAATTTACATGACTGATCTTCGTGGAGTAAAATTTGTATCTGTAAAATCACGAGAAAAACAACCATCACACACACACACACACAAGAGACTGAATATGGCGGTTAGTTAGAAATACAAATGACATTTCGTAATAAACGCGAGAAAATTCGCTCGTTACTCGCGAAGTTTGCACTTAATCACCTAATATTGGACTCGGAACTGCACTTCCAAACAAATTATTCAAGTCGCGCCTGCACATGTGGGTGTTTAAACTTGAGACGAGGTTTGTGTGTGCACATGTTTGTCGGTTGCGACGAACGCTAATTCCGCGATTCAAGAGACATTCCGTCTAAGCGACGTTTCCCTGTTTGAGCAGACACAATTAACACAAGCTAGACAATCAAAAACTAAGTGCAGCCGCATGTTAGCATAGATCAGCTCAAGTATTTTATTTTTCGTTTTGTTTTATAACCCAACGTCGTTTTGTTATATATTTATACATACGTTGTCAGGAGTAGTATAATAAATAGTTAGCAGCCAGTTCGCGACTATATACGTACAAATAGACAGATACCGAAGTTTCCATACAACTTTCCCTTTGCCATTTCGGTACGAAACTCTGAAAAAAAAAACAATTACAAGGAAGAGCTAAAACCAAAGGCTATATTATTTATTATACCCGAATATGAAAAAAATAACAAACATACGAAGGGTATTGCTCCATCCGTCAGTATCAAATTGCCAGCTTGATTGGACCGTGAATGCCAACATCACCTATCGAGGCCCGCCCAAGCCATGAAGGGTCGATTGAGCCAATAACAAACGTGTAGTTCTGGAAAATAGTATAAAAAGCCAAATAAATATAATTCTTCACGCTAGCACCGATAAACTAGCTCCAATCTGAGCATGTTTTATTCTTGTGCCATTTCTACTAGGGAACCAACTAACATGGTTCGAAACATTCATGACAACTACTGACTCTTAACATTTGCCTCTAGTGGAAATCGATCTCGATGAGGATTAATGCTTTAACATTTGTTTTGAAGTAAAAATTCTGAAAGTTACGAATATGTACAAATCTCTCAGTACATTTCAACATTTTCAGTGTTGTGTATTTAATACAAACAGAAAACTTTGTGATAAAAGAAAAATAGCAGGGTAGTAAAAATATTCTACTATACTTCTAATATACGAGGGATGATTTGCAGATGAAGAAAAACATACAGATGTGATTTATGAATCTTGGACGGAAGTCATTGTATGCTTTTATAACCGCCGCAATAATATAAAAAAAATGTATTACATTTTTGACTCGCTAAAATCGTTTAAAGCCTAACAAAATACTAAACAAAAATAGCCCTACTTTTTTTATTATTTTACAGCTAGTTACCTATCCATCATGTTTTTATATATTTTAATTTTCTTTTAGGAAACTTAAAGTAGAATAGAGTAATTATGCCCATCGTCAATCTTCCTCGATGAAAATGCTGCCCAAATATAACGTCTGGTTTGAGATAGGAAATTTAATTACTCAGAAATTCAAAATGCTCTAGTTTGCTAAAGAAAATAATAAAGCCGGGTGTTTATAAAAATCGATCAAATTCCTCCGTGCCAAGGGTGTAGTCAAAAACTCCAATCTTGCCGGCAAAAATCCCTTTCATAGCTGCAGTATTATGAAGACCGTGGATGAATAGAGTAAATGGTGTGAAATAATCTGAGCTCTTAGTTCTACGTAGCTGAAAACGAATTTATTGGGCCCCGATACTCGGCGTGGGGTTTTTATTGACACGAACCAGAATATACGGGCTCGGGTTTACTATGATCTAAGATACCATATTGTGCCTACACGGCTACCTACGTTATGTAGTAAGAATTGATCCATTCCACTTTTCATTCAAAAGAGTCAATTTATCACGTTTGCTTATCCGGACACAGGAAGATTAGAGTTTTGTAAAATACTAGCTTTTTGCCCGCTGCTCCGTCCGCGTTCTTCTTGCTACCCACACTCCCATTTCTTGCCTAGCATGTCGTAAAATTCGACTAATGGTGTGTTGGGGATGAGTTTTTTATTTTGTAGGTAACCAGCTGGTCACTGGCCTAAATCTTAAGTTTATAAAATTTTGCAAAATTATGCAAAAGTAGCATTTTCTTTCCGTCCTTCAACTAAATTTAGTAAAAATGAAATTGAGTTGGGTTAGATGTAAATAATACAATTTGTGGACATTGTAAACTTCACGCCACTTCCCTAGCTGGGTAGACAGAAAAAACCGAACGCCATATGGCACGATCTTTACACACCTCACTTGCTTCTTCAACATTCATGATCCTTTTCATACAAGCTCTACGGTTTTTATGATTCTGAAAAACACATTCTGTTAACACACGACCAATCTGGTCGTGGTAGGTGAGCCTGGGCCTTCCGCGGCAAACATTGACATTGTAGGTATTTGTGATTGTTTAACTGACAACATCATTAGACACTTTTACGACATTAGCATATCGGCAGGCAAGGAACATAGTATCTAAATTCTTTTGAAAATCCCAAACCAACATCGGGTTAAATTGCAGTTATTCTTAATTGTATTACAGTTAAAATTTTTACATTTATACAATTTCGTAGAATATAGGCTAAATAATATTTTTCGTAAAGTTTATTCCCCAAAATGATACATACATAACATACGCTCATAATCCCCGAAGAGGTAAGCAGAGACAAAGGGGTAGCGGCCCCCTTAACCACATTTATGTGAAAAAGTAGTGACAAGTGGCTAGCTTGTCGCCTACATAATCACATACCCAAAACCCGATATACCATTAGTTGCCTTTTGCGACATGCTAGGCAAGAACCACAGTTGGTACTTTATTTTTAAGTCAGACCAACATGAGACAATGGGCTGGGTTAGATGAAAAATTGTGAAAAAGTAGTGACTATTGGCTAGCTCGTCCCTTACACAAACAATCACATACTTACCCAAAACCCCATATACCTACCATTAGTCGCCTTTTACGACATGCTAGACAAGAAACACAGTTGGCACATTATTTTTAAGTCCCAGACCAACATGGGATACATCCCAAATTAATAACGGCTATACAATATACAGAACAGCAAAAATATAATCCATAAAAGTCCTAAATTAATATTTCACATCGTTTTCCGAGTGGTCCGGAATTAGACGACATTTTTAATCAGAAATCGTTGAAGTATTTTTAGGAGCGGTGATCAATCTCTGGTTTGTTTACGATTCCGCGTAAAATTGATTGGTTGACTTGTCTTGCTTTATTTTGTGTTTGAAACCGTACCTGTACAGTTAAAAAAAATTATACAACTTTGAACCCTATTGCATTAAATTTAATAAAAAAATGCTTATGTCAAGTCTTATTTGTACCTACAAATAAGACTTGGCATAAGCATTTTTAATAAATAGGTGACCTTATTAGGTATTGTAACTACATTAGGGTATTACATGGAGGGAAAAATATTTTCATAACATTTTAACTTGGATTACGAAAGGTAAAGTAGGTATAGTAAATTTACCCGTTTTTTCAAAATAATTAAGGTATTTTTTCGGAGTAATCAGATAAGATGTTTTTGACTAAAATAAGAATGGCAAATCCGGCTCATTGCTTACGTGTAGTGTAGTATGTGATGAGTGGCGTTTGGTTTTGTATGAGTTTGGCTTCGTCGGTTCTCATACTAATTTTGTGTCATGATATTTCTATTAGTTTTTGTTTTTCTGTGGGAATTTACTAGCAATATTTTTTATAGAATATAACCCCTTTTTCACAGCATTCCATCCAACCCAGCCCACTGTCTCATGTTGGTCTGGGACTTAAAAAGAATATGCCAACTGTGGTTCTTGCCTAGCATGTCATAAAAGGCGACTAATGGTATATCGGGTTTTGGGTATGTGATTGTGTAGGCGACAGGTTAGCCGCTTGTCACTGCTTTTTCACAATTTTCCATCTCGCCCAGCCCGGCTTTATTTTTGGCTGAATGTGGTTGAAGGGGCATGCTGCCCTTTTGACTCTGCCTACTCCTTCGGGGATTTTGGGCGTGATGTTATTATGAATGAATAACAAAGGGAAGTGTTATCTACATCTTTATTACTTTTTATGAATTATTCATTCACAAGCAATGCATTAGTCAAAATATTCCCAACAGCTTGTAGGTAAATGACTGAAATAGAAAGAAAATTAAGAGTATAACATAATTAATTAATTAAATTTACCCCTTTCAAGAAAATTAGGTCAATCAAAAACTTATTCCTAGGCCCAAACGCAAACAAAAAAAGCGTTTTCTTTGCTCATACCCATTTTTCCATTCATCACCTCCGCTCCGTCAAAAACGAATGTGCAACATTCAGCGACACCGCTCAAATCCGCGAAACAATGGAAAAAGTGGGCGAACTAGGTTTTGTACCGGCGCGGCACTTCAGAAAAAGTCGCCAAAAAGTGTGACTGTTGTTAAAACTCGCACGTAAAGCTGAACGGACTTTTCACGCATTCGTTATCCAGTTAGTTGCGAATGGAACTACGACAACAATGTTCTGGTGAAACTGTGAAGTTTCTTTCGATGTTCGCTTGTTGACGAAATTTTCGATGCGATAATGTTGGCTGAGGAGTTTTACGGCATCATAATATATGGTGTCAGAATCGTCCTATTTTTACTCGTGTTAAATATAACATGAGTATCAAAGGGTAAAGATATTTATGGCAAAGTTATCAAAATAATACTAGTTATCGGCGGTGCCTGTTAAGAGAGTAATATCAATGGCTACGTACGAATTTATTCCGTCTTTAAGATACGGTTAATTTAAAATGGTTAAAAATATATTCCATAACCATGTCAGTTAGTAGACACTTAGACTAAACTATCTAAACTTCTTAGACTAATTGATAATATATAGGCACATATTCGAGTGATTCAAGTTAATCCGTCTTTAAATATATTTGACTAGCTACGCCCGCGGTTTCACCCGCGTTTAAGGTTAATGTTATATAGCCTATAGCCTTCCTTGGTAAATGGGCTATCTAACACTGAAATAATTTCTCAAATCGAACCAGTAGTTTACATTAGCGCGTTCAAGCAAGCAAACAAACTTTCAGCTTTATAATTATAGTAAGTATAGATTTGATCGACGTTCATCCCAAACGTACAATTAAACTCTAAGTCTTTTTTTGCTTATATTATAACTAAAAGGGTTCCATGGGTTGACCCCCATAGTTACCGTTCCCGCGGGAATACAGGCATAAAATATAGTCTCTGTTACTCGCTGATAATGAAGCTGTCCATTGGTAAAATTATTTTGAAAATCGACTCAGTGGTTCTGGTGTATAAGCACAACAAACAAACTTACATTCGCATTTATAATATTAGTAAGTATAATTAAAGACCAGTCTATATAAAGTATTGTATTGCTATCTCAAAAGCATGTTGTATTTGAATTTATTTTATTTGCAAAGTAACGAACCAGACTATTTATTTAATAATAGATAACACAGGTCAACAATATTACACTTTTTGTTGCACAAATAATTTATCACTTCTTTAACTGATCAGTACCAGCTTAATAAAATTGTCTTCTAAACACTTTTCTGTCACGTCACATTTCTGAGTTATTTGACGACAAAATTAAAAAAGAAGCTAATTTAACGATTTTTGTAGAATTATTTAACAGCTTGAAATTATTGATACGTATACCTTAGTAAATCTGTTTAATTGTAAGAATTCTTAACATTTTAATGTTTATTAGAGTCACCTGTTAATGATTTATCAAAAAAGCAGTGTGTTGATTCTACACCAAAAACTTTGTTGACCTGTGTAATATAATACATTAGAATATAAAAAAACTTCATTTGACAAACACAAAACAGATACAAATAGAGGCAAAAAAAGAATATGGTACAAAAATAAGGTGTGCCAGAACGGCGCCCGCTCAGCTCAAGTCGTGAGCTAACTGATAGTCGGTGTCACAGCGCTGGTTTTACTACTTCGCGCATCCGTCCCCTTCTTACAGTACCCAACGAGTGAGACGAGATAATGTCGATAGAAAGCGGATGCGCGATGCAGAGGACCATCACATGACAAAACCAACACAACAAAAGGGAATAAAGGTCATAAAAAAAATAAACGATAAAAAAAAAAAAAAGAGCATGCATACATACGAGTACATTACATAATAATATGTAATATAGTCATATATTTCATATGGTAATAGACAGAGACTGTTTATTCGGATTTCATCCCTCCCGAAATATATTAGGCTGCTCATTATTGGAGCGATAAAAACAACATTAGTGTATTCAGATATATCTAGAGCTTTATCATAACAAATGATGAGGCTAATGGTGTTTCAAGTTCGGACTGGATTCTCATCACTGTTGTTGCGTAAACCACAAAGGTCAGATTATATGACACAATCCGCTACAGATTTTACCATATTTGGTAAATAATGATAGTCATTTTCGCATAATAATATGTCAAAATGACACGATAGCTTTTACAGCGGTCACATACATAATTTTACAATCACTCAAGTTTTACAACCGTTACAACAAATCCGAACTGTCTCTTATCACACACTACATACTAGTTACTGCCCACGGCTTCACTCACGTGTTGCATTGATAAAACATAGCCTATGTCTTATTCCAGTCTATAATATTTCTCTGTGCCACATTTAATCCAGAACCATTTAGATATTAATCCATCCTTCATTACTTTCCGTATTTATAATACTAACTGTGTCCGCGGTTTCACCCGTGTTTTTGTTCAATGTTATAAAGCCTTCATCGATGAATGGACTACCTAACACTGTTTTTTTTTTTAATCGGTCTAGTAGTTCCTGAGATTAGCGCGTTCAAGCAAACAAACAAACCCTTCAGCTTTATAATATTAGTATAGATTAGTGAGATGCAATTAAAAATGTACGTTACATATCTATTATTTATATCCACATATGTATTTTAGCTTAAAACATGAACCAGACTTATATTATGCGGGTCAGTGATGATATCTCTGAACCTAATAATTGCGACGTATATGACTTCATTTCTAGCCATTTGTAGCAATCACCCGGTTGATTTAGATAAACAGATAAACGTCGTTTTAATTGAAATGGGCCTTGTCTTCTGTTAACTTCAAATACACCGAAACGTTATATAACAGTTTGATATACTAGGGGTGATGCTAATTTGTACAGTTTTATAACGAAAAAAACAAACATTCATAAATACATTTTCGTTTAGAAGCCCCTTCAATAGTTAGTGCATCTGTTGTGTGATAAAATTTCGCTTACCCTTAAAAATAAAAAAATACGATGTCAGTTCGGCAATAAATAGATACATATTGATTGCGAAATTTATACATTTAGTTTAACCGTCTAATCATACCTTCCATGTACATTTCCTGAAGATTTTAAACGTCGTTTACAAACTGTTCTTCTTTCCACTCTTATTTTATAGCTTTGACGCAGTGTTTGCCTTGCCTTATTAGGTATACATCGACTTTAAGCTATAAGTTAGCACAAATAAATAAAGATAGATCATATAAGACAAAATAATGCACAACGCAAGGCGTCACGTCGCGCGTCGCCATGAGACGCGCGTGCTATGGGGATAATGAGATGTACGTCACATGACTCCAATTCTTGTCGTGTCTTTATTTCAGATATTCACAACCTCCTTATTGTACTACCAATTTTTTTTTCGTTTCCACGGAGTCGTCTTTTTTGTTTTATATGTAAATACTTACCTAGCTTTAAAATTTAATAATAAAAAATATATAAATTTACACCTAATTGAGTGACAATAACAAAAGTATTTCCGACACTAAACTACTTATCAAGTGAATACTTATTTAAAGCTCTATTATATATAGGTATATTTTTAATTATATGATTTAATCATCGCTTTTCGTTTTCAGGGTTAGAACAGGGAAGACGAACCTCCCTCCGCCGGTGTCCTCGGTTTGTGTCTTGGTTTGTCTGCCTCGGTGTCCCTGGACTTGACCATCGAAGGCTGAAGCTACCCTCTTAGCTTCAACCTTGAGGTGGGTGACAGGTGTCTTGCAAGCCAGTCATGGCCGGACTTGGATGGCCAAAGAAGAGGAGGAGCTGGTTGTTGCCGTTGCCCGCCATTTCTTGGCAACCCGGCAGGGGCGCACTGCCAATAATGGGGATACCGGCTCCTCCGGAACTGCGCCTCAGGAGGCCATATTGGGGTTTTAGACGACTCGAGTTTTCATAAAGAAAATGCGTGCCCAACTATTTGAACCTGCCACTTATAGCACGCGTGCCAATGGTTTACCGTCACTGGTTAGACTAATATCGTTTTCCATTTACATTCTACCTGCCCCAAAAATAAATACCTTTGACTTCTACAAGCCTACTACTCATATAGGCAGCCAATACAACCTGTACACCCTTTTGAGATGCGGAAAGCGATACAGTAGCTTGTTTTAAAAATAATGTTTTATTCAATAGTATCCAGTGAGCCGAACGTTTCATTATTCTAATACTTGCGGTCGGCACTGTCTAGGCAGGCCAGGTGTTGCGAAGTAAATGTAAATATTTTATTGGGGAGGCACAAACAACGCCTGAGAGATCAATAAAATTTGTTTGCTTTGTAAAATGCCCTCCACTGTCTGGTTTATAGATTGTGTCCATGAATTATTCAGAACTGCGAATGGGGTACTACACACCAAGTACATTTGTTTAAACGTTTCGTCTGACGAATTGCGTTACCTACTTACATATCTTTCGCGATTATTGCAGAGAGACATCACTTGGATTTGAAATTTAAAGTACGTTAATGAGCTGAACCGAAAGCTGTTTTGGCTCAGAAACCTTACTTTAAATTTATTTAGCTAGGTTTACCCAATCTTATTAAATAAACGTAAACATATAACTATAGGGTTTCTTAACAAGTTTGTGACATACCAACAATTATTTGAATGCTCCAGAATAATAAACGACAAATGTCCAAAAATTTATAAATTTATATTATATACTAGCTGTGCCAGCGGTGTCACCCGCGTTTATGGTTAATATTATAAAGACTATTTCCGTCATACATGATTTTTATCTAACTTTAACCATTAAGGCTGCACACGCGAGGGAAGCTTAAAAAATGGAGTAACTTATCCCGTTTTCCCAACATTTCTCTTCACTACTCCTATTGATTTTAGCGTGATGAAAAGTATACTATAACCTGCCCAGGAGTATGAAGAATAATAATTGTACCAAGTTTCGTTAAAATCCGTCGAGTAGTTTTTGTTTCTATAAGGAACATACAGACAGACAAAAATTTTACTAATTGCATTTTTAGCATCAGTACCAATCACTAATCACCCTCTAATAGTTATTTTGAAAATATATTTCATGTACAGAATTGACCTCTCTACAGATTTATTATAAGTATAGATTACGCACTGTAAGGACCTTCATTAGCATTTCATACATACATAATATATGTGATATAGGAGTTAACTACAGATTTATCACATTAGTGTTGCACATGCCCCAACATTAAGAATCAATATTGCAGTGACGCTGTGTAATTCCGAATTATTAATTATCAAATACGTCTGAATAAAATATGAATGCTCGCTTAGTCAATTTCACTAATATTATCACCGTAGGAACCTTTAGAGGCACTAATCAAAAAGTTGATAAAACGCCGACCAGGCATATTGGGATCGCGCAGTTCCTAACTAACCCTCGGTTGCCACTAAAGTAGCAATTTTCAACTCGATTAACTATCACCACCACAAACATTATCTGCTGAGTATCGAGTACCGAACGCTTTTCTAATTAAAGCATGGACTGTTTGAAACTTTTTTCAATTCTAATTGATCTCCTTGATTTCTGAGAATTTTTTTAAATGAGCACTGCTTGTACATTCGTGACCATTTTGCAATATTAAAACAAGGATAAATATTTATTTATTCTTATCAATAAAATATTAGACAATATTTAGTACTTAACGTATAAAAATATCAGACAGAATTTTGCTAAAGTTACTCAACAGTGTGGTAAAAGTTACTGAAACATAGTGAAAACGTTTTAAATCAGATTGCGAGTGAGTGGTTTGTGATTTTCGTTTCCTATTCATTTATTGAGTTTTGACAGGGGTTTTGTGTAACAACATATAGTTTAGGCATGGCAATGTCATATGTGATATTGGATAGTTTAATACATTCCATCTATTTATGTACTTTTATCAACTTCCTATTTCAACAGCCTTCATAGTATCTAACTAGGACGAAAATATATTAGAATATTCAGTATAGAGAAATATTATTACCTACAAAAATATACCCAGTGTTTTCCCAGACAAATAATATTTCTCCCAAGTATTTATCTAAATATTGCGCTTTTAAGCTTATAATGAAATAAAATCAGTAGCATATAATGTATAAGACGAGAATTTTAACTATTCAAGCTCGATTAGCTCGGTGACATAATATTTAAAAAAATATTATGTATCCAAGCTACCTAACCATAGATAGACGTTGTTTTGGCTAGCAGTCAACTTGTCACAGTTCGGCAGTTTGCCACCATACACGACACAGACTTACTCTAATTCAAAGAAATACTAAGTTTACTCTGTCGTGAGATTCTATTTGAAATTCTTATTGACAGTTTGAACTTCCGTTTCGAACAGAGCCGGCTAATGATTTCAGTAAATAATTTTAACTCAGTCATCGTTGTTTTAATCGTTAATAGTATACAAGTACCATCGGGCTATTGTTTCCTATTATATAATATATATATATATATATATATTCCTACGCCAGTAGAGCTTGGATTAAGCTCTCCTGGCGTTACTAAATATAGGTCAACAATGTCTAATAAGACCTATATAAGTCTCACTGCTGGATTGTATCTCAGCGAGATATGAAGCAGTACTAACCATTTTATATCTTGTGGTCTTATTAGTGCCGTTTTCTTGAGAAATGCGCGTATGGCGGGCGACCAACTTTACTGTCATGTGATTTAAGCCGCCATATTATGGTTAGCGTCGAACTAGCTTTTACGACTGACATCTAGACGTGGATTTATGGTGATACTCATAATTTATTTAATATTTAAAACACGCCACATGCTGCACTCGATATGCTCGACACAAAGCCGACTTCATAGCATAGTTCTCGTTGGTTTTCACTTTACAATTTTCCATCTATTTAACAATCTTTTTTCGTTGTCTAATTGGTTAAATTAATGCCTACTAAGATGATTTCTGCTCAATGTACACTGCCTAACCCTTCAAAGATTGCAGGCATAATAGTAGTAGTAGTAGATAGGAATGTATATATATCTATATATTGTATTGTATATGTATCTATATATTGCAAAATCAGATCATTTAAGCAAATATAGCACAGTATTTTAATCTCGTTATCGTTTCACCAGTGTCACGCACAATGTTTATTAAGTTAAAAGATTGAAATATATCGTTTCATGCTACTATTTCGTGTCAGGTGATTTGTCAATTTGACAAATTGCCTTTGACCCGGCGGCGTATTTATGAACACGGCTCACTATTACCGCAAGAATAGTTTCCCCGGGAAGTCCCATGAAACTTTGAACGTTCGACCCCTTGTTTAACGATCAAACGTTTTTTATTAACTACTCCGACATTTGCAGAAACACGGATTGTTTGAAGACGGTCGGCTTAGAAGAAAGCTTATAAACAATTTGATTGACTGCTATTGTACTATTTAAAATATTAATTAAACACTTGAGTGTAAAATGTAAGAATGAATTGTAACAAACAGCTCATCAGATGATTGTTGCCTTTAGTGATCAATGCAAATAATTATCACCTAATGCAAAAATCATCTTAATGTATAGGGACAAAAGGTACTTTATGTTCACACATAATTCTCGATACTTTCCTCTGGCAGCTAAACTTGGCCTTGATTTCGGAATAAATGTACGGTGAGTCGAATCGCCGACCTTTGCAAGTTCTGACAGTGACACGTGTTGTTTTTTTTCTTAAAATGTTACGATATAATTCCTACTTCCCTACTAATATACTTAACCAAATAAAGAAACTGTCAGGTAAGTTATCTCTTTACGCTAAAACTGAGTTATAATTTGTTTCAACCATAAAAAGGACATCGCGTCGGTGATGCAATACCGCGTAACTAACACTTGACCATAAAGCGTAATTGTCAATGTTATTAAAGTCAAAGTTAGACCAATCGATCAAGCGGTATTGCACTATCACTGACATCAGGCTACTTTTTATCTTCGCCCTGTAGAATCTCTATAACAGACCGAATTCCACGCAGCTGGAGCCGCGGGCAAATACTAGTATACAATAAAGCCACGTAAAATTTATTATGTAAAGATCTTAAATACCTGAACAGTCGAATGATTAACCATGGAGGACTCATACTATGATCACTTCAGGATACGTCTGCATATTCCATAAACTTTGGGGTACTTGTGACTCTTGCCTGCCCCAAGATCTCAAAGTTTAATTTAGCTTAGGATCAGACCTAGAACTGTCTTAAGTGACTAAGTTAGCCTCTCCTGATATTAATAGAGTATGGTCGCAATATGATTCGCAGAGCCCTAAACTTAACTTTACTTAAACTATAGTTTTCCCATTCTGTACGCACTTATTTCTGTAAATTCGACTAAAGCGTCACACGTTGTCAGAATAAACGACCTCGCACTTCTGAAATATACTTTTAAAAACTGACAAACAGCGAAACGCAACGAAAAACGAATGAACGACTGCATAAAAATTGGAAAACGGTTCGTGTATTATTTTCCCTTTGTTCATTTTGCTGCAGTTCATGCCTCATGATGTACCAATTAAACCTCACAAAATAAAGTTCCATTTTACAACGAACGGCATTTTAACTGTAAAATTGAGTCGGTAATCTGTACACCTGAATTTATGGTACCTCAGAATATTAATCACCTATTGAAATATGCAATATAATAACTGTTTAATATTTATGGATTTAAAAGTTGCTGGGTCTATGCTATTTAAAATTTACACAGATGAAATGAGCGGCAGCATTTTATGTTTTTATTTATATTTAGTGAAATGGTATTTACATATATTTGATTGCCACGTAGGAGTTAAATTATCTATTCCAAAAAATATTATGAAAATGAAAATAAAAGGTGAACTAATGTCATCATATACATTTACATACTTAGCATACATAACATCACGCCCATAATCCCCGAAGAGGTAGGCAGAGTCAAAGAGGTAGCATGCCCCTTCAACCACATGCAGACAAAAATAAAGCCGGGCTGGGTTAGATGGAAAATATCATAAACATTTAAATTCTAAAAAAGTTTAATACAACAAAGCAATTCTATCCTGTTATGCACATACAATATTAATTACACAATAAGCGAAGCTCTTGGATTCCATTCCAAGCGTTTGAGCTTAGGATTGAATGGAAATCCAATATCTATCTTTGTCATGCGAGTGTTATCGATATACCTATATCTACATTTCGTAAGCTAGAAGGAGTAAGTCGTATTATAATTAGAATTAGTTGATTGATAAACTTGTGTTATTTACAATATTTTATGACTTAGCTTAAGCAACACATCTAGTCACTTTATAGCAAATGTTACAGAAAGTTTTGCGTTCTACGTTATTTATGTCACTTATATCTAAAAGATATAAATATAGGTACCACGAACATATATTTATATGAGATTATCTACATCTACATTAGAATACTTGTCACTACTTTTTCACAATTTTTCATCTAACCCAGCCCATTGTCCCGTGTTGGCCTGGGACTTAAAAATATTGTGCCAACTGTGTTTCTTGCCTAGCATGTCGTAAAAGGCGACTAATGGTATAAAGGGTTTTGGGTATGTGATTGTGTAGGCGACAAGCTAGCCACTTGTCACTACTTTTTCACAATTTTCCATCTAACCCAGCCCAGTTCTATTTTTGGCTGAATGTGGTTAAAGGGGAATGCTGTCCCTTGGCTCTGCCTACCCCTTCGGGGATTACGGGCGTGATGTTATGTTTGTTACAAACAAACATAACATCACGCCCGTAATCCCGTAATGTTTATATTAAAGTATATTTCAAGATGGCTACATTTTATAAAGTATAAAGACGGATATTGGTATTTCCAATACCATTTATCTATTCCTATTACTAAATTCCCCAGTAAAACTTTTAACTCGTAAGCTCCGACAAAACTTGACAAGTATCTTACTCATCCATGCATAAATTCCTGGCTGAGTATTTCTCAGGAGCAAAAACTTATATCGCATTGCATCAACTCGGATAAGAAAATTGAATGTGTATCGCTGCATCTGAATTTTCGTGGCAGCGTTTTTATTACTCCACTATCTTTTAAGTAAAGCTCAGAAGATTCCGCAATGTTTAAAATTTTCTATTCAAATTTCCCGTACGTGGCTTGGGCACGCGTTCGTTAGCGAAATGCATAATGCAACATCATCCCTCGGACTCCCCACACGAGCCAAAAGTGAAATTTTAAGAAAAACCCTATCGTTTATATTCGTACCTGGCTTTGTTTTACTGATAATGATGAATTCAATTAAAATTTTCCGCTTCACTGATCTACTGCCTTAACGGCTATTGTTGGTTTCAATATGACTGTTGACATTAGGACACGTTGAAAGACTACATCTATTAGTAAATAGTAAAATTAAACATTATTATCACTTGTGAACAAATTTCTATCATATAAGCACCCGGGTGCGAGTACTAGTAATCGTCTACAAAATGAAAATGAAATAGATAGAAGCATATCATTTGTGATTCAATTTTCCTATTTTTTTATTTACTTATGCTATGAATTTGAGCAAACTTTTCTGGTTCTATATCAACGAGAAAAATAGAGAGAAAAAAAACGGCAGTTTTAAAAGTTTTATACTTTTTTGAGCTCAATACCCGTTCCTGTGAAAACTATTAGAATAGACAGACATATACATGGACGAAAGGGTAGTTATCCTATACGGATTACTTTTACCTTTTGGGGAGCAAAACAAAAAAATATGAACGTTTAATATCTATTGAAAAGAATTCATATAAAGAAAATGAGCAATTTCTCAAGATGCCTAATCCTTATTTGCTTCCGCTACCATTACTAAAGTGGTTATTGAATTCGATAAAATTTGCAGATTGAGGGTTTATGAGTCAAGAAATCGATTATTCTGTCTCATCTTCGGAAAACTCGTTTACAAGACTTTTACGAGCACAGCGCAGTAGGTACTTAGCTTGAATCTTAAGCAAGTATCTACACATGAAAGTTTCAAAGGAAAATATACCTCAAGTACCGTCATTTTCCCTATGGGTACGTAAAACAATTTCAACAATCACCTTTTTATTTATTTGATAGATAAGCAAAAATAACACTGAAAAGGGACGTAATGTATCCATTACGTCCCTTTCATTACGAAAATCCTTTATAAAGTCTTCAGAATGAAACCTTTAACGTATCTGCAACAATTAATGAACTATGCCTGTGGAGGCATATTACATTCATTCACGTATCTGCAACAATCCTTTTCAGTGTTATTACTGTCTTTCTGTTTATGTTTATGAATTGACAGATGGATAGGCAGCCATCTGTTTATTCATATGCGTGTTCCAAGCAAACATGGCCACTTGTTTTTAAATCCATATAGAAACAATCACACACGCTCGAAAAACACTTCCCTTCGTAGCAGTATGTAGCTATACTCTCAAACTTTTCGTCATAACCACATTATTTACTACGTACAAGATAATGTGGATATCTCCCCAAAGTATTTAATACCCGCTATAAAATATATAGTGAGGTTAAACTAGCGGAACGCGGTTTCGTAAGCGGCTTGAGTTATGTCGCTTCACTGGCGACACTGGTTCTGAAGCAAAATACTTTTGCATACAGGGATTTAACGTGTGACGCTCCATACAGAACAGTTTCTTAAATAACATCATATCATATATTCTTTTTAAGCAGTCACCGATAATAATTACTCCTGATATGAAAATATGTAGGGTAATGGTATTTTAAAGTTTACCCGAGCCCGGGAAAAAACTCGTTGAAGTAAAAAAATCAACCAAGTGCGATGCGATTCGTACAAACTTGTCCATCACGGGAATGAAAGCTTCAGTAAAGCCGCTGATAGACTAACTACTTAGAGTTCTAGATATGAAAAAACTACGTGCACGCGTTTGAAATAAATCTAGATATGATTAGGTAAAAAATTTTTAAAAATAGTGAAGTAAAATTTGTTGTTTCTTAATATATTTCTTAGACGTACTGGGTGGCCTAGCCCGTTTCGACGTTGCGCGCGTGCTCGGTGTTGTGCATCTGACGCCTGATGACTGTGGGGTGCACAACATCGACCAACGAGGTGAGCCGCGCAGTGCGACATGCGCGCCATCGGAGGAGCTGTCGAATAGTCCCGGTAGTGGAGATACAAGCAGATGGTGACGGCGCATGGGAGTTTCCCGAATGAAAAAAAAAATTTAATACATTTTTGCCAGATTTCAAGATTCTAGGTCAGCGGCAAGTAGGTAAACATAAACCTATGTAGGCACCTACATAGCTTTATGTTTGAGTGTTCAAATATTGGTCGTAATATTCGGCATAAGCAGCCATATCTTTTCACTTTTTCATAATTCTCCTCAGAATTACAACAAAAAATTTGTCCTGTAAGGGTTTCTTTTTATCTTTTGAGGTAAGCACGAAACGAAAAATAACAAAATGTGCATCACTTTAGAAAATCAACTGCACTAAACATTTTAACAGTACGATGGAAAATGTAATTTATTTATTTTTATTTCGTTAACCGGCTTAAGCTTAGAGGTCGTTATTGTTTATTTAATTGTAATACTAGAAATTCACTTGCCGGGGGCCGGACCTTTCCATTAGTACAAAACAGTTTTCTGCAGTTAGCGTAATTTTATTAGGCGTTTAATTGAACGGTCCAAGTGTTTGGCATTCGCGTAGCACATACGAAAAGCTTTTAGTGCGTACAAAACTACTTACTTACCTTCCCGCCCCGTTCACGAAATGAATTTTATTGAGTTAGCCCCTAAAAGCTTTACGAGCAATTTAATCATTTGCTCCAAATACGGCGTATTATCGTGAGGACACGTGGAAGAAAGACACATATCGAAACAGTAGCTTGGAGGACTAAAGCCGCTTTACCGATTATCGCATTCCGCCAAAAAAGTGGCTAAGGAAATTCGAGGCGAAAAACTCGCAGAGATAAATTCAAGTTGTAGGGGCAATATAGGTAAATAATAATGATATCAGTGGGAGAAAATATTTATCTTATTATAGATAAAGCCGGGGTTACTTCATTCATTTATCTACACCCAACTGGTTAATTTCATGAAAGTGCAAAGTATTCTTTCGTTTTGTTTTATTAATGGAGACATTACTTACATTACGGCACAGTTGCCTCTCTGCTTTCCGCTATGGTTAAGACCGCAGCCGAAATCCTACTTCCTACTTATATCGTACTTATACCACGCAAGACGCGGGCAGAAGCTAGTTCAGAATGTTTCTGTCTGGGTGTTTATTTCTAAATAAGTATACATTAAATGACAACTATTGATTCTGGTATGCTTATCACAAACGTTTAAATAAATTAAATATAAATATCCCACAACATCACATTCATTGATCTGAGCTAAGTAGCTTAAGCACTTGTGTTACGGATATCAGAAACAACAGTGGTATTACAAATATATACTTAAATATTAGATATAATACCCAGACACAGAACAAACACAAGTATTCATCACACGAATGTTTGTTCTGGATGGGGATCGAACCCACAACTCTTAGCGCATAAGGCGGGGTCACTACCAAATGCGCCATCGCGCTAGTCGTTTAATTAACTTGTTTGATGTTGTCTGACATTTATTTATGTTATACTTATTTAGTAAATTAGTCTTATACCTTCCATTCAATGTGTGTGTAATACTAATTGAAAGAAAGAAAGAAAGAAGGAAAAAAAATGGTACCAAAAATACAATGTGATCACAAAATAAAAGAAATAACAATACAATTTACAGAAAATAGGAACTTCTCAAACACAAAAAGGGTAGGTACCAAAATGATCTCTGCTCAGTATTTAGCCATGAGGAGCAGGGTGTGCGTCACGACCAGTAACCTAATATGCACAATTGCACAATCTAGTATGTTTTAATTGCTTTTTATTTTCCATAAGAAAGTCACCGAATGCGAGCCACCTCTTCGATCACAGAAATCAGAATGTAAGTACAAAGCAAAAAGTCCGGCGAAAGTAACTAAAGAGATTACTGGATCACATCAAATTACCGCTAACACGCTCAGGAGTAGAAGTTTCCTATTGCCAATAAAACAACCAGTACACATAGCAACGTCTTGCCTTTTAGTTCGGTGTTTTGTTTTGCCTTCTTATTTATTAGTCAGCACACCAATGCATTAAACATCAGTGGTTTCAGCTTACGGAATATATCTTAGCTTTTGATTTCATTTCTCTGGATACCGTATACCTACTTTATATGCTTAATGATTTATATTATTATGTTTAATTCATACCTACGTTATACTCGACAGGCCCGTTGGTCGAGTAGTTAGAGACTCTGGCCACGAAACCGAATGTTCGTGTGATGAACATGGGCATTTGTACTCGAGTTATGTATGTTTATAAACGTATTTAAGTATGTCTATCAGATCACCTAGTATTCATAGGACAAGCTTATAGCTTAGTTTGAAACAGAGAATTGGTGTGTCAGTCTGGAAATAAAATCTATGATTATTTCTTAAATATTACTATGTATATTGTCTCATCTAGGTCTGGGACTTAAAAAGAATGTGCGAACTGTGGTTCTTGCCTAGCATGTCGTAAAAGTCGACTAATGGTATATCAGGTTTTGGGTATGTAATTGTGTAGGCGCCAAGCTAGCCACTTATCACTACTTTTTGACAATTTTCCATCTTACCCAGCCCAGTTTTATGTTTGGCTAAAATTATAGGCGTAATGTTATGTATGTATGTACTATGTATATTTTCAATTCTTCTTATTTAAGGTTTTTATTAGTAGAAAACATACTACATTTTAGTATTACTAGCTAAAGTTTATCAAACAATAATATTTATAAAAAAATGGCAATAGTATTTCAGCATATAAAACTTCATCTTGTCTAATACACACACATGTACCTACGAGAAACAGGGCTTATGAGTTTACACGAGCAAGTCACAAGGATCGAACCCTCTTACTGCACTTGTTTTAGTAGTTGAGGTCAACGTTTAATTATTCAATTGTAGTTCGAAACACTAGACGTCAATCTTTATTGCAAAAAGGATGTAAGCAATTCTTTGCGACAATTGTATCATTCTTCATTCATTCGTTCGATTCAACTTTGTGAAACTGTTCCCTCTCAATTTCCATTTAACGGAATTCCGGTCCACCCCCGCAGCGAAAAAGATCAAAACACTCACGGACGTAAGCAATAATTAAGAAAATGAAAGCGGCCCTGGATGTAAAGTTTATTGTAACTACCAAAAGTAATTGCCAAAAATCTATTTCATTTTGTGCACAAATTTAATTAAGAGCATTATTTAAGAGCTGTCCGAGTTTGAGAAAACAGAAAAGTTATTTGTTGGAAAGCCCCAATTAAGGGCAAAGCTTTCTGGACTTAATCCAATAAACCTACTCATTTAGTGAGCGAAATATAAGGTAAATAATTTTTGGGAGCGTGGGGCGTGGAGAGCGCGACGCTGTTGAAAGGGTTGCAGAGGTTTGCCACCAGTCCGGTCGCCATCCGGACTGGTGCACTTCCTATCATTATGTCCTACGGTTTTAAGTAAGGGCTATTATAAGATTGAAGACTTCCTAAATGATAAGCATATATGTTTAACTTCATAATGAAGTGTTCACCTGCAGTGTTGGTACCTAGTAAGTATAGATTATTAAGTACGAAATTGTAAATTTTGGCATTTAAAAGAGTAACTATCGAGTTTCTTGCCGGTTTCTTCTCGATAGAGTCTACCTTCCGAACCGGTAGTATTGTTTTCTTTTCTGTTTAAATTGACTATTTATAATTGCTTTTTTGAAGCCTATATAAATAAAGAGAATTTGAATTAGAATTTACGCATCCGTATTTCCTCTCACTGCCACGTATACCTAACTGTCTATTTCGCGGGGAATGCATTAAGGCGCCGTCACGCCGCGTAGGGGAAGACGTGGTATATGGGATCTTCAGGGTCCTCTGAATCTGAGGACCACTCTAGAACCTAGATAAAGTGGTCAGGATATTCCTAGACGTGTACGGTTATATGCCATTTTGCTTGTTTGCTTTAGGGACATTTTAACAAATTGTTGTCATCGTATCTCAAAAATCTTTAGGCATACTATTCTAACAGACTGCATTAAAAACAAAAAACCTACTGGATGTGGGGTTATTAGATTTCTGCAATATGGGTTTTTGGAGAAAATATTTATTGGCGCACGAAAAGTTCACAATCTAAGTGGTTTTAGGCTTTCATTAAAAGCTCAGTAAGTTAACCCGCTAACCAGATGCAATTATTATATGTTAAAATTAATAATTATCTTTTCTGGTATTCGTATGAAAAACATATATCTAAGTGAAGCGTAATTAATTATTTCAGGTAAGACATACCTATGTATGTCTGGGTTAGAATTCATGACAGAAGTGAGTGTCACGTTAGTGCATCTAAGTGTCAACTATAAAACTGTCCTTTCAAAAATCAAATTTGGCAAACCTTGTCCCGCTACGTATTCGTTTGTTTATCACGGAATTGATTAAACAACGAGAAACAGACTCCAATTAATTTAGACAAGGATAAAACGCTAACAGCGAGTTGACGGACTTGATTAATTTATTTAGTTACTCCATCGAGTGTTATATTATTTTGAATTCGGTTGTTAAATTCGTAAGATATTTAATACTTTAACTTAAGAGGAAAGTCTTGTTATGATCGTTGACAAAACGCCGAGATTTGAAGAGCAATTGATTTTGGAGATGGCGATTACTTCATATTCTTGAGATTTACTTGATACTTCTTAAGTAAATTGTGGATACTTTGTGATTGAACTGATTCAACCCTCGAAAATCAATTTAATCTGTAGATTATAATTGATACGAACCTATTTATATTTATTACACTTTATTATTTCATCTGATCATTTATATCATTTTAATTTCTGTGGCGTATAACATCTATAGAAATGGACGCATATATGTATTTTGCTTTTATTCTAACATTATGACTGATGGAAATCTAATTGTAAGGTATTATTATTTATATATATAAATATCATAATAATGGATACATTTTTTTTGTATAATATTTATAGCTTGGTAATTTGGTATGCTGTACAAGGAATAAATTAGCTCCATAATTACAAAGATTACATCTCGTGAATCCATAGTCCTTGATTTTAACAACCAAATGTACCTACGTATAAAACTGATTACTAGTCTGGTGAATTCCGAAAAACAAAAAAAAAATATGCTGTATTAAATTTCAAAGAAAAAGCATCATCTCCTTAGTTGGTTTAAAAAGTAGTTCTTTGAGGAAACTTTAAACCACTTCAAGATAGAAATTTCAAAAAATACCTCGCGGTCTCATCATGGTAGTACTAAGAAAATATTTAGCTTGAATTATTAATTCAGAATAAGTTAGGCATTGTGTGTAGTTGTGATTGTGTAGAATTCATTGCCACTGTGGATAATACTTTGAAAGTCCAAAAGATAACAATATAAGTTTTAATCTATAGAAGTAACAATCTATTCTACAGATTATTCATATTTGTTGTAAGCAAACCAGGCTGTCACTTGTTTTATTAACTGAATAAATAAATAGATAAATAAATATCAGACTACAACACATACATTGATCTGACTCCGAGGTAAGTAGCTTAAGCATTTGTTTTACGGATATCAGAAACAACAGTAGTATTACTAATATATACTTACATATTGGATATTAACACCCAGACACAGAACAAACACAAGTATTCATCACACGAATGTTTGTAATGGGTGGGGATCGAACTCACAACTCTTAGTGCATAGGGCAGGGTCAATACCGAATGCGCCATCGAGCCAGTCAAACTACAAATAATTAATGATTAACGTAACAATAAAAAAAACCCTATTATCATCATACAAATCCATAATTTAAAACAAGTAAAGCTATCCGTGAGCTATGATTTGCTTGCCTTTATAAAAATATATGTTGAAGAGGCGAGTGAGGTGTGTAAGAATCGTGCCATATGGCGTTCGGTTCTCTCTGCCTACCCCCCTAGGGAAGTGACGTAAAGTTTAGTTAGTTAGTTTATAAAAAAATATATTTAAGTAAAAATAAGTAGGTAAAACTTGAATAAGTTATCTCAATTAAGTATCATACAGAAAGATTACAGCAAAACAAGCAATTTTCATCATTGGCGCGGGGTATTAATGATTTATACTGAGATCAAATCATTTTCTATCATAATGTGTAAAGTCTCAAGAACGTATGCTTGCGACTTTACACATTATCGACGTATATTACAATATAATATTACAAATAATACCCATTATCTGTCATGAAAATATGGAACGATGGAAAAGACGAAGACTTTTTGTTTGTCTACAGATCCCCAAATAGTCCTCATTTGGTAATGGAGGCCACTATCTTTAGCTTTTCCTAATGTCGAGATAAATTGTTAATGTACCTACTTAATCCGCTCAATGTACTACATTCATTTTTACACTTTGGTAGTAAATTCTATTATCTAGATGAGGAAATTGGCCTTAATATCATTTCTTGCACTAAAATTTCTTCTATAACATTTTCTTGGACGTAGTCCAATCTTGGAAAAAAAGATGTGAATGGAAACAAGTGGCTGCAAATAAGAGACTTAGTTTTCGTTGGTTGCTTTTTAAAATTTTGTTTTGTATGTATCCACGCCTTATTTATTCATGGAAATTCTGAAATAGCTCATTTATAAGTGAATATGTAGTTTAAAAAGTAAAAAAAAATTAAATATAAGTAAACGTTGAACCGAAAAATAAAAGAACTTCATAGAACCTTCTGTTTCCATCATCAGACCAGCTCCATACATTGCAATATGTACCACAAAATCTAAAGCAAAAAAAAAATCCAATTAATTAATGTTGTACGGAGTATCCACAAATTATGAAAGAAAAGAAAAACAACGTCCTATGTTGGTCTGGTACTTAAAAAGAATGTGCCAACTATGTTCCTTGCTTATCATGTGGTAAAAGGCGTGTGTAGGCGACGAGCTAGCCACTTGTCACTACTTTTTCCCAATTTTCCATCTAGCCCAGTCCAGTTTTATTTGTGACTGAATATGGTTGAGGGGCTTGCTGCCCCTTTAACTCTGCGTACCCCTTCGGGGACTGCAGGCGTGATGTTATGTAAGAAAAATAACGAATATTGTTAGTTAAATTACATGTGCTACAAGGAAACGTGTATGATGTGTTTGAAACAACTCTTGATATAACAGTGCCGATTACTGTTACATATTATATTTTACTCGGTTATTTCCACTGCAACTTTATTTCCAATAATGTTGACTCACAGCACTGATGGTTTCACAATTTTTGAAATAAAGATAAGGTTTGGAAAAGCGCGAAGGTGGCACGGCGCATCCATTACTTTACTTAATCATTTCTTATCATATGAAATGATGGCTAGACATTAATAGCCGTATAAGATGAAAAGCAAAGGATTTTTAAATGTTTAGTAAGTTTTTTTTTTACATTTATATCTACAACAATATTATATATAAAAATAAGGTAATTAAATGAGAAAGCGATGTTTAATTACGTAAAGTCAGTCGTGTGTCGTAGAAGAAAATTCACTATTTAAATATTTCTGATGCATGGAAAGGATGTGTTCAACTTTATCTTTATGATAGCCTTATTTGTTATATTGCTTTTATCATTTACCGTAGTTAGGTCGGCAAAAGTAGCACATATTAATAATTCCCTTAATAATTAAGGTCAAAACTTAGCTACCACAGTTGCTCACATACAAAGAGACGTCAGTTTTTTGACACGGTATTAATACAGTAAAGTGCCTAAACCGTTCATACTGTGTAGTGTAAATACTTACTACTTGTAATCATGCTTAATTTCAGCTCTATACCGAATATCTGGAACTGAATACGGTATATCTTGAGTCCACTATCCATTAGATTTAGTCACAAAAGTAAGTCTCTATACAAAATCTATTAGTCAAGATACACAACACTCTAAGTCTCACTCTCACCGCTGTCTGCAAGACCGCAGCCCTAAATGTTATACATAGAAAGTGCAGTGCGAGCGACACTAGAGCGGCCAATCAACGCTGATAAAAACTTCTCCAGGCTAAACAAACATCCGGGCGGGCACACTCAATTACTAGAGTTTGTTGCACGAGAAAATTCCCACATTAACTGCTTTTTTTACTTCCACTTGTAACAGCTTATTAACCTCGTTCCAAGAAAGTAATATTTGCTAGGTAAACGGGATCGAAGTTTCCAATTTCAGTTGCTGTCGCCGTTATATAACTAGCAGGCTAAAAATTCAAAGCTGAACTGTATTTTAATAGAGCTTTTTAGTCGATAATTAGCTTTCGGGTAGATACACCACCAATGTTTAACGTACTTTTTATAAATGCTAAAACATAATGCTTCCATAGATTTCATGTAAAATATTCAAGTGAAATGTAACAATTCAGCTTACTAAACTAGCATGTTTTAAAGCAATTTAAGAACAAAATTAAAATATATTATGAATGAGTGAAGACCTTAATAATGAATTCTTTAAATTCAAAAAAAAATTGGAATTGCATGTGCAGGATGTCGTCACACCCTATACTTGGATTACGACTTATGAAATTACTACTCGGTTCTCTCTGCCTACCCCGCTAGGGAAGTGGCGTGAAGTTTAGTTAGTTAGTTAGTTAGTTACGACTTCTTCCACACAAATCAACTTTTATTATTGTTGAGTATCATATTAACATCACCAAAGTGTAGTCGAATATTATCTTCATTGTTCATTGATCTCACAAAAAGAATGACTTTTAGTGAATTGGACCTCTTTCTACTTCTACTTAATGATCTCTGATATATTGGACATTTTTTCTTGGAATGACTGTAGGTACCCTGTACTTATTATTATTAGTATATTCTCAATCAGGCCCGTTGTTTGATTTACAAAGAATTGGTTCACGATGAACTTTAAGAAAATTGCATTTATAAAACTACTAAGCTGATTTATTAGAGGTGGCTCTACGATTTTTCCATTCGGACCAGTACTTAGTTCTTGAAAATAGCGCGTTCAAGGAAACAAACAAACTCTTCAGCTTTATAAAATTAGTATAGATAGCAGTCCGATAACAGTCTATTAATTCCATATACTATTTTCAGTAGGTACATAGTAAATTTAGTTAGTAAAACGTATGGAAATGAATAAAGTTTAAATACTAGCTGTAAATGTTATTTTTATGTTAAGATATCGTATAATTATAATTATTATTAGTTATAACATAATCATTATTAATCTATTTAATAACTAATAGTTATACTTCTAAAACTAATCTTCTAATACTTGATTGTATTAAAATATATTGTAATAAGGAAATACTTTCCGTATTTAATGATCTTTATAATTAGTCTTAATTTCAGACAGTTATCGAAAGTTGTTCTAGTTGAAGATCATTTTAGATGCGAGACTTCAAAACATTTTAAACGTGGAATAAGCTTCCGGAAAGCTTAATTATCAATTTTAATTTCCCGCTGACTTGAAGAGTGACCTAGATAAGAAAACTTATTTTTAGTTTGCGCGGAAGTAAAATAGTATGCTTTTTTATTATTGAAACACATGAATAAGAGGCTCCCTAATTCAAATCTGTAACTTTATTATATTTATTTGAAATATTTACTGGAATATGTATTTTTTCTATACATACATACATACATAAATAGCATCACGCCCATAATTCCCGAAGGGGTAGGCAGAGTCAAAGGGGCAGCATGCCCCTTTAACCACATTCCGCCAAAAATAAAGTCGGGCTGGGTTAGATGAAAAATTGTAAAAAAGCAGTGACAAGCGGCTAACCAGTCGCCTACACAATCACACACCTAAAACCCGATATGCCATTAGTCGCCTTTTACGACATGCTAGGCAAGAACCACAGTTGGCATATTCTTTTTAAGTCCTAGACCAACATGGGGCAGTGGGCTGGGTTGGATGGAAAGCTGTGAAAAAGGAGTGACAAGTGGCCAGCTCGTCGCCCACTTAGTCACATACAGTCACATTTGTCCCAGATCAACATGGGACATTGATATACATACTCGTACATACTCGTACAATATAAACTGTCAATAAAAGTATCTAAAAGAGTTTTTGTACTTTTTCTTTTTTTTTTCTATTAGGGAAACTCCACGAGCTGTCACCTAACAGATGGCAGTGTGTCGGACTCGAACCGACTAAAAGCCCAACGTGGCCTACTTCTGCGCGGTACCAGAGGAGCCGGTATCCCAACTGTCGGGACTAGCAGCAGCTCCTCCTAATAGGCGCGTGCCGCATGGTACGGCTCAACTCGCGCGGCGGTGGTCGTTATTGTGCACCCTGCAGAAGCGTCAGATGCACAAAACGAGCACGCGCGCACGTCGAGACGTGCTAGACCACCCAGCACGTCTCATCCAACTCTGCCCAAGAGTCAGACGTCGTTTGTCCGACACGCGGAGAGCGCTTCTTCAGCGGGGCCGCCTTTCGCCTGGCGACACAAATTAAGCGCGAGGCCCTGAACGCGCTTGAGTGCCACTGCTTCCCGCGTGCACCACGAGTGCCGGTGCCGGTTTCCCAAGGATAGGGAGGCGGGCAACTACAACATTCAGCTCCTTCTCTTCCTCGGCAATTCAAGTCCCGCTGCAGACAAAACTGCGGCCGGTGCCGCGACTGGCTGGCATCAGTCACGGCCCACCATAGGGTCTCTCTTAGCTTTAACCCTAGATGGTTCAGGTCCAGAGCTTACTAAGCCCCCCCGGAGTTCTAATACCTTTGTGAAACATGTTATTTCCGTAAACATATAAAACACTGACTAAAACTAATTATTATTTAAGATACTTGCTATATTATTTTTTTCGAAATATCTAGAAATTGTATATTTATGATAACAAAACCCAATTATAATACGTTCACTCCTATTTTTAATCGAAAAATCTTTTTTTAAAAGTTCCTGCTGACATAAGTTCTTAAAGATTTTTTCATAAAGTTAATATTAAAGATTTTGAAAGCTACGAGCATCTCTTTAATAGTCATGGCGCAGCAGGCCACTCTAGCCTATTAGATGGTACGGTTTCAGTATAACCCAACTGCTCCTCAGAGATTTGTATAACCACATGCATATTCCCTTAGTGAAATGGTCTAAAAGTCTACTGCAGCAACTGGCATTCAAGCTAAAATATATCCATAATGCACACTAATATATTGGCTAGGCGTGGTAAAGGCTAGCGGCATGATATATCTACTAAGTTTCGTTTCCAGCAAGCAAATATTTGACAATAATTTCTGCATTTCTTCGAGCTGATGCAAGACCGTAATTGTAAGCTGCTAACTTGCATTTGGCACGCAGAAAGTGATTATCAACCGTATGGTTACTAAAAATAAAAATAAAAATACTGACATGACAAAACTGGGTCATTGAAATCAGACAAATATCCGAACGGGAGTAATCACCATTGAAAATCGGTCAAAGTGTACAAAGAACGTTCCTTGTATGTCCACGAATGAATGAAAACGATTGTATTGAAACTTCTTTGAACGTATTATCTAAGCCTATTGAGCGGAACACAAACAGAAAGTCGTGTGCAAATACGTGAAAACATAAAAGCCAAAATTAAATCATCATAAAGCACAGAAGTGCATGCATGAATAATAAAAGTGGAATACATATTTTGCGTGAACTCTCTAGCGTATTTCCTGCTTTCCCTTATTTCCCAGGGGATAACTCAAGTTATAGGGGACATAAGTTGTACCGATATCGAAGTAGGAGACGTTCGGAAACTAGGTATTCCTTTATTCAGGCAAACGATTGGAAATGTTTAAGATTTAAGTTATCTAGTGAAGAACAAAGAAGGCAGCAGGTTTTCAAATACATTTTGTTGAGATTTATCTTTTAAATCCTACTAATATTATATTGTTAAAAGTTGTTAAAAAAGAGGCAATATTACACACCAATTTAAAAATAATTTACTTCAATTTTAACCCTTAGGTGTACCCCAACTTCATTTGTGTGATTTTTTGTTGTTCTCATCCGACAGGAACTTATGATTTTCATATATTTTTATTTGATTTACAATTACCAAATACTTACGTGTTAACTTGATAAATTAACTACCGTTCTTACACTCAGCAACCAGAAAGCCCAATCTGATCACTAATTTTATCAAATCTATTTAGATGGAACATACATCATGACTAATAAATTAATTTTGTTTGCGCACGTTAATAATCGTTATTTCGTAAACATATTTATAATTGCGACGTTCCGATTGAAGACGGCTGCTTTGTTCCATCCAGTCTATTTTCATAATGCAAAACGGTATATTTGTGTAGCTCTTCCGACGAGGCGGTTGCAAACAAGAAGTTTCTTTCAGTACGTCATTTGCCGACTCTCGTAAATGGTTCGCCGTAAACTCCGTTATTTTAACAGGTTACGCTTTGACTGCTAGATAATGAGCTGTCGAAAACCGCTCGCTAACTGACCTTAGTGGTGAAAAGATATTAACTTCGAACGGTGCAGTTGCTGACTATAGCAACCTTACACTGAACTTTGCAAAGGATAAACATTTTATATAGTTTGTCATTTACAGGGATTTACAGGATCAAGAGCGTGTCGAAACTTCGTGAGAAGTGATAGTAACAGGTTTTATGTTTTTAATCAAAATAAAGATCATAACAAACACATCCGGACCATTTTGTATACCGTCGCTAGGAAAACAGTGACAAGACCTGCGCAATAATAAGGAGTTGGTTTGTATTACCTCAGTTGGTTTTAGACAGGCCCTTTGGAGCAATAGTTCAGATATCGCGTCATTAACAATGAATGTGATTTCAATTTCTGCACCGGATCAAACAGCTGTTGATGATATAGTATTTTTTTACTTCTTTGATCACTTGACTTGAAATTGATATGTACTCACTTGGTCAGCGAGTTACGCACTCTCCGCTGTTTTTAACTCTAAATAACAAATTTACGCAGCCACTCATAACTAAGCGCATTAAGTCATTTTACTTGATTTAATTTTGTTGATCAGGTCTTTTTGCATACAAACTAAGTCGTTCATTTAGATAACCAGGATAAAATAATTGTTTGTATTATATTACCTTACAAAAACTACACCGTTTAAACGAACGAAATAAAACATTTATAATAAATATAAATAAAATACGTTTATTGAATGTAAAATGTACAGAAATATTCATCGGATATTTCCAAAATATCAAAATTTGAGATCTTCCAACCGACATCTACAGAAGGCTCTGTAAACACGCTGAATAACCGACTCGCAACATTTTCCGATTTGTACGGAGCGACCGATATTATTTATCCCGTAGGATTTCGTCATTGTTAGTGAGGAGGTGGCCTGTTCGTCCCCGTACAAAGCCCCGCAAACGATCCCAAACGATTAGTATTCTCCCGTCGTCCGCTACACACATCAAAGACGAAATTCTACGCCACATTATCTCATAAAAAAATAACTGGAACAGCCATATAAAACGGCGGTCTTGAATTCGGAAGGTAGTCCTCCCGGGGATGTTCAATGTATTTATATTACTCTCATTGTCTTAATTGAATCGTGGATATCGTTCCATACACAATGTCAGAACGGCGTAAGCCAAACAACCTTTTTTTTGTTCCGAATGACGAACAACTAATGATTACTTCGACCACATTCATGTGTATTCGTGTGATACCTTTTGTGAAGCACTACTTAATGCTATTGTGTAGGATATCTATTAAATTTGCAAAATTGCTAATGGATTCGTGTAAGTTGAAATGGTTGTTTAAGTATAAAGGATGTGAGATTTTCTATGCACAAGAATCTGCAAATTTTCTATTTATAAGATTTACAGAACTTCTATTTGTAGGAATTTTACTTAATAATAACACAATTTTACGAGTAATTTGTTTATAGTGAGTATTATATATATTTATTATAAATCTACAATCCAAGATCTGACAATGAACTATGGAAAGTAATAATTATGCTGCAAAACAATGCTAAGAGTTTTTATTACTATTCCACCACGCGAGCCCAAAAACGACAATTATTACATAAAAATCATTAACTGAATTATCCGATGGACTATAAATAAGCCCGCTTACATCAACGTAAGCGTAAAAAGGTTTACATATTTTGCTAGCGAACGTACATATTTTATCTGCCACATACCATGTCCTCTTTCATCCGCGTTAATTAACCCGCGCATGCTACTTCCACATTCGCAAACAAGTAATTAAGGGTAAGTAATTAATTGAAATAGCACACTATTTTACGGTAGAGCACACATGCCAATTCTTTAAAAAGTTTTCAGCTTAATCCGGTTAATGAGCTATAAGTCCCGTATTCTGTGATTAGTATGATACTATTCGATAATTGACAACAATTATAATAAAACAAGAAACCTTATAACAAAATTCGGATCTAATATAGTAAGGAAACAGGGTCGTTGAATAACCAACTACAATTAAACATACAAGTACCTATTTGAGTGGAGAGCATGAATTGGAAAGCAGGTAGTTAGAGCCAGTTAGCGAATGAAGCAATTAAGAAAACTATCACATTCAAGCGGAAAAAACCCTTAGAATAGTCAGTGACTCACAGATGCGTGCTTCAATTTGTAAGGGCTATGATTCTCTAGTCGCTACTTTTCTATTGTATGAATACATGATAAGGTCAACGACTCGAAACCAGTGAATGCGGAAGAAAATTCCTCTCCTCTATTTATAGTTTGATAACTATCAAAGTTTAACAATTAACGAAGAGTGGCCTAAATTGATTGATGGATCCTCGGAGATAGCAATGTGAGGACACAATTACCAAACATTGCTTAGTAGTTCGGATTAAATCGTAAATTGAAGCGGTTTCACTGGTCAATCTCCAACTTTATTCATATCGTATTACGACACAAAATGTTACCAATTTATCTATTGCATACTGTGAAATTGTAGAGGTACGTCCGTCCAGTAGAATTAGATTAGACAATTTGAGTACGCCATGAAGAGTTAACTAATTTGTGTCGTCGCATATCTCACGGGAAAGTTGTACAAGTAGGTACAGGTAACAGTGAAGTACAGGATTAACAACATGTTATTAATAGTTCGGCAAACAAAATTAGCCGAATGCGGCGTGTTCCCGTGTTCCATGTGCATGTCTAACGCATTAGCGGCCGACTTCAAACTAATCAAGAACAGCGCCGTCCGCGTTACGCGTATACGTATGTAATTTATTAGCGTTTATTCCCATATAGCAATCTGTAGGGATGCCGTCCTATTACGCAGACTCCGTCGAGATCCCTGCTCCAGTCAGCCACGGGAGTGAGGACGCGTTGGTCGCTCCACGCCGCTCTCTGCGGACAACTCTCGGATCGAGCAGTGCATATGAAAGTTCGAAACTTGTTCACGTTTTTTGCATAGACATAGAGGATTTCACACATTGGAGTTATGGAGATTGAAATCACTTGAACATTTTACCGGTAAGTTGTGCGTGACGAGATTTTTGGATCCTTGCGTTTTTTTTTTGTGGTTTTGAGAAAGTATTTTTTGTCAACATCCATTTTTTATAGTTTCCGAAAACTTACCTGTTTGCAAAGTGGTAATAAATCTCGATGAAAGACGGCTCGAATCGCTAAACTTTTTTTGTTCCGTAAACTTTGCGCCACCAATATCCGTTGGACTTTTACTTTTTAGATTGATTAGAAATTTTACTTCGCGAAGAATTAATTACAAGGTCTTGGAATTCCGAATCAATTTAAGAATTACCCCGTTAAATTTTCGTTTAAATTTGATAAACATGTTTCAGTTCAACTACTTGGGTAATCATTCAGAAATAATTTGTGATGGATTCTAATATTCGCATTCCTTTTCAATCAATTCAGAATAATCTTATTAAATACATGTTAGCTTCGCAATAATAATGTCAATATTTTATGTTTATGAAAATAAAGAGGACATAATTCAAATTTGTGATTGATTGTGAGAGCTTATTTTTAAACATAGTGGTTTGAAAAATGTTAAAGCCCTCTTTAAATGTTACAAAAATAACACCAATCTTTCACAAGAGTAAAAATTATTTCAGCTGTAAAACATTTAGGTCGCACGATGTATGGGTTAACCAAGAGACATAAACTATCTGTAGACATATTAGGGCTATGAAACACTTTCAACAAAATCTATTTTCTGATCTCTAGTAACCCGTTAGATAGTGCATACAAGCTTCGATATTGTACCTTATCGGAAAGGGACAAAGCTGAAAGTATCGTGTTGGTGTGCGTGTTAGTATAGACGAAATGACAAGCTTTGATACTCGACACTCGTCAGGGCCGTATCTCAAGAGTGACGGATAAGAGCCATTTGTTCGCGCGAAGGGGAGTATATATCGTTCAGTCCAGGCAGCAAAAAACCGCATATTGATTTTGAAATACAAAAATTTTAGGCAACAACTTTTACGGACTAACTTTGTGTAAGCCTAAAAGTTAAGAGCGAAGATTGATTACCTGAAACTTCTTAAGTGCTTACATCGTTTTATCTGTTTATAATCCATACCATACATCTATATAACATAATAGTCAGGTTTTTATATCCTCGTAACCGTAGCTTGGTTTATAAAAAAAAGTATGGCTTTTTTATTACATACACATTTTCTCAATGTCGTGCCAGCGCGACAGAAATATGTGTAGGAGGGTACAAACATTAAAATATAGGTACGAGATTTAAGCATTTTTCGGATTTTAACCATTGAAACTCTTGTATTTTCTCATAACACAATTAGTACCATACGGTGCTTTTAGTGTCGTACTGTTTGGGGATAGTATATTTTGAGATTACAATTTAATAACTAAACTTAAACTCAAGTAAAGTTTTTCTAATTCAATAAAAGTAGGTACCTAAGTATTTTTTTTTTTTCGGTGAATAACTTAAAGTTAACATAAAATTGAAATTTAATGAATCTTAAAATAATATATTCCCGCTTGAGCAGCTTCTAAACTTCCTGTAATAAAGACTATACGTTTGTACATATCTCGCATTTCAATAACTTATTCCAAATAGCCAAAAATCACAACCCCGTATTCAAACAAACAACCACCGCTCGGGCGAGGCGTCAAAAAGCCTATTTGATTTAAATTAGTACGCCACACTGGCCGCCTACAAAGACAGGGCGAGAGCAAGGTCCACGGCCATAAATACTGCTTTATAATTATTAATTTGTATTACTAGGGACCAACAGAGCTCCTTTGAAGACACCCTATTAGCCGCGTTTCATATATCAAAGTATTATTTAGCTGTTATTAAATAATGAGATTTTTGATTAGGTTCATATTTAAGTACTTGTTATCTACTATCAAAGACCGCAAATGTCTCGAGTCATTTAAGTTTTTCAGGTGGAATTCAACGCAATTTATGTTAGATCGATAAAGTCTACTTTTTAAGTATATTGCTCCATAATATTTTATAAGCTACTCGTGACGGGGAGTATAGTCATTTTGACAAGCTGTCTATTCATCCCCCCAATAGGCTGAATGGTTTTGACCATAAACCCAGATTTGGCAAGTCTAGTTATTACATTAAAACGACTACGACCTGACCTCAACAAACTTTGAATAGGGAAACCAGACAAATTGAATTATGGTTTTAACTTCAAGCTTCCTGAATGTGCTGGTTTCTTGATAATGCTTTAGCTAACGGCCGAACTAGTGTTGTGAATCCGTACTTAGAGTTTGGAATCGAACATTTGTACCAAGTGCCACAAATGTAGTGAATCGTTATTGAAATGCCTATAGATACTTTATTTTTATTTTTGTGTCCTATTCTATAAACTTCGATTATTTAAAGTGAGATGATCAAATGAGAAGATCTAAAATAACATGGGTTCTATAATAATATAATAGTTTATGTGAAACATTTACAAAAAATAGATATATATTAAAAAAATACGAGTGGTATTATATATATTGCTTATATCATATAGCCCTGTATGGTACAGGGCTTTATAATTTTAAATAATGAATAATGTTCTCAAATAGAGAATAAAGAAAGAGTTGATACTCTAATATTCTATGATTACTAATCGGATTATTAAAAAATCCGCCATTAATGTGCCAGCGTAAACTACTCAAAAATATGATAACCACTCGTATTTTTTTAATATATATCTATTTTTTGTAAATGTTTCACATAAACTATTATATATAATTTTTTACAATGTGAACGTTAATTAATTAAAATACAAACACACGTAGTTCCAACAGTAAACGAATTTTCCAACAACTCAGTATGGGTGCGCCAAAATGCTTTCAAATCGAGCCAATGGTGGCACGTATGCGCCGTTACCCTAATAGAAAAACCACTCATTTCCGCTCTTCTGCCCAACGGTACAATTACGAAAGCGTGGCTGCCAGCCCGCCCGAGATGATCCATGAAGAGATAATAACATTGACAAATGGTTTACGTACTGATCCGAAATAACCAAAGCACCCGAGGGAATTCACTCCGGTTTTCATTGGTACATAAGTGGATCTTTTTCTAAATCTCTATTGATTGAGATAGATTGACGTAACTTTGGTAGGATTGCGAAAAGTTTTTGAGAATAATTCACTCGTAAGTATTCTCAAAAAAAAATACATGTAAAACAGAAAATACATATGAACTGTGTAATTAAAATATGTATTTGCGTTGTTATTAAAGAGAATGAGGGAAACCGACTGAAATATGCCTATAATATAACTAACTAACTAAGCTTCAAGCCACTTCCCCAGCGGGGTAGGCAAAGAGAACCGAACGACATATAGCACGATCCTTACACACCTTACTCGCCTCTTCAACATATAATATAACTTACTAGATAACACAATCTGCATGAAACTTAGAAAGCCGTGTACATTTTAAGGGACTAATTGAAAGATATATTATGTCCCCTCATAGCCCACGTTAACCTAACCCCGATTCCAAGATTCTTCTTCGTAATCGTAACATTGTGTCGCCTTGTAATATATATTTTTCTGTGTGTATAATGTGTATTTATGTTGAGCTACAAACGTTCTTTAAGAATAATTTAAAAAATCAAGAGATTTGTGGAGTCCAGACACAAAACTAAGTTTAAAATGAATATGAAACAAATCGTTATTTTCTATTTGAACAATTCTATTTCTGTCCTGACCACACAGATTTAAAATTTACTGTCGAATTCCCCCTTTGAACATTCTGCTGTGTCCACGTTCCTATTTGATCCAACGCTAACTTTTAATGACACTTTAAATGAGTGCCAGATTAAATAGCTCTTGGCAAGTTCCTTTAAAGATGACTATTGAATTCGCACGATTGTGAGCCACGAAATCTTTTACAGGCGAGATCGGAAGCCTTACATTTTATCACAAAAAGTTAATGCTCAACCCTAATGAAGCTTGGAATTAAGTTTTCTTTCCAAAGGCTTGATTCCGCGGTCTTGAAACTTACTTCCCAATTTAAGATTGACAGCATCGGCTTTAAAAGACTCATACATTCAAATGTTTATTTTTGAACAAAAACATACTTTGTCAAAGATTTTGTTGACGTCAGATTATTTACATAACTTCTAAGAATTACCTAAGAGGACAATTACTTACTTATTAATTAATTAAAACGACTCATTAATTCTCAACTCGTAATTCTGAACACAAATTCGGTTAAACGACTTTTGATAATTAATACAACAATATTTTAGGCAAGATTACCTCCGACCAAATTTAAAAAATAATGGAATGGTCTTTCTAATTAAAATATCTTACAAAAATACTTTTGTGATTCATATTTTATTCACTTTACTTTTTGTATTAAATGTTTAACCTTCATAGCATATATCTAATCATCATTACGATACGTCGCCCAAAATAATTCAGACCTTTTATTTCTTCGCATCCGTTAAACACTACGTCAACTGACTTTTTTAGGTATCGATTCTAAACACTTTTAAATTTGTTCGATTTCGTTAGATTTCTTGACATTATTGAAAAGAAAATAAAATAACTTTATCTTTACGACTCCGATCAAAAATACTTCTGTGTTAATAACATTTCACAAATAACTCTCCGTTGTCCAAAACTGCTTCGAAATATGTAGAATTAAGTAAAACATTACTATGAAATATTATACTTTGTAAGTAACTAGCTTTTGCGCATGACTCCGTCTATTTAGAGTTTAAAATAGTCCCGATAGTCCGCGGGATCCGTAAATTTTCTGGCTTAAAAAGTACCCAATGTCGGTTTAATGGATTTATATAAATAAAAACATATCAGACATAGAGAGACAAAGTTACTTACACAACTATGACCATCGAGATAATAAGTACACCTATATCTCGATGACTATGACACTCTTGCAATATTTAGAAATTCATTATTCATTAGTTCATTAGTTTTATTTTTGGCTGAATGTGGTTGAAGGGACCTGCTGTCCCTTTGACTCTGCCTACCCCTTCGGAGATTATAGGCGTGATGTTATGTATGTATATATTATTCATTATTTTTTTATTCAAGACGATATATTTATAATACTGACATATTGTCATTAAAACTTAATTACAACGTTGAATTTAATATAAGTAGTATGAGTTCTCAAGATATTGCTGACGTCGAGGAGACCAAAGAATCCCATTACAATAGAGCGCTGGAGCGATTTTATCAATAATAGGGACGAGCGAAGAATACTAATCACCCCATCTTAAATTACCCCAGATAACAAAAATACTAAAGCTGGCACCGTTATCTAAGACCATTTTTTTTTCTCAGTACAGATTAACCCTTCAGTAGGGGCGGGTCCTTGTACCTCCTAATGGGTTCAACCCGGAACAAAGTTTGATTTTTCTTTTTTACTTTAAGCAGATACGGAGCGATAAACGAGTGGGTGGTTTTTTTTTTTCTACATATCGTTCAGGTGATAAAGTAGCAAGACATGCTCTTTAGCAAATTGTGTTTTAATGAATACATCGCTTTGGTTTTAAAGGCTAGTCAACAAGGGCTAAGGGCTTAAGTGTGATTGATGCTAGGATTAAGTTTGCGGACCTAAACCTTAAGCATTCGAAATCCCGAGACACCTAAGGATTTAATGGTATGACGGTGATATGAAACTGTTAATACATTTTATATGACAACATACGATTTCTTTTCTGCACACAAATCTTTGTGTAAGCGGTAATTAAAAAAAACGTGTTTACGTGATGTATGTATGTAGTTGTACAAAAGGGTCTTTATCATAGGATAGTATTAAATCACATTATACGAAGGATAGTATATAGGAAGGATAGGATCATTAAAGGCTTAAACACTATTATATTCCTATTTTCGGTATGTGATATGTATTATTATATTCTTTGTAATAATATATGTCTAACAGACAAGCGACTAAGACTCAAGTACAGAGTATCACTCACACTTGACCGTTTTTTATTTAATATGTTAAGAGAAACACGAGTAAAGCCACAAGAGAGTTAAATATTTGGTAGAAGTAGATATGCATATAACCATGTTCTGTGAGTAAAGCTCTATATTTTTGTTGTATATTACTTTCCTCAAAGCGGTGGTACTCAGTAGCTTATTGGATATTAATGTAGCCTTACACGCGTTTGATACTGGTTCAAACTGGACTTGTAAGTGTTTACATCCTTCGTGAGCAAGTCCTAACTTGATCTAACTTTAAGATGTTTCATTTTGTTTTTGAAATACAATTGATTTGTAACTAACTAACTAACTAAACTTCACGCCACCTCCCCAGCGGGGTAGAGAGAGAACCGAACGCCATATGGCACGATTAATACGTATAGTACATTTTAGCAGACAATTTGACGCATTTTTTTATGGGAGTACGAAAATCTGTTATTCTATTGAAAATTTTACAATGTCCGATAATAATCACTTCAATAAACAAAAATATATACCCTAACGCTTTCAATCCCCGAAGGGATAGACAGAGCCCAAGAACCGATAAGCTCCCTAAACTACATTCAACCAAAAATAAAATTGGGTTGTCGGTTGTCGGTTGTCGGTCGTTGTCTACATATTTACATACCCAACATACCATTAGTAGCCTTTTATGATATGTTAGACAGGGTACACAGTTCAATATTTTAGAGTTCCAGATCGACATGAGACTTCATCACATCAATATTCGTGCCAGGATCATTGCCAAACCGAACTCTAACAAGAAACAGAGATGAAACGCTATGAGGGTTATTATCCTCAAAGAAGCACACGATTCCGGGTCGAAATAGCATGCAAACGGATACAGTAAACAGCTAATCAACGTCTAGTTAGAGCAGCGCATACGAGTGTAGGTAATTCGGCTGCGACGGATGCGAAAACACGCCGGAAACTTGTAATGGATGCACATTGCGCAGCTTGCACTTGCACATTTACAAGTGGCTTTCAACAACTTTAATTTTCACTGTAGGATTCTGGTGGGAGTATTAACAGTTCTCCTGTCTCATAAAGCATCATACTGTCGGTCTTGCACTTAAAGAATATGGCAACAGTGTTATCTGCCTAGCGCGTCGTAAAAGGCGACTAATGGTATATCGGGTTTTGGGTATGTGTTGTGCAGGCGACAAGCTAGCCACTTGTCACTATTTTTTCATAATTTTTCATCTATCCCAGTCCAGTTTTATTTTTGGCTAAAAGTGGTTAAAGGGGCTAGCTGCCCCTTTGGCTCTGCCTACCCCGTTGAGGATATATGGATGAAGAGTATCATGAGAATCAAAAAAATCTTCAGTAGAATTATAACATTTTTTTTCTGCTATCCATATAGCGTTAGACTAGATCTAACTGTTCATATCTGTGCTATCCTTATCCATAACTGCTCTTACTTTACGCCATTTCCCAGATGGTGTAAGCAGAGAGAACTGTTAATATATATGCTAAAATATCTTGTTCATTTCTCTATCTGTCTAGTCTTCCTGTCACGTCTTCAGGGCCAAATTACTTATCAAATTGCGATAAAATTTGGGACGCTTAAAACACCCGGAATCCCGGAAAAGGGATAAGCTAGAAATAGGCTATATTATGAAGCATTGTACAAATCATATGATATACGGACGGACTTGTGAGCAAAAGTTAGTGACTAATAAAAAAATAAGTCATTCATATTCGCCATTGTGGTTGATATTAACGTTGGCAACAGCTGTGATACCATCATTGTGTAAATTGGTTAACAATTCTTTCTTTTGCACTTGAAAATACGAGTTCTGAAATGACTCGATTTCATGTTTCATTCATCCTTTCCTGTTGCTGTTTCATTCGTGATGCGTGAATCCATAATGTCAGAACCCCTTTTATCCACGCCGTGCGTGTTTCATTTATTTATTTTTTATTTGTATGATAATAAGTAATTGATTGCGTGCATTCTAAATATTGTGTTTAATTATGTGTAATAACAAACATACCTATATTTTACTTGTTTCGCTTATAGATTAAATTCATACAACATTGTTCTTTTGTATCCTACAGAAACCTATTACTCTATTTATTTATAAAACAATGTAGTAGGATCGATGTATCCAAAATTTTTAAGTATTTTGAATAATAAATGGATTTTATAAACACGGCCTTAGATATTAAGTTGAAGATTATTTGTTTTCATTTCAAAGTTTAATGGATGTCATAATTTTGATAACATAACTTTGTGAAGATCGCTTAGTGTTAAGTAAATATTATATCTTTGTGAGACTGACACTTCGAACTCCAAAAAAAGTTATTTCTAAATATTTTGCATAATAATTTTAAGGCAAACAATTTTAAAGCACTTGGTTGGCAAATCTAAACTTAAAACCAATTAAAGCGGCCACAGTTTATGTTGGTTATAGGGTTACGCGAATTCCGTCACATTACAGTAAGAAAAATAGCTGTACTGTTTTGGAGTATTATAAATCAACGTCTCCTCCCGAAGCTAATAACAGTAGTTGCATTTGCGAGTGTAATTTAGAAGTGCAGTGCACGCGGAAACCGTCAGGAGTGGTAATGGATGCACAGCTTACACATTTGGAAACATTAAGGAAACGGACTTAGAATATGGCCTGTGTTTGCTGCCAATAACTGGCTGACGGAAGCTACATTCTTATCGGCATGCCAACTTGATTTTACTTTACAATTTTAGATAAGGAACTAGATTTTGCTTGTGGTTACGTCTGTACGAAATTTGGTATGTTACAGATAATCTATTATGTAAATTGTGAGACCAGTATTTTTTTTTCGAGATAAAAAGTAGTCTATGTCCTTTTCCAGGGTTCAAACTTTAGGCCGCAATCTATTAGGAGTTTTAGTCATGTAGATGTAAGATCAATCTGCTAAAATGTCATTTGTTTATTTGTACAGCAAAAACACAATTAAGACAAATCATACCTATTTATGCTGTACCTACATATTATGTACTTTTGATTAAAATCCATTGGAATATATTTTTTTGTGTATTATGAGTCTATATTCAAAAAAGCATATATTTTCCGATTCTTAGAAACATCGGTATAAAATTTATAAAACACAAATAACATCCTTTTATCTTCCCACGTTTAATTTTTTCCTAAAAACTTTCTGATATTTCGCGCAATTTTTGATCCCCTCTTTTATCCCGAAATTCGATATAAATAATATGAATTGGAGGATATTTACATACATAAAACGATTTATGTCTTGTGCCGATAGCATTTTAGCGATATCAAAATAGATATGTATATAACAAATCTATTGTGTCCTATTGAAAGACATGTGAGCATAAAAGCTACAAAATCTAACCCATATTTTAATCGAAACTAAAGTGAATTATTTATTTCCTCTGGTTTTTTTAAGACTTAAAAAAAACTTTTTTGTACATTTAGTGCTTCTTATTGGAAAATTACAATCTCAAAATTTAAAAAAAAAGTTAATATTGAGGAAATTAATCAAAACAGATTATTATTGTACAATATTTTACCATCGCAACTGTTCGCTTTTTCCAGAGACAAGCCGTCTATACCGGAATGAATAATGGAAGGAACAATAAATGAACTTGCTCCTCGGTAAAGATCTAAAATTTGATGTCCTCAACATAGCGATACTTCTTTACTCATTTTGGATTCTTAAGAACTTTGCCTACATTAGCAGACTATTTTCATAATAGCCATGTCTTAATATTATAGATAGTATAAACTTATTTTTACCAGTTTGGTTTCTTGCCATAGAGTTGGACTTATGAAAGGCAACTGAAAAAGTACATAATATCTGCTAAAGATATATTAAGCTTCTTATTTAAAAGCTGATATTCTACTATGGTATAATTTTTCTTTATACTTAAATTCTATTTTTAATGTTCTGTAACTGATATTAAAAATAATACCTCAATAATTGTATGTCTGTTTTTATGAGAAACGAGATAAACGTACTGTCGACACGAAAGAACTTATTTATAACAGAAATTTAAAACAACTTTGTAATTATTTGCTTCTTAAACTCCTATGACTAATTAAAAGATTAATTTGTAAAAACAATCAGCGCCTGATTGTACAAGACAAACAATCGGATGATTCAATAATTCACTGCTGCAGCCGTCTGGTCCAAAACTTTCCCAGAAACTTTTCCAATCTACAAAAGTATCTACGACGTAACGCTAAAGATTAAATAAACGGTGATGCTAACGCCTCTTGACATTTACGATCGGAAGAAGATTGCACCGTGCTGTAGATCTCAGAGTGTTGGATGGATAACCAGAATTAAAATCTCGATGACACCTCCGTTCCTAGAACGACGTTTTTATGTTCGTCCACACTCCTTCAACAAGATTTCGAATGTGAATGTTGACGAAACGAATAAAAAACAAATGAATGCCATAGCATAGCTCATAAGCTATATCGCTCTTTCGTACGTTTTAACTAAACCAAGAAAAATAATCTTAGACTGATTTAGTCACAACCCAAAAATACTAGATACGTAGAGACCCACAACACATGAGATAGATCCAAAATTTTATATAACTCAAATTATATTGTCGACTCAATTGCTACCAGAATCATTTGGTTTACAACACTTAACCATACGTTGACAAAGTAAGAGACTTCTATTACCAATTTCAACCCAAAATAATTGATTCTGTATTTTGCATATAAATAATCTATAACTAAAGGAAAATATAATAAACAATCACGCGAACCAATTTTGTTTTACTTGTAATACCTTATTTTTGACGAATATTTTTTTCTTTGTTGTTATAACTAGTTACACGATTAAATTTTAACAAAAATAAAAACCGACTTCAAAAAACCCCGCAAAAAAGGTTTATAAAAAAACACAAGTAAAAACTGCCTTAATAGCTATTTAAATGTCTAAACACTAAAAAGTATAAAATAAATTCTTTCGACTGCTTCGATGAAAGTATTAATCTTTAACACGTATTTAAATATTTACAATAATCAGTTAGTTTTGGAGTCGGTGCCAGCCCGCGTAATTATATCATCATTTCGGAATTTGCAATTATTTGTTTCTTGGTGAAGGGTGGTAAAATAGGTTTTGAATATACAAAATCAATAGTAAGTTAATATACTCATATTTTAACTAATTTGTTTCATATTGTTATTAGTAAGGTAATTTGGTATTAAGTGTCTACTTTTTTTTTAGTTTGGCTGGCGCCGACTCCAAAACTAACTGATTATTGTAAATATTTAAATACGTGTTAAAGATTAATACTTTCATCGAAGCAGTCGAAAGAATTTATTTTATACTTTTTAGTGTTTAGACATTTAAATAGCTATTAAGGCAGTTTTTACTTGTGTTTTTTTATAAACCTTTTTTGCAGGGTTTTTTGAAGTCGGTTTTTATTTTTGTTAAAATTTAACTTATTTGTTACTTTTTAGTGAAATTTATTAATAGGTAGGTAGACCAAATCAAAACGAGCTGCTTTAATGAGACAGTGCCGGTCTTATAAGACTAAAGACGAAAAGGTATAACGAGTCTTTAATGCTTAAAGAATTACTTAAAACTACTAATCTTCAAAGAGTTATACCTTTCATCATCAGCTAAGCAACATAACATGATGAGTACGACACGCAAATACTGGAATCGTTTTAGAAAAAATAAATAAAACACTTAACATGTCGTTAAAATTTAAGAGTGGCCCTCGTTTTCATGGAATCCCATCACTAGACCAAGACTTGGTGAAATTGAGACTATCTCGAGAATAACATTCAATATCGCCCTATAATATTGAAAGAATTATCCACGAACTCCTAATCGTTAAGGAGTTACACCTTCCATCATCAGCTCAGCAACATGGGATTATGAATACCAGACGTAAATACTTGAATTGTTTTCAAAAATAACTAAAATAGATTGTACGCGCCTATAACACTTGAGGGTTTCCCTCGATTTGCCTAAGGTTCCTTCATCAGATCCAGATGTGGTACCAACAGGACCAACTCCAGGATATACCCTTTTGAATAAAAAAAAGAACTCTAAAAATCGTCTTACAATTCTCGAAGATATCAATATTTAAAGAATCATAAACTAATTCCTAATCATTAAGGATTTGTACCTTCCATCATCAGCTCACCAACATAAAATGATAAGTACCATGCGTAAATACTTAAACAATCTTAGAAAATGTCTAAAACACATTGTACGTGCCTATAAAGTTTGAGGGTTGCCCTCGATTTTCCTGGGATCCCTTCATCAGATCCTGACTTGGTGGCAATGGGACCAACTCGGGAGTAAACCCTTTCGATTAAAAAAAAAAATTTGGAAATCGGTTAACAATTCTCAGAGATATCGAGTAACATACATACAAAAAAAAAAAAAAAAAAAAAAAAAAAAAAAAAAAAAAAAAAAAACATTCAGTCGTATTGAGAACCTCCTCCTTTTTTTTGAAGTCGGTTAAAAATCGAGTCCAAAAGGCAATAGTTACGTAACAAAACAATAAAGAGATTTCATTTAAGTGTTCACATATCACATGAGCTGGTCAGTGACTTCCGTTTCCAAGAAACTTTTCCAATCTTCCAATAGCAACCGGCTGGTTTAGGTAGTATTACTCGTACGAATGTCAAAGCTAATGTGGGCCAGCCATCTGCCCAACGCTAATCCGACTAAGAACTGGTAAGACAAAACCATTTTAACTTTGTCCTGATGAGAAATGTTCGCTAATATCTATGTATTGGTTTGTGGAATCCCTGGTCGGACAACTGTAATATAATTTCCGAATAGATTTTCTTTTATTTTTGCGTTCGCTTAATACTGCCATTTTATTCAGTAAACGGCTGTAAAAATAGAATATATTCTTTATTTCCCATTATGAAACTGAATCAATGTCACGTCAGTGATTAATATAGAGTTAAGTAACTTCTACAAAACTTTTGAATGTGGAAGAGGCGAGTGAGGTGTGTAAGGATCGTGCCATATGGTGTTCGGTTCTCTCTGCCTACCCCGCTAGGGAAGTGGCGTGAAATTTAGTTTGTTACTATTGAGAGTGTCCTAAGTAATAAAAATCATATTTATAGTAAATAGTACTATAATTAACTACTAATAGCCCATATTTTTCTATTACTGCACATCATAGAATGTATACCTAAAATAAGAGCTATGTTTAAGCCCAAATCTCGGCGATCACTCAAAATTCCCACGTATTTTTTTTTATAATTGAGAATAACTCAATTATTAAATGTAAAAGAATGCTATTATTTTTATTCATAAGATATCCCTGGGGTTTGATTAGTCATATGTTATATTCAGTATTGACTTAAAATTATAAAAAAAAATAACTAAAATAAATAATTTCTCAAGACTGACACACTAATTCCCTAGTCCTAAACTAAGCTTGTGCTTGTGATATGGTTACTAGGTGAACGGATAGACATCTTACTAATATTATAAACGCGAAAAAGTGTGGATGTTCTTACTCTTTTACGCAAAAAGTACTGCATGGTATTAATTAAACTTTACAATACTGTAGCTTATACATTAGAATAACATATAAGCTATGTTTCATCGATGTACCACGCGAGCAAAGCCGCGGGCAGAAGCTAGTTCTTAAGTATGTTCCATGACTCGAATACAAATGTCTATGTTTATCACACGAAACATTTGCTCCTAGCGGGATTCGGACCCGCAACCCTCGGTTTCGTGGCCTGGGTCTCTGACCAATCAACCAACGGACCATTCAATTGAAAAGGATTTCGCTTGGGCAAATTAAAAAACCCTAAGGGCTCTTTTTTACCACATTCGAACTAAGACATCTTAACTTTATGATGAACAATTTTATTAAAAATGGCTCACCATCTAAATCCCATGAAGGTAATGAATGAAATCCGAAAATTGTAACTACTATATCCAGCCTATTTCTGTTACACAGCATGAAAAATTGAATGCTGTGTTATATTTTGTAATTATTAATTTGATAGCTTGTAATAACTGAACTTCAAGCTACTAGGGTAATCAACGACTTCCTTACTTGAATGATGATTGAAATCTACAGATACAGAATGTGCTTGTTTACGTTTCATGTGGGCGTTTGCGTTTCGAAACACCTATGCATTTGAGAATGTGTATTTGAAAATACATAGTATTGCGGAGATCATTAGGACTTCAAAGGCCGCACCGTTTTACATTACGCTCTTTGTGGAAGTCAACGTACTCGTATGACTTTTTAATTAAAAAGTCGGTAGTTAAATGGGTCGTTAGTTATTCTCGCTACTCTAGAATAGGCGACCTAATTCATAATTAACTTCCCGATGAAATGCCGATTGGTAAATAAATTGTTTTGTTTATTCAAATGTTAGATGTTTTGACTGTTGTTTATTTTGCAATTCAATCGGCTGTTTTGATGTCTACACGGATTTTTATATATATCTTCATGTATTGATTTATATTGTCAGTCAGAGACTCTGGCCACGAAACCAAGGGTCGCGGGTTCGAATCCCGCTAGGGGCAAATATTTTGTGTGATGAACATGGATATTTGTACTCGAGTTATGGATTTCCGTCCGATCCGTTCACCTAGTAAAATAGTATCCATAGCACAACAAGCTTATAAGCTTAGTTTGGAACTAGGGAATTGATGTGTCAGTCTGGAGAATTTATTTATTTTATTTATGTATCTGCTTGTTTTTTAAAATACGTAGAGGTTTTTGGTTTATCCCACCGTTTAAGAGTTTAAAGTATAAACAGACTGGTACAAATATTTTTGCGAACAATTGAGGTGAATAGAAAAAAGGTAATAGGAAAACAATGAAATGAAAAAAGACAAAAATAGATACCACGTCTGCTTGATTTATCTCTGTCCTTAAGTAAAATCGATAGGTCCTCTTTTTAAGTTAGCGTTTGGTAACATCACAAAATCTTCAGCGTAACTTCTTACGATTTAAGTAAAACTTTGAGCTCTTCTAAAACACAGATTACGTGATCTTACATTTGGAAAAATCGGCCCTAACTCCTACCAAATTGCACATAAACTTCGCTAACGTCAGAAAGTTTGAGACAAGTAATCAGGGAAGTAAAAGGGGCCAGCAATGAGCAGGGACGTATCTAAAATTGGAAACGACGCGATTTGTCCAGGAAACGTCTATTTTAGACAATGCGCCCCTGGGGGCATTGAAAAATAATAAAGTACAAAATTACCTTCAGAAAGTAAGTTTCCAAAGGCGGCCTGCGGCCACGGGATCCCGACTTGCCCAAAGAAAATATCTCGTAGTAACCGCTGACGTTTTACTACACTCGTTTGTTGCGGTTCTTTACAACTTAATAATCGATTTTTAACGATGCTACGTACGACGTCGGTAGAAATGATGCTGGGACGTTTGAATAACATTTTCGGCACAGCTTTTCTCGCTATTCGGATGAATGCGTTTTGTTATTTCAAAGTTTTCAAGCTGTTTTGTTACTTAGAGCTTAATGGCCTTAGGTAATAAAGCGACATGTGGAATAGTTAAAAATTATTTGATAGTGAAAGTAGCAAGTGTTACTTATGTAAACATCTAACAATGTCAAAGCCATGTTGTTGGTTATATTTTGAATGGTAACTACATTCCAGTAACTATTTTATTCTACTAAATATTAATAATTTTCATCTTCACTCGAATGCAACTGAAAAGGAGAAATTCAGTTCTTTATTAGAATTTAATTGATAACGTAATGTATTAACATATTACAGCAAATTGTTTCAATTTTGATCTACTATAAAACGAAATTTGTGTTTGAAAATCTGCAATCAAAGTATTAAATCGACTTTCAGATCAAGATTATGACGCAACAAAGCTATTAAAGCGACTAAGAATGAATATAACAGCAATTGAACAGAAGTAGAAGTTACCGCGGGCCCATTCATCACGCGATTATTCCGAAATCACAATATAATTACCGTAATGCGCGAGCAGTGGCCGATTCATCATTGTTAATGTCTCTAATTAAACTTTATTGGGCATATATTTCATGGACTATGCTAATTTCAAAAATTTTTTAATATGTATGAAGATTCATCGTGGAGAGATCGTCTCCATAAACATGGCACAACGGTCTGCTGTCACAGATAAAGACCATTTTAGGATAAATAGTGAATGAGTCCTTGATTTTTAGGATTCCGTAGTCAAACAAAAGGAACCTTTATAATATTTTTTAACGTATGCTTGTTTTTCCATGTCTGAACACATACCTATACTATATTATAAGAACGCTGTAATTTATTAAGTATGTAAGTAAGTAATAATGCGGTAAAATAAAGTCTTTCGAAAAAAAAATAACGTAAGTATAGTAGTTGAACTCTTAACTCTATTCCATATTGTGGAATTTCGTTGGGGTAGTAATTTCTCAGAGTGACCTCTGGTAGGTATCAGTCGTTACAATGGAGAATAATTTAAGCGCGACTTACATGTCTTGAGTGATTTTTTTAATAATACTTGTAAAAACCCCAACTTATGTTTAATATTTTTCTGAATGTTAGCAAATTTTGTCTATTTTTAGGTCGGAAACCAACTAAAATAGAAAATATCCAGTAAGTCAATATATACTTAAAAACCTGTTTTTTAACTGTTAAAGTTTGCTAAAAAGTTTGTATTCAAGGATGTTTATACACATGTAGAACAAGTTGACACATATCAATGAAATAAATTTAGTTGAGCTAAAACAAGTTTTATTTTTATCCCAGTAATGATTAGTTCGCAATTCATACGCGGAACACTATTAATTAACCCCTGAGTATTCATTAACATTTCCTAGAAGAATGGCCACTGATAAAGTGTTTGTTTACTCTAGTATCCTAAAATAACGAAAAAGATAAATTTATAACCCTACAGCAATTTAAATAGAACGACAGCGTAATTTAAACATGTAATTAAACAGAATAAGTAGGTACTCGTGAAAGTTGGTCCCTGGATATAAATGGCGATTAATTAATCCTCTTCCGGTTGAATCGGGAACCAACGCCATATTTCCTTTGTGTAATTGTCGGGATTAAATATTAACGACGGTTTCTTGTTTTATTGTTACACAGAACTGTTCAAAGAAAGATAGATGTTTACTTCAAAGCCAGAGTGACGAATCGTATTTGATTGTACAGAAATGCGAATGGTATCCTGTCTTTGCTGTTAGCCAATTACTCAGAAAATTAACTGCGAGATTGTTATTTCGAATTTTATTTAATTGGCTTAGGCCGGCTGAACTGAAACTTGTAATTAAATCAAATTGTTTTATTTATTTTATTTCTTTAAATTTACATATTATTTTGTTCGTAGAGACAAGACATCCGTCATTTTGAGGCGTTGAATGCACTATGTCATTGAAATGATGTCAAAGCAATATGGGTATTTTCACTCAACTCAAAGGTGGAAGATGCGGACTATACGCATTTATAATTGCCATCCATATTCCGATACTGCAAGGAGAAGGGCAGCCATCGTGCCCAACATTAGCAGAGAACCCAATTTGTCCCTGTTATAATATCAAAGAAGGTACGTAATAATACACGCACATAATAAATCCTATCTAAGTTGACATTCATAAGGTTTTTAACATCATGTTTTATTTCAGGCTTATTTCTGGAATGCCCCAGTGCTACCCCGGGAGTTGTGAAGAATGTCTTATCAAAAATCAAAGGATCTATACAATCATTATCGATTTACGACCTTGAAAGCTCCACAACAGAACTAAGAGCAGATTTATTTCCACCGAACATCAAAATAATTAATCTGCAGATTTCACAGTCCGGCATAAATAAAATAAGTTCTAACGCCTTCACGTCACTACGAGGCTCTTTGGGGTCTTTGAGTATAATTTCCAGTAAATTGAGCAGGATTCCACATGAATCATTTTTCGAACTGTACAACATAGAAGCACTTGATTTACAGCTGAACGACATCAAAGAGGTACAAGCAAATACCTTCAGAAATCTCAAACTAAAGAAACTCAATTTGAAGGGGAACAAAGTTCTCAATATTTCAGAAAATGCATTTAACAGCTTAGAAGAATGTTTAACGGAGTTAGACGTAACGGAAAATTTTCTGAATATATTTCCTTTACAAGCTTTAGGAAAACTGAACAAACTAACCAGTTTGCGGTTAGCTTGGAATAAAATACATTCAATACCAGATGGTGTTAATATTACAATACCTAACTTAGTTTCTTTAGATTTAAGTTCTAATTTGTTTACAGATATTAAGAAAAATTGGTTTCCATGTATACCAAAGATTAAAATTTTAACATTCTTTAGTAATAGAATACAGAAAATAGACGAAGAAGCGTTTCACGCCTTACATGAGTTAGAAACAATAGATTTGAGCAGAAATAAAATAACGAACATTGATAAAAACATATTCCAAAAAAATTACAAAATTCGTACTATAGATTTAAGTCACAACCATCTTCATCAAATTAAGGGAGTGTTTTCGAATCTCGTTCACCTTTCAGAAATATTTTTATCTGAGAATAACATTCTTGAAATTCCAGACGACGCATTTAAAAATGCAGTAGGATTGACAGTCCTAAATTTAGAGCATAATGCAATACAGCGGTTGCATCCGAATTGCTTTTCTTCTTTACAAAATTTGACTCAACTACATATGGGAACAAATTTTTTGAAAAAACTTTCTCGTAATATTTTCAACTCCAATTACAAACTAGTAACATTAAGTTTAGATAATAATGAAATTAACGAATTAGATGAATTAATATTTGATAAACTCTCTGAACTACGAGAACTTCGTTTGCAAAATAATAGGCTGAGTCACATAAAACGAAATGTATTCAGTCCGTTACCAGGGCTTTTAGAATTGCATTTACAAAATAACGTCATTCAAAATATAGACTCTCATGCATTTATTACATTAAAGAGTCTTCAGCATGTTAATTTGCAGGGTAATCGGTTGTCTGCCATTGGAGATGTATTCCCAAACAGAAATTCATCATTAGTTTCGATTCAACTTGGTTCCAATTACTTATCTGTATTGAAAAATAGCTCTCTAAGAGGTCAGGTAAATGTGCAAATAATGTGGCTCAGCCAAAACAACATAAATGTTTTGACATTCAATTTATTTAATGATTTGTTAAATATTCAAAGGCTGTATTTAAAAAATAATAGTATTGTACATATAGAGAATAGGACATTTATGCACTTAAAGAAAATAAAATACTTAGATATAAGTAACAATAAGCTGATGAAATTAAGCAATGAGACATTTTACAAGCTTGTAACGTTGGAAGAACTGTATCTACAGAGTAACAATATAAACCAAATAGCTAAGGACACTTTTAGTTTTTTAATAAAGCTAAAAATTTTAGATCTATCACAGAATGAAATAATTGTACTTGACTTTGATATTTCATCGCTTCCAATTAGACAGCTTCGGCTCAATAAAAATTCAGTATCAATAATTGAAGCCGACTCCCTTAAAAGTTTACCCAATTTAAGTGACTTGGAGATGAACAATAATTTTCTGACTTGGGAAGACATAATTCAAGTGCAAATATCTGGTTTAAAATCTATGACACTATCGAAGAATACTTTTACGTTACTGGAGAATAAAACTTTTTCACATTTGCCATCGTTACAGGTGCTTTCTTTAGAACTATCCAACATATCTTACTTGCCTCCAGCAACGTTCATTAAAAATCAGAATCTCTTACGTATTAACCTAGCGAATAATAATTTGAGAGACTTACACAAAGATGTTTTTGCTTACACAACAATTTTGCAAGAGTTAAACCTAAAGGGAAATAATTTTACTGATTTTCCTCATGTAGCACTGTTCAATATAACATCATTAGAAATACTGGATTTATGCCATAATCAGTTACCTAGCATAGACTTTTTCAAATTTATAGGCTTACAGAACCTGAGAACACTTAATTTGTGTGATAATCGTATTTCACTACTCAATGGTTTTAATTCCCCATCTTTGAAAAACCTAGTCAGTTTAAATTTGAGCAAAAATTTACTCACAGTTCTTCCTCCGAACTTTTTTCAACATTCGTTAGGTTTAAAAGAAATTGATTTATCTCATAATTTGTTCAAATATATTCCAAGTAATGGTTTATCAGAAGCCGTATTACCTACTCTAACTATGTTAAACATGTCATATAACTCCTTGACACAGTTACTGCAAACATATCCAACTAAACAATTTCCACAATTGGAAGAGTTAGTTGTAACTGGTACGAATTTAACAATTATAACGAGTAAAGACTTCGAAAACTTTCCATCGCTAAAAAGACTCATACTGCAAAGGAATTCCATAGTCCGACTATCACCAGGTGCATTTTCGAAGCTGCACAATTTGCATATACTAGATTTAAGCCAAAACCAAATGGAAAACATTCCGAGAGAAAGGCTCCAAGGATTATACTCGACACGTCTGTTGAATATATCACAAAATATCATCAGAGAACTTGAAGAATTTACATCGGATTTGCAGAGTTTGCAAAAGTTGGATATCTCTTTCAATCACATAACAAGAATAAACAGAGACATATTCAGGGGCCTGCAAAGTCTTACTGAGTTATGTTTGCGTGGTAATTGGCTAACTGTTGTATCCTCAGATGCTTTTCAGAGCTTAAACAAAATAGTATTTATAGATTTGAGTCACAATTACTTTGAAATGATTCAAATAAAAATGTTGACAATTTTGGAGACCCAAGTCAAAACCTTATCATTTGATGGTATGTATATTCACTAAAAACTACTATGGTTAGATTATAATTTTGAATTAGGGGTTTGTCAGTTGACTTATATTTTTATTACAGAAAACCCTCTGTCTTGCAACTGTGAAACCCAAGGAGTATGGAAATGGATGCAAGACCACTTTAAGATAGTATTAAAACGGAGCAGCAACCTGCGGTGTGAGCATCCCGAAGAGCTCCATGGCTACAGCTTCATCCATTTACCTCCGCAGAAACTTTGTGACGTACCCCTTGTAAACCGGATCGCCATACAAGATATTCAAACATATTCCATCGTCGTATCTTGGCAGGGTCGCAACCAAAGTGGCTTAAGCGGGTATCAAGTAGCTTACTTCAGTGAACAAAACCCGGGCATCGTAAGTATCACATTACCGACTCCATTATTCTTCATTTCTTTTCGGTCGTGTGTTGTCTTGATTCAGAATCCTGTTATTAAGATGAAATACTTAGCACCTGCTCATAAATTATACCTTATAATATTTAGGAGGAGTTGTTGTATAAAACGTGCACGGTTACCATTACAACAAACATTTGAATACAAAGGCTCTGCATCACTTCAATGGACCATAAAAAATATTTATGTTTCTCTCTTGTGGATATTCGGCTGTACGGTGAATCCGTTTAAATCTTTCTTTTTAACAATGGTTCATACCCGCAACTGTTCCACCAAACTGTGTAAAGCCAAATGGATTATAACAGTCAAACGTAAACAATTTCATACTAGATATGAATAAAGTATACACTATATATTATAACAATTCCCCACACCACTTAATTATATCCATAAATTTTGCGAATATTTTTTTTATAAATATTTTTAAAGAAGAAATATTTGCAAATTTAATAAAATATAAATATATTTTATTACTTCTGTTACTAATATACGTTATTACATAGGTAGTATAAAATTAAAAATAGTATAATATATAAAGTACATAAACTATTAGTTTGAGGAGCTGAAAAAAGTAATTAGGCTAAATGCAAAAGAAAATGATATATAATTTTTATATATATATATTTTTAATTATTCTTCGTATGATTCTGAAAACCGCTCGTTCGTAATCGATTGTTTGAAATAGATAGATTATAAATTATTATCGGCATTAATAGGTATCTTATATTGTAGGACATACATCCATACATAACATCACGCCTATAATCCCCGAAGGGGTAGACAGAGTCAAAGGATTATGGTAGTCTAAAATTACTCGATAATTAAGATGGCGTGAAAAGACGGTAATAACTAGAAAAAATACAAATAGGTATTTGACAATAAAAAAAAATATATTTGACTTTACCCAACTGATGAATTTCTATAATTTTATTTAAAGTAGAATTTATAGGTTTTGAAATGCACATCGATATAATTTGATCTCACTATAATAACGTGATAATGAATTATTATAACTACGTTATTATTCTTTGTTGCAGATACGAGGTAAAATACTCAACGCCACCGCGAGATACACGCGACTGAACCACTTGACACCAGGGTCTCGATATACCGTTTGCGTGTTAGCCATCGGAAACTTCGGCATGACCACATCAACTGGCTCATCAGTCCCCGACGCGAGAATAGCTCCCTTCCCGGAAATCGCTACCAACAATCTGTACGGAGACGAGCAAATATTTAATCATCTACGATCTTATATGAACGATTCGCTAACAAGCAAGTGTACCAGTGTCAGTACTATAGAGCTATTCGGGGCAGCAATGGATAGTCCATTTTCAAATACATACATGGGAATTGCAGAAGTGTTAACCAGAAGACTAAGCTTGGTTGTAGGGTGTTGTATCGGGTTTATAGTGTTCGTGGTTTTAGTGTCAGCTTTGGGATATATAAAGACGAAGAAGCGACCTGTTGTGGGAAAAGCAGAGGTGCAACAAGCCCCTCAGTATATATCGTATGACAACTTTAACACGCCAAGTATAGATGTCCAAACGACTGATATGGATATAAATACTATAACGGATAAAACAAAAACGCAATCGAAACGGGAGTGAGCAATAATCGCATACACGTGTCTAAACTTGGAGCAAGTTGGCCCGTTATAGGATCGGATTTTTCCAATTTGGTTCCCTTATGAATAGCATGCCACTCACGTTGGGATGGAACCTTTTATACCTTCATCGTCTTTGAAACTTCTTTGGAAGTTTGACAGACAGGAATGAATTATTATAACTACGAGCTATCAATAATGAAATGTGTGATATAATCGAAAAAGTTTCGCGTCATCCGCGCCATTTTCATGTAACAGTTTGTTTACTTGTCGCTTAGGTATTAATGCAAATATATAAAACAGTACGGACTTAGTAGCAGAGGTTAGTCTAAACCTTACAGTATATATACTCCATACTTGAAATTATACTTTTCGCTGGTTTCTTTTAGTAATGGTGTAAAAGAATTACAAACTAAAAATAAATGTGTTGTTTTAATATAAGTAAGTGTTGTTTTTAAAATGTATATGTTAACTTATAACTTTAATTATACTCCAAGCATTTATGATGTTTTATATATACTTTATATTATATATCTTGGAAATTGCCTTGTTTACTTTTAGGTTATTAAAATTTTATTAGCTACTACGGCACGTCTAACGTTGTCACATCTTATTTTATTGATAAGATAACCATTTATTGTGATTATTAATATAAATAACTGTAAAATCATAGATTAAATTATTGCGATATGTTGTATATTAAAACTTTAAATATAATGTCTCTGGTAGAAGTTATTGTAAAAATATTAGGTATTTGACATTTTTAAATAAAACATGCCAAACGAATGTTTATATTAAAACAATATGTAACTTATAGCTATAGGTTAAAATAATGTTGTAAACGAAGATATCAAACTCATTTAGAATAATGGATAAACGTACCAACTTATGTTGAAGTCTGTTTTAAATTCATTGCAATCCGTTTTTAGCATAAAGACTGTAGTATTGGTAATAAAAGTTTTAAAATAAAATAATTTATTTGTTTTATTCCTTTTAAACTTATCTTTCATCGAATCCGCACACTTAGTTTTAACTAGTGATCGCTCACTGGACGAAAGTCGACCATTATTAGATAGTTTGTTTTTTTTTATTTATTGAAATATTAGCTTTCTGCACTCCTTCTTCATATAAACTTTAACTCTGCCAAATCTGATACTCCTCCATCCGCGTAATTTACCTAAAAAGGGGTACAAAAATTTTTCTTTACATATTAATAGGTAAGTATATAGATACTTCAATGTCAAACGTATTACTACTTCACTAAATACAAACATTTTAGCACGCTAAAACCCCCGAAGGGGTAGGCCCAGGAGACACACCTTCTTAACCACCGTAATTTGTCACTTATACAATTACAAGCCAAGATGATAAAGAAAATGAAATGAAACATAATTTTCACCGTCATGCAATACGATATTTGAATTTAATCGTTTTCGCTAGGGCCAATAATTAATATATTTTTATTGATTAAAGAGCGATCTGTTCAAACTAAATTGATAATGGACTGGATACGATAGTCAAGGTAGTTGCCAATTGTTCTATTCTACCTATATATGGCTAATTAAGGTAGACCAGAGTCGTTGTATCCATGATCATAGTCTAGTGGACTCCGAATAAGAGCGGGCCATAACGCTAGGGAGAAGATGATTGTGTATCGATATATCGCAACAAGCTTGTACTTTACTTGCCAAATAATTCGCTGTCTGCTTAGTTAATACATAGATTACCAATACCCACCCAAACATATATATACTTATTGGTATTGAAAACTCATTCTGCCGAACCTTTCCGAACACTCCGTAAGTCACCAGTACAAAAGCTGGCAGTTTATGACCACTGTACAGTCCTATTTAATGGATTAAATGAATTATTCAGCAAAGACGTGGACGGTCTCCAGGGTCCATGGTTTTGTCCTAAGATTTGTACCTTTCGATTCACTAGCCAATACATTTATTATTATGACCGATACACATAACATTTACTGTTTTATTTGTCAGCTTAGTTATCGCTGAATTCGCGTATGACGTAAGTATAGCGGTTACTAGTAATTAACTATCATCTTGGTTTTAATACAATCTTATTTTTAGGTTATGCAAACCTCTTTATTTTACCTATTTATTTAACTCATTTTTCTAAGTAACGAATTTAAAGGATGTTAGAAAATTGCCTTAGTATATTTTTTATACAGCTTTTGTAAAAGTGAGAAAAAAATTTGCTCATTTTATAACATCCTTTAAATTAGTTCATTAGAATAATTTATTAAATAAGTGGTTTCGCATAAACTTAAAAAACGGTTAAATATGAGCAGCATAGTATGCTACATTTATTTTTTTTCAATTCGATCCGATACAAATAATGAAAGCGACGTTTAATAACAATATTAGTTAAACTCATAATTATTTTACCATTAAAATATCAAGTTTTCAATAATAAGCCTATGTTTCATAATTGCTTTCATTGTTTAATAGGATTTAGAATTTATGTTAATAAACCATTAATATTTTATACTACATCTGAAACAGTAGTTTTTGTTTACAGCAAGTGATTATGGGTGTATTAAATTTTTAACGAAATGTTAAGTCAATCGCAAGGAAATAAAGGTTAAAGTGAAACAAACTATACTGGGTGGTCTACAAAAATATTACTGATATACTTTCTTTCGCCTAGTAATAGCCAAATATGAAACCCATACACACAATAATTTATTCAAGAGCTCAGTGAGGACACGCGCCGATAAACGGAGGGGTGCGGGTTCAACCTCTGGATTTTACAAATCTATCTATGTACGTAAGTAATGATAAGCATGTAAATACTTATACCACCAGCTTAGCAGTGAGGGAAAACATCGTAATGTGATGAAACCTGCACATTCAAATAACTATGGATGTGTAACCATGATCCAAATTTGTCTGGTTCCCCTATAGATAGGGTAATGAAGGTAAATCGGCAGTAGCTTCAATGTAATTACCAGACTCGCTAAATCTTGGACCATGGTCTAATCGGGCCCCGACTAAGCACGGGACATGACGCTAAGAGGAACATGATGACACGAAAATTCATTACTAAAATGAAATTAATACAAGATACAAAAATAATATGTGAGATTTTATTTTATAAGATAATAATAAAATGTAAGTAAGAATAATAACGAATTCAGCTGCAGGCTCATCTCTAGAAATACAATACTTTGCCTTTGTTTAAATTCCCAGCTACACGATACATCCGTAATCCATTAGCTTTGCTAAAAGCAAAAACAACACTCGTTAGACGTAAGACGCTTAAAAGAACAAGAAGAATAACAGAGTAATAGCCCGTGAACACCATTTCTGGTATTTTATAAAATGGATCTAATGATTTAATCGGTCTCGGGTGTCTGTGGCTCCTCAATAGCACACATCATCTTCTTAGCAGACATAATCTGATGATCCAGGATTTAGCGAGTATGATAAATTAAAGCAACTGCCCATCTGACTTTCGTAGTTTCCTTATCTAGGGGTTAAAATGGTCAGATTGCTGTTGCTCCAGTAGAATAACAAGTCTCGCTTAATTGAGTATCATGGACTAATTGACTCCCGACTAGAAATAACGCTAGGAAGATTATACATAGAGGTGATTCAATGTACCCACGCTTTTATTTTCCCGTTCTGTTCCGGAAAAAACTTAAAAAGTTAGTGCCAACTAATGAATGCAATGTAATTTAATTGATTAGCATCGAGTTTCACGGCGTAGTTGGAATTTTTTATGTGTTGTATATTTTTCTCTTTTTAAACTATTCCCTAGAATGTTTTAATAACAAAACATTGTCACGCACGCTCTGCCAATTATTGTTTTAAAATAATAAAAAATAAAATACCTATTCAGTTTTTTAAAATAATCACGCGTTTTGTGAAATGGAATTTATACAGTTAAGTTTATTAAGTGTTTATTTGATTTTTTACATATTACATAGTGTTCAAAAATCTCTAGGTACTCAAGTACTTATATATTTGTATATTACATTTTTGCAATGCAATCTTCCTTCCAATTAAACTAGAAATTAATTGTAGGTAGTTATTTCTTACCATGTAATCAAAACTCACAATGAAATTTTATTCATAAATTTAGTTATGTCAGCAATGTTTACAAGCTTATCCGTTCATTGAAACTACGTGAAGATTGCGTTTTAAAAGCATTAAAGTAAGGTACTACTTTGTATTTTGTACATACTATATGATTTTATTTTGATAATTTTATTTTGTTTGTTCGCCCTTCTAAGTCAAACCTAGTATGCATGTTACGGGAATAATGAGATACCTGCCACCTCATTCCCAGTCTTGACATTTCTTCAGTCAACATACAAAGGAAACAACTGAAACAAGTATCTTTTTTAAATAAATCCCTTTGTATTCAAAAGGGGCAAAGTAGTCTCGTAATATTATTATTCCATGAATATTTTTGCATATTATAAATTTAAACTCAACTTCGTATTTACTATATCTGTTTGAATATTTTCCGGGGTTTCGGTACAATTTAAACTTTGAACCTGGAAATTGTAATTGTATTACGAATTGACATTATTCCCTACGTTTCCGTAAATCTAATTCACAGGCTAATAAAATTCCAGCTGATAAGAGTTTCTGACAAAAAACACATAACAAACTATACATCGCCAAATATTGTTTTTTATAGATATAGACGTAACCGTCTTTGAGGATAAATAAAATTCCAAATCTTTCTGTGACGCAGCACAATTGCTTTTACCTACCTCGGCATTGGCGTGGTATCATATAAAATTTATGTCATAATAAGGAAATAATATGCATATAAGGATAAGTATACAAAGCATTATAAAACTTAATACAACAATCCTGGTTACACGACTATGTCTGATGGGATTGCGATCGTAATTTTCTGTATGAGTACATATATGCATGTACATGTATGCATGTGCAATAATGCACAAAACAATTTAACATGTTTTTTTTTACAATAACTCTTCCACGTTTTTTATAAGATGCGAAAATCGTTTCAAACTCAACGTGTTTTTGTGCAATGAATTTCAAATAAAAGTATATCACAGCTCCAACACTTCCTGCTAATTGCGTAGTTAAACTTTTGACTCCGCTCAAACAACAAGCCATAAAAAGCCTTTTAGGAGTCTCTCGAAAATAGGCAGAAATGTATGAGTCAGTCAGTATTTCGAGTAAAACAAAGAAAACACCTATGTTTGCGTGGATCCCGGTTCGAAAATACGGCTTCATTCGCTCGGGCTCACGACGAATTACCAATTAGTGGGGAATTCATGTTTACTTTCCATGCGATTTCTCCATGGTCTAAGTTTCAGTGTTGGTTTATATCGATTCGTATATGCATGACGGCAAGTGCAATCATTTTTGAGAATATGCATCATGAGGTTCTAACGATTATTACGTCCAATTTTTTTTTTTTTTAATTTATTTAGATAGTACCGTCTAACTTTTCGATCAGATTCGTTTGATAATTGTAATTTTTAAAATGTCAAAATGAGCCTCGATGTTATTTAAAATAATTTACACACAAATCTGGTTTATTCAGTTTTATGACTTATCTACTATTAAAATATTTGTCAGCACATCCTATTCATTCAGTAGAATAAGTACGATCACCTATATATATCTATGTACTGATATAATCTATGTACGTTTAACTTAAAGCTGAATAAAAAAATATAATAAAGAAAATGTTAATTTGTCGCTTAGTCAAATTGCATACCGCGTTCAATACCGAGTGGAAGCCTGCGAACTGCTGATAATATTACTATATACTTTGCCTTGAAATATTCACAAAGAGCTTCGTAGACTTATTTCATGAAACTGTAATGAAAAGGCTAATAAGAATTGAAACGATGGCGTTGCATTATCTTAACAGTTTTTAAAGAATAAATATAGATAATAAGAAAAGAATATCTGAAATCTGGTTTAAATATCCAGAATGCGGATCTAAAGGAGTGTCGTGGAATCGAAACAAAAAAGGTTTTTCCAGAAAAATCTGATCTACATCAAACTAAGGCCTGAGATCTTTTCCAAACTAAGAAAACTTCTCGACAATTACCTTCTGACATAAGTTTCAAATTTTTTTGCCGGAACCTAGGTAAGTATCTAGAATGAGCGAAAAAAATATTTTTTAAATACTGACGAATCATGATGAACATAGCAGAATCCTGCCCATTCTTCAATATCGTTAAATACTATGGCTTTGCAATAGTGATAATGTAGTAAAACGCAAAAGTAACCTACGGGCTCGGACCCGATGAATTTCTACTCGTCAAAATGCGAATAAGGTTAAAATCGTGCAATCGTACGTAAACATACATCAACGAATGGCTGAGCAATTTCAAATCTTACAGCTTGTGACATAAGAAGGATTATGGTAAGTAACTTTCACTGCTGACCGTACTCCGGCGAAGTCGAAACGCAAATGCAATCGGGTTGAGATCAAACTGGGGCTCAACCCCTACGTGTTTCCGTCTTGACGGCAGAATTTGACTTATGTGTCGGTGCCACAAGTTAACATACTTAGCCTTGTTGCTTCGATTTGCTTACTTATTTATCTCAATGTGAAAACACACACACACTTTCGTTATTTATGTTTTTTATCAATCATCTAGTTTTTGTGTAAGATTAACTAACTAAATAAACTTCACGCCACTTCCCTAGCGGGGTAGCGGTGTTAGATTAAAGAAGATTAGATTACGGTAAATCGAAGTAAGTATTCTTTGCCATGGTTGAATATACGGTACTTATTTTAAATACTTATAATCTGAGAGCGGTGGTAGCTCAATGGTAAGGACATGCGCCTCTTAACCGGGGAGTGCCCGGGGAACCCGCGAGTGCGGGTTCAATCCCGGGGATTGAACCCGCACTCGCACCCGCACACGTACCTACCTCTGGATTTTTCAAATCTATGTACGTATTTATACCACTAGATCGGCGGTGAGGGAAAACATCGTGATGAAACCTGCAAATTCAAACAACTTTATATTTTTAAATATGATCCAAAAGTTGTCTGGTTACGCTATCTTAGGGTTGCGAAGGTCAGACCGGCAGTCGCTTCAATGTAATTACCAGACTCGCTAAATCCTGGATCATGGTCTAAGCGGACCCCGTCTAAGCACGGGACATAACGCTAGGAAGATGAAATAATAAATAAGAAAATTCTAATAATCGACATAACAATTCGCATGCCATCTCTATAGACCCCAACATGAATGAACCTGCAACCTTCTGACCTAGAGTCAGACGCACCCCGTGGTCGGTATCTTTAAGTACTAACTAAAAAAAAAAAAAAATAGTAAACCTACTTTTTATTTAAGTTAGCTTCAATTTTCAAATTTTTTTATTTTTATATACTTTTCGTAACCATGTTAGGGAATAAATCTGAGTGCTAATCGCTTAAATGCTTAGATTTACCCAAAACTTACAACGAACTGCAGTTCGGACGGATAGCGCAAATGCTAACTTCCCACTACGGGTAGGTCTCAACTCACGCTTTACTCACACATTCACCGGCCAAATATTTACATACCAGATGTCCACATATGAGTAAGTGCTACTAATGGATCATATCAGTCCAGTTTACCTACAGAAGCCCACTTGTAACACAATATCTACTTACTCACGACGCGAATTTGGGTCAAGCACTGGTGATGTCAGTACAATTCCTATATCGGGATCAATGGTTACATCACGCCTTTTTGTACAGTTCTTTACAAAGGAAACTTTCACTCTGAATCACAAGTAACATAAATCCTCAATGTTGACTTTGGGCAGCCGTTTGAGCTCGCTCGTAAAATAAATTGTGGTAAAAAAGAAACATTAAGCCGTAGTATTAGAAGACAAAGGAATTAATATTGTTAATTTCTCAGCAAAATTGAGACCACAATAAAGTATAAAAGCTGAGTAAATTAGGAACAAAAACCCGTCTTCCACAATATCGTGTAATTGGAAATTAAGAAATGAAAATATGGGGAGGAAAAGTATTTGTAAAGACATGATTTTATCGGGAAGTCAAAGCCTTTTGACGCTGATAAAGAATAAGCTATTTTGAGCAATTTTATTATTTAAACGGTGATTAACAATAAAAATTAAAGAGTACTTTTTGTGGTGTGATCTTTCTCTTATTCGTTCCTAGATTATAAGTCATAGAAAAATACTTTTTTTTCCCATAACTATAAAGTCATATAATTAAATGTCACCTCTATGTCAGGTAATATACCTGACATAGAGGTGACATTTAATTAGTCATTTTAAAGTCAATACATCAATCGATTTGACGCTGTTTTTGGCATTTACCTCTAAGAAAATCAGGGTCTGCGAACCTTGACTAGGTAGCGCTAAGAGTTTCGATACAAAAATTTGCCATATAGCAGATCAAATCATCATGTACTTATCAATAGATTGTTTATTGATCAATCATATAATCAATACATAAAAAGAATGTGACAACTATGGTATTTGCCATGCATGACGTAAAAAGTGACCAATGGTGTCGAGTATTGAGTTGTTGATTATAAAGGCGACGAGTTAGCCATATTTACACTACTTTTTCACGATTTCCATCAAACCCTACTCTTCTTGGCTAATTCTAATTAAGAAAATTAATTTCTCCTTGGACTCTGCCTACCCCTTTGGGGATGATGATATGTATATGTTTGAATTGAATTGATTTTTATAATTTACAGCAGTAGCGTTAAAATATAAATTGTTGATTGACAAGATCACATATTAATAATCACACACTGGTAACACTGGTCCAACAAAACACTCCTGTTAATTAACCAGAATTCATTACAGGATTAATAAAGAGACCCAAACCCTAATAATTTTGCAATGAATGTCGCCACATACTAAGTGAGCCTGGCTAGAACAATGTCTACAGAATCAGAACTTCAGCTGAATAGAAAGTAACCGAGCAATATCATTTATTCTTCCCAAAATATTAATAACTGCGGCTTTCGGAAAGATATAATAGGTTAGTACTTTATGTAATTTTTAGCGTAAGAAGTCATTTACGAGTCTAAAGACAGAATCATTACGTTGCATGTTTTTTATGTACCTACATCATAAACTATCTAAAATTATAACGTTAGTACGATTTAAACACATTGCACATCTACCATTACTTAAGCGATTTACAGGTATGTAGTTATTATTAGCTAGCTTTTAGTAATAAATGTTTACCTTGAAAGCTGACAGATCGGGAATCAACTTTAAAGTGGAATCAAAGTTTTAGTTTTCGCCATCCCTAGAGGCTTTAACAAACTATTGTCGATTAAATGAACTTCTGCCCGCGACCTCGTCCACACCGACTTCGAAATTAAGTAAAAAATTTTAAATGAGGTAAACAGTTTGCTGCTTATATGTTAAATTTAATATAGGTATTTATATGTGAATGTGTTCCAAATTTTGGTGAATGCGTTCAGCCGTATTTATATGCGACTAATTGAGCAATCATGCCAGAAAAATATAAAAATGTTAATAGAATTATAGCAGTTTTGTGTAATTATCACTGGTTTATTGCGAGTGCTGCATAGAGTTATCTTTATTAAAGGAAAGCTGAAGAGTTTGTTTGTTTGTTTGCTTGAACGCGCTAATCTCAGGAATTACTGGTCCGATTTAAAAAATCTTTTAGTGTTAGATAGCCCATTTATCGAGGAAATCTATATAATATTAAGCATAAAAGCGGGTGAAACCGTGGGCACAGTCGTATAATAAATATAGCTGTAGCAGTCAGAATGCTACGCATGTGTGCGATTGCTAATTCCCTAGATCTCCACTATTTTTCACTATACATAGAATATAATATGCAAAAACAAGTTTCGTCCCTAACAGCTCGTCGGATTACTTTTGCAAGATTCATCGGAGTAATTGGCTTAACTAATAAATCTTGTTCTTGTTCTCATTAATGAGATAAAACTTATATCTTAAAAATAAAAGGTAGGCAGTTTCCTTTTTAATCTAGTAATTATTGTCCATTGTCCCATGTTGGTCTGGGACTTAAAAATAATGTGCCAAGCAAGGTTGGGGTTTTGGGCATGTGATTGTGTAGGCGACAAGCTAGCCACTTGTCACTACTTTTTCACAATTTTCCATCTAACTGAATGTGGTTAAAGAGGCCTGCTGCCCCTTTGACTCTGCCTACCCCTTCGGGGATTATGGGCGTGATGTTATGTTATGTTTGTAATTATTTCCGGGCCCTGCAGCTGTTTTATATCTATTTATAAAACTAATTTATTTCCTTTTACAATCTTGATAAGAAAAAGAACTTACAAAGAAATGTCATCAGAATCATATTACGTTGCATGCGCGTGAGGCAAATATTCATTGCTAATACCCTGTCATTTGGTCGAATTCCGTGTAATGTGGGGGGGTTATTGCCGGCACATCTGTGCTTTCCTCATTTATTCGATAATTTGCGCTGAGTTGGGAAACACATCACTCTAATAGCCCATATCTTATGCGTTTAATACGGCCGTTACAATAATTTATATTTACGCATCAAATTAATCTGCCTTGATTTTACGATGGCTGGTAGCTGCGTTTTATCAAAATAAAACACGGTTTTTTACACTTTTAAGTAATTAATGAGGTGCTAAAACTAAAAGCGATGCTGGCATGTTCCCCTGGGATAAACGCAGGAAATGTATTTTTACATTCCCGATGCAAAGAAAAAGTACATAGGTATTTTATTTTATTTTATCATAGTTATGATAAAACTTGCTTTGGGAAAAATGCTCTGAGAAACCTAATTAAAATATTTTTTAAGAATTTCATTTAACAATATTTTTTATTAGAGCTTTACGCAAGTGAAAAGTTAGTACAGCGACGGTACATTAATGGGATGCATACATAGATTTGTGTGATAATAGCTATGACGAATGGTTTATGTATAGTCAACTGACCAAGTATTTAATTATTTTAGATTAAATTATCTATTCATTCATGGCTACAAACCATATATAAAATGCGATTTAGTAGATATAATGGACTTAAATTATTTTCCAACATCACAAATCTTGCATCAGAATTGCATTCCCTTTTGATCACTTGTACTTTTTGCGCAATAAAGAATCCTTTAGGCATTCGCCGCCCAGCGTCGAAGCGAATAAAAACAACTTCTGTAAATACGAAAAGAAAGTAAATTATTTCATACTTCGGAGAGTTATGGAACTGGGATTGTTTCCTTAACGAATTCGCGGCGTTGCGTCTGTTGTGAATGTAGGTGAGTGTTTGCTTGCGTTAAGTCAAACAATGAAAGAAAACTTTGCGCTCGAGAGAAAAATCTCATTTAACCCTTTTAAACTTTTCAGATACCAGCATGAAGGATGGAGAAGGATCACATGCCGGCTTGATTTTAGCTATAATAAGACCTGAGTTCACACATTCCAAGTTTCCATTAAAATTTCCTAATGTCATTTTGAACTTTGGCAATATTCGTATCGTCATTTCACAAATGCTTAGCCGCAGTGATTCCTTTCAAAAAGCCCTAGGCTTTACATATCTTTCCTTTCTTGTGTCTAAAAGTAATACAGGCTGTCAGCAAATAACGTAGTTAAGTAAAATGAATGTCTCTCAGTCGAAATAAATGTCGCTGTTTGATAGACACGGCTACTTATTTTCATTACTTTTGTCTTCAGATCACACCTACACGTTCCATTTGAAATTATGTGAAATTACTTTTTCTATAGTCACATGTTGATCTGGAACTTATAAAGGATCTATTATGTTAATCCATAAGGCAAGAGACTAGCGTCGTAAAAGGCGACTAATGGTGTTTCTCAATTTTATTTTTGGCTAAATAGGATTGAAGAAGCTTACTACTTATAAAACTCTTCCTACCCCTTCAGAAATTGCGGGCCTGATCTATGTATGTAGTTTGGCTGCAAATTATTTAATGACATGAACAGAAAGAAAAATTTTTTTTTTTTTTTTTCTTAATTTGAATAGACATAATTTAGTGGCTCCAATCAAATCTCAACGCCTGAATACGCAATGAAATGCTGAAGTAGATGTAATATTTTAATAACGTTTCATCTCAAACCAATAGGCATAAAATAGTAATATATTTTTAACACCACTGGCCATTTATGTAGAAACCAAGGCAATAAAACAAAACATTACGACAAGTACCACTCCGAGACGTACCACTTACATTTCCAATAGAAAACCGTCGTAGGAATAAAATCCATGATAGACCCGGAAAAATATGCAGTGACCATGCGCACATGCGAACGAATCTCATTTTCCCACCAAACGTAAAACTCCGTAAGGTTTTATTTATGTACAAAATAAATCAGAGTCAGACATCTGGTGAAATCCTTAAATAAACAAGGGTGTGAAATGGCATATTTAAGGATCTACGCTAGCCAAGAAATGGATCGAGCTAGTTAATAAAACCAAAGAATGCTGAGATCCACTTTGTGAGTACGATGTGTTTTCGTAGTCCGAAGAATCAAATAAACTGTTGTATTTATTGGCACCACGTACAAAGCCTATTTTCACAGCTCCGTTGATCAATACCGCTTATGCCGAAACACGATCTTTGTTACAAATGTAGGTAGATACAATCGAATTCATAAGGTATTATGTTCGTTTACAAAGAGATCTGAAATTCTCAGAGTTGACTCTACAGAGCAAAACATAGGTTAAAGCAATGGAAGATCCATTCAAGGACCTACGAAATATTTTAAGCCGTAATTGCAATTTCTGAATTATATACTAGTTTCTGCCCCCTACTCCACCCGCGTCGAATAATGCTATAGAGACTATTATACGGCCCGTAGGATCAATCATGATTTTCGGAATAAAAAGTAGCCTATACCTTTCTTAGGGTTAAGAGTCTAAACGTAGTCGTACGTAGTCGGTACGTTAAATGTCTAAACTTTAGACATTTAACACACTGAATTTATTCGCATAAGGTTAAGTGTTTTAAGCGTAAAAGCGTAACTAACGGACACACGGACTGAATTAATTTCGCGTTTAGAACATCATTAAGGACATTTCTTAATTGTTATTTTCATTATAATACTAGTGTAATAGAAATTTATTACGTTTTAAATTTCTAAATTAATTAAATATTTATGGTCTCTCAGATCAACGCCCGTAAAAAAGGCTATTAAGTATAGTTTTTCAAGTTCAACCTTCTTTACAATATAGTTTATTAATATAAGCGACACTAATATTCTATGTTTATTAAATATACTAGTCTTAACTGTTATCTCTTATTTACGTGCTACAATGAAACAAATGATAAGACAATTGTAATTTTAAAAACAGTTTTCTAAAAAAAACCTTCTTATTAAAAAGAGTCTATTAGCTTTTTGAAATGATGCGGTGGTAGCTCAATGGTAAGGACACGCGCCTCTTAACCGAGGAGTGCGGGTTCAAACCCGGGCACTTACCTCTGGATTTTTCAAGTCTATGTACGTATTTATACCACTAGCTCGACGGTGAAGGAAAACATCGTGATGAAACCTGCAAATTCAAACAACTTTGGATTTGTAACCATGATCCAAAAATTGTCTGGTTCCCCTATCTTTAGGGTTACGAAGGTCAGATCGGCAGTCGCTTCAATGTAATTACCAGACTCGCTAAATCCTGGATCATGGTCTAAGCGGACCCCGTCTAAGCACGGGACATAACGCTAGGAAGATGATGATTAGCTTTTTGAAATGATCGACAATACATTCTAAAACCTATCACAATAAGAGCTTAGACAAATAGTATAATCAAAACGCTGCGCCTTATAAGCAAAACGCTCACTATATTTGCGTATCACGCAAAATGAAAACAAATTACGCAAACATTTACACATTGGACGAAATGCACAAACGAACATTAAGCTGAGCAGCTTTTTATGGCGCGCGGTTTTTTATGCTTGGTATTTATATATATTTTTTTATGCAAACAAATATCGGTATGCAATTATAAATGAATTTTATATTTCATCTAACTGCCGAACAACTAAAAAAATTATTATTAGTTTCTTGTAACTGTTTTGGTTTAAATTATGTTATGTTGTGTTGTGATAATGTCAGAAGTAATCAATAAGGAAAATACACTATTGTGATTATGATGAAGTTGCACTTTAACGATATTTGTAGTAAACTAACCCTAATCGGGACTTAAATCCTAAAAGCTTAAGCTTTTATCATAGCAAAGAAATACTAGTGTAACCGTTAACACTTACTACGCGATAAAACAAGATATTGGAAGTGATGCCAATTATTAGAAAACTTCAATTTCTGTAATAATTTCAACTTAAAATAGAGTTATAATACAGAAATCAATTTGTAATATAAAACTTAATGTGCACCCAAAATCATTTAACTATATACGAGTACACTTGTTCTACTTTCACTGTAACACGAGAAATATTCCTACAGCACCAAGGTACGAATATCTCTTTTTTTTACTCGAGTTTAAGTTAGTTTAAAATGCAAATTAGTATGTAAAAGAGTGTTACATCGTTTCAAGTGACCGTGTTAAAGTTTTAATGAGCTGGCTACCTATTTCAAGTGAGAAGTGACACTTAATGTGTTCTCTTTTCATAGGCGATTATTTGCAGCTTCTTGCGTTCAGTTGGCAGACTTAAATAGTTTCCGACATGATATTGTATGAATGAAATAAAGTACGTATTTTTGCTACTATTTAAATTAAAATAGATTGGTCGTAGCTCAATGATAAGAATACGCGATATCAGAATCAACAGTGGTATTACAAAATTTGTACATATCTAAATATTTAATATTTACCCCTAGACACAGAACAAACACAAGTATTCATCATACGAATGTTTGTCCTGGGTGAGGATCGAACCCACAACTCGTGGCGCATGGGGCAGGGTCACTAACAAATGAGCCATCGAGCTAGTCAAAATGATTACAAATACATGATTGTTGGTTTAAAATTTGGAGTAAAAATCCATACGATTTTTATTGGTCCAGAAACACGCGAGGCAGCGAGATAGAATATCGGAATATCGTGACTATATCTACACATATCATTACTATATATGTATATACTTACATAGACACGTAGTATATTCAATGTAAAATCAGACTCGCTAAGTCCAGGAACGAAGTCCAAAGGGATTTTTCAAACAAATTTATATTGTAAAAATATGTTGCATAAACCCCTGTTTTATTAGAATGCAACTTTATATTTTTACAAAGATGACGCTGCAAATTAACACCACACTAAATTTAAATTCAATTCCGCCTTCGAGCTACAAATCGTCCGATTCAACACTTCACCAGCGACATCGATGAGGAGAAACCGTGTAAGGACGTGTTAGGAGAGGATGACACGTACGCAACATAATGTCACTTGACCGCACTCACATGTACAGATTCCTACATGACGGCGAGATGATGTGATACATCAGCTACCTGCGTAAGTAGTCTTTAATATCGGATACGTATCGACTAGCAATATCTGTACTATGTACGCATATCAAGTTTTTATTGAATACGAGATACTCTATTACCGTGTGAAGATATTTTCAATTCTCAATATGTAATACTCAAGTCTGTATTGCACTCAACCGTGTATATTAGGTGTAGCATATATAAAAAAGCTGTATAAGACACATTAGTCGCCTTATCGGATGTTGGGTTTGTGATTATATAGGCGACGAGCTAGCCACCTGTCACTACTTTTTCACAATTGTCCATCTTATCCAACTCGCTTTTATTTTTGTTTGAATGTGGTTTAGTAAGCATTTTGCAAAAATATATTGAACCTGCTGTTTGTGGTCTATACATTTTATATTTGCTACATATGTCAAAACTTTTTGGATTCTCATGCTTAGTCAATAAGGAGTATTTTTCCTCACCCACCAGTACGGATCTTTCACTCAACCTTGGGACGTTTTACGCTCTAGACAAATTCCCTATTCAATTTGTCTGTGACATAAGAGCTCTACATCTGTAGGTGCAAAATCTTTGTATGTTGCTCATCATGTAACCCATATACTTTTTACGTAAACACAAGCTATGATACAAAACTTTCTTAATAGAAACTGAGATGTTTTATGAACTGATTTACGAAAAGTCATTCAATTTCTAACGAAATAACTTTTTCTATCAAACCTTATAGTAAATTAAAAAGTGAGGCTCCATAAATGTGTCTACTATTTACATCATGTTTTGATGCATTTTAATACTTACGTTGTGAAACAGGTTTACAAAATTAATTCTCAACTGAACATTAATTAATCAATTTCCAATATCTGCATGGGACCGCCCTTATCGCCACTTTATTAATAGAGACTGCGCCCAATAAGCAATTTTCGTCGGCTAAATTATGAGAAAATTAAACGCAGTGGACGGCAAACGTTTTATTAATTTCGCACTAACTATATTTACCATCCGATGCTGGTCTGTGCAACTTGCAAATGATAATTAAATCGACCAAGTACGAGTGTGTACGTGTACACACTTCACTGTACATTTGATTTTTTTAAGCTTAATTATTATCGTGTTAACTTTCAAGTAAAAACTGTTTAGATATACTATATACTATAGATATTTAAGAGAAATAGTGCAATAAAGACTAATAAGTAAATTAATTAAAATAATCTAAATTATTAACTACTTACTCTCCCTCTCTCCTCATACATTTTAGTTATAAGGAAAAATCACCTGAGCTAAAATGTGTCGTTTACTCAAGAGCAACAAATCGATCATTGTCAAGTTCTACATCAAATATTGCCATTTATTCATTGTTACATTTCCAAACTACCTACAAATGTTAGCTACTTGAATTCTGTTTAAATATTCGACGTGCCCAATAATGAAATTGCGTTTGCTAACGGAAATCACATTTTGGGTTTAGGCTCAATGTAATTTTTCCTGTAAAATACATTGACTGGTCCTAAACTAATATTAAGTTGGCGTATTTGCTATATTGTCACGGTGATAAGTCTTAATAATTAATTATGCCTATTTCTTATGTTTATCTATGTAATCATACATACAATTTTTGTCCTGTCTCATTGTTTAATTATATGTGTTGACATATGTATAAGTCGACTTGAAGAAAACAATAAATTAATCATTTTTATATTTCACTGAATATATAAAGTACCTTACTACACTACGTATCTAACTACACTACTGTAGTTATGGCCCCAGGAAATATATTAGTAAAGATGTTGACTATCAAATATTTGTGTCCCATGTTGGTCTGGGACTTGGCCCATGTTGATCTGGGACAAAAAAAAAAAGAATGTGCCAACTGTGGTTCTTGCCTAGCATGTCGTAAAAGGCGACTAACGGTTTACGGGCTTTTGGGTATGTGTCTAAGTAGGCGACGAGCTAGCCACTTGTCACTCTTTTTCACAGCTTTCCATCCAACCCAGCCCACTGTCCCATGTTGGTCTGGGACTTAAAAAGAATGTGCCAACTGTGGTTCTTGCCTAGCATGTCGTAAAAGGCGACTAATGGTATATCGGGTTTTGGGTGTGTGATTGTGTAGGCGACAGGTTAGCCGCTTGTCACTGCTTTTTCACAATTTTCCATCTAACCCAGCCCGGCTCTATTTTTGGCTGAATGTGGTTGAAGGGGCTTGCTGCCCCTTTGACTCTGCCTACCCCTTCGGGGATTATGGGCGTGATGTTATGTATGTATGTATGTATGTAAATATTTGTGATACTTAATCATCGTTGACAAAACGAGATTGCTTAGTTAGATTTTTGTTAACTTTAGTGACTTGTCCTAAATTCGTTTTGTTCAAATCAGTCTCATTCAAAGACAATGATAAACAAATAGGTAATTAGGCATTACATTTATTTTGGTTACATGATCAATTTTAAGAAAAAGACTCAAATTACTAGCAATAACTTTGCTAGTCATCTGTACCGATTTAATCTGGCTAAAGCACCAGAGACTTGCAGCTTGTCGTATATTTTAAAGCTCCCAAATGTCAACTGAACGAGACATAATGTCAACAACTTTAAAACAGGTGAATGACAGCGACATAGGAAAGACATAACAAATAAAATTAACAAAATTTTAAAGTTCTTCTATTTATAGCAGCCTTCATTTACAGATACTTAAGACCTTCACGAAACAGTACATGAACTAAATAGGTTTCGTGAAAATTGTACAAAGTGACCCCAGCCCCTAAAAATCCAATTCGGAGACACTCCAGCAGTGCGCGCATGCTTGGGCAAGCCTTTGCTTGGCATTCATTCAGAAAATTTAAACAGAAGCTAGTTATTTGAACTCCGTTCACGGCATCTGAAATCCAACTGGAAGAAATTATTTTTAGAACCTTACAATATTAACAAATGTTTTCTTGGATATGCGCAGCAAAATTAATATAGATTCGTTCTTTGAATTCAGATTTCCAATTTCTCTTCTTTCAACGAAAGGATGATTCATGTTTTATCTAAAAGATCTCCCTATAATATAAGTAAATAAATAATACGTGCGTATCTACATATACGTAGATGCCAATTACAAAAGTAAATAGAATTTTTATTGTTACTTAGTACCCCATCTGTAAGACGCCCCATGTAAACGCAGAACACCTTCAAACAGAGCACAATTTTAATATGTCTTGTATTCAACTTCCAAATACGAAGACTTTGGAACAGCAATTTCAACAGACCTCAGCTCAAATTGCACGTAGAAAGACCAACTCGACGCCCATACGTATTAGAGTACAGCGAAAGAACGTACACCTATTTCCGAACTAACAAATAACAATAATATAATAAAGGAACGAGGACATAACAAGTCAAGTTTTGTTTCTCGCGCCAGTAACCATCCCTTCGTAACTGAATAACAACAATAAAGGACCTACCGGTGGCAGGCGAAGTAACTCGGCGGCAATCTAATAACAAATCGGAAGATAAGGAAAACGTTTCATTGACAAAGAATAAACAGGCTGCTCTATTCTGTTTCGGCTATAAACGTATTACAACACTAATAAAAGAACTAACCCTTCACGGATTTAAGCCAAGTCGAACAAATACAAGACTCAGTCCTAGTTACAAGTGGAAGAAAAATCGGGATACCGAAGCACCTATATTAAACGACTCTCAATCTCAGAGCATTCCATTATAGTTTCATAGATCCTATAGGATGAGTATGCCGGTATGAGTGTCTTACTATACCGGCATCTTTCCAGTTCTGTTACGACTTATCTTCAATCATTGTAGCTGTGAGGATAAATATCAATAACAGTAGCGGTTTCAATTCAGACACAGCGCTTGTTAATATGCATAATATGACCTCATCATGAAATGTTGCCAACAGTCAACTCGCGTATTAAACTCTAAATTGCTTTGGAAATGTAAAAACACATTATTGCAAAATTATAAGGTATCAATCGTAAATGTTACTTTTTTTAAACACATCCCATAAAGATCAGGTTGTCTTGTGCTGTTGTCCTAGTTACAACGCTTTATTCTACTTATAAAATACAAATCAAGGCCCCAAAATACAAATTGTGTGTAAAAGCAAAGCAAACGCAATAGAATATACTTCCCACACAAAAGATTCTTAAGCCGATCGGATTCCCAAAGGGAAATCTTAGTTACAGCTGTAGATAAGTAGGTACATACTTGCCTAAATCCAATTTCAATCGTTTGCTAAAGTACAAAAATAAGAATCTGAATCAACAAGAAGAAATCAACGGGTTGAATTAACTGAAGTATTTACACTTTGAGGAAGGCAACGCTGTTTAATTTCTCGAGCGCTTAAAGCGAACGCTTTCCAGATATTTTAGAGACATTTCGAATCTGCAATACTATGATCTTCTTTTGTTACTTTGAGCGGGGATTTGTTGAGCTTCAGGGGTTTTGCAGCTACGTAAATTTAATAACGGCATTTATATTTAACATGACAGGTACTAAAGATTTGTCGTATTATTGAGGAAATACGAGAGTACTGGGATATTTCCCATCCCAGTACTCTCGCATTTCCTTCCTTACCCATCCGTAAACTAAAGATTTCCTTGTAATGTTGTTAACAACGATTAAAGTTTACACTGAATAACCCTTCCAATCATTTAAATCTTCAAAAAACGACGAAAAGCAATTTATATTTTTTAAATCGATAGCATTTTAACTTAGTTTCATTGTACACTTGTAGGGATTCCAAAATATATTTGGTATACAACCGCATGAAGAACTTAACAGATTTGGTTAGAATCGGTCGGCATGCCAAATAATCTCGAACTTGGATTAACAAACAAATCCTACACAATGAAATTTCGAAAAATGTATTTTTTTGGTAATTCAAGGTTCAATTCATGTTTATAAAATGTATTTTACTTTAAAGGTGCTTTTAGGCTGACGCGCAAATAACTAACATTTACCTGAACATTACGCGCATTTTAGATATATTCGACTAGTTTTTCCCGTGGTTTGTCTTGCGCTAATGTACGTATTATTTTTTTTCTTTCTGTATTTTACATACATATACTTTCTGTATTATACATAATCCCTAAGGGGGTTGGCAAAGTCAAAGGGGCAGCATGCCCCTTCAACCACATTCAGCCAAAATAAAGTCGGGCTGGGTTAGATGGAAAATTGTAAAAAAGCAGTGACAAGCGGCTAACCTGTCGCCTACACAATCACACACCCAAAACCCGATATACCATTAGTCGCCTTTTACGACATGCTAGGCAAGAACCACAGTTAACATATTCTTTTTAAGTCCCAGACCAACATGGGACAGTGGGCTAGGTTGGATGGAAAGCTGTGAAAAAGGAGTGACAAGTGGCCAGCTCGTCGCCCACTCAGTCACATACCCAAAGGCCCGTAAACCATGAATCGCCTTTTAAGACATGCTGGGCAAGAACCACAGTTGGCACATTCTTTTTTTTTGTCCCAGACCAACATGGGCCAAGTCCCAGACCAACATGGGACTTCTGTATTTTAATTACGCTAAATGATTTCCCGGTCACCCTGATAATAATGTGTTTGCACAATTTTCTAATTTTATCAGTAAGGTGTAACGTAATTATAAACAAATATATTTTCATAATTCCCATGTTGATCTGGGACTTGAAAAGACTAATGGTAAATGGCGACTAATGGTATATCAGGGTATGTTATTGTATAGGCGACGAGCTAGCCACTTGTCACACCTTTTTCTAAATTTTCCATCTAACCCAGCCCAGTTTGATTTTTTGGCTGAATGTGGTTAAGGGGACTAGGTGTATCTTTGAGTCTACCTACCTATGTATGTTTGTATTTTCATATTAATATTATTAGCTACGATTAGATACCTACTTATTTAATAACTAAAATATAAGCCAAATAGAACAAGCGTGATATTGCTTTCTCGATATTTTCTAAGAACAAAAACGAATGAACACATTCCCATTCATTAAACAACTTGACGGCCGTCTTCTACGATATTCTGTAACGTTAAAAATATCTAGGCCATGCATAGGTGAAGAATACAATACAATGGCCAACTTAATATATTTGTGTTATATGCCTCTTTTTATTATTATATATCAATGAGTAATAGATGTTATTTAAATTGCCTTGAACTACCTAGAATTCAATATATGAATGTATATAATATCATGAGAATTAACCTGTCGTTTAAATTATGTAGATATGAGAAAGTTCAAAAACTGATAATTTCCACACAGAAGAAAATGTTTGGTATTACTCTTTTAACCTGACTGCATCGAATAGACGAAGAAAAAATGTTTCAACTCGTTAACCATGGCACGTCTAAACGAACAAACGAATCTAATCTAATTTACATTTATTATTTATATTTATATACTTAATACAATCTTATTGAATAGGTATGTGCTTACGAAACAATCAACAGCCGACAAACTTACTAAACCATGCGACTATCTACTATCGACTAATCAGACAGTAAGAGAATTTCCTCTTGGACCACCTCAAAATATTCCGTAGCCGCCGGTCCGAGTACAAACTCCATGTCCTGTTGCATTAACTCAATCTTTTCGCTCCATTTTCAACGAGTCGGAAACGAAATCAAATCCAACGCTTCGACTGACAAACACGATTAATTAGAACTTGTCGTAAGCACGTCAGTCGGCAACTCAATCAGCCCCTGACTATTTCTCCTCGCGCTTGATTTGGTTACTGGAGACAATGGGACTAACCGGCCACCCGTAACAGCGTTAGCGACGATAAAAGTCAAGCGAGATACAATTTCGAACCACGTGACTTTTGTTTTTGACTGCAGTCCGCATTCGATTATTGGGTCTGCTGTCTAGTTTGCGTTTGCATAATTGACCCCTTTCGAACTAATTCCACGTCAAAGTACACTGGTCTACATCAATGTACCTACTCTGATATACATTGGTTTTAATTATTACATGAATTAAAATATTTAACAAAGGTACCTAGTTACCTAAATTAAAAGAACAAAAAAAAAATTAAGTATTACAAAACAAATATACAAGATTGTTTTTCTATCCTTGTCGAAAAGGTAAAATGATTATTTTTGATATTTCAGAAAATATATAAATATCAACTTATTAAACAATTAATCTATCAGTGTCGAATAAACTCGTTACAGTTTTTGTAAAAGAATATTCTGAGGATAGCTAAGTAGTCCTATGCATAATTACTTGCAGGGTACTGCAACAATATGTATAATTATTTTTCGCAGTCTTGTACCAACCAGACATAATCCGTACTCAAATCGATATCCCAACTAGGATATTTATCAGATCGGTAAAGAAAAATAAAAAAAATAGGAACGATTTTACATTGCGATCGCACTATCGAGATCAAACATTTGAACAAAACATAAATATTTATTATACTCTTTCAAATCGGCCGATTCAATTAGCTGCTAACATAATTTATTCACGGCGTAAATGTCGATTACAAAAGCGATTCGCTTTACAAAAAGCAGTGTGCAACCCGGTAAACGTTGTTTTAAGAGTTAATTAAGCACGTTAAAAAAGGGTCCGAGCCACTTTGAGGCTTTTACGCAACCTTCTACAAACACAAGTGCTATTAAGATTAAATGCGCGGGATGATGGTTTTAACATTTCTTAGACTATTCTTGTTAATAGCCCTCACTCCCTGAAATATAAATTACTTCATTATTTACTAGGGTTTTTCGAGTATCATGAACGAAGTTGTTGCTGTACAATACGAGAAACGCAACTTGTTTTATTCACAGCGGCATGTCGCGTTATTTAATAGTATAGGTATGCGTAAAATCTCATTCATCCATATAATGTATGTTGGCACAAACCTGAATTCGACTATTATATGCCATCACAGATAGCCCGAATGAGTGGATTACTTTTTTTTTATAGTTAGAATGTTTTTCAAAAGTCCCAAAGCGTACACCATAGTTTTCCATGGCGGATCAGTCGATTGAAAAGTCGCCGTTTCTTTCACATCCCGGTTCGTTGCTCAAAATTCACTGATGAAAACAACCCATTCAACGTTGGAAACGCCCAACCCCGTACAAAAGTCCGTGTACGTTACTCTGATTAACATCGATGCGTCGGAATGAATATGTAGCATGTGTTTTTTTTATTTCTCCGAACGTCAGAATCTCTATTGATATGGACGACATGTTGACTCAGTGCTAAACGAAGAGCCCATCCTGCTGTTAACTTTATATGAAAGTCAAGCGTTGCAATAGGGAATACAGAAGATTTTTTTCGTAAATTAGTATATAACCATTTTCGTTAAAGACAGCTTTGGTAAAAACAATGCTTAGTACATATCAAAATGTTTAAAAAAGAAACAAATTGTATGGGACTACAAAAACACTTCAAATGCAGATGAGTTATTATATTATAATATTCCCTATTTAGCAAAATACGTGGCGAAAACTTGTACGAGTAAAAAAACTGCTACTTCATTTACTAACATTAAAGAAATTACCTTATACGTGTCGCCTCCCTGAACGTAATCAAATTTGCCTCTGTCGGGAGAAATTACTTAGGCCGGTTGTTCCCAGAGTCTCTTACTCACTATCTTGATCTGTTTAAGAGCAGAAGCATTTTTCAACACATTCAATCCATCGTAAGATTACAATGATGGGCAACTTTTATTTATAACTAACTGGCTTTGGCCAACTGATTCAAGAGGACTTTTATTAAATATTTTTAATTTTTTTAAGCATCTCTCGGAGAATCTGAACTCATTTGTTTGTAGAACAAATTATCTCAGGATAAAAAATTATATTAAGATATACATTTTCTTAATTGTTAATTTAAACCAAGCCATTTGAAAATTCGATATGGAAGTAAGTCCCACAAAAGCAGTTTATGTTTACTGATGAAATGATGCTTTAATTAGCAGCGGACTGAATTAAAAACACTCACATGGAGTCATTGTCAGTTTTCATACCTTATGATTAAATTAGTGTTACCCAAAGCAAGACTCTTGCGGCGGTCTTGCATGCCGTTATCTTGCAGACTCAATCTTGTTCTTGATCAAATGTTGCTTGTCGCTTGGTCCTGTGTTAAGACCAAGCAACAAGCAACATTTAAGCAAGAACAAGACTAAATCTGCAAGATGACGACATGCAAGACCGCCGCAAGAGTCTTGCTTTGGGCAACACTATAAATATTTCTGTCTAATTAGTTATTTTACTTATTACTGTCTCATTTTTTATCTAATAGCTCGTTAGACCAATAGTGAATTGCAAGTTTTTTTTCAATCAAATAAATTTCATACTCAAGCGCGAGGAAAAACTAGACTAAATAGAATAAGTAGTATAGTAGTATAAGTAGGATAATAAAGTTTCACAATCAATGATCGAATGATGGACATTCTTCAACTTAGTTTTAAAAAAATCAAGGGTCCTTAAATTAAATAAGTACAAACAATACAAATATCATTACAAAATGATACTTTCTTTGTCTTCTTATTTAGAGTTTTTTAATGCCACTGCAGGCTATATCCGAGTTTCGCCATATACAACATAAAGTTCAATCGCCATGAATCGATGAAGTTAATCGCAGCACGTCTATGCAATCTCATAGTCCAATTGTTTATTCAAAGTATGTCAATTCAAATAACAAACAATGTTCGATATTTAACCGTATCAATATTGCATTGTATGATATCGATAGTGAATACCAATGATGCGGCGTGTTTTGAGCTTGTGCGCGCACCGTTTTGGTAATAATCTCAATTTGAATTGCCTTTTGCAGCAACATTCATGCCTTATTTGTCAGTAATATACAAACAGAGCGTAATGCGTATGATACTAACAATGCATTTTGTTTCGTAATAAACGTAACAATTAATAGCAGTACAGGAATTAACTTCATATTAGAATGATCATTAAAATTCAACTATATGTATATTTAACAACCAGTCTGTTATTCTCAGTTCGGTCTAATATTTTGCTAAATGCTGATGCTGCTCTGTTACTATAAAAATAAATTCAGCCAAAAATAAAACCAGGCTGGGTCAGATCTAAAATTGTGAAAAAGTAGTGACAAGTGGCTAGCTCGTCGCCTACACAATCACATACCCAAAACCCGATATACCATTTGTCGCCTTTTACGATGTGCTAGGCAAGAAACACAGTTGGCACATTATTTTTGACTCCCAGACCAACATGGGATAAAAATAAATTATAAACGTTATTATGATCTAAGACTAGTAATATATGTATTTATTAACATTTCTTAAAATGTTTTCAGGACACACCCGTGTCTTGAAAACATTCTTTCAAACTTTCTCTGCGATTAATGAGTTCATTAAACATTTTGTGAGCACTGTTTCACTTCTTGTCTATGCTAATGATACTTAACGTTAAAATTTGTTATACTTTCTTGAAATATGTTTAACCATGTTAATAATAAATTGAAAACAAAAGAATTTGGTATAGACATTACAAATCATTGGTTATATTTGACAGGCCCGTTGGTCGGGTGGTCAGAATCACTGACCACGAAACCAGGGTCGCGGGTTCAAATCCCGCTAGGGGCAAATGTTTCGTGTGATGAACATGAACATTTGTATTAGAGCCATGGATGTTTATAAACGTATTTAAGTATGTCTATCCGTTCACCAAGTATCCATAGCACAAGCTTATAAACTTAGTTTGGAACTTTGGAATTGGTGTCTGTCTGGAGTATTTATTACTTTTATTTATACAAAATTAAAAACAATAGACATGTGTTAGAAAGAGTTAAAGACCATCGGTTTTGGACGAAAACTATCAGAGATTGAAATCTTCATGGGGAAAGTCTCGCCCCCAACTAAGTAATAATAAAATGATTAAAGTACACTTGCCTGTAATTAATATCCATTATGTGTGTACGCTCAGACCGCGTTCTGTGTGCAGTTTCCCTGTATGATGAATCATCCTTCAGAGCGCTGCTTCTCAGCAAAAAAGAAATTAATCTTGAGGAAATGCCGCGGAACAGAGACAACAGGAGTCTGCTCGTTGCAACGTCGACCGATATTCATTACCGCAGTGCAGGTACACGTCGCGATTAGCAATGATGTAAGTGATGGATAGTTACTCATGTGTTTTAGATTATAATGTCTTTATCTTCTACTTATAACCTGATAGTAGGGATTCGAGCGGCGGTCGTAAGTATAAGTGCCATAACGAAATTGGTTTGTACAGATTTGTCTCACTCACGACCGCTTGTCGCTCTGTTGCCATTTCCGCTCTCCACTGCCGTGCCTATCGCCCGCTGTAATTAAAACCATTAAAACCAGCTTTATGATATTTTTAGCATGGAAAAAGAATATTTATTCACATATAATGATGATTTGATAACCTTAAAATCTCTATAGTCATAAAAAGCTAAAAATCCACTTGTAAACAAAATCGAAAGTTAAGTTACAGGAATTCAATTTGTATAAAAACATATTTTCGTTATTAACGTCCTACTTCTTACTCCTTACTTAAGAAAAAAATACCTTAAAACTCCTTTAAATTCTATCCTTACTACATTATTAAAGTTAATATTTATTCGGTGTTTCTAAAAAATAAATAAACGGCAATGTTCTACGAAGACAAATGTATCCCAAGACACCTATCTGGAGTAAGTAGGAAAAATAATCAATAGGGATTGTGCAAACGCTGACATTAAAATGATGTATAGGCGCAAGGGACATTTACTTTGAAACTTTTATTGGAGTAAACTCCTTTTTAAGAATTCGGTACGGAAATCCTGCAGTGGAAATCGTCAAAATATTTTTGCTCACAAACTTTTGACAAGCTCGATGCCCCATGCGCCAAGAGTTGTGGGTTCGATCCCCACCCAGGACAAATATTCGTATGATGAATACTTGTGTTTGTTCTGTGTCTGGGTGTTGTATTACAAAGGTCGTAGTGGCAGTCGCTTCAATGTAATTACCAGACTGGCTAAATCCTGGATCATGGTCTAAGCGGACACCGTCTTAATACGGGACATAATGCTAGGAAGATGATGATTGCACTTATAAGCTGGTGAGCACTTATAGATCATATGTTCACTAAAATCGACATCAATGAAAGCCCACACTTTAGATGATTGTTTTATAAGCTTTTATTTGGTAATTGTTTTTATTTGTATTTCTCAAATAACAAAACTTTTCTCAATCTCAATCGCTCTCTGTTCGAATTAGTTTTCATTTTAATTCATATAAAATGCTATTATTTGGGGCCATTGTGTTGTTAATGTTCATGTTAAACTGACAAAAAATTCATGTTCTGAAATTATGTAAAATTTTGCATAAAATCGTATTTTATTTTTGTTTTAATTTATCTTCCCAGTAATGTAACACTCCCACATAATCTTCACCAATGCGCGAAAAACTGCACAAACCAAATGTGGCCAAAAGATAAAATTTTCACGGTCCTCCACATTACCTTAAGCTTTAAAGCTCATGCGCTGGGTCGATTAACAAAGGATTTTTAAATATGGCTGTTTTTGTTAAATCCCAAAAACATAGAAAATTACTCCATGCTTTTAGAGAATAAAGACTGTATAAATTACTGTATGAATAATTCATAAACAATATGTGTATGAAAAAATAATCTTTTCACATTATCTTGCATGTGCTAAATTTAAAAGAGAATGAAAATTTGTGTGTTTCCATTTATCACATTATGATTTGAAATTACATATCTATACATAGAAAGAGATTAAAAAAATATGCTTTAATAAATCATTATCCTAGCGTTCTGTCCCGAGCTTAGGCGGGGTCCGCTAATATCATAAACCAGGATTTAGCGAGTCTGGTAATAATGTTGAAGCGACTGCCGATTTGACCTTCATTACCCTTAGATAGACAATATTTGGATCATGGTGACACATCCATAGCTGTTAGAATGTGCAGGTTTCATCACGATGTGTTCCCTCACTGCCAAAGGAGTGGAATGAATATTTAAATATGTACATATAATTGAAAAATCTGGAGGTACGGGCCCGGGTGTGACCCACGCACCCCTCTAAGAGGCGCGTGCCCTTACCATTAAGCTACCACCGCTTGACTATTGATTTTAGTGCAATAATGAAATCATAGTTTTTCTCACTCACGACCGGTTATCGCTCTGCTGCCATCTCCGCTCCTTCGATATGAAAAAATTATGCTTTAATAAATACAAATACTCTTTTATGTCATATTACATTTTCTCTCCGGGCCAAACTAAGAAGACAACAAAAAATGATTTACGTATATCGGTAAGTTTTATTTCAAAACTTTTACTGGCGGAATCTCTTGAGGATCGATCTGTAAATCCCACTGTGAAAAACGCAGAGAGCGTGGGCGCGCAGTAATCCATTGTTGTCCACGGCCCACAATGGAGTTTAGTCGATTAAACCCGCCCAAACATTCGCCACCTGCGGGAAAAATGTACCGCGACCGGAATGCGGATGCACAAGGGATTTGTGAAAGAAATTCCTTGCACTTTGAGCCGCCTCTCACGGCCGTTTTATTTTATCACTCACCTCTAAAGAAACGAGCTCAAAGCGATTTCTTAACGGATCGCCGCCTTTTGTACACTAGGGAAGCAAGATATTCATTAATTAAACAGATTAATTATACGATGTAGGCAAAGGAACTTGTTTTGCGTCTATTAGTCTATAACGATATTTTGGTAATTAATCGCCTTTCGCCCTTAAATGATTTTCAGAAATAAATGCCCTGATATTGTTACTATCGGTAGGCATTTCTAATTAGAGTAAATTTCCAACTACCTGGCTTTTTGGTAAAGGCTTAGTAATGAGTTAAGGCCTTTATCAGAGAAGTACCTATTACTTCCTACAACCTTATTAGAAATAAAAAAATAAGCAATATCAGACTAGTGAATAACTGGCTACTGTAACATTTTTTGTCGAAAGTTAAAAATAAACAAATAACATATACGTTTGTTAACACGGAACATCTGCTGTCAGGCCCATGGTTGGGTTCCATCATAGAACTAGTCAATCGAGCCAGCGGGAGCCGAGGCAATTTGAGAGAGCCTTTTCACCATTCAGCTATATTGGACGGACAGAGTTTTGTTACACATCACAATGTTTACTGAACTGAAACAACCGTTCACTAACACATAAATAGGTTGTGCCAACACTCAACGATTCGAAATAAAAACAAATTCGGAAAACCAGTTTCAAAATGACCAACAAAACTACATCGACCTATCTGTTAGTTTTATCTATGTGTGCATTTTGTTTTCATTGCACGCCCAATACGCTATCTAACTACGTATTTCCGAAAGCTGTGCGCGAATTAAAACCGGGATATTTCCGTATTAAACCTAGCGGGTAAAATTCGTTTCCCGTCTGATGTGAAACGTTTTTGGTAAAAGAGCATTCGCTTTCCTTTCACAAGTTTCGTTATAAGAGTTAATTTATAATGCCGCACAACCTTCGAGTGGTTTTTTTTCATAATTAAAGACTGGCCTCTTATTCTCTCTCACAAAAGACCGCAAAATTAAAGCTGCATATTCGTATACGTCCCCGTTTTATACACTGCGGACCACGTCATAAATTAGGTCCACAAAAAGGGAACATTATGAGCCCAGATGCTAGATGCCGACCTTATTGCGTTATTCTGCATTTTCATACGTGGGCACGAATAGGAAATTGGATCTTGTTGGAGTAAAAGTAGGATTTTATGAAATATTGTCCAATTATAGTAGCTTATGCATACTAATATATAAATGCAAAAGTTAGTCTTGTACTTTGTGTGATTGTTACGTTTTTGTGGCTTTTATATGAAATATGTGTGAAGGTGTACTAACCGTACAAATTATTATGAAACCCTATATTGATCTCGGTCTCAAAAACAATGAATGAACCTACTGTGTTCCTTGCTTAGCAAGTTGTAAAGGGCGACTAATGGTATTTCGGGTATTGTGTCTGTGATTGTGTGCAGCGTAGGTGATGATTGAACATTAGTTTTGGCCAAAAGTGTTTAAAGTGACTTTGCCTAACTCTTTGCGAATGGCGAACATGACATGATACCATGTATGTATTATTATCAATTCGATTTGTTTTGTGTGTAGATTTCTGTTTTTGTACACGGTGTTTGATGTGGACATACATTCTGTGGGACGTTGGGTTAAATCTTATTAGACAGATCTAAACAGATGGCACTACAACTAATGCTTTCAGGATAAACCCGAAATATCCTTCAATACTCGTATTGAAACCAACTGAGAAGTAATGCATATTTAACGAGTAAATGAACAGTCACAATCCTAAAAAGCCGTCCAGCTAGACTTAAGTCCCCAGGTGCTCCCGACAGACTTTGTGAGCGGAGCAATTAAAAATCACCAAGTTAAATAAATTTCATGATTTATATTAGCTTTCCTTAACGGTTCTAAGAAGTATATCAAATTTACGTAGCTAAATTTACCGCTTTGTAGACACATCATATATAGGTTAAATAGGTAATAAGCTGTGCTCGCGGTTTCACCCGCGTTTATGGTTAATGTAATCTCGATAAACGGACTATCTAACACTGAAGTAATTTTTCAAATCGATCCATAGCTCCTGAGATTAGCGCGTTCAAGAAAACGGACAAACAAACCCTTCAGTTTTAATATATTAGAAAATATAGATAATTTCTTGCGATAATACAACGAAGAGTCCAAACCGCATTTAATCTAAAAATAAAGTGGAGTTGAGTTATATGAGATTTTGTCAAATAGTAATGACTAGTTTGTCGAGTACACCATCATATATTCAAAACACAATACATAGATAAATTTCCTTATACGACATGCTAAGCAAGTACGCAGTAGTTATATTACTATTAAGTCCAGATGAACATGTAACTCTATAGGCATTTACTTACATTACACCCAATATACCTTTAGTCGCCTTTTACGACATGCGTCGCAAGGACACAGTTGCCGTATTCTTTTTAAGTCCCAGACCAATATGGAACCAATCAATCAATATCTTAACAATATATCTATATATGTACTCGCTTAAATATTTTAGCTAATAGCATGTTCAGAAAAGGCTAATGTTAACATAGTCTATACTAATATATTAAGACATATTATAGTGTCAAAAAAAACAAATCTTATCCTCGTTCTCGTAATCATATTACAAACTTTTGTAATAAACGGCCTAGGATCAGTAGATGAAATATTTAAGATCTCCTTAATAAAACTTTATTTTAACCCAAGACATCACAGCCCCAATGATAACACAGCTCAGAATTTCAAGCAGACCTCAAACTTTTTATAAAAGTTTTACGTTAAGTACACTCTGACTGGGCCGATAAAACGAGCTATCATATAAAATGGGAGTATTATACGTATAATGGACTAGCATAAGTCGCACACATGCGCTAAAAAGCTTTACCCTCCCCGCGCCCAAATTTGCATTTTAATTAGATTCATTTTCAGATATTACGTGGGTAGGTACGTATCGCCCAGCCCCACTGATAACACAACTCAGAATTTCGAATAGATTAAAATAAATATAACGTTCTAAATAGGGATGTTGACACCATTTATATTCAATTTTGTAATATCAATTCCATAAAAGAAAGTATCGTAGTATATTGTAAAACCTTATTGATTTTGAATTATATTGAGTACGATTTAAAATTTTACAAAAACTGTTTAATATTTAATAAGCTGATACGAACTAGTGACGTCATAAACGGACAAGCCCATACAAAATCTGTAAAGTGATTGTGTTTTGACAGCTTTTTAAAAGTATCTCAATTGACTTGCCAGTCAACATCCCTATTCGACTTCTGTGTCAACTAGCGGTACTGTTTGAATTTAAAAAAATTATGTTTATGTATATTATGTATGATTGTATATTAAGTGAGAGTGAAAATATGATTTTGTGTATATAACTAAGGTTCAGACTTGAATTTTGAATATTATTCAATCTATATTCATATAAAACTTCGCGTGTGTATAGTTACAAACAGTACCAGCACGTCGACATACCACTTAATACTTACCATTTGCTATCATATGTAAACTTAAAGTCAATAGTTTAAAGTTGTTCAACTATAGCCGATTAAAACTAACCTTCTTCCATCATTTTAAAACTAATGACACTTTAAAATATTGAATTTAGATTTTTATCTGGTTACAAAATCAGCAATAAGAAAAATAATCCATATTGGATGAATTGTTTGCCTTAAAATGCTAATCATTTGGAAATATTCTATTAAAATTGTCTCAATCAAGTTATGAATTTATTCAGTAAAGTGTTTATTGCGAACAACAATAATAATATTGAAAATTAATTTGCTTTACCCAGGAAAACAGGCAAGACGATGGCATTATTAGGGACCTTCATTTATAAGGCCCTTATAAAGAGATCCGCCTCTAATATTTCGTTACTTGAGAATGTCTCATTAAGTTTAAAAAAAATGTCTGGCCGTCTTTAAGAAAAATGCAAATAAATTTATCTGTTGGCCTGCCCCGCGGGGATAACTAAGGAACCATTTTGACGTCAATCGCTGGAAAATCCCAAAGAAAATTCCGGCTTTCTCCAAGCTCAAAATAATTTACGTTTCTTTTAATATGTAAACGTGTCTAACATTTTTTCCCGTAATTACATTATAAATTTCAAATCAACAATTCATAATATAATAATGAACCGGAAAATTAAGGCATCTTTTATCTTTATTTTGTTAAAAAAAAACGCTTGCAATTTAATTAATTGTATGGCATTTTTAATATCCTTTTAAATATCCTGCACGTAACATGGGAATTCTGGATATATTCAGAGTGATTTTAAGGGATACGGTCGGTGTCCATCCATTATTTGGAATATCGATGAAACTAGAACCTTTTTTACTAATGTAAGTGGTTCGTGGAATCAGGAACCAAATAACAAAGGCTGACAATATCATGGGTAACTGTTCAAATAGATGCTTTCGAGCAAGAAATCGTCTCGACTGCCGGTTTTCGATTAAATGATGATGCTTGTAAAATAAGCTCATTTCTATATTGTTTAATACCATTTCGTATGGTCAATATCAACAGTAACATTACAAGAACTGTAAATTAGCTACAATGTTTTTATTCTATTTGTCTACTTTTTCGCTTATAAATTTCAAATACGCCCAAGTTTTAATATGAGCCCATCTATAAGTAAATCTATCTATAAGTAAATAGTTTTCATGAAACGTTCAATTTCATATTAACCTAATTCAAAATGGAATATCACTTTTGCAATGGTATTAAACAAGTCATATACGTGTCAGCGCTTAAAATCGAGCCGTTAGGTTTACTTAATTTGCAACTAAAATTATGTTTGGTCATGTTTTAGTCTGGTCATACAACTTACGCATTTTTCGCTATCCAACTTAACGATAGTTTAAAAGATAATTACTTAACTATTATTTGCACGACAGTGTAATTACATCTCTCGATATAATAGCGCTATTATCTATTTCAAAATGAGGCCTAGGTATTATTATTTACACACCCAACCCAACGATTTCGCTATTAAACATTGTAGATACACTCCGTAACACTAATATCAAATAATCCTCAGCAACGAAGGAAAATCTAAACAACGCCAGTTTCATAAATACATGCCTCATTACTTAACCACAATAGCTTTAATCGTTATAATATAAACTTTGCAGTTAAGACAGTGCATAAAAATTAAGTTTAACTGGCCAAGAACAAAGTTTTGGAATTAAAAAATTCTGTAAGCAACGCCAGTTAATTCCTAAGATTATGCCCTAGGAGTGGAGAAGGAAAGTTTTGTAGCTTTTCGCTAGTTTTTTCATTATTTTTCCACTGCATCGTAGATGACGAGTTGCTAACGAGAAATAGGTCTAACATAACTTAGAGATATTTTATGGCTTGACAGGTTGTTGAGCCAAATCCAACCGTTTTAATGACATTATGAAGATTTTAGCCACAAAACCAAAATGATTTTTATCAATACGATTTATTCAATTTAATCAACACTAATTTTACTATTAATTGAATTACACTTGAGCACTTCCTTATTTATTTTAAATGTGACATCCTTAATATTACATGTATGTATACTTCTCTAGCCCTAGAAATGCTAAATATGAACAGAGATACTAACATCAATTTTACTTGCCTTATTTAAACAACACTAACAAGGATAATTGTAAATATGTTACAATTAGAACGCGGATTTTAGATAGAACGCGTTTTTTCCTAGTTAGACCTAGTTTTTACTAAACGATTTTGTTATTACTAGAATTAACGGATGCTCAAAATTCAATATCAGTTAAAACTAGTTCTTACTAGACAAAACGCGTTTTTTTTAAGCGAGTCAGTTAAAATTGTTCCTACCGAGGTTGAAGTTCATCGTAGCTCATTCTGATTGGTCTAATTAATATTATCACCTTGGAAACTACTATACGTCGATGCGCCCAAAATGGTCCTTTAAAGTAAATTTGCTATTTATACTAAGTAAATGACTCTGTAAATATAATGAATAAATAAATATCAGACTACATCACTGTATGTGATATTTATTATTATTCAAATGATCTGACTCCGAGGGAAGTAGCTTAAGCACTTGTGTTACGAATCAACAGTGGTATTACAAATATATATTTAAATATTCAATATTAGCACCCAGACACAGAACAAACACAAATTTCTCTAGTGCTGGTTTTAACTAAAGCTCGTAGTGACAACTATTTTTATCTAAAAATCATATATGTCAGTGGTAAATCCTAGTTTTAAGTAGGTATTTCTAGTTTTAACAAATGCATTTAGTAAACACTAGTTCTAACTAGGGAAAACGCGTTTTATCTAAAAACTGATTGTAGCTGCAACATATAGATTCCTAGAAAATTAACAGGATATTACTGGTATAAATCAAAAATAATTTCTGTTCAATATCGATACTCATGAAAGCCATGTCGATACGAAAGAATCAAATAAAAAGGTGAGTTTTATTGACTCGGATATTTCAAAATTAAAACTACAGGGCATAGCTCAGAATTTACGTAGTAAAATTTTGTAATACTCAATAAAATTATGACAAACTAATTGACACTCGTTTTAGAAAAGATATCAAAAAAGTATGACAAATATAAAGAGCTTCATGTGGTATTCATATTTTAAATATAGAAAATACATATAAATTTACACCACCAGATCCGCGAAGAAAAAAAAAACGTTGTCAGTTGATCGGCACGTTCAATAAACTATGAATGTGAAACCATGAACCAATATGCCTGGTTCCTCTGCCAATATGATTATGAAAGTTAGAGGACAGTGGCTGCAATGAAACGACCAAAAACACCTAATCTAGGATCATGATCCAAGCGGACACCAACTTAGAACGGGACAGGATGTTGGGACGATACCTCACTTGGGTAATGACTTGGTTTGTTTAATTTTAATGACTTGGTTTTAGTAACCAGTATAGCCCATAAAGAGTTTTCCTATATTGGCTCGTGTCTCGTGTGACTATTAATCATTTTATACTTCCAGCGCAACTGAAAAGTTAAGTTTAAGATTAGATAACTAAGTTAGTATTTCAGTGTTGTGCAAAGTGGCTGAGCGATGGATGGGAACAAAAACACTCCTCGAAGATTCTTTTTCATATAACCATCTTAAAATAAGTTATGAAAGTAGGCATAACAGAAAATCGTATATGTATTGCCAGGTATATAGGTTATAAGGGACTTTAACACCTTGTAATGTTAATAACATCTGTAATATTAAAGTAGTCAACTACTTTAATTAGTATAAATTAATAAAAAAATCTTAACGATATACGGGGCATACTTATAAAACAATTACAACTAAAGCAACGTACAAAACCGAAGAAATGCAATTACATTTGCCGAAATATAGCAAAAGAACTACTTCAACATAGAATTTAGATTGAATCTTCGGTCCCTCGTGACACAAAAGCCTCAGGCTTTATTCTTTATCAAACTGGAAATAATTTTCCTTTAAAAATAAAAAAAGATGTTGCTGAAACTGCTTAGAAATTGGAGTGATTACCAAGAATACGGATGGAAACGATGTTACACAAATACAATTTCGCTTCGTGAGGACAGAAAAAATATTTCTTTTGCTATGTAATATCTTGCAATGTTTCAATAACTTCGAATAGGTAGGGGTGACTTATAGCTAGCTCGTCCTTGTCGTTTAATTTTTTTCCTAAAATTTAGATAACGGAAAATTTGACTTGAAATAAATTCAGCGTTACTTATTTCTTTGTTTACAGCATTTTTTTTAATTAAAATATCTCAAATTCAAAAATAATCTTTTTTATATTTACATAGTATAAAACAAAGTCGCCGCTTTTGTCTGTTAGCCTAAATCTCTTGAACTACGCAATGGATGTTATGCGGTTTTCACCAATATATAGAGTGATTCAAGAGGAAGGTTTATATGTATAATATCATATTGATTTATGCTCACCGTACGAAACCGGGGCGGGTCGTACAGAATACAATAAAAAAATCTATGATTAGAAACACTGAAATGTGTTGGTCGAAGAAATTTTCGACCAAATTCGAACTATGGCTAATGTAGCACAGCATGTGTTATATTTTAAAACTTCATCTACTCGCATTAAGCTAACGACTCCTTGCATTCATCAGCGGATTTAAGCTAAAAGGAACTTCCTTGAATGTAAATTAAACTTCTCAACGATTATTGCATCGGGAAGGGAATGATTTGTGCCCGAGCCCACGGTAATAACTTTATGATTCCTTTAGTCACTATTTGATCGCTGACACAGGATTGCTCACGGTAGACGGGCTTATTGGAAATATTGCTTTTTTATTAAGATTAAGTCTGGTACCTACTTCCTTATGGTTTTATCTCAGAGGTCGGGAGCATTTGACAGTTTTCCTTCAGCAAAATTATAGTCCTTTGGCTAATCGACCGATGGGGTTTTACTTCAAGTATCACATTGTGAATTAAAACAAAAAGTTTAATTCTAATCTGAAATTAGATCCACTTAATAATAAGTTGTTGATGTACTTTCAAACAATTGATATGTAATATTGCGAGTTAAAATGATATTACATATAAGTAAAAGGCTAGTATGTCGTAAGTGCGCGCGATTAAAAGACTCGGAAACATCCAAATTGGGACATTTTGTGACATTTCTTTTCGTATGATGTGATAGAAACTAGCTTAAATTACGAAATGATTCACTAAGTTCGTAACATTTTTTCGGTTGAAATGTAAGAAAAAAACTAACTAACTAAACTTTACGCCACTTTCCTAGCGGGGTAGGCAGAGAGAACCAAACGAAATGTAAGACTTATATCATTGGAGGTAAATATCATTGGAGCTAACAGTCTAATATCTATTGATGTGTCAGTAGTCGATATTGATCGCATTTTTTCACTATCACGACGCAAGTTGCATTAGTTCATAAAAAAAGCGCATTCAGGAGCTACAAGTTAAATAAAAATTAACATACATTTGTAAATTTTAGTTAGTAAATTTATCACGGGATATGTAAATGGAAGCATCTGAACGAACGTTGCAACAGAAGTAAAATGATTCATCCCTGGGCGACGGTAATAGCTTTTTAATTTCTTCGGTTCAGCCCTCGAATAATAACTCGGGTGGGATTTAACTACGCCCCGGGCCATTTGACGTGAATTGACGGGCATGTTTGTCGTGAAATAATTAAATACATAACGATTATATGATACATAATAATGTCTGTGTTTTGAATCCAACAATAATAAATGAATAAGCCACTTGAAGAATATTCGTGATAAACCATTTAATTTTATATTAGGTAGACTATCAGCTCATTTTATATGAGTTTTTCTAATCTATTTGAAAATAATAAGAAGATATAACAAAACAAAATTGTGAAAGCTGAAATCTCATAATTGAAATGAAAAACACATGAATAATATAATAAAATGTACCTCACATAAATAAACCTAAATATGCTTAGTAATAAGACAATACAAATTAAGTACCCAGTGGTGATAACAACTAAATTAACTTCATTATTAGTTTTTTTCATATTTTCTTTTTAAATATCTCCAAATCTGAATGTCCTTTACACTGGTAATAATAAACACTTTACTTAATATAGGTACCACTCAAAACTCCACTAGACACAAAAACCCACTTTTAGTCAGAAAATATGAGTACTGTTCTATATGAAATCAGTTTCTTCATATTAAGAGCATGAAGAGATAAGAACCATGATATAAATAAAGAATCACCCATATTCATGAGCCCCAGGCAAAATATTTATTAAAAGAAATTCCTAATGTATACGTTACTTATACAAAATACTTTCCATTCCTTTCTATAAATGCGATAATAAAACCTAATTTGGCAATAAAATATTGTAGCTTTACCAATAACGTTATTAAATACAACGAAAAAAAAATTCAATTTCCATCGTTGCTGTCTCACATCAAGACAATATCCCGTAAAAAGCATCAAAGGAACATCTGAAGTGAAAGAACATTATTAAATTATATCTTTGAATTTTTTCTCTTTACCCCTTGTTTTTAGTCGAGTGGAGGTATACAAATAAACAGACGGCCCATCGATTTACCCACATAAATCTACCTTAATTATAATAGTCTAAGATCCGTCCTAAGAAATATATACCCTAATTTGTTATTTATTAGTGATAAGAAAAAAATTATAGATATATTCACATTGACACATTGCAAATAGGTTGCCCAGTTAAATTGCGTCCCGACTTTTTTTTTGCTTCGAAACAATAACTTCCAAAAACAATTTTAGAGAATTCATTATTAAAATCAATAATAGAATCCTCTAAACCATTGTAATAGTCTTAGATTCCTATGAAATATATACCCTCATCTGTTATATTATTAGTAATAAGAAATAAATGATAGATAAAATTCACATTGACACATTGCCTAGTTAATTTGCGTCGACAGATTTTGAACAACGATTTGCACATAGGAACTAACTTATTTCGTGACTACAATCTCGCAAAAGCAGCCAAATGAAAACTCGCCGCATCTTCAGACAAATATCATAAAACGTACTCTTCATCTATCCGGGGGTGATAATTTTTTTATACCACGAAGATAACAAACAAGAGTACGGACAGCCTGATCGTAAGCGGTTACCGTTACCTCTATTATACATACATACATACATGACATCACGCCCATAATAGTAGGCAGAGTCAAAGGGGCAGCATGCCCCTTCAACCACATTCAGCCAAAAATAAAGTCGGGCTGGGTTAGATGGAAAATTGTGAAGAAGCAGTGACAAGTGGCTAACCTGTCGCCTACACAATCACACACCCAAAACCCGATACACCATTAGTCAGTCGCCTTTTACGACATGCAAGGCAAAAACCACAGTTGGCACATTCTTTCTAAGTCCCAGACCAACATGGGACAGTGGGCTGGGTTGGATGGAAAGCTGTGAAAAAGGAGTGACAAGTGGCTAGCTCGTCGCCTACTCAGTCACATACCCAAAAGCCCGTAAACCATTAGTCACCTTTTACGACATGCTAGGCAAGAACCACAGATTCTTTTTTTTTTTTCCCAAATCAACATGGGCCAAGTCCCAGACCAACATGGGACAAATATGCTTTTGTGGAGCCTACATGAATAAAGATATTTCTATTTATATATACGCTTGCAACATTTGGTGTTTAATTTGTTCGTCGCAGACCCTTTGAAAGTTTAAGCATTCACCGCGCGGCGATTTATGAGACAAAAACGGGACGCAACCTAGATGGCTGCGAATCCTTAGAGTTTGAGTCTCCTACACTGTCTACTACTTTACTGTCCACTGTCACCAAACTTGACTGTCTTAGATCAAATAAAGGTCTAAAAGTATTTTTACAATTTGATTTAAATAATCTCAACTACTTAATTTTAAAGATTTAGTTTAAAATCTAAATCTTTTTCAATTCGGTTTTTATAAAAGAGATGCGATCTACTATAGCTTTAACGTTTTGCAAAAGATATAATTCCCTTTTTGCTAGAGGATATTATATTAAATTGTAATTAATATCTCAGAAGCACAACCTTCTGTTTTATTTTTCGCTCGCTGGAATTTTCTGTTTTGAAATACATCGATATTGGATTTCTATTTTCTACGTCGCGTCGTCATTTATCACTGGAAAAATTACCTTGTCTTAGCAACGTCAAAAGCTGCTATTTCACAGAAAAAATATCGTAATTTATTGTCACCAACATGTTTCGGTTTTTTGTTAAAGAAAATGCAACAATTCGAACAATATTTATTATTCGCGGAACGCCGACTTCGTAGAATGTTCCACAAACGCTGTTAATTCAAATGAATAATATGTGTACTCTTACGATCACAATGCGTGAGACAATAATGATATGTGGTTACGTTTGTTACGAATAAAAAATGTTTTTCCCTCTTTCCCGTATAAATACAATTTCGTTAAGAAAAGCGCTAGCAAATGTCTACATGCGTTTATTTGCGTTGAAGTAAATTCAATTTAATTTAGGGATATTTAACGACGGGACTAGGAAACGAATATTTTTTTATTAAAACGTGAAATATAAGTAGGTAGTTCTTGTTTTAGTTCAGGCGCACTATAATACCTGAAGAGCTCTTTTATGCACCTGCGTTATCAACATGTATAAGCTAGATATGACTAAAAGCAAAAAACTCTTATACCTTATAACTTATATTGATTGATTTCATCTAATAATACTTTCTAATAAAAATACACGTAAGGCATTGTAAAGATGCAAATTATGTTGTTACAATTAAGAAATTAGGTGATAAAACCATCATAGATCCACTGATCTATGTAGAGTTCCTCACCATGTTTTTTTTATAATAGCATGAAAAATGTAACGATTCATATGCTATAATAACTATTAGATATTCAGGTAGCATCGCTGTTTCAGACAATAATTTATCGTTAAATTTTGTTTAACACTGTAGCTACTGTAGCAGAATTCCATTAAATGTATTATAAAAACAAGAATATGTGTCTGCAAAATATACCCGTAGAAATACAAAGAACGAATCTTGCGAAAGTAACATGAAGGGATCAAAGAATTTCTATCCTATTCTATTTTTACTTTTAAATGACATCAAGAGTAAAAGATCTATTGTGATAGTTCAAACAATCAAATCCAAGCCTTCTACAGAAAATCTTGTTTATAGTTCTCAATACATAGCGATTTCCTTTTCATCTTCTAAATTATTTGGCCGGATTTTCTTAGCAAAAGAAATTTGGTGCGTATGTAGGTATGCCTCTATTCTCTACTTCTAATCAAAATGGCGACTGAAATGTTTGTCACTTCCTCGTTTGGTTATTTCTTTTTATACTGGTAAGTTTAGTATTATTACTTGTGGTATTAGGTACTCTAAATAACTGATTTAAGACACCAATCAGAGCTAATGTTTCGTATATTATAATAAACATCACAATCTCTTTCTGGAATGTTATATTATACTAATCCACACCCATCCAATAGTTAGGATAAATACAAGATCTAAGTTAACTTCATTAATTTCAAATTGTCCTTTCCTTCAACATCAATATGATCATTGCCTATCTAAACCATCCTGTGCTTTTTATTTAATAGGAAACAGGTATCTGATACTGCTAGATCTAAAACCGAGTAGGAAGCTACCCCAATGAGTTTTGAAACAAGTTTAGTAACTTAAATAATAGTCAAAGCTGGCAAGTTATTAGGTACTTGACGGATAGTGGAGAAACTTCCGGTCAGACGATAAAGAGACGTCACGCGTCTTCATTCCATGCAGAAGTTTGATGACGGAATGGTTCCTGTAATCAAAATATGATCGTAAGGACGACTCCACATAAGAAGTTTCCATAAAAGCTTAAAAACTTGATGACCACAAATTGAGAAGACAAAAAATATGTCCATTTCCCATACATCTCTTCCTCAAAATATCTATGATTTATACAGCTCAGAATAACATGAGTTTCGTTTTCATTGTATCGCGGTCTGATTTAATGCATATCCCAATAACTGGGCCAACTTAAAAGCTTAAAATTTTCCAAAGCGAAATTGGGTCACTGGCCTCGTATCGCCATGTACTCGTAAAGATGGCTGAAAAATGTCACTGTACGGGCTGAACGAATGCCAGCGAGTCACGCGTTCGACCGTATTGGGCGGTCAGAGCCAATTCGATGGTTATGGCCTTATTTACTGTAAAATTACCATGAAAGTTTATTATGTGAATGTACCTATAGGTATCGTATCGATATCCCTCGGAAATTCGAAGATTGGAGTTACGTCAAATGGTACGCCTCGTAACGTAATTATTTAAAGACAAAAGTATTATAGTTAAATTTTAGGGTTAAAATTTTTGACGTACCAAAATTCATCACACTTGTCGATGTTAATACACAAACGGGTTTACTTTTATTATTTTAGCAACTAACTGATACGCGCGACTTTTGTCCGCGTGGAAAGTAGCAAAAATCAATTACACAATCGGATTAAAACAAAACTATACCGTAAAGTATTGTTTTATTTACCTTACCTGAATAAATTTAAGAGGTTCTCTGCGCCCGGATGACAAAACACAATCAAAACGGAACATTAATTAACAATTGAACATCGCAAAAACTATCTGTTTCAGGCGGATCGCACAGATTGATTCCTGCCGAATATTTTTGTAATGTAAGCATTTGTAATTTGTATCAGTGAACCCATACCTTTAATATATTACCTAGAAAAGGTTTTTATTGCTTCAGAAAGCAAAGAGGAGGAAAGGTTGTAGGCATAAAAAGAAAACGATCAGCTATGCTTTTCTATGATAATTTACGTAAAAGTGTTTTTGTTCCAACTTTCTATTCATTAATTTAAGTATGAACTTACCGTTTTTTACCACTTTTCCGAAGATTTACTCGATTTTCGTGTAACAAGAAATATTTTTTAATATTACTTGCTATATTTAATTATAAATACATAAACTATATACGTTACTATCCTACCAGTAAGTACATGTACCAAACTTAGTATATAACACATAATGTATTTGTAAGATAATATTTCTCGAGAGCATTGCCCTCCTTCGCAACGATTCATTAGCTCCTGCGTCACAACTCACAATACCCGGACATCATCCAAGACACTGCGACAATGACGTCACATGCTGAACTGTCTCCGCCCGACTCGCACTCGTTAAAACAGCCGTAATTAACTCCTTAATTTATGACTCGTTACGAGTCTATGTTAATTTTATCTTGCAAGACAGGCAAGTTGCGTTATTGCCGTGAAGTAGAAACCATCCTACAATGATAACTCGCTATGCGTATATTCATCATACATACTTATTATACAAAGTTGTCGAATACAACGTAATAATTGAAAAACTTTTACTAATGATATAACTTTTTAAATCTAAGATTATAAAGCGGGCTCCAACTAGGGACGGGATATCAATAGAGAAGAAATTAAAGAAACCAAAGCGTGGTTTAATTATTATTTATTCGAACATCTACGTTTTAATTAGAAAATAATGTCTATTGCAATACAAAGGTAACGTAATGACGGCTACTTAATTTCGTATTTCTATGAAGTTCGCGAACCCAAGCAAGGTCAGGTCGCTGTAATCCAAGGCTAACAAAGGTGAATTAGGGGTAGGATACCTTTACCCCACAAATACTCTACGCAATAATACTCACTTTGAAGTTGCACATTTAGTTAATTAAAACGAACTTATTTTAAAACGGTTCTAAATATTGTTTTATGTGAGCTTGTTGTAGAGATTAAAACCAAATAGGTAGGTTAAACAAAAAGGATTAGTATTTGAGAAACGTTGTTGAAATCTCTTCAGATTATTTTACATTTAACTTTTAAAACAGCGATTCACTTCAAAAGAACAGTGTTTGTTGCTTTCAAAGCTCTCGACGAGACGTTCACTTGCCACAATTTGAAACTTCAAGTCAAAATGGCGTTATGTATTATCATAACATCTGTTACATTTAAACATAAACGGCAGAACATTAATGTTAACAATCTGCAAATAGTGTCTCGCCCTTATCGCGCGCCCGATCGGCATAACACAAAGATAAATAAAGACAAATCGTCGAACAAGTTTATGTTAATCCCGTAAAGGGTCGACTGAGATAAAGTCCTCAAGGATTACAGTGTCGTAACTCGGCTTAGAACGGACACTCTTGACACTATCTGCCACAGTATTCCTCGGATTACTGCTAGATTACTATTACCCTCTGCGTGTGTGAGTCTCACTAATTGATACTTCGCGCAAACTTAGCTGGAACATACGGAACTTCCCAAATCGAATAATGTTGAGTGTGTAAACTTTTATGTTATATCTTATACAGTAGCGTGGATCAAATGGTCCGGCTGGCACTACAAAGTTCATATACTTAATGTAATATCAAGTTTGGGGACATAGCATATGACGCTAATAAATGTCATCTCCGGCCGACGTTATATTCTGTTAAAATTTGAAACAAAACTGACATTTGTGTACATACCATTATGCCTGTAAATAATGTTTGAGTGAGCTTGAAACTCAAACTTAAATATTTTCATGAGTGGTTAAATATATTTTTCTGTTAATTAAACAATTAACTTTGTAGATCTTGTATAATCTTCTAATAGTAAGATTATTTTCCGCTTTCGCCTGCACTGAACTGAGGCTATTATGCGAAAAGAGTAAAAAAATAAATAAAATATGTGCATTTTAAGGTTACTTTGACAGAAAGCCGGCATGAATGAGGCGAGCCAAAGAGCGAAGCTCGCGACTTTTGCCGCTGAATAATTCATATAATCCTTTCAATATCCTCGTCTCAAGGTAAGCTGTTTTTGTAATTTTGCTTGTATTGGTCATACGGCTTAAAAATATGATCGGGGCGGAATTACTTAACGCCGATATGGCATCTAATTAACCTAGGATTGAATTTAATTTAAATTATTTTGTTGGTACCTTCACGAACATCCCTCCTGAAGATTGATAAAATATGGTCAATATCTCATAAACAATACGAGTACCAATCATTGAAGGATCCACTGTATAACAATGTAACAAAAATGATAAACAAACTGCGAACCATCTTCATGGATCTTGAACACTACTGTATCGAATATTCGAAATCGATCAAACCGTTTTAGAGATAAATGAGTAGTTATGATTGGAAAAAAAAACATTTTCTGTGCCCCACTATGACGAGTTTTATACCTAATACCTGATAATAATCGCTAACGAATCCCAAGCCCTTTACAGGAACTCATTACGTTTGTCAAACCATTTTAAACATTCAAGTGCATACATACACAAAGAAATAAACAAACAAACAACTTCTCATCCTAAATTCCTTTACCTTTTTAGGAAAGGAAGTATAATCCCCCAAAATTGCCATTATTGTCCTTCTTTCTCATGTATATGTAAGCTGGTGAACATTTCACAATCACACAAACAACAAAGAAATACTTTGTATATACGTATAACATAATTTTATATTTCCCACTACAGATTACATAGCATCTTATGAAGAAACAATACTTTTCCAAAATCACGCCACAACGTCGTTATCGTTCTTAGATTGCCTTATCTCTTTTAAACTGCTAGCAATACAGAAGCCAGGAAACTAGTAACATAATAAATCAACCCCAGTAAGTTCAACTTGTACTTATTATCTGAAAGATTTTTGTACTTACTCCAATATCGCTAGCAACTTGTGTCTGACGAGAATTTATCTTACACCAAATGCTCGGGAGACATTTAAATCTATCTGAACTTTTTTCTTTGTTTCAGAACAATTTCCCGACGTCTTACCGACGGAGCTACTGGGAAAGTTTAATAATTGACAATATTTGTCTTTTATAATGTTAATTGTATCCTTGCTTCGTATGATGTGAAATAACGTTCACAAACATACAAAATAGTCAGTATGAACATGCATTATCTAATTGTAATACTTAACTGCTTTTTAAAATTTAATATCGAATATGTTCTTTGTACAAAATGCCATTACTGAGTTTTACAGGATCCGTCTACACCTCTTGTATTATTAAGTAGATCTTTCTCGGAACCAACATTACTTTATAAATAAAACACGACTCTCGCCTTTGGATCATGAGCTTTGCAAGGATCTCCATCTCATTTCAAACTTCTGTATACACAGCTTAGCTTTGAAAAAAGCGCACCCGACGTACATCTTTATTCAATCATTGATAACAACAACACGTATTGATCGGGTGCGAAACAAAACAAGCGACATGAGCTACAAAGCAAAATATATCCCTCAGGACATATCCGCAAACAAAACTGTGAAATCGCACCGATATCTTCGCGCGGCAAAAACAAACGGGGCCATGGGGCGGGAGTTGTCACGGAGCCGCGTAGTCAGCGAGAAATGGAGTAACCCATTTTAAACTAGAATGAATTGCACGTCGTGGACTGCAGGTTCGCTGGAATGCTGCCCACTGACAGTAGCGGACTTACGGCCAGCACCGGCTGGGGAACGGAGTCGCTCGCCGTGCGTAAAGGTGGTTTCACAAGGGCAGCTATATGATGGACGCACGGATAAGCCCACTGGTTGTGGGAACGTTTCATCTGGGTTGATGCAGATATGTTTATATATCCGGCGGACCCGTTAGTGATATCTTTAAATAATAAGTGCGGACTAGTCTGAGAAGTCCGATGTGATCCTAGGCAGATTCGATATCGCACCGTGGGAAAACAGTTACATGTTCACACACCCTACACCTATAGTAACAATTGTCTTGTCTTTATTAATTATATTTAACTAATCAGCGTCTAATCTATCACAATTGTACATACATGTATTCTTGTTTGTATGATCCATGCTTATTGTACACGGCCATACTAAACATCTGATCTCAAACTAAGCCATACAATTTATTCTTATCGCTATATTATTCCAACATTTTAAACACACATGTTAGTAGTTAGGATAATTTGTGAGCCTCCTGCCCAATCGACCTAATAAATAAGCCACCACTCTACGACTAATCCTCGCAACACCTGAAAGCTGCGTATTTGTTGGCCATCCAACTAAGCTCTACGACATTTTCCCAGCAACATTAGCCATTACTCACCGAAGGGGACGGCCGTGTGTCTCTCGAAGCGCCGCCAGCCACGCCCCGGTAACTGGGCACAAACTACCGCACCAATATTGACTTTTACTCCTTAAAACTTCCTCTTCCGCCTCTAATTAATATTTTTTGCATTCCATTTGTCTTTTCGATTGAACGTTTCGTCGATTTCGTACGATAGTCATCTAAAATGTTCGTTTAAGGCAGTGTGTAGCTGGCTAGTTACAGGATCAAGCTTATATCCGCTTGGGGATTCCGATTTGCCTCTTAAAGTCTTTAAAGCAAGTCCTTCGGGGAACATTCAGCTGGCTTGAATTAAAAGCTAAGAATTGGTTTACAGTAGTATTATTAGCAGTGATGTTAAAAAGAATTAAAGAAAACGAATAAAAAGAAAGTTTTTTCATCTACCAGACAATAAACTAAATTAATGTAGTCAAATAAAATATATTTTGAATCTTAATACTACAAAGTTAATAAGAAACGATTTTTCTGATACATGGCCAAAAACACTACAACATTTTATCAGACGGACAAATTGGATGAATTAAATAAGGGGGTTCTAAACGTGCAGATGGGAGATAAAGGTCTCAATCGAGCCTGCCGATATAGGGAAGAGGAATACAGCCAATTACTACAACAGACATTAGTCTTTAACTCGGTTGGCGACCGAGACACCTTCACTAACTACGTGCCTCCTTGTTAGCACGGAGCTTGCTGCGACAGCACTATAAGAAAAAAGAAGAAGGAGATATGCTTATTTAAAATTAGCACTTCGGAATTTAATAAAGTTAAGTAGACAACAAATTTTTGTTAATGCTGAAAGTTGTGATCGTTATTTAGAATGGAACAAATACGTGTAAATAATGCCAAGATAGTTTTAAGGAGAGCTTTTCATAGCGTCAATCTCTCCAGCAAGTTTTAGACAATAACATAGTGACTGGAAGGTCCTAGTTGGTACTGTAACTTTATTTCCACACATACTTATTCTTCAAATAAACCAAATATACACAAAAAAAAATATAAAATCCGTCGAGCCGTTTCGAAGAAGTTCAATCACAAACACGTTGGTACGAGTTTTATTAGATTAGATCAAATAGCACAATTTATTAACCTTCAAAAAGGGTTTGATATTTGTTTGTAGACACTTGACATTGGCAGAAATAATCATAGTACCCGTGAACATAAAGGACCAAACATTTAATACGACTATGTGCATTATAACATTTCAGACAAAGCAATTGCATGAATTTCATTAGCGGAACTAAACCTACACCTTCACAGAACAATGCGATTGCGACGCTCACTTGCACATCACTTGACAGTACCAATAAATATATCTATATCTACATATGTTGGGATATATATATATAGCGCCGCAAAACTTTCCCCGTCAGATCCAAAAACGTCAAGCAGAAACTAATTTGCCTCGCATCGCAAATCCCACCGCAGTTTATCAACAATACAGCAACATATCAAAACACGTAATCACATGGTATCCGGCAGTGAGTAACAATCAAGCTAGTGGTCCAACCGATTGATCCCCAAATAGCTTCCTCCCGGTTCAACCAATAAAGATCTTTTTGCCAATTGGATGGGATCAGGGATTGCTCGAGACGCAACGTGGATTACCGCAAGTACATACTGGTTGAGTTATGTGCGTTATTGCCGAAGGAGGAGGGCTGTGTGAGGATAGAGTGCCCTCTCGAAATGTCCTCAGTAGAACTATCGCTATTTCAAGTAGTTCCATTTCTAAAATTAGTTACATAAAATACTTCTAATAACTACTTTGTTTTACTCGGTTGTGCTAAAATAAAAGTAGGTCCATCATATAACGGTAGTCACACCACTTTGAGTAGAAGTAAAATAACATTTCTAACATTTTACTGAGAAAACTACTTATATATGCAGGCGGCCAAAATTACCGGCGTTTTCCGGTTATCGACTTACTCCAGGTATATAAAAAATCGCCTTCTAAAAAATAGCAAGTAAGGCCTCCTTGAATTTTTTAAGGCCCGCTAAAATGTCGCCCATGTTACTTGAACTATAATGACAAATCGATTGAGATCTCATTCATCAAAACCGATAAGTAGTTCAGGCGGTACGGTGGAAGGAACCTTCATAGCTGCTAAATCATAATTCTTTTTTTTGGCTTAGCCGTAGTTGGGTAAAAACAACGGATTGTGACCAAAACAATTATGTGTGCAAGTAAGCGTGGCAATAAATGTTACAGGGGTGAGCATTAACTTAGTTCCGTCACGTGTTACAACAGTTTCAGGGGTTAACCCTTAAAGTTAACTACGGCCTTAAGTTGTCGTTATGTCACAAACTGATCAGTCGACTTGGGAACAGCTCCACGCAACTCGAAGTCGTGACGTCACTAATCCGACCCAATAATTAAAACTGGCTTGCAATTGATCCGTCTCCTAAGCCACCCTTAACTTGTTATCAATCACATATAATTAAATTTCGAACTCCCCTCACCGCAGAAACCGAAATATGCGTTGTACATCCGATAAAACATGAACACTTCTAAATGGAAATTCCGGAGTTAGCTTCGTTAACAACCCAACTTTATTCATTAGCGTGTATTGTCTACCGAATTTATTCGTCAGGTCGAACACGGCCAAACTCCGGACTCCGGCAACATTTTGCGCTCCTTGAGACTTCACTAAATATTTCCATCGTATTTTGTTTATCTTACGGACACAGAATGCCAACTTTTCACGTAATTTAACAGGAGTTTTCAACTCGCGCGCAACTTTGTCACAATCGTACATATGTACGTATCAACCCATAATAGCTCACGCAAATGAATTTATTTAGGGCGTTTTATAATTAAAACGAGCTTACAGAACGGACGATTTAATCTTGAAAGAATTGTTCTCGTTAAATAAGTTCTCTCCTGTTGCAAGTCTTGTTTTGAATAAATGGAACAGCTTCGTAACTGTGGTTATGTTCTGCGCGTGGAAATGTTTACATTAACTAGCGGGGTGTGTTTTACTTTATTTGTTTGTGCTGCATTTATCCAGAAATGCTGCAGAAATTATATTATTTTGATAGTGTGCAATACGTTATCTGTACTTAAATAGTGCAAAGATCTTGTGTATAAAATATTTGTAAAAACACACGAACAAACTCACGACAAGACTATTTTAGTAATATATTCAATAGACTCGAATATTTATTCACTTCACGAAAATATCACTGAACATCAGGTGTGATTTTATATCCTCTAATCACAATTACAATTTATAGAAAGATAAAAATATACCTTGTGCAATATTATACAGTATTTTTGAAACTTTTATCAAATACAAATGCAATGCATTTTTGCTTACAAACACATCTACTAGAGAATGTATTCACACTACCTACGTCAGCATAGTCATACATCAATCCATCAAATATTTTTATCTGTAGAGAGGTCTACTGCACACCTTTTTGTTTGTACAAGGTTTATTGACAAACTAGGTTCCGGGCATGACCTCCGCCCCGCCCAATGGAATTCGGTTTGTCACAAACTCTTTATCTCCTTTCCCGGGAGGCAGGTATTGTTCCGGAGCAAATCCCGAGGCATTCACCTACGCGTAGCAATAGTTTCTGAAAATAGTTTGCAATGACAGAAAAACGTGTTTTTAATAAATGTACTTCGCGTATATGAGAGCGTGGAGTCTAGAATTTGGCACTATCAAAAAATCTTTTGACTGACATCCATCGAGCAAGGCGAGCTGCCTTGTTTTTATTTTAAGAGACATTTTAAAAGCTGGCTAACTGCGAGTGTGACAAGCGTCCTAAAGTTCCATGTACAATTATTTTACTTTGGTAGACAATTCTTTCATTGCCTATGCCACAACTCCTAATTAGGATTTTCGACCTTTTCCATGTAAGTTATATTAAGCCAACTTATTTCTTACCATGGAGAAATCCACTTTTAATTTATATATTCTAAGGGATTTGACATTTTTTTTTCTACTAGCCAAATTACGACATACGAGCTTCGATTTTATGCTAGATTGTAACCTATATTATTATTCATCTCACCCCAAAATTGTAATCGTCAGAAATGGCCGTATTTTTTTTTAAAGTATACACATAAGTATATTGCGCTATTCTACTGTAAATGTAAATGTAACAAGTCAGTTAATATTACGTTCAAGAGAAAAAGTATTGTTCCGCACATGTTTTTGACATAAATGACTCACACACTCAAATCCGCCCCCACCATACTTGGCGTTGGTAATTTGGCCCAGAATCAAGAAACATAAATTAAACAAGGCATATACGATATGCATAGATAAAATAAATGTATTTACTTAATAATATATACTAATGTTAGCCGCAAATAATTTAAGTGAATAATAATTTGGCTGAAAGTTTTCTAAGGAGCTCTCCTCTTGGACTCTGCTTACCCCTTCATGGATTACAGGCGTGATTGTGTGTATCTATGTATGTTTCTTTTTCTTTATAAATATAACAGTATCGTACCCATAAGTTAAGTATACTGTTGTGTACCATATAAGCAGCAGATGATTTTAATCAGGAGCTCCGTAAATATCCAGCTCTTTTAACACATGATATTATGACGTAACTCAAAATTGTCATCATAGATTTAATTTTAGTTATAGATTTATGTCGGTACAATATAATTTATACATACATACATAATGTCACGGTAATTAATTTATGTTCTTTATAAAGTTACGCATACAATCCAAATAATGAAACAAGATACAAACAACTTTTAAAACTTTAAATTATTACCCACTATTTTGTATTGCTCATGGAACTCGCCAAAGTTAGGCACTTTTCCTTGTTGTAATAGCTTCGTGGCTTTGCTTCTGAAACGCCAAAAAGCTGATATTAGATTTGTTGGAAAAATTTTAAGAAAACATAGATATCGTATAACTAAAAAATACTTATAAAAAAACATGGCAATACGAAAAATACATCATACCTTTTCTTTCTCTTTAATTTGTATATTACAGTTGTACGTATGTAAAAAACTCGTTTAACATTTGTTATCAATTTAAAATATCAGTTTCAGCTATCAGCTTCTATAGGAAATATATTAAAAATTCTACAGAATACTTTACTAAAAAGTTCTTATATATATCAGCTGTGAATGGTATTACGGTTTGATATAATTTTTTTTTTTCTTAATGTGGTGTAGTGAGGTTATTGTTTTTTGGACTGTGCCTAACCTTTTGAAGATTGGGAACGTGATGGCAGAGATAAATACAGTATGTATTGAAGAATAGCAAGATGATGATTGAGCGCTGAGTCCGAAAGAAAGCAATGTTTCATCGTCTCCCTGTTATTCTTCTGAATTATATAGGTAGGTCAAAGGTATTAGGCACAGCAAGGTTCAGCAAAAACTAGATTCCAAAACACATAAAACAAATGTAAGGTGGGCATTATAAGGAAATGAGGTCGCCCCGGGTCTCCTGGCAGACTCTCGCAACTCTTCATTTTGAGTAGAGGTGGAATTCTTTTCAACTCTATTAAGCTCAAGTAATTTGTTTTACTTTTCTTGGAAACACCATCGACCCTCACAAAATTCAACTTTTTATTTAAGTGCCTAACAGATGTACCGTGGTGGAACTCCGCCGAAATATAACGACAAGTTTCAATAAAAAAAAGTTGGTAAAAATTTACTTCGAGTTCGCTTGTGAAGAACATTGTTGTACCAAAACTTGCCTTTGAAAAATGTGACTTAAATATTCATAGAAAATTATAGCAGCTCGCCTAAATAATCAAGCATTTTATTTTAACGTAGCAATTTCAGCTATGACCATTTACAGTCAACCGGTTTGCTTACTGCCGGAAACATTTCGCAACTAATTAACAACTATCCCTGCTTCGTATCGCTCGTTCAATATTTTACTCAATAGTAATAGCACTACCTACACTTCATTGCAATATGGACAAAAAATATTCTTTTAATTTAAGTTTTATGCTAGTTTTAATAGTAATCTTCTCGTTATATTTGTATATATGCTCAAACTACTATATAAGTATTTTGATATGTAAATATACATAAATGCTTACTGAATGTCATCGTAATACATTGTAAAAAAAAACTGCTGTGTAGATTTAACGTAAGAGTAGCGACCGGCCGTCTAGTCTGGGCTGTACAGGTAGAAACCTACATTCAAACTTCTTAAATAAGAAAAGGCATCATCACTTTACAAATTATCATCATCATCAGCGTCATCGTCGAAATGTCGAACGGTTTCAGTGGTCTATATGTACAAGTGATTGATGGAAATACATATAAATATTTTCCATCTAAGCCAGTTTTATTTTTGGCTGAATGAATGTGGATAAAGGGGCCTGCTGTCTCTTTGACTTTGCCTACCTCTTCGGGGATTACGAGCGTCTAGTTATGTATGTATGTATTTGAAACATCTTAATATAATCAGCAAACAGGAATAAAATTAATTTATTACTTCTTCAACAGTGTAGGTACTTAGTTCTTGCATGCCAATTTTGTAATACATTTTATTTATCTGCTGAAACCTGTTATCACATTTATTTTATTGCAGATACGTGACAAGAAATGTTGATAATTAACTACATGTATACATGTGCAGAAACGTTTTTTCCTTCGATACAAATACAGATTTATGTCACACTAGTTGTCAACAATAAACTTGCTCAGACTGTCTTCCAATTAAAAGGTATAATTGAAACGATATAAACACAGAAATCTATTAATTTCCACATAAATTAACAACTGAATCTCGTTTTACTTACAATCAGTTTTCATTCAAATTAAAGACTTGGATTTTTTTTATGTTACAGAGATCTAAAAATTTTATAGTACATTTTGTGTATACGTATAACAATTTAATATCGAACGAACTATACTGTACTATACTATACTCCGTATTTGAAATTGAAACATTTGAAAGCCGAACACCGGAAAACTTAAAATAGCAGTGTGAGGAAAATTATAGAATATAAATACTAGGTGCAAGCACAATTTGAAAGTCGAATAAAGGTCCAGTTATTTTATCAAATAAAATTTGTAAGAACACGATCCTAATGAAACCGCTTTAAACGTAAAGAGCCAATTTAGGGGCGCGGAAGTTACGTTATTTTGACGCAAACATGCCTAATTTCTTTCTGAATAAAAACTCCATAAAAGACGATCGCAATTAAAGTGGGCCTTTGATGCGCCGAATTTGCACGCTTCATTGGGCGGCGGCTGAGCAACCCAAGCGTGCACACCTAAACCTTTTAGGAATTTCTCGAATATTTTTATTCCATATGTTACTAAAATTATAATTTGCTTACTGACTTCTTTTAAAGATTCATAAACGATCAATTAAATAATAGTCAGTCGATAAGACTTTAAATGATTGATGATCGACACAGGTGATTTTGCAGATATTGCAGAATAAATTTTATGGAAATCTGAATCACAAAAGTAACACAACACCCATCCAAGACAAATACTTTTTCATATTTTAAAGAAAAAAATATGTGTATAAACTTTAGTTGAAGTACACACAAAGTTATTTAGAGTTTACCCTAGATATTAATAACTGTTCTAAAGAAACCTTTCAAAACTAAAAGTAATGAAGTATTACTTATTAATAGACATTAGAACTTATAAATGATAGAGGCTGCCAAGGTGTAAACAGACAAAGAGACTGCTAGAAAAACAATAGGTCTATAAATCAAAATAAAATAAGAATTCTAAACTTGAATACAAAAGTGATAAAAGGTATAAAAAGTATGAATATACAAGTAATGACGCCAGGGTCGGCAACATAACTAATGTACATAACATCACGCCCATAAGTTAAGAGCTTCATAAAAATTTCATTTCACAAAATTGGTTTTGATAACAAATAAATTCAATACTTATATATTAAAATAACTTACTTAATTATTGTTTAGAACAGAAATATCCATTACATCTTCACTCTGACATCACATACAAAACGATGAAACGATGTAAATCCAAATATTCCCGTTACATTTCTCAAAAGTTGCCACTCGCGGATTTTTATTCTCGTTTTTAGTTTAAAGCAAACAGGCCTAAGCGTTGTTTGCACAGATCTGCGGCTGACATAAGAAACGGAGCAACTTACACAAAAACAATTTTTTCTTATGGTAATCCGGGCCACAGCAGATCGTATCATTAATATGGGGACGTAAAACTGTCAGGAACAATGATAAACAAACATAATGTCGCGTTGTCGGGAGGAATTTTGACGCGTATAAACGTTCCAGATACGCATTATAACAAGTGTCTTCGGAACTTGTGCGGATGTCGCAGGGCCGAATGATGAAACAAACATGGGAAACCCCTGGATCAGTAAATAATTTTGTAATAGTATTGCCGTCGATTTCTTTCTCGACTTCACTATCATGCTTTTTTTAAACCGTACTCTACATTAATGATTTTATAAATGACAATGAATTATATGTTACAAATATATAAAATTATCATGTCGCGGTGCTTGTCACCAAACTTATGATTTTTATGAAATTTTATGTGTATATGCGGTAGGTCTGAGAATCGGTCGTAATCTTTTTTCATGCCCATAAATGATAAGGGTGGTCCACCCCAAAGCTATGACTTGAGAACGGTTTTACCGATTTCGCTAATTCTTTTTAGTTGTTTGTTATTGTCAAGTGAAGGTTCTTAAGAAAGAAAGAAAAGGTGCGCGGTGAACTAAAAAAAAAGGGGTATTGAAAATCCGAGAACGGGGCGTTAGGAAGTGCGCCAGATTAGCTAGTATATATTATATTTATGTGTGTTCGCGGATATCTTCGTCGTGTATAAACCGATTTTGATGAATTTTTTTTTTTGGAAAGGAGATATCCCAAAGTTTGTCCCATGATAAGGAAACCAGGATCTGATTATGGTATCTCAGAGAAATCAAGGGGAACGTTCGAAGATCGTAGGGGCGACTAGTGCGTTTTTTAAGTTTTTTTATCAAGTATTTTAAAGGACTACAATTTAATAAAGGTCTGGAGTCGATCTGATGATGAAGACAGTCGAAGGAACTCCTCAACGATTTACAGGAGTTACCTTGTGTTTGGGCTTGCTTAATTTGTATTAATGAGAACAGGGGTTTGATGATAAAGACGAAGGGCTAAGGGAACTCCTTGACGGTTTCCAGTAGCTACCTTTTGAGAACTTTGCACACATATAGGTTATAGGTGCCATTACAGGTCTGATGATGGAGACCATAGACAGTCGAGGAAATTCTTCAACGATTGACAGCAGTTACCGTTTGTTGGGATTACATCATTCGATTTAATATGCCAAAATATTCAGTTTATACAGGTTAGGTCTACCCATCACTTAAATCGTAAAATAAAATGTATTTAACTAAAAATAAACTTATAAAAGTAAAAAAAAAAATAATCATAATAATAAATTCTCCAAATTAAAACACCAATTCCCTAGTTCCAAACTAAGCGTAAGCTTGTGCTATGGATACTAGGCAAACGGATAGAAATACTTAAATACGTTTATAAACATCCATGACTCGAGTACAAATGTCCATGTTCATCACACGAAACATTTGCCCCTAGCGGGATTTGAACCCGCGACCCTTGGTTTCATGGCCAGGGTCTCTAACCACTCGACCAACGGGCCTGTCGTTTTAAATTTACTTAGGCCAAAGTTATACGTATTTTACTACATATACATTTTAATACGGTGCCAAGTAAATGCTTATTGGTATAGGTAGGTACAATTATCACTCTGATAATTACCTATCAATATTAGCTTCAGTTGTACCAAGTCATTGTTTTACTTAACATCGGCTTCATAATTATAAGTAATACTTTGGCCTATGGAAATTTATTTTTGACTTTTATTAGTTTCCTTTTTGAAGTCGGTTTTTTTTATAAGTCCCAGACCATTATGGGACAATGGGCTGGGTTAGATGGGAAATTGTTAAAAAATATTGACAAGTGGCTAGCTTGTCGCCTACACAATCACATACCCAAAACCCCCCATTAGTCGCCATTTACGACATGCTAGACAAGAAACACAGTTGGTATATAATATAAATAAAATAATATATATAAATGTATATAATATAAATAAACGCTATCAGACACTACAAATACACTGGCTGATAGTGTTTATATTGCTTTTACCAGTCGCCTGCATCGTGCCGCAATATTACTCAGGGTGGTTGTGTCGGGTATGGGACAGAGAACCGTAGCCAATGTTTATAACTCTTTTATTGCGTGGCAACATGTTGTAAATATTACCATTGTCTATACGCCCTGTGTACTTAAATGTTACGGCCGTTGGGATAGTAGAAATATAAAATATGTCAAACATTTCACAGTAATCCTCTGGTCTTAAACTGTTGTATTCCCTAAACGTAGTAAAGTAGCAGATGTCTGTTAAAATTTTCATAACGAGACAATTACAGGTAGGAGATAGGTACAGTATTATACAGTATTCACAAATACCCATTGGAGAAAAAAACTGTATCAAAATCTACATCTTATTTATATCACTTAATCCATAACTTTTTTATGTTTTTTATCATAATGTTGTATTATACCTTACATCCTAAATTGTTGGTTTTTCAGAACCACATGTTTACATCTATATTTAAACGCTTATGTATTTTAGTCAACAAACTTTTATTATATCTCATAAGTGAAGCCATAACGTATTGGTTTAACTGATTAAAACGAGTGGATATCCATCCGTATTGAATTATCACTTGTATAATCCTATACTATACATACTAAATAAAATGCATCCAAATTATTGAATACTTATTCGTCGAATTTAAGAAAAGAATCTAAAGCAGCTTCGAACAAAGTAATATTAACGAAAAGTGGTTCATTCGATTAGACAACATTCTTAAAGGAATTAGACGTAAAAGCGAACAATTTATAGGAACTAAACTTAAGGCGACATTGTAACTAAGATCACGAACTGGTGACAGTAAGGCTTGACTTAGTTTACGTGGGACAGAGGTTTATGTCGTCGTAAAATAATGACGCCACTTGAACTACGTAAATATTCGTGTAGGAAGGAAAAGGTAAACAAAGGCGACCCTTTGATATTGGGAAGTCCGCGTTAGAGGTAAGATAAAAAGAAGCCTTACTAATTTAACAGAGGAAGTTGGACAATGGCTAGGTAATTTATGGTAATTTAGCGTTAGGACAATTTAACGATTATTTTCTTGTTACGGTTGTAGTGCGATTGTTGAATTTTCATACAATAGACACGTTTAGAATCAAACCCTTAGAAAATAATGTCATGCATTTACGGAAATAGTAAATTTCAAGTGATTTCCATAAACAAATTTACAGAATTACTGTTTCCGAGTAAGCTTCATAAGCACAGTCACAACGCACGATTCCCATTCCTCACGTCAGCAATTCTTTTAGAATTCAGTTTTCTGCCCATTACCAAATACCTAAATAAAACTTATCAATGAAATGGGCTGTATACCTACAAAATTAATGACGTATACAATTATTAATTAATCTTCTTCAATATTAATATATAAACTTTTATCGTAATCTAATGAAATAAGTTTTAAGACTATATTGTTATCAAATAAACTCTCTAAATACTTTACAACGATCATATCAAGACAATTTGCAATTCAACTCCGGACGAGTTCGAATTTTAGCGTTCATCAACAACGTCCGTACAAAATATCCTATTATTAATTATTGTCACTGTTATTACGAGTAGCTCTGTAGGGAAGCGGCACTTGTATCGATTCAATTAATTTTCCCATTATTAGCTCAACTTGTAATGACAAATACGAAGTCCATTTATAGCTGAACCACAAAGGATTATGCGCATACTCCGAATAATAATGGTTTATCTCGCATTTCATACAAAGTGCACAAATTCTTTATTCCTACTGTATTTAATTTCAAAATTAACGTCTGATTCAATTATGCGGACAATATTTTTATTCATTATAGTAAAATTTTAATCGGATTCAGGGTATTTATTTTGTGGTGTTGGAACGAATAAAAGACAAAGTACTACTGTCATTATTTACTCAATGAACTCAATGTTGCGATCCGGAGCTGTTATTACGATATTGTGCCAGTATTTCGGATAATTGGTTTTCACATAGAGTATCTTAACTTTTGAATTGTTCTGGAACTAATAATGAAGGAATCTACGTACATTTAGATATATTAGGTATTTGTTATCTTACCGTGTCGTGAAATCTTTTGCTATTTTTATTCATTCAAAAAGTGAACATCCAGGGGAAGTTGGTGTTAGACCCTTTGAATAGAAATATAAGCATGTGTGTCATCATCGCCAATCTAGTGACTCGATATGCCATCCACCATCTACCCAGTAATGTAATGCTCGTAATACGATTTAGATACAACGAGATCATAAAAACTAATACCTTGTACATTGAAACTTTTGTTTAACAATTTCTAGAACGTATCGCATTACCCAAAGCAATGTATTATACATTGAGATTCGGTGACACGCATTCTCATTAGTTTGAGATATCTTGTATAGATATCTATCCAAAAATATGTATCTTCTTATTTTTTCAAGCCAGAGGTTTTCAGATGTTTACCACCACAAGTATAATAACTGACCTGGGCTACAACCGCTTTTCAATTGAATAAACTTACAAAAAATCTAACTCGTTACAGTATCGATGTAAAATGTCGAACATGTCGTGGCCATAAATAAAACGCTATGAGAAACAATAAGACTTCGAAATACCAAGCGTTCAATGGAAAGAATGACGTACAATAACGTCGGACTCGCTCGCAAGGATTTTATGACCGTATTTTATTATTATAATGTAGCTGCGAGAGGGACTGATAAAAATGCAGCCGTGCAATCGCGCGCCTGCACCTGTCTGCGTATGAGGGAAATCGGTGCCGCCATTTGTATTCCGCTTTTACTTTAATAAATTAATTAACGATTCCAATAAAATACGTGCTTTGGAATTATCGCAGTTTGGTGCAGATTCTTAAATTAAGATAATCGGCCTACCTACTATGAAATACTAGTCTCTGGCGTCATAGACTTAAGTAGATTGAGATATTAACTGGTTAACGTAACACCAAATCGCTTCCTTTTCTAAACAACAAAAGCAAGAAATAATATTGAAATGCCGAAACAAAAAATATGCTTCCTTTAGGTACACGACCTCCGTGGTACGAGTGTGTTGCAAGGGACATATGAAGATAAATCAATAAATACGTGTAACGCAAGAACGTGCCTCTATTTTTCCGTCCGCCTTGTTTGACACGATCCTCAAGTTAATTCTACCCAATAGAAAGCTGCTACGCGGTCGAAACATGCCCTACACAACATCAAGATCTGTACCTACTAATATTATAAAGAGGAAAGATTTGTATTTTTGTGTGTGTGTATGTTTGTAATGAATAAACTCAAAAACTACTGCGCCGATTTCAAAAATTATTTCACCATTAGAAAGCTACATTATCCAAAAGTAACATAGGCTATCTATATTTTATCCCCATATTCTTATAGGAACGGGAACTATACGGGTGAAATCGCGGGGCGCTGCTAGTAATATATAAACTACGTTAACATGGCACGATCATGGCAAATTACCTGTGTGTAGATGACGGAATCATTGATATGGTGATGAATTTCTCTTTTTTTATTTCAAGCAAAATCTAAGGAAATATGCCTATCATATATAAATATTGTTGCTACTTACTTATATTAATGCGATCAAAAAAAAACTTCAGCTCAAATATTTGAGAACGAGTGTGACTTATAGCAAATGCATACACACATAACTAACGGTTATATTAGATTTCATTACACTTTCAACTTGGAAATTTTAACTTTATAAATGTATATATGTACCTATAATAAATAATATAAAACAAACGTCGAAAAAGTCAATTATTATCTTTACCTTAGTCTAAACGTCAACGGAAGTAAATTCGTAAGAATAATTTTTAGGCTTTTGGCAAAGGCCTTTTGCTTTATCCAAGAATTATATTATGTCAAAACGGCAAGTTTATGAAGAACGCTGATTGAAACAAGAAGATTTATATCATCGCTCACATTCTCGTGGCAACATTTCGTGCTATTTTGTTTGTGGATTCGGAACGATGAAATATTCATGTCACATTTGCACGCAGATCCGCGCGATCACTCATCCGCGAAATAATGCAAACACGATAAAGTTATGACTTCTTTAGGGGCTCGGATGCGATTGGCGTCGGTTACCTATTGCGATTTATCATGTTCCTATCATTTCACAGATAGTTACGTTTTGTGACGCTATTTTTCCCACTCGGCTCGGAAATTGTCGGATTTCACACGACATTGAATTCAAATGCGCAGCTATTTTTATAAATTACAAACTGATTCGGTGAGATGCGTGGGGTGGGTAACTGGAGATTGCTTATCGCAAGCACATGTAAAGTTAGAACATTATATCATTTTCACCCTCTTCCTCGGGTAACAGGACAAAGTTCTTTACTTTTAATAAGTTACAGTAACTTTGTATTTCTATGGTTACAGTTTAAAGTTATTGGAATTTTCCTTCATGATGTTAAACTCTGGCGTCAAACTGGTGAGATTCGTACTCACATAAAAGTGCAAAGTTACGTGCTCGGATTAGAACCAACACTTCCATATTTATGGTGACGAAACTTATATTAAACTAAAGCCTAGTAGAGCCTAGTATATGAATAGCTTAATGTTATATAAATAATTCATAATATTAAGTCTATCGTCCCTAACAAAGCTACATAGTAATATGACGTATTGAAAGCATAATTATTATTATATCAGTAAGTTTTGAACACACTAACCTCAATGTTTGTTAATTTGAAACATAGGGCAGTGGTGTGCAAATTTACTAACAAACCAACACACAATGAGAAACGAAATTTTACATACTTAAACAGTTAGCAACATTTTTAAGTAGAATAACAACTTTACTTTTGTAATACATTAAGTCATCTAGCATTGACTACAATAGTATCTTTATCTATAATATAAAAATGAATCGCTGAATGTGTTGCTAAGCGCAAATCTCGAGTGCAAAGCTAAACTGATTTTGCTAATTCATTTTTAGTTGTGTTTGTTATTATCAGGTAAAGGTTCTTACAAAAAAAAACAAAATAAAAAAGATGCACGAAAAAAAAAAAGGGTATTGAAAATCCGAGAACGGGGCGTTACGAAGTGCACCGGGTCAGCTAGTATTAATATATTATATATAATAGGTACGTGAAGCAAAAACCTGTAACATATTTTATAAAAATTGCGCGGACGGAGGAGTATGAGATTTGGCACAGTTAAAGTTTACAATATGGAGGAGTGCAGAAAGCTTAAAAAAAATATTTTTAAGATAGATATATAAATCATTTATTAGATAGATTATTGAATTATTTTTAAAGATTTTAGGTATTCTTTTTTTTTCCATTTTGGTGTTTTTCTCTCTTGCTGTGGTGTTGCTGTGTTTCTTGTGGAACATGTCGTAAAAGGCGACTAATGGTATATCGGGTTTTGTGTAGGTATCTGATAGTGAAGGCGACGAGCTTGTTACTACTTTTGCATACTTTTCTTCTAACTCAGCCCAGTTTTATTTTCTGGCCGAATGTGGATGAGGGATCTAGCTGCACATTTGCTTCTGCCTACCTTTGGGGATTATGGGCGTAATGATATGTATGCATTTGGGTTAATAGCAACCACTCGAGTTTGACCATTATCAGTATAACACTACCTAACAATATAATTGTTATATCAAAAACTGATTTCATAGCTAACATCATGGTTTGACCAGGTCTTATTATCAACTAGCTGTGCCAGCAGTGTCATCCGCGTTTATGGTTAATATTATAAAGACTATTTCCGTCATACATGATTTCTATGTAACTTTAACCATTAAGGCTGCACACGCGACGGAAGCTTAAAAAATGGAGTAACTTCTCCCGTTTTCCCAACATTTCCCTTCACTACTCTGCTCCTATTGATTGTAGCGTGATGAAAAGTATACTATAACCTGCCCAGGAGTATGAAGAATAATTGTACCAAGTTTCGTTAAAATCCGGCGAGTAGTTTTTGTTTCTATAAGGAACATACAGACAGACAGACAGACAGACAGACAGACAGACAGACAAAAATTTTACTGATTGCATTTTTGGCATCAGTATCGATCACTAATCACCCCCTGATAGTTATTTTGAAAATATATTTCATGTACAGAATTGACCTCTCTACAGATTTATTATAAGTATAGATATATGAACTACTGTTTATTTAAATATCATATTGCTATGTAAAGTTAAACCATTAAGTATGAAAATGAAATAAATTCAAATGTATTCTTTTGTAATGTATTGTTGGTGCCAACCAGGTTATGGCTTGCTTTGCATTCTTGATTGATGAATTTGAATTGTACTGTTTGAGAATTCGTCCTTCCCAAAAATTATTGCTATTTTTATTAATGTATAATAGATTAGACAGCTAATCACAAGATCCACGCGTAGCAAAAATTTACTAAATTATTTTATATATGCATCAAATCAGATCACAAAATGTAGGTATACAACGCTGCAAACATACTATTTCATTATAAACGAACAGTTTCATCTTCCATTGATCATCTGAAATCATTCGTAAATACACTAAATAACGACTTCCAAGCTTTACGTTAATTTCATATCTCAAAATAAAAACGCTAACATGAACATCCATCATAACACATACGAGTATGTTACGAATCGTTAAATGAAAACGTTTCGCATCTTTTTTTCTTTTTACAACCATCAATAAATATAAATTAAAACTAACAGAAAATAAAACGAGCTATCAAAGGAAAAGTCTTGTCTTGCCTGAAGTTTCCTTTTTACGGAAACACGAGACGTGATCTGTTTGGCTTTAATCCAGTTGAAATTTGTCCTCAAGGAATGTTTTTCCAACATAAACGTTGTTATTTCATTACATACGTATCTTTCGACGGAATTATATGGAGTAACTGCGTAGCGTACGCTTGTATAAGAGATATTATTAGATAATATTAGAAATAGAAATATTACGACTATTTGTCGGTAATAAACAGGAGACACTAGTGTACCTGATTGACGGATGTAAGAATATATTATTTATTATGTACTAGTTTCTTAGAAGTATTTTTTCCGAATGAGGGTTGTAATTCGGTAGTAGTTGAGCTAAGTACTATTAAGCAGGCTGGTGCGTACACTGAATTATATTTATAATAGACGTTAAGTCTCACTCATAGAAATAAAAAAAATAAAAAACCTTAAAACTAAAGTTGGCATTATTTGAACATTGGCATTATTGAGGTGAAGTTCAGTTAATCAATTTTGACCTTGTTGTTTTTTACTGTTAGGTATTTTTACAGCAGTGAATATTTTATGGTCAGCTCCCTGTATATTGATTTAAACTGTAAATACTAGACATAAAAAGGAATACAGAATATTTTTGTGGGTTCGATCCCCACCCAGGAAAAACATTCGTATGATGAATACTTGTGTTTGTTCTGTGTCTGGGTGTTAATATACAATATTTAAGTATATGTATATTTGTAATACCACGGTTGATTCTGATATCCGTAACACAAGTGCTCAAGCTACTTACCTCGGAATCAGATTAATTTATGTAATGTAGTCTGATTTTATTTATTTATTATTATTATTGGATCTTGTCTACTCGACTTCATTTACATTATATAGCACTTCCAATCTGTGAATACAAAATCCTGATTCCTAGAATATTCTCATGGCTCAAAGAAGTTATATATGCTAAGGAATAAAAATATAGTTCCAGTATGATACTGGAAACGACTATATTTTTATTTCTTCCTACTGAATCAAAGTCGTGTAATGAAAAAAGTCCTCATACATTTTTAACCGACTTCAAAAAAGGCCTCCTCCTTTTTTGAAGTCGGTTAAAAATGTATGAGGACTCTATTTCTCAATTCGTCTGTAAATATAATAATAATATTTTTTATTATTTATCCTAGGTCATTTTAAATCTAATACGTCAAGTTCGTCACGCACTTAGGTACATAGGTGGGCCATTGTGCGTGGCTGGTCATTTCTGAAGTTTTCTTTGATGTCTGAGACCATCGCCTGAAGGTCGACCAGTATTCGAGGCTTTATATCACTTACACTGCTACAGTTTATTATCACGTGAATTGATGTTCCATCTTCCATCATGGAGTCTCTACACTGTGGGTTATCTGTGACACATTTTTTTTGGTAGATAGATACCTAGTCGCAGTCGGTCAAATAAAAAACAAGAGATCTAATTTCGATTATACATACATATAATTACCCACACCCGGGGTTCCGCCCGCGTGTAATTTGGTTAGTTACTAAGGCTCCATTATATATGTGTTCTTTTGATCTATTAATTTATCCAAGATAAAAAATAGCCTTTCTTAGGGCTCAATCTATTGGTGTGAAGACGTAGCAGACAGACAGACGTGGATTCATAAATTTTAAAATCTAAAAAAGTACGCGATTTTCTATACCACTAGCTCATAATACCATGAGAAAATATGCGCATTCCAGACTCCCTGAATTTCAGATCATGGTTGAAAAAGAGCCTGATCGGTCCGACTAAAATGGGTCCTAACGGTAGAGTGATGAATTAATACAATAAAAACAAACAACTCTCAAACCCTGCACATTAAGCAAACAAGAGAGTTGTTTCCACGGTATCTAGCCATCGATGGCTTCCATAACTCACTGTCAGCCCCTCGATGATTTCCGCTTCCTCCGCGGCGTCAACCGAACGCACCGAACTAAATTACCGCTTAGTTTTGGTTAGCTAATTAGATCAAGCGCTCATAATGCCCCAAACTCCTGCCCTATAATTAAATTTTCAGTGTATTATCCAAGCCTGTGTTTAACAAAGACGAATTGAATGTTGGCGTTCACTGTGCCCGATTAGTCACAATTTTCACGGTCTTTGCTTTTTCTAAAGCAATTTAAAATCTAAAATATCATCTTCCTAGCGTTATGTCCTGTTCCTTATTACAGTGCACCAAGATAATTAATTAAGATTTATTGATGATGCATTTGACAAATCTCGTAACCCTTACATAAGGAAGCCAGTCAAATTTGGTCAAGTTAACTCACAGTAATTTGGATGTGCAAGACTCCCTACGTACGTACTTAGTTTAAAAAAAAAATACTTAGTTTTAAATGAGGTCCTGTGGTACGTGCCCGTGTAATCATAATCGCGCCCTGAGGCGCGTGTCTTTACCATTATGTAAGTAAACTCCGCTCTTTCTATCTACATATATAGCGTATAAATTCATATTATGTAGTCAAACAGCTAACCCCTTTCGTTCGAGCGAGCCTTCCTCGAACTTCCTCGAATTCCTTCTGATTCGGGAAAAGCAAAACTCCAGTTAAGTAATTTAAACGTAACTTCTACACATGTCATTAAATTACGCCACCCTGCAAATTCCACTTAAATTATAAATGTTAGCGCCGGAACATTTCAAAAGATTTGCCACTTGACGCAGGTTCCTTTTTCACCCGACAAATTAGCTTGCGGACCTGATTTCTATACGAACGAAACCACGGGAGGAAATTAGTTGTTGTATTATATTGTTGCAATAAAACAGAAGCGGTTTTATTTATTCCATTTCTGATAGTATTTATTTTACTACTGGCGTTTACAACCTACACATTAATATTAAAGTAATATTACTTAAGCCGATAAGTACTAACCCCAAGGTTCGCTAATTAGCTTTAGCGCTCGTAATACCCCCTCAATTTCCTCCCTGCAATTAAATTTCCGCCATGATAACCTCCGTGGGAGTCGCTCCTAACGCTAAGATGCATTTTGAGAAATGCATCCCTTAATGCAATAGCAAAGGTTTAGACGATGTACGGATAAGAGTCGGGGAAGATAAGGTCTGGAATTCGAAAATTTAAGCATCAGTGTATTACGGACTCGTAGTACCTAAACCAAATGTAAAAGCCATGAAATTGGTTTCCGTTGTCCAGTGAAATTCCTATTTATGTTTAAGAGGATTAGACCACTTGGTGTAATGGTTAGAGATGATACTATTGACTCCAAAGGTTATGAGTGCGAATTCTGATAAAGGCTATAGTAGTTGTGTATATATTAATATTAAGTATGTTCTGGAATTAGCTGGTATTGATAGTCTAACCTGTAGCACCTGTTTTGTGCTGACTATACTAGACGTACATGCCCTATTTGAGAGCGTTAAAATATTGTAATTATGCTAATAGGTAAGTCACAATTAATTAATAAGAGAAATTATTATACAGAAATACCAAAGTGAAAGTGAGACAAGATAACATAGTAATCCTTTCAAGCTCCACCACTTCTCCATTGAGATTATACCTATAATCATGTGAATATTCTCAACATCTCTGCTATTTATACCCATAAATGGCAGAGATGTTGCGAATATTCGCATCCGCATTCGCAATCGCAGACCTTCCGCTTCGATTTGGACATCTGCATCTGCATCTACATCTGCATCCGCATCCGCATCCGCATCCGCATCCGCGTACGCATCCACACCCGCATTATCGTGCGAATGTAGATCCGGATAGTTGTCGCGACAAGAAAGGAATTTGTGTATATATTTATTATATATTATGGCCGGCAAATAGTGCTATTCTCATGGGCTTATTTTTACATAATATTATCAAATACATATAATAAATATTATACACGGATATTAACTTTGTTTTAATTATATATTTATAGTAAAAATATTAAAAACGAGTATTTGCCAGCGCTTAACACGCCTAACCCTCACTTTAGATTTATATATCTACTATTATACAAAACTACCTCATTATATTATTCTGTATCTGCAGCCATATCTAGACATTAGTTTTCACATACTTACATAATTTTATAATTATGACACATTGTCTTATCATAAGAAAATAAGAAAAAATCATATCAATCAAATACAAATTCAAATTCAAAATATCTTTATTTATATGGGCTTCAAGAAAGCACTTATAAATAGTCAATATACATAAAAAAAATCAGATCCTCATCAGCTTCCGTGGATGTAAAAAAATCAGTATTCGAAACATCCGTGTGTCCTATCTATGTACATATACAGGGTAACTGAAAATGTGACGTATTCATGTTAGGACGTTATAGGTTAGGTCAAAAGCAACAGGTTTTGTCATATAAAGTTGTGCCCTAAACTGAGAAAAATTCAAAGAAAAATTTTTATTTAGGCATTTAATGATAATTTTCATGAAAAGTGTTGTAGTTTCTTGCCAAATTCTTATTTATTTTGATTACACAGGTTGTTTTCTATGAGGTTATATTTAAATAGCTGGAATAAATATGGTATTTTAGTTAATTTTTCATTTTAAGAGGTCAAATCTGGATTACTGTATAAAAAATACAAATTCTCAAATAACTCAGAAACCATTCAGTTTACATTATATGACAAAATCTGTTGCTTTTGACCTCACATATTATGTCCTAACAAGAATACGTCACATTTGCAGTAACCCTGTATAGATATCATTAACTACAGGCCTTAAAAGAATCTCGTCGCTAATTTCAAATTCTACACGTTACTTGCTTACATTATCGGCACAAAAGGTCGTCGGGGCTGACAGATCGATGTCAGTCAACCCTTAATCGCCGCTGTCCCTTGACGGCGATAAAAAGTTACGTCCACGTCGGAAAAGTAAACGAGGCGAAAATGATTCGGAAGCAAATTACTTGTGTTTATTGGATCAGTGACTTTCGGGGACTTTTCCGTGCGAGAATGAGGAATCGTTTGTTTCGTTATTGCATTCATCAGCCAAGTTTCGGCGTTATCAGTTTGCGTAATGAGGCGAAACTATATGTGATTTTGGGTGTATAAAGGTTTGAGTGTTTCTTTCTGAAGTTCAACAGCTGATATTAAGTGTTGGGTACTTTTGTCGAGGCCGGGAATTGTCGCCAGACTTAAAATTACGTTAGGTTAGGTTAGGTTAGGTCTTCCATGTCTACCCCCCCGCCGGGGTCCTCGGTTTGTCGTACCGGGGGGGCTCAGTAGGCCCTGCCATGGCAGGGCTGAAGCGAAGAGGGACCCCGAGGTGAGCCGCGACTGCACAAATGGCATACGGGCAGTTGCGGCGGTCCGGCTGTAACCTCCGCAGCCGGACCAGGGTTGCCGAGGAAGAGGAGGAGCGGAGTGTTTTCGTTGCTCGCCTCCCTATCCTCGGCAACCCGACAGGGGCGCGCTGGGTCGCGTCGTGGTGGGTCGCGGAGGGATTGAGCGTCTCGATGCTCTCCCTCCGCGACGACAGGGCTCTGCCCTCAATTTGGGTCGCCGGGTGGAAGGCGGCCCCCTCTGACGAGACGCTCTCCGCGTGCCCTCTGGCTTAGCCGAGGGCACAGCGCGAGAGTGGGCCCACGACGCCGCTTTCGGGGACGATCGGCGTCTGAATCCTGGGCGGAGTAGTTGAGACATGCTGGGTAGCCTGGCATGTCCCGACGCGCGCGCGTGCTCGGTGCTGTGCATCCGACGACTGATGGCGTGGGCTGCACAGCATCGACCACCGCCGCGCGAGGTGAGCCGCGCAGCGCGGCACGCGCACTACCGGAGGAGTTGTTGTATAGTCCCGACAGTGGGGATACCGGCTCCTCCGGAACTGCGCCGATGGAGGCCACCTTGGGGTTTAGTCGGTTCGAGTCCGACACACCGCCCTCTGGATCCCCGTCCGGAGGGTGACGGCTCGTGGGAGTTTCCCCAACTAAAAAAAAAAAAAAAAAGGTCTTCCATGTCACCCCCCCGCTGGGGTCTTCGGTTTGGCGTACCGGGGGGGGGGGGGCTTAGTAGGCCCTGGTGCAGGACAGGGCCGAAGAGAGACCCCGAGGTGAGCTGCGACTGCTCGGCATTTCCCACCGAGCAGTTGCGGCACCGGCCGCAGCCTCCTGCGGCCGGACTAGGATTGCCGAGGAAGAGGAGGAGCTGAGTGTGTCGTTGCTCACCTCCCTATCCTCGGCAACCCGACAGGGGCGCACTGCGCTGCGTTGTGGTGGGTCGCGGAGGGATCTCCTCTCCCTCCGTGACGACAGGGCTCTGCCCTCAATTTGGGTCGCCGGGCGGAAGGCGGCCCCCTCTGACGAGACGCTCTCCGCGTGCCCTCTGGCTTAGCCGAGGGCACAGCGCGAGAGTGGGCCCACGACGCCGCTTTCGGGGACGATCGGCGTCTGAATCCTGGGCGGAGTAGTTGAGACATGCTGGGTAGCCTGGCATGTCCCGACGCGCGCGCGTGCTCGGTGCTGTGCATCCGACGACTGATGGCGTGGGCTGCACAGCATCGACCACCGCCGCGCGAGGTGAGCCGCGCAGCGTGGCATGCGCACTACCGGAGGAGCTGTCGTATAGTCCCGACAGTGGGGATACCGGCTCCTCCGGAACTGCGCTGCGGGAGGCCACGTTGGGGTTTTAGTCGGTTCGAGTCCGACACACCGCCCTCTGCTTCCTCGAGCAAAGGGTGACGGCTCGTGGGAGTTTCCCCAACAGAAAAAAAAAAAAAAGGTCTTCCATGTCAGACACCATTTATTCTTAAAGATATCTCAAATACTTACCCTGATTGCTATCCCTTAAATCAGGCTGGATCAATACCTGAATTCATTACACAATTTGTCAAGCAGCATTATGTTATTTCGAGAAGAAATGTAGGCACGCTCGTTTTTATTTGGTGACTTTTGGCAATATTGATTCCTGTACAAGTAGATACCTATTTATTTTCCCTGATGAACCTGTATTAGATTGTTCCGAGAGGTGTTTCCGTTACGAAATAGATGTTTCTTATTCAATAGGTTCAGTAAATAGAATATTTCGGTTACGAACTCATCAGTGAGTTGTAAAGGTTAGTTCAGCATGAACGTATTCATTGAACAAGCGAATGAATATCGAATTATTTGCGTATAAATAGCAATCGAATAACCATGTTTAATTTTTTTTTCTAAAACAACACAAACATTATGCCCCAGAAATAAAACACGCATTCGCATGGTGACAAAAAGACTTGCATACACATGAAGCTGTTGATCAAGCTTGAACTATGCTCTTTTATCTCATGTGAAAAAGGACACTTCTTTCTTATCCTTATCGATTTCCTATCGATATGTTTTTTTCTTGTCAGGGATCATGGAGTTAGCAAGTCAGATTATTACATTGAAGCGATTGACCGCGGCACCTAGTCACAATATAAGTAGAACTTAATTTGTATTAGCCTCATAAGAACATATATTACCTTCCACAACTGAAAGAATTAAACAGTATCTTCCTAAGAAGTTAAACAGAATCTTCCTAAACCACAACATTCGGTTGAATGCAAGCACCAATTCATTGGCATGCGTGACAATAAGGTATTAGATAAATCCAAGAGAGAAGAGAATAATGGATGGTAAAAGCCCATTCATATGCAGGCGGCGACGCCCGGCGCCTTGTTAATTTTCCACGTTACCCCTAATGGGTAAGTAACACACAAAGTTGTTCGAATCAAAGGCGGCCCTGATTGGGTGGAAGCACCCACCACTTACACACAACCTCGTTATCCGCTTTGTAGATTAAAAGAAACAATTACTGGACGCGTTGCTTGTTCCAACCTTTGATTTACTTTCGAAAATATAACGCTGTTTTATTTTCTTTCTTTTTCACAAGATTAAATTTTAAAATCAGTTTTTTTTATTCTAATTTTTATATTAATAACATACCTACCTACTTTTAGCAGCTTTATGGAACATATTATTTTCGCTGCTATTATTTTTATGACTCTTACTTATAGTCTAAGATCCCAAGACCGCCAGACGTTACTTTTTTCTCTAACATTAAATGTGCGGTATAAGGTAGTTTCACAACTTGCTATAAACTTAAGGCTACTAGCTAGTTTGGGTAGTGAGCCAATTTGCAGGTATCAGGCGCGAAAGGTAGGGTAAGATATTTCTGACTTGACTTAAATTCTGATTGCAAATTTTCATGAATGTTTATTTTTAACCGATTTAAAAAAAAAAGGAGGAGGTTCTCAATTCGACTGAATTTTTATTTTTTATTTTTATTAATAAGACTACCAACAAGAATGAAGAATGTGTAGTATACTATTGTACATTAATATTCAACATTGCCAGACACTTTCAGTCAGCATTTTCTTCCACCAGATGCTTTAAAGCCCCAAAAAAAAATTACGAACGTTTGCTTATAATTTCTTTTAAACTGTTTTTTTTCTGTTAATTTCGATGATGATAAATATTAAGGGACAAACTGCTAAAAAAATCTATTTCGATGAGAAAAAAATAAATAATCTGGGAATCTGGGAATCTGGGAGTTACGAGGCCCATGCAATTAGTCAGTCTGCTTGGAAACATTCCACATAAAGTTGTTAAAATTTAATTTTATACTTCTAATTCGTTATTTTTTTCGGGAGCTTTAAACTGGTATAATTTACTACTAACAGAAAATGTTTTGCTATGTTCAATATTGATGTGAAATAGAACTCTACACAACATACGTGAAAATCAGAATTTAATTTAAGTGAGAAATATCTTTTCCTAACTTTCGCACCTGATACCTACAAATTGGCCCACTACCCAAACTAGCTAGCACCCGTACGTTCATTGTAGGTGTAAGTACTACCTTTTCCTATACATTTCATTTCTGAGACAATAAGTAACGACTGGCGGCCCTGGGATCTCACTCTATATACTACTAAGTATCTAAGAACGGTGATAGATATTACTTATATATATGTATATGGGTCGTATATGTGTTTAAATATCCAAAATTATACATACTAAGCGTAAATTTATTTCTGTATTTTCATTGTTCATTGTTCTTAATAATCAGATATTATTACAGTTCTAACTTCTGTTATCCTTTACACGATCCAAGTAAGTACTAACAAGCTGAAAGTGCTTCTACTATTAGATTTGCTTATTGTATTATCTGCAATAAACTTTGATGATAGAATTAATCTTAGAACTAGCCACAGGGTACCAACTACAGTACCAATATAACAAGGTGGACTGGAGTGAGACCAAGCATCGCTTATGTCTACTTTACGTAATCTGAACCTCCAGTGTCGTATCAATAGCGCAAACAACATGTTTTGCTACGGTGTGTTGACAATACCGATAGCTGCGAGTATATGGTCACTTTTATTATGTGGACTTCCTTGTTGCCTAGCCTTCTAAATCTCTCAATCAAACTACACGATTGCTTTGTCATTCTAAAAATGTGTTCTATTATTTATGTTTTTTTTTCAGAAAAAAGTTTGTTTGTTTTTTTTTTTTTTTTTTTAATTACCTATGTGTTTTTCTTTGGCTAAGCTTTGCCTTACTAACTTAATAGTTTCACGCCATTATTATCTCTGTGCGTGTGTCATATCATATTATTTGTCAATATAATACTACTTAGATATGCTATTGCATTGCGTACAAAGTAATTTAATAGCATGTAGGTAATATAGAATTTACAGGCACTTAAAATTTACAGTTTAGGCGATTGCCGTGAGTGGTCTGTTTCCTGATAACTTGGCTACTTAAATAGAGCACAATAAAATTAGTATAGAATCTATATTTTTTTTAAATTAAATATGGTTTCTGCTTACGACTTCGTTCACGTAGATTTAAGAATTTTCCAATACCTGAATACAGTATGTTAGTATATTACTTCTGGTTGTAGAATTATATAGAAAGTAGTTTTGTTTTTTATCCATTACAAACAAACGTATATGCAAACAAAATCTCATTTTATGATATAAGTCTAGAACCAGTACAAAAATGCGAATGACTTAAACAGTAAATTAGGTACTCATTAAACATAAATATGTAAACTATTCAACGTCGCGCTACACTCACACAACACAATTAGGGAATCACCGCGCACAAATTAAATTATCTGTTCTAAGTCGAGCAACTTGTTTGTCGTAAATGGAAGACTCGGAGGAGTGCGAAAGTTAACTAATTTGAATACGAACGTTTGAGCAAGCTCACGTGCCGGCGGTGTGTCTCATCAAATATTTATAACTAATTCTAAGTGAGTTATCTTTAGACAATACAAAAGTTACACACCAACAAGAAGGCGATCAATATATGTATCTCATATACATATACATACATAGTACCACGCCTGCCATTCGTGCAGGTGCAGGCAGATTACCACTCCCGCTGTCCGCGAAGGAGTAGGCAGAGTCAAAAGGATAGCAACTCCCTTTAATCACTTCCAGGCAAAAATAAAACTGTGTTGGGTTAGATGAAAAATTTGGCCTCGGTTTACCGTACCGTGGGGGCTTAGTAAGCCCTGGTTACCGGGACAGGGTCGAAGCCAAGAAGGACTTCGAGGTGGACCGCGACTGCTCGAGTTAGGGACTGTCTGCGGTCAGTCAAGGATTGCCGAAGAAGAGGAGGAGCTGAGTGATTCGTTGCTCGCCTCCCTATCCTCGGCAAGCCGCCTGGGGCGCACTGAGAAACACTCTCCGCGTGTCACTCTGATTCAGCAGTTGTTTTTTATATTTTGCTATCCAATCTGTTGTTGCATTGTTAACAAGTCTCACAGCTGTGCGAGACTATTGTACAAGTCACTTTAACTCTCCTAAGCGAATAATACATACGCTACTTATCAAACCTGAACAATATTTCAAATCAACCACCTGCTTATCACCAGTTCAGGGTTAACTGATTTCAGCTTAACAAAGTTTCCCATTAGTACTGTTACCTACGGATAGCAAACAAAACATTCCAAATTATTCGCACAAATTCTAAATCGTAATAGGCGACACGTGCGTGCCCAATTCAAAGTTTTACCTTTATCACGTTCAGTTTTGCATTATTCGAATACCTATCAGTTGAGGTTTATAGAAAAGTTTCTGCCGGGTATTGTTTCCCTAACTTTTAACATAAACATGGTGGATTGAGATCGTTTTGGAATAATTTGGGTTGAGAGTTTATTTAACTTGTAGATACTTGTAAGCGTGTGGGAACTATTCTAGGACGTTAAACTTAGTATTTGACTGTATACATGCAATGTATAATAATGTAGGTATGCTAAAATATATTTTATGACATGTACCATGTTTGTACCAACTGCCATGAGCAGTTATATAGTATTGACCTTGGCCACGAAACCATGGGCTGCGGGTTTGAATCCCACTAGGGGCACATGTTTCGTGTGAAGAACATTATAAAGGAACAAGAAATGTTTATGAGTAATGTTTCCACGTAGTTGAGGCGGAAACATTACTCTGCAGATATTTTATTAACCACCATAAGCTTAGCCTCTTAGAAGTTTCATTTTTTTATTTTTATTCCAACAAGCTACACCAGAAAGAAAAATTAGCTGCTCAGAGCGACGCGAGCGGATGAAAAACGCTTTTGAATAATTCATTTAGCAGGCGATCTGCGACTTTGAAATGTGAAATGTGCATTAAATTATAAGAGTTTATTAATATTTTGATTGCATAAGTCATTTGAGTAGGTAATATACTTATTAATATCAACACCCTTTTGATACATGTTACACGCATGAGTTTGTTTACAAATCGCTTTGATACACTTCTAATTTAATTAAAAAATTAGGCATATAATTGGAAAAATTAAAAACGAATTATACATAATTATCTGTATAAATAAGTCTTCATTAATTGAACCATGATACAAAACTTGACATAATTTGAACGATGCTGTGAGTGAAGCAGCCATATTTCTTTAATGGTTCTTTTAGGTACATTTAACACCTCAATTCCCGTAACACTGTATTTGCATAAATGCAAATGTCCCCTTGCAAACCAAAACTACCTGGTTATTGTAGCATCTACATTATTACAAGGAGATATAATTAATAAGCGCCAATTTATTGGAATAAAATTACATACATTCCGAAAGAAAGAAAGAAAAACATTTATTGACTTGTCAACTGTAAGACAAGTACAATAAAAAGAGTGAATAAAAACCAACATAATACAGTGAAGAAAAAGACAGAAGATATGTTCCATTTCAGACAAGATGTGTCCTGTGACACTTCGAGTGTGACGTTATATTGACATCTGTCACAGGAATCATCCCATCCGTAAGAGACCACAGACAATATAAAAAATAGAACATAGCTTACACCAAAAATTACTACAGAATACAAGAAAATTTACAGTGAAATGACTCACATTAAAATCTACCATTTCACTCTTTCGTATGTAGGTATATCTCAATGTCGCCAGCGACCTACTGAACCGATTCCAATTAGTCACGAAATATTCCCAGTGGAAGTAATTTAAAACTGATTGAAATAAATCGAAAGCCACGCGAACAAGTCCACCAACAGCTTAATACATGAAGCATAAAAGAAGAGGCAAATAGCTTTTTCGAATTATACCCGCCCATTGACGATAAAGAATTCGCTACTATCTAGTGTAAATAAACATTTTCGAGACAGAGAAGCCTACTGCCTAACTCCAGTGCCTGCTACAAAGCCCGCTGATTTGCGCTCCATCAAATCACAGAGCTGAAGGATATAAAGAGACAATAACTGACGCAGCTTTGTTGTAGCATTTATCATTTTGTTACCAAGTTTCACAAAGAAACTGATGCCACTGGAAATAATTTTAGGATTGAATATGATCGGTCTCGATAGTGGACAAGAATTAAGTAGATAATTCCTGTCCTCAACTTCATGACTGATATAGAAGTCGATTTAAATTTTCACCCACTGTTTCTGTGTCAAAAGACCAACATTTTAAAGTTAGTTCATACATACACATATACATATAATTACATACAGGATACGTGAGTTGTTCTTAGTGTAAACCGTTACTGGCAGTGTTTTATGCACGAAAAGGAATAAAATATTCCTCATATTTATTTTTAATATGCATTTGTAAATTTAGTTTTTGTGCTTAATCCAGACTATATACTACACTTGTAATTTATCGGGAATGATATTAAAAAGAAACATAATTAAGACATCGTCTCGACGACTCTACTATCGTAACTTTTATTTAGTTACTTATGATACTTATTAATAATAACATAATTAACAATAGTCATTATATCATTGGCGGTCCATTGAATTTAGATCGAAGATGCTGATAACTCAAAGGTGGCATGTTAATTGTGTTCATTCAAATCTTTGTAAAAGGTTTTATCCTTTGGTAACGAGCATTTTTACATTAGTTTCAGTCTTTTAAATACATAGTAAGCAAAATTGGAATCAGTAAAACTATTTAGTTAAAAGAGATGGTAATTATTGTTTTGATCCAATTATAGAACTATTAAATTAACCAGAATTTACGAAGGTACCTCAACATACAGATCCAACTCATGTTTCCTTAACAGTTATTTTCGGTGTAAATATCTAATTTCTTCTCTGCCAACGACATGGCATCTAAACTACAGCGCCCACGAGGCCAAATAAAAAAGAAAACGAATATATATTCCATTACATTTCCAAATGTAATTGGTAAAGGTCACGAGCAATTGAAGGTAATAGTGACCTTCCAAATATACAGCATAATAGGAGAAGCGTTTTAACTACCCATCTAATCACTAGGGACACTGAAACAAGATCCCATTTGATAGCAATTCGGAACCAATTAAACTTTTAATTCACAAACAGGAAAGTTTATTAGGTCACCACTTGTACTACTATACCCATTTGAGGATTCGTTAGGCAAACCCGAATCAGAGGGAACGACATTTCTAAACAAATTCCATTTTCCCGAAGCGAGCGTTACGTGATATTGCATTATTTATTGCGTTGTGTTACATATTAGGGAGCGAGTCGAGTTTTACGCTTCTGTTTGTATTGAATTAAGCTACGCGCTCAGCCTAACTAGAGAATTGGGAGCGCAAATTAGCCGCGGCCGACAACAGCGTCTGAATAACAATCAACTCAATTAGCTGGCCGGCTGTGCGAGGTGTGTGCACCTGGATGCCCTAATACCCGGCAAGCGCAATAAGCGCAATATACTGTCAGTAAGCGAAAATTACAGGCGAGTCAGACGTCTAACTACGCTATTGAGTCGAAGTAAGTAGTTCTTCTATGACGTAGAGCCTGTGCGGGGTACTATATTACTTCTCAATATATTTACTGTAATTTTTATTTTATGACTGCAATGAAAATCATATGTATCTGATCGTCATATTTTCCACGGAAAACCCGACGAACAAAAGCTATGTCTGCTATAGTAGGTATTATGTACAAATAGTACCTACCTACAATGCTTTTTCAATGACGCTTCTATTTGTCTTCTATTTCCTTATGCACCTATTTAATTCTTATCTATATTTTATCTACATATTTCAACGGTGTTTTGTACGGAGAGTTGAAGAGTTTTTAAATTAGGTCACCCATCAAATTCTAAACTATATCAAACGAAGCTTGTTTATCAGATGTTAACCTTGTTTCGGGCATCCTCACTTTACTTATTATTGCTAAAACCACATAGAAGTATTATACTTCCGAGATTAAAATCTTGTGTCTAATCAAATACTTACATATCACCACACCAATCACGATGTTTCTAAGATACATTAAAATTGTTGTCATTTTCTTCATTATCAGCCTCCAGGTGAGACACAGGCCCATTCGCATTGGTGTCTGATTGTGCTTTCTTGAAATAGCGGATTAAGAAAGTTTGCTGCGAGGTCAGGTGAGTCGAAGATTGGCGAAACAAGATAGTTGCTTTGTCAACTTTTTCCCGGGTAAATTGCTTGTCTTTGTTATTTATTACTTTTAGTTTTGTACTTCTTGTCAATAGAACGTTTCTCGAGAAAAGTACTTTCACTTTTGATTGTTACCAGCAGACAATACAGATTTCGTTAGAAAATAGGGTCAAAGTTTTCTTATTGTGTAAATTGGATTTATGTTGTGTAAAGATATTTGATTCTTAGTCGACTATGATCAAATCTTTTATGGCTTTAGATTTCAGCAATTTATACCTAAAATTAGTAGTAATACTAGCAAGGTATCACTTTGATTTGCAGTATATATTCTAGAAAAACTACCTACTTTGTAATCTTTTTTATGACAGCGACAAATATTTTAGTTTAAGAAGTGTTAGTTTAGCCTGGTTTAGCCTACAGAGGATATGCGGTGGCGTATACACCGTGTGAAAATACAATGGCTTTGTAACAGGTTGTAGACGCCAACATAAGTTTCATAAAACCCTCGTGTCAGGTACCTGTGCCCAACCCGAGGCGGCGAGCCAGCCTGGCCTTCCGTCTGTGGGTATCACGGGAAGTAATTAAACTTGCTACTCGACTATTATCTGTGGACTCCTCGACTCACAAACTTCACCGTGTCTCGGGATGTGAAACTTTTCTTACTGAAATTAATCCGGGAATCTTTGTGGAATCCTTTTAAGAAGTTGCGGGCTATTTGAGAGTCATGAGGACGTTAATATGCTGATTACAACCAAGTTAGACGGGCGTTTATGGGACGAACCTTGTTGCTTAATTAGCATGACCCATTTCGTTTCATCTTATTTTATAACTCATTGCTTATAAATTTGATTTAGCTACATATATTGTTAATTATATCAATCAAAAATCAAATATGATCGCAAAATGATTTAAAGTTATTTTAAATATACTCAGCTATTACATAAGTACTATAACCATAAACCCATATTACATCTTCAAAATATATACAATAATTTTGTAAAAAAAAACAATGACAAATTCTTGCAATTCTTATGGCCCTTAATTCAAAGTAACATCTACGCTTCTATATTACATATTAGTAATATATACTCGTACCTATTATATACTACAATAGATAATAACCCACCCGCGAATGAACCCAGTGTATATTACATATACCTAATCATGCTACAATTTTGCAACTAGGCCTAGCCTCGTTTAAGGTTCAGTGAGATTAACTAAATCGGCTTAATCAATATTAGTGATAATTACATATAATGCGACCAGTAAAGCAAATTCTAAAACAATATTGCCGCATAAATTAAACATTAACTGCATAATGTATGTAACATTCACGTTTATTAATTATGTAAATGGGGGTGTTTTGTTAAATTACGAAGTCAACACGCTTCTAATTAAGAGATAAATTTTCTAAGCAATTTACGTGATAGGGGCATATTGAAACGTTGTAATGTGTTAATGTTTTACAATTTGGTACTTACTTTACGAAGAGTTAACATAAAATTGTTAAATATAACAACATTATGAGTGCGAACATTTTATTCTAACTTTTAGATTTTTTTATATAACATCTATATTTAAATTGCTAAAAATAACATATTGATATTGTAAAAATTCCAGTTGGAAAAAAAAAAGTATACATTCTCAGACATAATTTTAACTTAAATTATACTAGATATTATTCCCGCTTACATACATGCAACACATATCCCAAACTACTTACATCACCTATAAAATAAATATATATGTTATATATAAATAAATAAATAATAAATAGATCCTCCTGACTCACCAATCCCTAGTTCCAAACACAGATAACAGCCAAGTTCCAAACTAAGCTTATGCTTGTGCTATCGATAAACAAGGTAAACAAATAGATATACTTAAATACGTTTATACACATCCATAACTTGAGTATAAGTATCCATGTTCATCACACGAAACATTTGCCCCTAGCGGGATCCAAACCCGCGACCCTCGATTTTGTGGCCAGGGTCTCTGACCGCTCAACCAAAGGGCCAGTCGAAGTCTGAAATCAGATAAAATTTGTAGGTATAAATTTTATATGATTTTAAAAACTTTTAAACGAATCAGAATCAACGACATGAAGATCGAAATAGGCTTCAGAAAATCATTCCAAACTTATTATAAAACGTGTGTTTACAATTTTTACACACGTTTTATAATAAGTATTAAAGGCACGAACATCATAGAGAGTACTTAGTTAATTGTGATGAATGGCAAAGACAGCTCAAAGTGTGCGTTAACCTGAAAACGCAAGCTTAGCCTGGGCTAACCACCGGGGTAAATGCCCCATAAAATAGACTAAATACTGCGGCCTGCCTCGTGGAATTTATACGCGATGAGCGCTCTTGCCGAGTAAGTACTTGTTGCATTGAGAAAATGTTTTTACTAATGCTTTCATAGAGTTTATAATATTAAGAATACGTCTGACATGAAGGTTTTAATTACTGTATTTGTTGCTTCTCAGAAGGAAAATGGCCATGTTTCGTATCCCGACGTTGTCTAAAAAACGCTCAAATTGTAGACAGACTTAAAGATAAAAGTTAGGCTATTTATCTTCACAGACAACGTTAGGATTTAGCACAAATATTACTAAAACTATTGTTTACTAGTGTATATTTATTAAATAACTTTCATAAAAACCGTAGAGCTTGTATGAAAAGGATTATGAATGTTGAAGAGGCGAGTGAGGTGTGTAAGGATCGTGCCATATGGCGTTCGGTTCTCTCTGCCTACCCCGCTAAGGAAGTGGCGTGAAGTTTAGTTAGTTAGTTAGTTAGTTACTTTCACATTTTTTCATCTAACCCAGCCCATTGTCTTTGTCTGGGACTTTAAAAGAATGTGCCAACTGTGGTTCTTGCCTAGCATGTCGTAAAAGGCGACTAATGGTAATGGTATATGAGGTTTTGGGTATGTGATTGTGTAGGCGACGAGCTAGCCACTGATCACTACTTTTTCACAATTTTCCACCTAACCCAGCCCATTTTCCCATGTTGGTCTGGGACTTAAAAATAATGTGTCATCTGTGGTTCTTGCCAAGTATGTCGTAGAAGACGACTAATGGTGTATCGGGTTTGGGGTATGTGATTGTATAGGCGACAGGCTAGCCACTTGTCACCACTATTTCACAATTTTCCCTCTAACCCAGCCCAGTTTTGTTTCTGGCTGAATGTGGTTAAAGGGGCCAGCCGCTTCTTTGACTCTGCCTACCCCTTCGGGGATTATGGGCATGATGTTATATGTTATATTATAAAAGAAATACCTCCCGCGTTCAGTCATAGACTGAGTAACGTGCTTTCACAAGAACATGTTCATCGAGGCGAAAGAGTAAATTCGATATTATTTGTGTGTGGCGCAAAGTGCTCCTCATTTTCGATAATTGTTTGTAGATCGGTTTTATGACGTCGTTTGCCGCCATTACGAACGAGCCGACAACACTTTGCTCATATCTATTGAACACGCTGTATAAACGACATATAACGGTGACAATATCGTTAGAAATGGCCACGGGTGATTTGGTGCAGTATAATGTAGGTATATATGTACTATATTGATGACCGTACAGACAATAGCATTAATGGAGGCAATATAGAATATTTTGCAGGATTATGAAGATTTTGACTAAAATGTTGTGTGCATGTCAAATGGATGCCATTAACTATAATAGGCATAGGTACTCAATTGTGTAACACACTATTGTTACCAGAAATCCAAAACGTATTGGTTACAAATGTTATGTACATATCCTAAAATCAAAATGCAGTAAAGCAATGAAATTAATATTTTCATATTTTTACGATATTGATTACAGCGACGATTCGAATAAAAAAAATATTATTGATTAATTACTAAATAGTGGCAACTGTTTTTCCTGAATGTAAAAAATAATATTTTAGTGTTCTTCATCTTCTTGGCAAACACATGTCTGATATGATTTTTCATAACTACTTTAGCAAAGAAACCCAGCACAAAACAATGTAGTTCAAACGTCAGACCAGCATAAATTTGGCATCCAAGTGATCGGCGTCTAGACTGTAACACTGTGACAAAGCCATCCAGATTGGTATCCAATATTTTCGGAGGCACAAACCGGCTTTAATCCCATGGGAGTATTTGGCAATAATACTGATTTCAATTTTAGATAACGCTACGAAATACTTGTAATTGTCTGCGGGTCCCGTAAGACGTAGTTTATACAGCACAAGTTGGCTGCTACTATTACACATTCAAATGGTCTTCCGCGTACAGTATAAGGAACAGATTTGGGATTTTTGGATTACAAGTTGTTGAAATTACTGACACATTTTTTACGGGTCCATATTAAGTATACATTAAATAGTCTGGTTAATTGCAATATTTAATACAAAAATAATCTAGTGTCTTTACATATCATAACATATATAACATTATGCCCATAATCCCCGAAGAGGAAGGCAAAGGGTCAGCAGGCCCCTTTAACCGCATTCAGCCAAATATTAAACAGTCTTTAAATATAACAAAGATCATTAAAGTAAATAAAACTGAAGACACGTTTTCCAAATGAATTATAATGTTCCTTGCATACGCCAATTCTTTTTTTTTTGTATTGGGGAAACTCCCACGAGCCGTCACCCTCTGTTTGGGGAAACAGGGGGCGGTGTGTCGAACTCGAACCGACTAAAACCCCAATATGGCCTCCCGATGCGCAGTTCCGGAGGAGCCGGTATCCCCCTGCCGGGTCCCTCTTCACTTCAGCCCTGGATATTCCAAGTCCAGGGCTTGCTAACCCCCCCCCACCCCCCCACCCCCGGATCATATTGCCATAGACCTAAATAATATATATGACGTCACAAAACTCTTAATCTCTCCTTGTTACACGATATCACTTTCTCCTTGCCAACACGTGCATGTACCAGATGGAAATTAATTCCTATTTTAAAAACATTGCTATTCGAAAAATAAAATAAAAACAACAGCGAAACGCTTATGAAGTATCGAGATAACAACACAACGCGCGCGCTATCGGGCCGCGTAGTCAGCTTACGCGGAGTGGCGCGCTTCCGACACAACCGGCGCGGCGCCGCGCTCATGCTCACGGCGAACGTGAACAAATTCACGCCATAATTCCAACACGCTGATAGCGCTGTCTACAGTATTAACTGACTGGATGTATTTGTTGTCATATGCATAATAATGTCCTCCTAACCGATAACGGTCAAGGCGGCCAATCTAAACGAGGATTAGCCATCTGCGCAGAAGATATTGTAGTGCACAAGTTTGTGCGCAAACACAGGAGCACTCTCTGCTCCTTCACTCTCATAGTCCGGTGAGACGGCTGAACGTGCTTTCTGAGGCACGAGGGTGATTAAACCGCCAACTTCTTGACTCCGGGCTGTTACTGTTACTGAGTAATTTCAATATTGAAATACCCAGCCACAAATTTTGGCCTGACCCGGGAATTGATCCCGGGACCTCTTGGTCCTTAGGCGGCGCATGCTACCACTAGACCAATATATATTCTCCTGTTCAGTAGTAATAAATTTAAATGTCCATTTATAGGTACGTAATAATACACAACACTTTAAATATTCATGAAGTAAGTAGGTATTGAGGTAACAATAAACACGCGCTATGGGGCCGCGTAGTCAGCTTACGCGGAGTGGCGCGCTTCTAACACAACTGAACAGCCCACCAATACGCTGATATCGTTGTCTGCAGTAATAACGAGCTGGGTGTATTTGTTGTCGCATGTATGGTATAATATCCTTTTCGGAAGTAGGTAATAAATATAAATGCTGATTTGTTGATACTAGAGAGCGGTGGTAGCTCAATGGTAAGGACACGTACCTCTGGATTTTTCAAATCTATGTACGTATTCATACCACTAGCTCGACGGTAAATTTGCAGGGTGAGTGGTTGAATTTGCAGGTTTCATCACGATGTTTTCCTGCAAATTTAAACAACTTTGGATTTGTAACCATGATCCAAAAATTGTTTGGTTCCCCTATCTTAGGGTTACGAAGGTCAGATCGGCAGTCGCTTCAATGTAATTACCAGACTCGCTAAATCCTGGATTAAGGTCTAAGCGGACCCCGTCTAAGCACGGGACATAACGCTAGGAAGATGATGCTGATTTATTGATACTATGATGTTATGTTAATATGTTTTTTTTTTATTGATACTTAATAATACACACACTTTGCTTATGAAGTATCAAGATAACTACACAAACGCGAGTTATCGGGCCATCTAATTCTGAAGTAAGTACCGCAAGCACTTGTATTATGAAAATCAAAATCAACTAATGTATCACAAACACCGAGACCTGAGATAAACATCTGTTTCCCCCTTAAATATTCTTCACAAATCTGGATCGAAACCGTACCCCTTGTATCCGAAATATAAATAAATGTCAGACTACATCACTTACTGATCTGATCTGACTCCGAGGTAAGTAGCTTAAGCACTTGTGTTACGGACATCAGAAACAACAGTGGTATTACAAATATTAGATATTATATACAAATATTAGATATAACATCCAGACACAGGACAAACACAAGTTCATCATACGAATATTTGTCCTGAGTGGGAATCGATCCCACAACTCTTGGCGCATAGGGCAGGGTCTCTACCGAATGCGCCATCGAGCTTTTCAAACATTTGCGAGTAGCAGCCATTGCACCAATAAGGCTTTGAAGTATAATATTTAAGACACCACTGAATGATTGGGACCTAACTATGGCTGAAATTCTAAAAAGCTCAGACAAGATTAGCTTGACAATGTTTATAGATGTACAATGTACATTGTGTGTTTACGCAAAATCTCAAGCATCCTCTTGAGGTAGGTACATAATTGTAGACAACACGTGATGCGATAATACGGGATTATAATGTATAATTAGATTATAATACGTAATATTATAATAGAGTTTTGTATTAAATTCGATGGGGATGTGTAGGTAATATCACCGTAATTCATCATTATGTGATAAAATTAATATGTATTTAATTAAAAGAATTGATTAACGGCACCCAAGTTTTGGTACAATTCCTTTTCAAACGATTTTTTTAACCAGACATAACATTTCAGCCATAAAACCGCGGCACTAGAACTTGTTTTCTTAAGTTTGTATGCTACGTTAACTGTAATTAAAAAAACAAAATTGAATTCCGTCGCTGGCTTCAATATTTTGGAATCATATCATATATTTCATGCAGTAGACACGTACGACTAGCTTTTGTGGCTGTTGAAACAGAGCTACTGGATTATAGAACCGACGGATCAAACGAACGAACCCCAAAGTTGATCTGTACCTTTTACCATTTCAGCATTGACCATCGAAATAAAAGGCCTAGTATCGGTTTTATCCGTACATGCCAAAATATCGTACTCACCCGCAACAACATAGGAATCTAAACGGTCTTATGGTGAATCGCGTTTCTAACACTGCTGGCGTCGCGTTCGTTGTTCAAAGATAGTTGCGAACAAAATTCCCCGCATCGTTCGTACACGCCGATAGCATGCTTGACTATGTGCTGTCTTCTGTATATTGCAGATTAGGGCAGCGTGTTCACTTAAACGAAATTCTTAATGTAAATAATTTAGAAAATAAGTTAGAAACGGTTTATGGTGCAGAGACGGTGATGTTTCGTTGACTACTTTGAAGTTAACTACCGTTAGGATCGACTCAAAAGGATTGGGTGATCATTTGAATTAGTGGCATTTATTAAAAATATCTCCTTGCTTAAGCAGTTTTACGCGATTGAAATCTTTTAATGTACATATTTGCCATTACGCCTGTGAGCATTAAGTGTAAAACCCCAAAGTGGCTTGTCTCAAACTCAATAAACTTGGTGAATAAATGCATAAAAAGCTACAAAAATGGGCTCAAATCAAGTCAAGTTTGATTCGTTTCGAAAAGCTTCCTTATCAAACACTACCTTTTTTAGCTTTATTGAAAAGATATGAAACTCGCCCACAACAACATAGGAATCTAAACAGTCTACTAGTCAAGCGCGTTTCCGACACCGCCGGCGCCGCGTTCATTGTTCAGGGATAGTTGCGCGAACAAAATTCCCCACATAGTTTGTATGCGCCTATAGCATGCTCGGTTGCGCTGTCTTCAGTGCATGGCTTTAGATAGCATTTCCGCTTTTACGGAATCCGTATCCGAAACATATCGTTGGATTTTATTAAGAATGAACAGTGTTTCTCATCTTGCGTTCACTGGAATCGTTCACAATTTATACAGAACCTAAACATTAAGGCAGTTCAGGTCTAAACATTCAGAAAATGTAAAATATTTTAATATCCGAACAATGTTATATTACATTTCCAGAATGTTTAGACTTTGATAACATGATTAATACCTTGACTTCGTGATGGTATTTAGACTATCAAATGAGTTTTTAATTAAACATAGAATAAAATCATAAGGTTACTACTCGGTCATGTATGTCAAAACGAGTCCATTTATATCACGACAAAATAAACAGGTCTTGGGAAGTCCAAGCGGAATGACATATATCTTGTCACAACTAAAGTCTCGATGCCCCTGCGAAAACCCGTAAGAATCCTGTAAGAAATGTCACGCTTTCTAGTTACGTTCAGGCTATTTCCAGGCGTTAAAATTACTTATAGGTTATCTTTTCCTTTTGTACAAGCCCTGCAGTACAAACATCCTCGTAAAACGAGAAATCTTGATAAAGAATCGACCCCGACTTAGTGTATTCAATTGGACGTAACGAAATAGACACAAGTCCGTTGCGTTAACGAAACAAGTGCAAATAGCTGCTCGACGTTCAATATTATTCTGTGCAAATTACAAGATTGTCTTGAGATTTCGGCCTCTGCAGTTAAGGCGCATACAGCTCTCAGAAAAATATTAACAAACGATTATCGGAATATGATGCATTCATATAGTTTTTTGCATTACAAGTTTTTGTAAATTAAGTAACAAATTATTACCAAATTCAAATACTGAAAACACAAATAACATTTGAATAATGATGTAAATAAAATTCCAATTTTTCTATTTCTAATATGTTTAAATACTAACATTCTCAACTGCAAAAAAAAAAACTTTAAGTTCATGTCCCATGCCTGGGACTTAAATAGAATATGCCAACTGTGTTTCTTCCTTAGCATATCGCTAAATGCGACTAACGGTATATCGGGTTTTGGGTACGTGATTGTATCAGCGACCAGCTAGCCACTTGTCACTACTTTTTTCACAATTTTCCATCTAACTGAGCCCAGTTTTATGTGGTTAAAGGAGCTTGCTTCCCCATTTGGCTCTGCCTACCCCTTCGGGGATAATGGACGTGATATAATGTATATTTATAAACTTTTATATTTTTACGTAAAAGTATAAACCCATTGAATGAAACTTGATATAAAAGGCAATCGAGATGTATTTTTTTTAAAACAAAAATATGAAGAGCTTAGTTTCAGTAAACCGATATTAACATAGATGAAACTTGAGGAAACGAGATTTAGATTTTTTTACGTGAACACGGTAAACTGAGCAATTAATTTTATTTCAACAAAGTTTACCAAAAGGCAAAGAGAGGGCAAAAGCAAAACGTCTGTCAACAAAAAGTAGAAGACAACTAAGCAAAACAAAACAAAACAAAAACAAGGGGTGTCTGGACACGCGAATGTCGATAGAGTTCCAAAGTCATTTGTCTGTCTGAACTAAACGATGTTCTCAAGACGAAGACCCGTTTTTCAAAATATTGCACAAAGTATTATTGCCAGTGCTCTATGTACTTGTTTTCGTTTTGGTAAAATTTATATTTACTTACTTTTTCTATGAAATGAAATAAAAAAACTGTAATATGAGTCAGCACTTGGTTAGAGAAAACTTTATATTACCGATAGCTGAATATCTACATTTCGAATATTTGCTCAAACGTGATTGAAATTAAATTTGTTTTACAGAATACTGCAAATAAAAGTTTTTATTATATCTAAATATATAAAGTAATATGATACGATAAACATGCGAGCGAAATTGCAAGGAAAATCGAGACATATTAAATATACACAAATTGTACCATAATTAACACATCTGACACATCTTGTAAAAGCGAGCAGTAAAGAAAATCTTGTGAAAAAATTCGAAAGATTTATAGAATGTTCCACCGTCACAATAAAAAGGATCTCCGCTACAGTGTGTAAACGGGCTGTCACTTAAAAGGGACGGCAGCAAATGAAGTCAGTGCGTCCAATTGGATAGCATATTTTAATAGCATCTGGCGTCGTGCCACTGTCGCCGACACCCCTAATGTTTTCCTGTTTCCCCTAATGTGCCTACTTAACGAACTAAACTTTCTTATCGGACAAACCAACAACTCAACAGAATTTCTAAGTAATATCGTAAAATTGCTATGAGCCTTATTGGTGTCGGAGTGTTTGTGAAAAATGTTTCGCGAATTCATCAATGCATCAATGTAATCTAGTTTACGACTTTAAATTAAATACTTAAGACCTTACTCTTATTACAGTATTGTAAATAGGTTTAAGATGTTCTTAAAATTACGATAATATTGGAAATTTTGTCAAGGTCCATGAACGGGCCACTCGGAAATGCAAAACGTGTTATTACTTTAACGACTTGGCACATATAGCCACTAACTAACTAAACAGCACTGTTTTGTCTATGACTATTAATGATCTATTGAGTGATCATGATTATAATTTTACTATAGATTACCATGTTAATGAAGTTCTATATTATCCAATAATTACTCAATCCAGCCAATCTCTATCGAGTTTGTCAAGGCCTTCTTGAGGCAGCTTATTGCCTGCTACTACCTTCTGCTTACTGCCTTCGGTCTACCACCGTGACTAATGCACTAGTGGATCCATACTCCAATTTATATTTCAGAATGCATTCTACACTACATTTCTCCTCACTGATTAATTCTGAAATACGATACTGATTATTTCTATTCAAATCAACATACACACAAATACGAATCTAATTTTAGTAACTGGAGTACACATACACCAATAAATTTATTCATTGAATTGAACCGACATACATCTAGCATCAAATGAACCGTTCCGTGAACATTATATGATAGAATAATTTTCCCAATATTAAATAAACAAATTTGTGTCGCCAATCGTTAGGCTGGATGAATCCGACAAAATATCGTGATCACATCCATCAAGTTGTCTTATTTTATCGACAGGGGATCGCTCGCCGAATAAAGTGGAGGCATTTTTATTATGCGAATGCCCTTAAATCTTCTTGCTTGTAACGGATTACTGAAAGTTTCATCTTATCCTGAACGGAGATTCCACCTTTTAGTTAAAGCTATATTGCACTGTAGCGGGTTGATGAATTGCTAATGCGGGTCACAAAGATCCATGGTTCGTGTTTAATTAAAAATATACACAACGAGAATTCATTTCGTATGAACATTTATATATTTTTAATTTCATTTAAGGGTAAAATCTGATGGTATGTTGTGGGAGGCACAGGGAGGTTTCCGGAATGGTAGAGGATGCACGGATCAGTCTTCTCTCTTCGCAACATCATGGAGAAGCATCTGGCTAAAAGCCGGAAGGTTTTTTGCGGTCTTGTGGATCTGGAGAAGGCTTTTGACAAGATTGTACGAAAGGATCTTTGGGATATATTGCCGAGATCTGGGATTGATGCAGTATTGCTTCGTGCTGCGCATTCCACCTATGTAGACTGTACGACATGAGTCTAAGTAGAGGGCAGTCTGTTGCCCTGGTTTGACGTTAATATTGACGTCGGACAGGGATGCGTGCTATCTGCTCTGCTGTTTATCCTATATCTCGACCATTGTCTCCGGAGGATTAGATCTATGAATGTTGGAGTGCGCATGGGTGACTTAGTTGTGAACGGCTTTACGAGGACGATGCCGTACTTTTAGAAGAGTCGGCATTGGATCTGGCGAGTGAGGTGTGTAAAGATCGTGCCATATGGCGTTCGGTTCTCTCTGCCCACCCCGCTAGGGAAGTGGCGTGAAGGTTAGTTAGTTAGTTAGTTAATTTTAATAAAATATTTCATTTCCATGGAATTCCGATTGTACCGAAATATAAAAGTACGCTTGTTTTAACGGCTTAATTTATGCAAATTACAATAAAAAATCATTGCCAACCAATAAAATTTAATTGATTAATTATACAAAAAAATATAATTTGATCCCGTTTGTCGGAACACTATTTATAACCTAACATTACATAAAGGGCACCACTTATGTTTTTTCTAACTAACTATAGCAAAGGTAGTAGTTTTTTACTCAATTGACTTATTTTATTCTAAATAAACCTCAAATTGGTAAAAATATGATAAATGTTAATTCAATAGTTCAGCATTAGAATTATAATAGAAATAGAAATAGAAATATCTTTATTCATGTAGGCTCCACAAAAGCACTTATGAATTGTCGTAATAATACAAAAAAATTATTCTACCGCCATAATATGATAAATTCTTTTATCCATATTAAAATGGTTATAATTAGAGCAGCGCTGCTCCAACTTTGTATCAACAAGAGTAATATTATCTGGAATGAACAAACTCGGTACAAAAGCGGAATCCGAACCGATAAGAGGCATTGACCCGCACTCGTAATAACTAGCTATATTTATACTGAGCTATGGAACAGATTTTTCCAAACGTTCTCATTTCATACCAATACATCATATACCTATACAATAATGATTTTTGAAAGTTTTAAAGCCTCCTGCTTTTATATAATGTTACTAAATATTTATTTAAACCTTGGCATTTGATGTGATAATAATAAAATGACTGAAGACAGTTAAAGTTAGAAGTTACAAACTGTTATTACATATGCTATTGTCTACCCGTATTTTTTAGCAACCATTCCTCACAACGCGAAGAGAGGAATGTTCAGGAAAGTTTATAACCACAAAAGCAAGTTTCTGTGGTCGTCACACAAGAGCATTTGACTCAAACAACATCAAGTCGAAACAAATAAAAAAGTAACGCTCACATACATAACAATGTCGCAAGACAAACTGGCAGTTAAACTGTTTTGGCTGAAGTACAATAAAGCGGGCTAACTGTCGTCAGCGCATTAAGATAATTGAGTGGTAACAGTGTTTTCAAGCAAAATGAATTAGCTGAAACTTACATTGCATAAAACAAACAAGTTATTACTGCGCGATCGTTATCACAGTAACATTGTGCCAGGCAATTTTCTGAGCCGCTTATATCACAGAGTTACGAGTGCGTTATTGGGTAATATATGGCTTTCATTTGGTTAAAAGCTTTATACGTTTTGGTGTCCCAAACGAATTTTCAGTCGCCTCCGTGCCATCATTAAAATTGTCCTGTCAAGAGCAATAACATTATCGATAAAACTGAACTCGTAAAAGTAACTTAATTTTGGGACTGTCTCTTGGTTTCGAGAATATTTTATGATATAACAGTAATGAACGCCGTCACATTATGTGTTGACATTCTGTTTATTGACTTTGTTTTCTTTGACTGCAAAACACTAATGTGATACCGTATCAAAAGTAGAAAGCTGTTTAGGTACTACTCGTAAGTATATTGTGAGTATATAACTCTACATAAATCTACTTAAGACTTAATAGTTCGATGCACATCAGAAAAAAATAAACGGTTTCAAACCAAATAGAACATGACTTTCACGTAGGTAAATATTTATTACTCACTTTTTAAGATGAAAACAAAATTAAATTCAATTACAAATTAGTTTCTTCTAACTTCAACTATACTATAATTTATAATCTTTATCTTCTCTCAAAGTGCTCTAAAACCTAAATATGCAATTAAGACAACACGCCTTTAAAATTAACTAAATTCAAATTCAAACTCGATACAAAATTAAAAGGCTTTTAGCTTCGCATTTAATTTCTATTAAAAATTTCGTCACCAACTAAACAGGGCATTAAGGTCTGTTAGGGCGATACAATAATAGCCCAGCGAGTACTTAGAGCTAATTTGAACTGTGTTAATGCAAAAGTAATGAGGCCTCGTTAAACTGAACTGTTTGCTTTTTACGGAGAGGCCGACATCCAAAAGCTTTGAATTGGAGCATCGTACACGACTGGCAAAACTATCTTAGCAAATAAACACAATTCTGCGGAGAATCATTAAATAAAAGGTTTTTCACTGTTAAACAAAACCTATACACATCATGGAGTTATATCAGAAAACCATCGCCAGGTATACCTACAGTGCGTATTTGTCCATACTACATAGATAGCGCTAGTTCTGGGTCACCCTAGATAGTGCTCCTGGATTTAACGAATCTGGTTATTACTTACCAGCATCATTTTTGACCCTTGCGTTTTTAGAATCGACGTACTTAGTATTTTATTATATTACTATGTATGCCCTTTACCATGTAACCATAATCCAATTTATCTTGTTGTCCTATTTAAAGGTTGCAAAGGACTTATAGCAGTAGCACCAATGTATTCTTATAGATAAATAAATTCTCCAGATTGACACAGCAATTCCCTAGTTCCAAACTAAGCTTATAAGCTTCTGCTATGGATACTAGGTGAACGGATAGACATACTTAAATACGTTTCATAAACATCCATGACTCGAGTTCAAATGTCCATGTTCATCACACGAAACATTTGCCCCTAGCGGGATTCGAACCCGCGACCCTTGGCTTCGTGGCCAGGGTCTTGACCAATCTACCAACGGGCCTGTCTGTCTGAAGGATGAAGGCCTCCGTTATCATGGTCCAAGTGGACCTCGCTCAGGAACGAGACAACGCTTAGAAGATAATAATGCGTATTCCCCATGGACGAATTTATAATACCAATAGAAGCAACAATATTTTTAGTATATACGAAAACACAAACACGGGACAAATAACTTCGTATAAAGAATCAGTATATTCGGACGACTTGTAGGTACGTGACAAGCGATGCGCACGCGCGATACTGGTTTTAATTGAGTGTAGGTAATTTATTTATGGTTTTGTAAATATTATTCGGTCAGAATAACATGTTATAAACAAAATTGTAATCGAACCTACAATTAACGATTCTGTATAAAGAGTTTTCAGGTTTAGTATAAGGTTTAGTTAGTGAAGTTTAGTTAGTTAGGTTTAGTACATACTAAAATAAATTTGTAAATTTATTATTTAATGCACGCAAACCAATGTCATCAAGAATCATATACAATGCAATTTATAATAGAGATTATAGTTATCATCGGTGCTACAAATTGCATTCGGCATAAACTGTCATATTATCATCATTCAGTGTAATGCTAGCAACTATTATGTTATTGACTTTTGTTTAATAAAAATATTATAAATTGCTGGCATGCATTATATTTGTTAAATTAATGCAATCAAACAACAATTGCCAAACTTTGAATATTTTATAGCTTTTAATAATGTAAAGTCCTAAGTTGGTCTGGGACTTAAAAAGAATGTGCCAACTGTGTTTCTTGCCTAGCATGTCATAAAAGGCGACTAATGGGGTTTTGGTTATGTGATTGTGTAGGCGACGAGCTAGCCACTTGTCACTGTTTTTTTACAGTTTTCCATCTAACCCAGCCCATTGTCCAATATTGGTCTGGGACTAGCATGTCGTAGGAAACGACTAATGGTATTTTGGGTAAGTGATTGTGTAGGCGACAAGCTAGCCACTTGTCACTACTTTTTCACAATTTTCAATCTGACCCAGCCTGGTTTTATTTTTGGCTGAATGTAGTTAAGGGCGCTTACTGCCTCTTTAACTCTGCCTACCCCTTCGGGGAAAATGGGGCTATGTTATGTTTGTTAGTTTGTTTGTTTATGTAAATGTTACTGTAAAAGCCCGTATATTGGTCAATCTTAGGTTTTACTAGTAAATCTTAGGATTTACCGACATGAGTTGGTAAATGTGAATATTTCTAGGTTAGGTTATATTATGGGTTAGTAAGGTTAGGTTTATTAACCTGATTAAAGAAATACCTTACCTTTTTTTTTTTTTTTTTTACTTGAGGAATGCATTTACGCACCATCCAAACAGAGTCCTGGGTGGACCTATAAGGGTGAGTCGGGCTCGAAACCGGTAGCAATCTCCGGAGACCCTACCGACTAAACCTCAAGGCTGTCGTTCTTCGGGCGCTAACGCAAAACCAACGGGATCCCCACTGTCGGGATTCATCTCGAAAAGTCTACGCAGCGCGCGCTGCCGCCTGGCGGCCCACCTCGAGGGAGTGATATTCTCCCCCAGAACACCTAGGGTGGTGTTTCACGACCACATAGACAGCTGTGTACCCTATCCTGACGGACCGGGTGTAACACCTGCAGTCGGCTTCTCCGGGGACGATAGAGGGCCAGAGGACCACCTCCCCTAACCCCCACGACCCCAAAGGCCCTTTTAGTCGCCTCCTACGACAGGCAGGGATACCTCAGGAGTATTCGGAGCCCCCCCTGCAGGGCGCCGCCGGGCTAGACACCATCGCCACGGCGGCCTCGCCTACGACGTCGGGCGGGATCGTCCAGCTCGCGCTGGCGCTCGGCTCTCTCCTTCTGCGACATGACACTGCCGCAGAAGGAGAGCACCGCGTCCCAAGACCCCTTACTACTCACCATGGCAGACACCACGGTCGGTAGAGAGAGGTCCCGCCCAACAACGGCGGATAGCGCATTGCGCTCTACGGCAAAAGCCGGACACTCCTCCAACGTGTGCTCAGCACTGTCCTCAACGGAGCCGCAGTGATAAAGAAATACCTTACCTAACCTAACCTATAATATAATCTAATCTTAGTTAGGTTTGGTTAGGTAAAATTTTCCAAGTAAAGAATCCTAAGATTTACTAAGTAAATGGTGGTAAAAGTTCGAATTGTACACCTGTTCGGACTTTTACCGTTAAGAGTTGGTAAATCTTAGGTTTTACTGGAAAATCTTAAAATTTACCATAGTTCGAGCTATTACAGCAACATAAATACCACAAAGCTTTATTAAAAAAAATATATATTACTTAAACAATGGGTGATATTCTAAACTCTATCTTTCTACCATCTTCCTCATCACACATTGTTGTACCTATCTAAGTAAAAGACGTCGCAATCCCAGAGCCAGAGGGAAAGCAGAGCCGAAGGAGCTGTAAGCACATTTTACAACTTTTAGCCTAAAATAAAATTGGCTTAGATGGAAATATTTAGAAGAAGCAGTGACAAGCGCCTAGCAGCTAGCTCACATAATCATTTGGACCATTGTTTTGACTGGCCCGTTGGTCGAGTGGTCAGAGACCCTGGCAACGAAACCAAGAGTCGCGAGTTCGAATCCCGCTTTGGGCAAATGTTTCGTGTGATGAACATGGACATTTGTATTAGGGTCATGGATGTTTACAAAAGTATTTAAGTATGTCTACCCGTTCACCTAGTATCTTTAGCACAAGCATAAGCTTAGTTTGGGACTAGGGAATTGGTTTTTCAGCCTGCAGAATTATTTTTAAGTACCTAAAACAAACTATTTTATGAACTACAAATATAGATATGTTTAATTTATTTGAATACGCCAGCGGTCTTTATAAAGTTGATATTCGTATTAAAACATGTTGTGTCGCAGTGGGCTCCATCAGACATGTGATGGATATTAAAATGCGCCATTTAATATTTCTCTCTGATCCGTAAGCAACAATTTTGAGTGTGTCGCCCGCATGTGGCGTGTGATTGACGCGCGGCAATCGTATCATGAAAGCTCGTGTAGAAACGAATTCTTATCTCGCTTCAAGCATACTGACAACATCAATGGGTTTTCCATTCAGGCTGTTTGAATGCGATGACGGCTAAAATAATGTATTTGCGTAGAAGCACTTTTTGGCAAAATATTTAAATACACCAGCTATTTGGCTTCAGACTTGAGCTTTAAAAAAATATTGTGATATTCAAAATATCACAATATCACAGTCCAAAAAATTGGGTAGGTATTATATTAAACATTTACTTATTGGACTTTATAAAATTTTACAGTTATGTACGCACAAACATTGCTATTAGAAAATAGTAATGTTTGTAGTAATTGTTTAGTATGGTCGGGGCAGTAAGCCCCTTTAATCACATTCAGCCAAAAATAAAACTGAGTTGGGTTAGATGGAAAATTGGAAAAAAGTAGTGAAAAGTGGCTAACTAGTGACACAATATTGTTTGTAATATTAAATACTCAAGTAATCCAAATACTAATACTTATAATTTTACGAGTACGTATGGAAGTCAAAATTGCTTCAAATATCCCGCAAATCTTTCGTCTACGTCTACGAAAAATTTCTATCCACACACCCGATGAAAGTAGCATGATCCATTAACCTCTTAAAAGCGAATTGAAAGATCTCAAAGATACCTTTTTGATATCTTTAACATGCACAAGTTTCCGAAGCGGATAATTTGTAAAATATCTACGGATGTACTTAATGCATAGCTTCGTGAAACGGCAAAAGCAATTTCCATTGATGGTAGCGAGGAATCGAATCTAGACGCCGATTGTGGCCAGGTAAGAGCGAGTTAAATCGAATTTTCACTTTACCTACATACCCCACGACTTCCTCCAATTTATCTTATAGTAAAATCTTTAGGGGTTACAGATGTAAGGAGGTTTACGCTAACCTACTTACGACTACAATCCCAACAAAAAGACTTGAAAAAAGTTTTGAGAAGAAAGAAAATGAAATATTTACTCTTTAGCATTAGAATACCAAGGCACTCGAGAAGGATTTTATAAATGTATGTGAGGAAGTACCTTAGTTGGACAAATAATAGTCTTAAATAATATGATACCCTTAATAATGCTACTTTGCTTTCATGTACACTAAAGAGAATCTTTTTTTTGTATGAATAATAAACTCCTCGAATCATCTCGGTAAGTATAAAAATAAGCATGTATTATGCAATGCTTGCTTTAGCCTAAGGGTTCTAATCCTCCAAACGATTCTTTAATAAGCTTCAAAGAACTTTCTCTCTTAAAAGGCTGTTCATTAAATGAATCTGACTTTCTTTGTGGCAAGAAAAGGGAATCCCGAAAAAGTCTTGGCGATTCACAACGGTTGGTTTACCCTCGGGAGCTAAAAAGTTACGTACACTTAGGGCGCCTTGCAAGGGTACACACGAAAATAAGCCAAATTTGATTGTAACTGCCTTAAGATTAAAAAAACCGACGTAAATCGCAGTGTAGGAAACTCAGAACAGTAAATAAGATCGTCTAATGATTTCTTTATAAAATTGATTTTGCAGTCTACGGTAGAAATTAGTCTTAATACAACGCGATGGAGAATCAATAATAATATATTTATCAATATTCTAAGACTATTTATTTACTAGCTACTGCCCCGACTTCGCTCGCGTATATTTTGAAAACTTCGACTTCGCATAGAACGAAACAAAACGCCAAAGAAAAATTATCACAAATATCCCACATGATCATAAATGTATTATACGTAAGTATGACAGGCCGCGTAGTCGGAATCCCTTTACACGTTTGGTTTCGCGGCCGCGCGTTATTCGTGTGACACTGTAATTATTCTTTGTCCAGCTAGCCCATAGCACAAGCATATTATTTTTGTTTAGAACTAAGATGTATGTGATAACACATTTTAATATTTATGTGTGCCTAATTTCAGTAGATTCGTCTCATATTATTCCGTAAACGATACGTAAAACGTGCAACGCTTTAACCGTATCAGGAGATAACACCGATTAACCATTATGTTTATGGAAATAGATTTTATCTTTTCCTTCACGATATTACAACAAAATATTAATATTTAGACATAATATAAGCTTCATATCGTACTTCAAAGATATCTCTAAGGTTTTTCATAATAATCCTAACCGATTTTCAATACTTAGATAAAAAATAAACTTAAGTTATAGAACGATTTTAGAATGGCATCTAGAAATTTTAGTCATAAATAGACAATATTTGTACTTTATTACACTGTTACTTTTATCTGACTATTGAAACATCAGAAATAAAACATTGAGTCTGCAATAACAATATCTATAACTTAATTAAGTTAATAAATGAACAATTGTTCATATAACACTTTTGCTAACAAACGAGGCAATGGCTTCACAAACAATTAAAATAAATTGTTCATTCAACAGCACTTATTTCTCAACTTTGGAAACATCAACATTTTGCTTATCACATCGCTCGTTAATCCATGAAAGTAGCTGCCAATCGATATGAATTGAATTATTTATCTATCCGAGTGCAAATACTGATGAGATCTGTCCATTCCCGAGCTTTGATATTGGTAGGTATGTGTTTAAAAGTTCGTCTGTTGTCTGTCTGCTTCAAGATAATATTTTGCACCCGAACTCGTAGTCATTTTTGTCCACCGAGAAAATATTTCGCAGGGTCTTTTTACGAGTGGAGTAGTAAAGTAGATAAAAGTAAAACGAGCGTCTAGCGTTGGGGTGCCGAAAGGGTTTAATCAAAGCGAGGCTACCCCTACGACCGGGGGTGTAGTAAATAGTCCACTCGCGCTCGGATTTCCAGTTCCGAATATCAAAACGTTGATAACTGGAAGAGATCGTTTGTATTTTTTTACCATCCATCCAGCACGTAGTGTGATTAGAAGCTATGTGCTCAATAACATGATCGGTTTAACCCGATCGACAACTTTCGAAATAATCTTCAATAAAATTATTGACTTAATGCAGATAGGAGTTATGTTAGTTAAATTTCTAAATACGGTAAAATTTAAAAAAAAATAATACACCACTGATGCTTTAATAATAGTTATCGGTGGCCTGACTAACTCTATAGGTACAATTTGAGATCCGCAACAATTTCCTCGGCTGGGCTCTTCACTCAATTTCAGTATACGATTTCAATGCTAGAGCATAGCGATGGTCTTTTGCGAGCGTCGGCCCGTAAGATTTGCCAGTCTCGCCACCGTATAGTTACACCACTGAGTCATCATCATTATCACTTAACATAACGCTGCTAGCATAAACGTTCCCATAGTAAAACATAAGGATTGAAAAAAAAAGGTTCACTTGTTAGGACAAGTGAGACCTATCATTAAGCTGTTCTTTACACCAACTAGTCCGGTTGGGTGAGTGTGCAGTTTAATATGGCGTGGCAGACAGGCCGTTTCATCGATAGGGCTTAATGTGCGTAGTGCCAGCGGTTATTGGATTGCCTCGACCCGACTAGGACTGGAGCTGTTAACATAACTGTGGTTCCGCACTCAAAAACTTCTCCCATTTATAAATAAACTTTTTAGTCATAGCTCCTTTTTATAGATCTAGTTTAAAACTTCAAAGTGCAGTAGAATTGTATATATTTTTTTCTTTTCATTCATTTGTGTATTATTTATTTAATTTTTGTATAATGTTTGTTTATTTCTAATCGATTACATAATTATACCTGCTTACAATAATTCTTTATTTTTTTGCATTTTTGCCCCCTTTTTGAATTTAGATTAATATTTTTATCTTGTATCTACAAAGATGAGAAACTATGATGAATATTGAATGGTAGACAAGCAAGAGAATAAGAGTTCTCGAATAACTTTTCATTAGTTCAAAGAAACCCTAGTTCAATCAAAGTTATATCATTTTCCACACAATTTCATAGATTAAAATATGTAGAAATGTTTATTTAGTTATGAATAGTTGTGCGCAACTACTTAGACGCGATATTAATCTTGCCAACATATTGGAGCTGAGGTCAAAGACTTAGACTGGGTGTAAAGGGCGAATAATCCCTAAAGGCTAAAGAATATAATCGATCAATAAGCCCAGATCGTACCTAGTGTGAATAGTTACTAAATTGCGTTCTTGACTAGAACAAACATAGTCGCAGTTCGAATATATATTTATCACGCAAGATCACATCGTAGACCTTAAACTTTATAGAAACTTTGATCCCAATGTAAATTTTGACAAAAGCGACGCTTGATATAAAATAATACTCATTATTATTCAATTAGAAACGATGTATCTGTTATTTATAAATAAGTAGTGTTATATTATATAACGTGCTTAGTCCCACGTTGGTCTGGGACTTAAAAATAATGTGCCAACTGTGTTTCTTGCCTAGCATGTCGTAAAAGGCGACTAAAGGTATATCGGGTTATGGGTATGTGATTGTGTAGGCGACAAGCTAGCCACTTGTCACTACTTTTTCACAATTTTCCATATAACCCAGCCCATTTTTTGGCTGAATGTGGTTGAAGAGGCTTGCTGCCCCTTTGTCTCAGCCTACCCCTTCGGGGATTATTGGCGTGATGCTATGTATGTATGTATGTATGTATATAACATGCAAGCGCGCATGTTTATGGACACAAATAATGCCGTTTTCTGAAACATTCTTTCAGCTACGTGTGTTCTTTTAACTTATTCATTTGAAGACTTATCATAATATCTATAAGTATTTATGCACGTATGTATGTGGTAGCATAGCAGAGAGATCATGGCAAATTGTAGTAGCTGCATATTATTCAACACCTGCATTTTTATTCAGGAAAAATACAGCCTTTGAAGTGAATGTTACAATTGGTAAGTTCTAATGTTGATATAACTCTTATTATTGTTTGTTAATGTGTCTTCTTACTTATGTTTGTACCGAAATTAGAGTTATATTAGCAAAGGAGTTATTTAAAGTTAGTTCGTAGATATTATACAAATCAAGTTTTCATGGTGCCCCGTTATATATAGCAACTTTGTACTACTTGGATGATGCTTAGAAAATTATCAAGTTCTTATTATATTAAAGTTTCAAAGATTATTGCGGTTGTCCTGAGTTTACGACGCATTAGGGCCTAACGGATATAAAGTTTACAATTTAAACAGCACAGACGCTACCTTAAAATAATGAAAACCTAAATATTGGTATTTTGACTTTCCCATCCAAGTCTAGATTCCAACTATTCTCCTTATTCAAATTTGCGAATTTTATACATTTTCACATATCCTAAGTCTCTTCTTCCTCTTGAGAAATCGGGAGACCATACAAACGTTACTGGAAACGGCAAGTGGCGATGTAATACCGAGCAGAGTATAAACTAGGGACTCCTATCAGACTTAAATAATGCGTATTGCTAGCGGTTATTGGATTGCCGCAACCGAACTAGAGCTACATAGCCTGGTCAGTACGAAATATACAGAGGTATAGTCAATTATATACCGGTTTCGACTAGCAAGTGTAATACCGGGAACGAAACTGATATTACCCAAAGATAGACTCTTGAGAATGAGCGGAGGAATCACGCGCAGTAATTGCCTCATGAGATTCTAGTAACAGCTAACATATATTTATATATGACCTTAGTCGGCAAATACGTTATAAATAACAAGTGTGTTGCTGATGTCTTAAAAATAAAATAGGCAAAAACCTAATCTATTTTGAGTGAGACGTTTCGTATAAGAACAATATATTATTTTTCCATCACCCGATACCAACTTGCCCACCGCTCCCCACATATTTTTTTAAGCTCTTTTTTAACAGATTTTTGATATAAGAATCTTTCGATAAGTTCGTTTGAGCCCATAAAAGTACAATTAAATAAAAGAAAAAAAAACGATAGGATGAAACATTTTCCTTATCAATAACATATAAGCACAAAAGCCAGCAACGTCAAATTAGGATAAAGAGCCTAGGATAAAGTTTTAAAAGGAAGTATTTCTTTTATTTATTTGAATACTTTTGGCAAATAGAATTAAATAGGTACGTTTATTACGAGCGGTTATTGAATTGCCTCTCCCCGACTAAAGCTGTAAACATGGCTGTATTTGGTCCTAAATATTCATGCATGAAAAGCAGCTATTCTCGTAAATTATACTGTCAGTCGTATACCTAAGCATATAAAGCTAAAATTACATGGAACACAGACCCGTCTCATTGGTAGGGTCTACTAAAGATTTAACAACGTCAAATTACCGTAATCGGAGGATCCTTCTTGATATCTGACATTATTTAATTTTTTTTACGGATGGTTTAATATTTAAATATTTTGCAGTACAATGTATTCATATATTGCGCCGACCCCAGATGACACAGTGGATGGATGGATGGCACAGTGGGTTATAAATAAAGCAGTAGGTCGAAAACGCGAGTGCCCAATTAAGCGTTTTGTACAGCCAGCTTCATCGATAGGTTTAATGTGCGGAGCGCGAGTTACTGGATTGAGTCATCCTACTAGAGATATAAACATGGCTTTGGGCTTTCAAGTTTTCAATACGATGTTAGCAGACTATGTACATAAATTCTTCGACACAAAAAAAAATAAAGAACTGCGTATTTATGACCAACCACTGAACAAATCATAATGAAATGCTGGGAAAAATGCCCGTATCTTATTTTACAACCAACGCCCATACTAACCAACTATAAGACCAGGTTCATCCCAATGAAATTGTCTAACAAGGTCATCCTCGTGATTTACGATACATGCGACACACGATTTACGATATAAAAAAACAATACAAAACGTGCTGTGGTTTGATCAACATTTTTTGGCGGGCACTACATCGACACGTCCCTATCCAGAATTCGTTATACGGTACCCCCAAGGGGCCTCCACTTGTGCAAATCTTGCCACATTTCGTCGAAGCGAGAATTCCTTTGCCGTCCGTCGAATCTTTTGACAGGAAGACGTTTTATGCTCAAACACTGGGAATGTTTTTGGGGAGCAGGTACAGATTGCGCATTCGTTCGTATTAGTTTTCGGGTTTGCCGGATCGCGATCGCGGATTTTAAAGTGGTCCGGATACCGTACCTATCCTTGTTTACTACAATACGCACAAGCATTTTTACTTGCGAAATGAAAGCATTTATAAAATAAAACATTTTTATATATACCTACTTACTACGCACTACATAATTGTGCAAAAATCACATACATTTATAAAAATGCTACGATTTGAATTATATACCAAGGCATTATGAAAATACTTTAATGAAAAAAAATTATTTGATACTGAAATGTATATGTTATGGACCAAGTGATAAATTGGTCATCATACATAATGCCCGGGCATTATGAAAAATTACCAATAGAAGAGGGCAATTTGATAATAACTATTTAAATAATAATTGTACATAATGTCATAAATTGTCCGGACATTGTACATAATGTCCATCACTTATCGGGCAGAGTAATAACATGTTTCATTAATTATTTCGACATCATCATCCTCCTAGCATTATGTCCCGTGCTTAGTCTAGGTCCGCTTCTTCTCTAATTCTTGGATCATGTTCTACCATGATCCAGAATTAGTAACTAAGTAATTTAAAAAAATATATTCTGTTCTGGCCCTTCGCCGGCCGCTGCCGCGGAACTGTCACTTCGCTAGCCCAGCTGGCGCGCAGTATGGTCGTAGTTGTACCTAACACTCCTCCTCGCTTCGCTCGTTGTCGTACCTATTATTTTATTTTAACTACTACCTGGTATATTTTTCATTTACTTACACCTTTGTTTAAAAACTAAGTATATGAAAATTAATATTAGTATAAAACAAACATATGATTATTGACAATATGAATTTCAATGGTCTCTGATTGGCTAATGTATCACAAGCTTGTTTCTCTCCCCGCACAATGTCCAATGTAGCTTTATTATCATATTGCCCCATGGTCACGTAGCAATATTCATAATGACCAGACAATGTGATAAATAATGAAGTTTAAATAATAATTCATCAGTTTGCCTGATATAGCTATATCTGCTAGCTAGTGCTAGCTAGCACGATAGCCGTTATGTATGCCTGGGCATTATGTACAATGCCCTCATAATCACTTTGCCCATAACATATATATTGCACATGGTAATAGATGGAAATGTTTATGTATCTTAGCAGTAGAAATATGGTTAATGTATTAAATATAAACCAAGTTAATTTTTATACTTACTCAGAGAACAAATTATCATGATCTTATACTCATATTCATTAATAAAATATAGGATTGCTAAATTCAGTCGGTTGGTAAGAAAGCGCCTCTAATGGTAAAAACCAATTTTTTTCCTTTCGTTTTAATTTTATTAGGGTAAAACGAGAAGGCGGGTACTTGAACATTGCTCGTTCCGAAGCCATATTTGGCGCAAGACGCTTAAAAATCATATTTGACGGCGCCAAAAACGGAAGGGTCGCTAGTTGATGTATATTGGTAATGGTTCTATAATAAATTTAATCGTTGAGTATGTTTGCGGATGAAATTGAGTTTTTCGCTAAATAAAATCCGTCCGTGTATTAATTACCATAGGCACTCGAGCAAACATCGAGTGCGTCAACCGCCCCGCCGCAAGGGTGTTATTTCACAAAATTGCCTTCATTTTTAAACCACACGCTATATGAGAACATTTGCATGTTTTTATGACCCTTGCATAGAGAACTACGCTCACAAAATAACCAAATATACGTAAAATGAGATATTTTGTTGTATAATCTCGGCACACGTATAGGTACATTTATTTTTAAATTATCTAAATTTTATTAAATCATTTGCAAATTATTTTATGACCTTGTTCTATTTTCTATTCGAAATTATAAAATAGTTTTGTATAATCTACTCAATTATACAAAAACGACAAAAATGTTTTGTTAATAATTTAAATAATAAATATTTGATTTCATATTCAGGTGTATAATATACCTAACCAAACTACTAGGTACATAAATTGGTAACTGCCAAAAGGGACACTCCACGAACCCCTCCCCTCTCCTACACCACTAAACGTCGAACAATTAAATAATAAGTAGTTAAATTAACTTTTCCTCGCCCGCCTAAATCTCTTGAACCGGTTTAACGATTGACAAATTAATGACAATGTCAATTTGACAGCTCTTTTCCTCTATCCCGTCGTAATCGCAAGCGGCGTTTGCCCAAGAAAGGTGCTGATACATTTAACGATTAACGGCAATAAGGGCTCTAGAGGAAATCTCGATAATTGATTGTTCGAATCTGTCAAGTCATTGATATCGGATCGGAGAACCTTACTAATGTTATGATGAGATTAAAAATACATACACGTACCCAGTTACGTCACACATGTGGCGTGACTTGACGAAAAAAATAATAATAGCTCTAATCAATCAACTACCCCATTCGTCGTTTGTAACAACGAATACGTCCCATGTCTGCGATAAAAATAATTATATAACTTGCGAGAAGGCCCAAGAATTATTTGTGGAGTCCATCTGTTTTTAAAATTTATTCTTTTATTTTAGAAATAATTTGCACAAAAATGTGTAATCTACATGCTTTCTACCTCACAATATTTTAATAATTTTGACTCGCAGACCAACATGGAATTGTAACAAAAAAAAAACTGCCGTGAAGAAAACTAGATTCCAAGTTAAAGAAACCATAAATTAAATCTGCTATTTTTCACATTTAAGTCCAATAAATCTTTGTTTACTTGTCCCATTTCATAAAGCCAATCATAAATTACAATACTGAGTTGAAAAGAATAGGTTCAAGTTAGAGGTTTTAATTAAAAACGATTGAATTTTCTGTTACAGAGAAGCTGGATTTCTAACCCTAATACAAGAACCTTATCAAGTTGAAAAAGAAAGAAGTTCTCACCTCCGTTCTGAAAGACGGTTAAAGCCAGGCAGCTTACAAATAGTTCGATTACGTGAACGGCACGTGTGTTCACTACGCACGTACCTTCATTGCAAATATTTGATACCTCAGCCACGTTACATCAAAATATCTGAGTTTTCAACGCTATTGTTAACATTTTCAATAAAGTAAAGTTGTTGCAATTTATTTTTTACAATTTTACATGCCAATAAACCCCGACCGGATAGATAGAGTCTAAAGGGCAAAGCTTCTTAAATTACTTTTAGGTAAAGATAACATTAAAAACGTACAACGGAAAACTGTGGCAAAGGTGACTAGACGCTAACTAGTCACCCACATAATAACAAACCCAATATCCACCAAACAATTAGTCGCCATCTACAAAATGCTAAGCAATGAACAATGGGCACATTCTTCTTGATCTTTAGTCCTTAAAATAAAAACTGTAAAAGACATACAAGATTTTCATTATAAACAAAATAGCGAGAGGCATTAGATGAAACCTCAACTTTTTTAGAATCTGTTTACGTATTTATTGTAAAACATTGTAAGAAAACTAAAAAACTCGCAAAGTCTAACAACTAAAATACTTGTGATACTATAATCTAGTTAATTTTCCTTAAGTATCTAAGGATTGCAGAGGCATTTATATCATAACGAGATTTGATAAATTTAGTAATGTCGTACAAGTGGACCCCATCTGAAGCGGGATCATGAACAAAACAGGAAAAGATAACATGTACTCTCAATATAAGCTCATCGTGATACACAATACTCGATACAATAAATACAAAAATATAAACATTAATCTTCAACTATAAATGAATGTGACACTAGAATAATAGATTGCGCTATTGCATGTTTCATTTACGTCAAAAAACCAATTCGTTTGCTACAAATGGACAATTCTAATTTGGTTGGAGCCAATTAAAATTCGATTGGAAACTATGACCGCATATTGTGCAACTGCGCATCATTTACTGCATACGCCTGCATCATTTACGAGCTAGAACTTCTGAATACTCGATTAATGTTTATTATTCAACAAATTACTCTCCATTTTCTGAAGTTATGTACACATTGTTCTATAGTGAAATTACGGTCAACAACAGAATTAGCCCAATATTTGTTCTTGTACATTCATATATTTCATATATGTCCATATGTATATTCAGATTCGGATAACATTTTTCCCTCCAAAATTGGACATCAAATAACCTACAGAGTATTTTTATGGCAGTCTACTAAAAAGTGTTGTAAAAACTCCAACTGTCAATGTGCTGTAAAAAACCCATCAACTTCGACTTTTCTTTCGTCCTTAATAGCCTTTCCCAACAATGAAAAATATGGACGTCTTTCATAAGCTATATACTGAAAACTGTTTAAAAAATTAATAGAGGGGATCGTTCTGCTTAAAAAAAGCCTTCTACGTGTAATAGATTCAATGACGTTTATGTGTTCTCAAGTAAAAATGGCCGAAATAGCGGCCTGATATTTAAAGTGAGTATTTTTATTCCCTAATATCCCCTTGGGCGAATATGGTTGCCAGGTAACTAGACAACATTATCCTTATATAGTGTTCGCCAGTGTATGACGTGGGTGGGTTTCAGAAAATAAATGATGAAATTTTGAGCGTAAACCATGAATACACAAACACTTTCTGTGTAGATTACGGCTTTCTGTGTACATTGCGATTTAGCTCTGCCGGATCCAGGATCATGTGCTGGACTGCAATTCTTAGTGCAGATGTAATACTGATAATAAACCATATTAGCAGTAGGTACCTATACTAGGTAGGTAAGTAGATAGGTACTATAGTCACATTCAATGTTTGCATTCGTTTGCAAGTATTTATTCAACTTTATTTTCAATGTTTACATACTGAAACAGGATAAAACAAAAAGATTTGATTTGCTATTTTTATCTTCACCAAAGACTGTTGACAAAGCTATTGTTTCTTCTATACTCCGTCAGTTAAACCACAGCATAAACAAGCTGGGGTTTATGCTTACTTTACATAAAGCTAAATTTTTTATAAACTTTTCTCTTCAAAACTTTGATATACCAGAGGTTTATTAAACTGTAAACAACGGCTAAACGTATTCTTCCGCCTTCGATACTTCGTCAAGATTGTAAACAAAATTAAAATTCTGAAGTAGGTACATAAACAACCGGATGGTATGAGGCGCAATCTTATGTAATCCCTCGTTAGGGCTACCACGTCAGTATATACTTTAAAATAGTACTAATGATGTGACTATGTCATATTGTATCATTTGAATATACTAAAAACCTACTGCGGTCTTTAAAAACCTGGTTGACATTTCTCTTATAATTTAATGGTTTTTTTTTTCAGGAAAATTACGTGACAAGTGTATGAAGAGACATATCAATAAAACGAACTTATTTTTACTTCTTATTTAACAAAAATCGTCGTGCAAAAAATAAGCAATTTATATTGCAGGTTGCATCAGGATTCATTTTTGAAGCTACTCATGCACGAAAGATCTACGTTTATAACAATATCATTTCATTTGTAATAAAATGTTTTTCCTGTATAATGATGGTAACGAACGTCAAAGTGACTCACGTCTACATAACTAAATAAAATAAAATAAAATAACTCTACCTAACCGTGCCCAACGCGAATAGAGCAAGTTGAATAACTAATAGGTAATCAGTACCTATTCCTACCCTCAGTCTATTTTTACAACACCCGCGAGAATACACAAAATCTGCGAAACACACGGCGAATCTTACGCCTCGATCACTTTAATAAAAAGGTGTATCCCATACCGGCAAAATGTGGGTGAACAAGATAAATCACGAATATGATATCCATAAAATACCTATTGTGTTTCATTACAAAACCAATTTAGACAACCCTAGGGGAGCCCTGAAAGAAGGACGCATGTGGATAATTGATCGCGTCTTAACGCCGCCCGCCTCGGCCGGCCGCCGCCGCGGGCCAAGCAGATTAAAATGATCTGTTATTATTTTCCGGACAGGTTTCACTTTGTGATGAATAATAAAAGAACCGATATTTTTTCCAAGACTTTCTTGACTGTCCATTATTATCCACGGATACGGGCAACAAAAAATATTTTTCGTTGAAAGATTCTTTCAGAATTCTCAAGGTATTCCGGCTTCGGCTATGACTTCAAACTTAAGACTTGTATAGAATGAAAGGGCTTTTTTGAAACGACTCTTTCACGTCGCAAAATAATGCGATATAAATAGCCCAGAGCCTATTTAGAGCAAAACATGAGCTACGCTACTAATTGAATCCCAAGAATATTAACGACGTTTTAACATTTATGTAATTTTATTCGGTATATAAAGTTACGTCACGCCTAAAATGTTTAGTCAAATTGTAAGCAATTTATCATGTTTATTTGGAAATTGTTGTAGCTTGTCAATATAAATTATCAATAAAAGGATATATTAACTCAAAAATCCCCACAGGTTGCGAAATTAATTTCGTGAGTACCATTATTGTGGATCTAATCTGATTATGTTATGTATTAGAATACCTACTTACGCCTTTTATTTAACAGCTGTCAGAGAATGGGAAGAATATTCATAAGTCCAAAATATCAGTGCCACTGAAAATTACATCAAAATTTTGTGTGAAAAGTAGAGAAGAAGAGAAAATAGGTTGGGAATATTTTCTAATATATAGTCTTCTTTATTTGTATCTATTTCCTATAACAGAAGTCATTTGCTCTATTATAGACGTCCAAATTACCTAATAAGAAATTCTTTTTAAGTAGGTACAGATAAGTGAATCCAAACATATCATTCATAACAAACACCCTAAAATAACTAAACCCATTTCAATTTGGTAACATTGCGCAAATAAAGGAAACAATAACAATTCAAAGCCAATGTATCATAGACTGATCAAACACAAGTCAAAAGCGATTACTCACGAAAATTCGTCAACCGGAGTGTAACGGAAACCCATTTGTAACCTGCATTCGGTCTTTATCAATTAGACAAAGGGTTGGACGAGAAATTCGGAGAACATTAAAGCGTTAATAGTCACTAATAGAGACTAGGGAAGGTTTGGACAGTCGCTCCGTCAGTGCGCGTGAGTTGGCGGAAATGGCCGCCATCAATTACCCGACCCTGCGCGAGGGCGGCCCCACACTATTGTGACGCATCCGAATTAATATTTACGGTTATCGAAGACTGCCTTTAATTTATTATAATCGTAGCGTATAAATAATAAGCGAATATGCAAACATACCATAACACTTTGAATCCAAGGATAGTCCTAGGACCAGTAAGCAGCTTAAACTAAATTCAGCTAAATAATAATTTTGAGTGGCGATTGATGGAAAATTATGCAAAAGTAGAGACATGTGGCCAAATCGTCGCCTACATAGTCATAAACCCAATTCACAATCAGTCGCCTTTAATTATATATATATATTTTTTTAATAAATAAATATCAGACTTCATCACATACATTGATCTGACTCCGAGGTAAGTAGCTTAAACACTTGTGTTACGGATATCAGAAACAACAGTGGTATTACAAATATATACTTAAATATTGAATATTAACACCCAGACACAGAACAAACACAAGTATTCATCATACGAATATTTGTCCTGGGTGCTCAGACCAATAAAAAAAGAAAGACAGAACCATCCCGTACTACGGGGTGAGGCAACAAATAGGAAGCCGATAGGGCCATAGAAAGGCCGACCGCCCGCCATTTCGCCTTCACCATTTAACAACACAGGACGGCATATTTAATTTTTTTCTTAACACCAAATTAACGACGTGCGCTGTCACTTACTGAAGGCGAAATGGCGGGCGGTCGGCTTTCTATGGCCCTATCGGCTTCCTGTTTGTTGCCTCACCCCGTAGTATGGGATGGTTCTGTCTTTTTTTTTTTATTGGTCTGAGCCTGGGTGGGAATTGAACCCACAACTCTTGGCGCATGGGGCAGGGTCACTACCGAATGCGCCATCGAGCTTGTCAAGCATATTATAAAATACTAGCTTCTGCCCGCGGCTTCGCTCGCGTGATACTTCGATGAAATATAGCCTATATGTTATTCGGGTGTATGAGCTATATTATTCTAAAGTTTTCGCATTTATAATATTAGTAGGATTACACTAATTCAACTAGGATGAAGAAAATATCATGTTTAATTTAGAATAATTCTAAAATAATATTTATGGGGCTATCCCTTCCAATCGATACTACATATATCTAAGATGAAGATGACATTAAATTATTGGTATAATCTGGGTCGTGTATGTTGTATATACTTAGTGTTGTATATAAAAAAGGCTGACACGATGAGTCACGTGATTTGATATTAATAAAGCATATGATTACTTGCATACTTCGCTTACAGAGTACCCAATCTAAAATAATTTTGTAAATGTTTCGCAATAGTCACTTGTTACTTTTATTGGAAAAAGAGAACAAGAGAGGTTGATAAAAAGACTATTTAAATTGCAAATTCACAGTTAATTAAAGCTAGTTGAATATGGTAGGTAGTTTATTTTCACTCGTGTGATTAACAATAATCCTGGAGTGAGGTTATGATGAATACGAATATAATGCATGTCATTTCACGTTTTGATAAAGTCGATGAGGTAGCATGATAAAATGTTGTTAATATATAAACGTATTATATCAGATTTTAAAAAAACTGTTAAAATATTTTCAATTTGCAAACGGCGTTTAGTTTTAATTAAACGAATTCCTAATGAGATGAGTAGGCAGGCTTACGTTGATCTGACCACTGTTCAGTAGGCAGCTATTATACCGCGCAAAGTTTCTGATTAAAGGAGACGGGGATCTCTAGGCCCAATTGTAATAAGTTGAGGTATGGTTAAAAAATACATACCTACATACATAACATCACGCCCATAATCCCCGAAGGGGTAGGCAGAGTCAAAGGGACAGCAGGCCCCTTTAACCACATTCAGCCAAAAATAAGATTGGGCTGGGTTAGATGGAAAATTGTGAAAAAGTAGTGACAAGTGGCTAGCTCGCCACAATCACATATCTAAAACCCCATATACCTTTAGTCGCCTTTTACGACATGCTAGGCAAGAAACACAGTTGGCAAATTCTTTTTAAGTCCCAGACCAACACAGGACTTAAAGAATGCGTTATTTTTTTCTGTTTCAAAATATTAAAAAAAATCAGCACAATTCACAATCTGGGAGACGAGAAATCCTAAAAGCAAGTTATCACTAATGAACTGTTTTTTGTATATCGATTACTATAATCGATTACTGTGAATGATTTCAATTAAAGTGAATAAATACATTTTATATAACTTATTGTCAACTACCTAAAAAAAAAATTATTAAAAAAATCTTAAAATCGATGTTCTAGATCGATTTATTACTGTTTTTTTTAATCTGGTTTAATAGTGACAGCTCCTTGAATTCAATCTATGATCACTCGTCTCGTATTGTCTCGTAGTGTCAGTTGTTTTGTCGTTTCCATCAAAAAAATAAAACTTATTTTGAATACATTTCAGTCAACAGCTCTATAAGAGGTAGACAAGCAATCTCTATGTTGCAGTTACTGGAACTGTCTGTAAGCTGCTGCGTATATATGTCAATAATGTGGTACCTTAGTTAAGCTTATTCCAGCTGGGTACTTGTTATATGATATTCTGATTATAATTTAGATGAATAAAAGATTATTATTATTTTAAAAGTGTTTTTATAGCATTATATCATCATATATTTGCAAGTTTCATTACATTCTACCACTTAATACAATACAATAAAAACTACAAATAATATAGTAATTAACTGTCTATTTGAATAAAATAGTAATCGCAGTTAAGAATTCATTCTGAAAACTATTTTAAGAGCTTCAGCTATTTATTATAGGTTATTGTCAGTTTGTGCCATAACCTCGCTTTTATTAAATCTCTTATAACTCCGCTCTTAGATTGCTCAAATCCGCAAAATTATCAGGAATGGTTAGAATATAAAAGTGTTGTCAATTAAGAGCTTATATATTTATATTTATAAGCTCTTAATTGACACCACTTTCATATTTTACATCTAGGCCCATGAATGTATGAAACCGTATCCGTCTCTTTTCGCGTATCGATTGTGGCCATAAATACCGCCAAGTGGAGATCCCCCAAACCAAATCGTTACTATAATACAATAGATCTTTAGATTAAAAAGATATTTTAAGATCCAACATTTGAAAAATATGAGCCCAAAAAAATATTACAAGTATTTCTCAGCGTTACCAAAGATATATTTACGATATATGTACGACGTTTTAACGACAAGATATTTAAAATTTCATTAGAATTTCAATGCTTATCTGGCTAACAAAAAAAAACAGTCATAACAATCTCTACATGAAAAAAATAGCATCATTGAAAGATCACTCACTTATCCAAGGGCCCACTCAGAGATTTGGATATCTTGTTTTATAATTTACTTCTGACACGGCCAATAATGAAGTCCAACATTATTAGCAAATATTATTTTAAAAGTCAAGTTCTCGTCATACTTTAATTATCATTATTAACCGACGCCCCGAAGGTTGATTTTACCATCAGATGATAATCAGATCAGATGATAATCAATGTTCGAGTAAGCGAAATCTTAAATCATTCTCATTATCTTCATTATCACTCCTCGAAGTTATAACTCCCAAGTTGCAAAACTTTATAAACGAGATAGAACGTAAAAAAGCCATAAGAACCGTCCCTTTCATCTTAAATATTACTCTATTGTGAATTGAGAGGACCAAAACCTTTCTTTACAGTCTTGTATAATGCAAATGAGCAAATAACATGCGGGCAATAAACAATAATATGGACGGATCTATACTTTACTAATATTATAAAGCTGAAGAGTTTGTTTGTTTGTTTGCTTGAATTATTTCAGTATTAGATAACTTCTTTATCGAGAAAGGCTATAGGCAAACACGCACATGAACACGCACACGAACACGCACACCAACACACATACACAGGCATGAGTGCCATTAGTAATTTCAGTTTTTTTTTTCCTGTTTACTTTTCTGGATATTAGCCGCCTTATTTTTTTTCTTTCTTCATCCGGAGAGTTACGCATACCACCTCGCCTCGGAGGGACGAGATGGTTATGTGGGACTGCCAGGGACCTCTGCATCAGGAGACCCCCTCTCCGGCCAAAATGGTAAATACCAACCAAAACTCCGGGATGCATCCTCCACGCGACAGAGGCTGCACGGGTGCCCCTAAAGAAGCCCACCTCAGCGTCAGCCCGCTATCGGGCGCCCGCGCCAATGGTGGTGACGACCGGATGCATACAGTCGTCCGTTTTGAGTGTTTTCAGTTCGTATCTACCGTTCGCAACGAATGGCGTCTGATACCTGTGCAGAGGAGTCGAGACGTGCTGGGTCCTAGCACGTCATATTATATATAATTAGGTTAGGGACAGTAAAGGTCCTCTATGACATTAAGTTATTTCTTTAAACTTTCGCTAATATTATATGCTGGTTCGACATCGAGAGGTCCTATAATATTTTGGAACGAGGAATGTTTTGTGTAAGAAAGGCTTTTGCTAGATGTTTCATTACTCTAAAACAAGACAACAAAAAAAATATTCAAATGAGAATTTATAAATTCAAATTGGAAGGTTACGATCAAATACAAATAACACTTCGATAAATATTTATCGATATCTATAATCAAAGCCTTAAAAATATCACATCATTATCTCCTAGCGTTGCCCCGTGCTTAGTCGGGGTCCGTTTAAGGTTAAGCCATGATCCTGGATTTAAACCTTGCAACGTTAACTGTGTATAAAATAAAGACCAACGACAACGAGGCCTGCTCTGGCTCGATTCACATTTTGTATGATTTTATGATAATTTTCAACGCCATTGACTCTACTTTGGTTATTCGACTAAACAAAACAAACGAATACGGTTCATTGAATCTTGTTATTGTTTCATTTATGCGCGACGTTTTACACAAGCGGACTGCCCAGGTTATGCATGGATATTTGAGTTATTTTCACAAAATATTAATACAATATGTCATATGCTACAAGCTTTTCCCACAGCTATGCTAACGTTATTGTAGATTTTTCAATCGCTCGGGTGCAATACCTTTTTATTTCGATTTTACCTTACCGTGTCTATGCCCCTAAAGTTTGAAAAATTTATAAAAATCGTCCATTTAGTAGTAAAGACGTAAATAATAATATACCCACTGACTTAACAAAGCCATCATCACCATTGCATGTATAAATACGACCTGCCACCGGACTCCGGCTATAGAAATAGTACACAGGCTGCCCCTACGGATATGATGCTACATCACTAGGCTACATTTACGTATGAAAATCCCGACAGTTGTTTCTGACATTAAGCCGAATAAGCAGACAGATATGCAGGATTTATAGTCCTATACTAAAGTAGATGACGGTTTTACAGCCTGGTTACGGTTTAATTTGGATCACTGAAATAATTTGTAATATTAATATGATAGTGTTTATTCATTAGTGATTAATATAATTTAGTTTACCATCCTATTATTGGAAATTTATATATAACTCTTATCATTTATGTAAGAAACGTTGTCCTTAACAAAGAATTGACAAGTTCGAATGCGTAGTTTTAGGGAATGAATATTTGATAGGTACTTGTCTTTAAAATAAAATGTCTTTCAAATTAATATCACAAACAATTTAGAAGATCCACTTCTTCCACGGGCAATTTCAATCTAGAGATTCCCACGTCCGACACCTGGCAACGTACGTTATGTCTTATTATTTATTTATTATTTGCTATTTTAACTCTTTGCATTGAAAACAAGTCTGAAAATTAGATTAATAAAAGTAGTTTATGTAAATAAGCACTGTGAAGCGTGTGTAAGGATTATACGAAATATAGCCAACATTTCCATTCTAATATCCAGCTCACGACGAAGCATTTCACCCTTTTGTTATTGGCATTCGCATACCTTCCCGAGCGGTGCGCTTCATGCCCGTAATTCCTAGCTATTGAAGTATTGACCTGCTTAACTACTTATCCATTTTAGTGTCTATGAATAAGTTACCTTAAGCCAATAAATAAATATTGTAAATATGGTAGATTCTTATTTTTTTTTATTGTATAGATATAGATATTAGGAGAGGTAGGGCACAGCGAGTAGGAGAGGTAGGGCGCAGCGTGTAGGAGGGGTAGGGCGCAGCGAGTAGGAGAGTTATGGCACAGCGAGTAGGAAAGGTAGGGCACAGCGAGTAGGAGAGGTAGGGCACAGCGAGTAGGAGAGGTAGGGCACAGCGAGTAGGAGAGGTAGGGCGCAGCGAATAGGAAAGGTAGGGCGCAGCGAGTAGGAGAGGTAGGGCGCAGCGAGTAGGAAAGGTAGGGCACAGCGAGTAGGAGAGGTAGGGCGCAGCGAGTAGGAGAGGTAGGGCACAGCGAGTAGGAGAGGTAGGGCAGAGCAAGTAGGAGAGGGAGGGCACAGCGAGTAGGAGAGGTAGGGCACAGCGATTAGAAGAGGTAGGGCACATCGAGTAGGATAGGTAGGGCACAGCGAGTAGGAGAGGTATTTACATTTGATCCATAATCAAATTCATTTAAACACTTTTTTTAAACAAATAACTATACGCTGACTTGTCTGCAAAAAGTGATAGGTACCTATATCTTTAAGTAAGTAACAAGAGAGAATATTATCAAGTTAATTAACTTAATAATATTCTCTCTTGTTTAGTTATCCAGATATTAGCTGTCAGCCTGAATGATGTATCTATCTATCAGTCAACTCAGACATATCCAATGCTAGCAAAGAAAAAAACATATTTCTACTAGACCCCTCTATTTAACTAGACCCATGCCAATCTTTCATTTTGTTTCATTATTGTCATAAGTACATAATATTTATGTACTTACTTATGACAATAATATTGCGTCATAAATTTTTAAATAAATACCAACTGATCAAACTTGATTGGTTTTATAGACAGTGAAGTGTCCAAAAATTGCATACACGGAATAAATTTTACTCCGCCCGTATAAGCTTTCGATCTCGGGCTTCTCAAAACCAAACATTCGTTGTCAAGACAATTTCGGATTACGACTAGCCGAAGTCTCATTAAAGTGCGCTCGAAATAAAATACAAAAATAAGCCCTAGCAGCGGTATTACAAAAAAAAATACTCAATTTAAATGCTGTCTAAAGAAAACTAATAAGTTGAAACTAATCAAACTACGAGTAGATCCAAATAAAAGCCTTTTGTATGCTTTTTCAAATTGTTCTATATTATTTAGTCTGGGTTTAGATGTTTTCTGTAGTATACCTGCGGATACTGATCTGAAGTATTACCCAAAACCCCATATACTATTAGTCGCCTTTTACAACATGCTAGGCAAGAAACACAGTTGGCACATTCTTTTTAAGTCCCCGACCAACATGAGACAAACTAATAAAAGAAAATTTAACTCACCCGCGACGGAAGGCATTTAACGCTTTTATTCTTAAGTAGGTACCTACAAGCTATCATAGAGGCCTAAATGGCGCCCTAATGTATTTGATACTTATAAACACTCACAGGGGTTCGCCTTACCATGAGAGCGTATGAATTTTAACTGTCGCTAAATTGCTCATATGTTTCAGACTACAAAAATAGATTAAACATAGTTTTCACCCTTGATCATATCATATTTAGTCTTAAAAATTCTATTATTATTTTATTGTTTATTTAAAATTTACAAATAAGCGAAGCATTTCAAAGTAGGTAGGTTCTTAGCCGTTAAAAGGAACTCATTAAAGCACCCCCTAGTCCTGCTACAAGCCCCAACGACTCTGCAAACGAATTAACATTCATTCCGCGTACCGAAGCTATTGAAGTTTGCTTTCAAAATCCTCCGCTTCGCGTACACTGACAAATATTGTACATCTGTCAAACGTTAATAAGATTACTACGCTCAATATTATTTACCACCAGTAAAGTTGAAGGAAACTAACAAAATTATTCCCTCCTTCCCATACATAAGGTGGAGTTTCCACAAACATTCGGAATGGCTAAAAAGAGCGTGGTCTATGGCACTTGATGGCGAGAATGGAGTGTTCCAGAAATAAAAGCCTTTTAAACCATCAAGTGCAAAATGTTGAGATTTTTCTACTACATTTGAGAGTCGTGCCTGCAACATTTTGATTTGTTAATAGCTTGTTCTTATGATCCAAGTAATGAGCAAGGAACACAATGACTTGAATTATGAAAAATGTATAGAACACAGTGTAATAAATAAATTGTGTGGTAATTTACATCGTCACATTTATTTAATCCGAAAGAAGTGTAATAGAATATTATAAATGGTAAATTAAATTCTGTAATTGAGAGGAATAATTATTTCGGGAACTGGTTAACAATGTTTAACGCCGCTGTGAAAAAGTTCCGTAACATTTTGTGCTCACACCGCTGACAACCACCAACAAGTTCAACATCCACAACAATGAAACCGAAAGTAAACTTCATCCTTGTCGTTTAATATTTAAGTCTAGTTTACAATTAGAGAACAAAGCGGAACGGGGATATTTACGTTTAGCCAGAGTTCCGAGAGGTCTTATAAGTTTGGCAACTTTAACAATGCTTTTAGAGTCGTATATAAAACAGGGCTGCTGAAATGCAACTGGGATTTAGGAACAGACTAAATATATTCGATATTAGGAACATGACAGAATCATCTTATCCCTCCCAGTCCCATGTTGGTCTGGGACTTAAAGGAATGTGCCAACTGTATTCCGTGTCTAGCATGTCGTTAAATGCGATTAATGGTATATCGAGTTTTGGGTGTCTGATTGTGTAGGCGACGACCTTTCCACTTGTCACTACTTTTTAACAATTTTCCGTCTAACCCAGCTCGAGTTTTATTTTTGGCTGAATGTGGTTAAGGGGGCAAGCTGCCAAGTATATTTGCTACAACATTACCCACCAGTTCAAGGAATAAGATACACACATACCTACATATCATCACTTCCGTAATCCTCGAAGGGAAAAATAGCTTTGACTCTATTTTTCCCTTCGAGGATTACGGAAGTGATGATATGTAGGTATGTGTGTATCTTATTCCTTGAACTGGTGGGTAATGTTGTAGCAAATATACTTAACATATTATTCGTAAACAATCCCCCAATAACACTGCAATTTGAGCAATCAATGAATAAATATACGATACACATAAAAAATAAGGAAAGAAACATTATATTTAGGGTACAAATAAACAAGATACTTAATTAACATACAATAAAACATTAGAAAAAAAAAAAGAATTTTATATAAGTGTTGTACTTAAAAGGTAACCTCAACGTCTGTCGCGGTGGCGCTAAGTGCTGATTTTCTACGGATGTCTTGAGATCAGGGCGCGTTGCGCTGCCCAAACACACCTATAATTCCTAGTAAAATATCTTTAAACTAAACTGTACTCATAAAAAGGTAACATAACCGTAATGTTAATGAAATCTAAGTAATCATCGTCCTCTTAGCGTTCTGTTCCGTGCGTGCGTAGTCGGGGTCCGCTTAGATTATAAAATCTAAGCTTATTATTACCTACTAAGCTGTTTTAGCAAGAATGCAACTTATGTATCCAAATAATCAACTAATAAATCAGGTAAAAACCCGAATACTATGAACATTATCTTTTGAAATCGTAATATGAATAAAATATTATTGGAGCAGGTGATAACAATTTGATAATACACCATCATATAATTATAGCGGCTCATAAACGATTCAGCGTTCATCGCACCGCGTAATTGTAAATAAACGAATTCGTAATTAATTTAATCCGTCAATGTAAGCTCATAATTCAACTAGGTGTCCACTAAAAGCGAGGACTATGGTATGTATGTACATTAACTGTATGACTTGGTATAAATATTAATATAATCTGTAAATTTTAATTTTTATATTCAATCTGGCATTGAAAAGAGTAACTACTGAGTTTCATGCCGGTTTCTTCTCGGTAGATGCGACATTCTGAACCGGTGGTAGATTCAAATTGTTCTATTTTGTACCTATTACTTGACGATTTACAAATGCTTTTTTTAAGCCTACGTAAATAAAGATATTTTGAGTTTGAGTTTGATAAGGACACGGACCTCTTATGCGAGAGATGCTTGTTCAAACCTGCGCACGTACGTGAATTTTTAACATCTATGTACGAATCTGTACCACTGACTACTGTGAGGGATAACATCGTGGTGAAACCTACACATTCAAATAAGTATGGATGTGTAATCATAATTCAATTTGTCTGGTTCCCCTTTCTAAGGGTTACGAAGATCAGAGAGGCAGTCGCTTTAATGTAACAACCAGACTGGCTAAATCCTGGATCATGGTCTAAGCAGATCCCAGACCTATATTAAATCACTAAACACAAGACAGCTCTATGAAAATGATAATGACAATTTGTGACATTGTATCGATAGACGTAATTTAGGTAAGCATAGTTTATTTCTCTCGTGCAGTAACATTGTATTTACTAACTAATATATATCTTTATATATCAGTCTAAAAAGAACAACGTGGTCAATTCCCTATTCCTCTCATAAATGTTAATGTATCTGTCGGATATTGATATGCAGGCGGGGCTCAACGTCTAACCAAACGTAAATAAACACAGGTTCCTATCGTAATATAAAACATGTATATAAAACACCTATAAAAATATGTATTTTTATCGACAACATAGATTTATCTACCATTAGAAATTTCATTTAGGATGACAAGTTAAATTTTCAAACACAGCCGTTTGGAAGACATTATGGATGACTTCAAATTAGACGTACCTTGAGATTATAGGAAATAACGGGAACTATATTATGGTTTACAATTAGGTAGTCCACCACAATCAGATAATGATATTATCAATGCGGAATACGTGGAACTCTTCATCAAAAAAGGCATACTAGTTAGCGTCAGTTGTAACCAACCAACATCCCATTACTGTAATCAACTAATTTTCAAATCGATTCAAACCTACACATGAGTCTGTGTAATCTCGGGGACAAAACAATAATCTCGGTAGTATCACCGAACTGATCTGATGATAGAACATTAATGACTACTAATAATACGTCAAAGTTTATATGAACTTAGTGTAGTTAGTTGTGCCATACTTATTACGACTCTAAAGTTATATTTTTTTGTTGGCCATAACTTAGGAATTCGAACAGAATTCATTCAACCCGACCACAAAACAACGCCCTCTATTCGACATTTGTAACAGCGATTTCAGAATTGCTAGTGAAACAGGGCTGGCAATATGCAGCAAGAGCTTGACTAATGAAAAAGCACCTCAAGCAAGGCTCACGGAGGATTTATGGGCGGCACTTAGCAACTGCGGCGTGCAGCGCGTGGCCAGCAACCATGGCCGCCTGCATCGCTCGGAATTATTCCGTACACTGCATTTTTATGGCTAGGCCGGAGTGGCTAGACGATCTGGAGGAAATATCCGTTTAAGCGCACTTACAGCCGCTAAATAGTTTGGTGTTGCTATTAAGAAAAATATACCATTTGATAAAATTCAAATTCAATGTTTTTAATTAATGTACTTAGCTAAGAAAAGTCTTATCCGCTGTGATCGTTTGAAATAAAGATTTCAAACGATTACAGCGGCCTAAAAACACTAACAATATTAAAAATTTCAGATGAATACTTGTTTGAAAAAAGGACTTCAGACCCACTTCAAAAACACTTTAAGCCTATTAGGTCTAACGTGATTAAGATTTTAGCATCTTTTAAAAATCGTAAACTAAACTATGATAGACGTTTTGAAAAAAGAAAACATTTACTCGAAGAAAGCAAAAATCTGGCATTATACCTACTTGCCGCACGGTCTTACCATTCATAAGTAAGAGCACTCGATAAGAAATCTTTTTAAGCCACATAGTCACGTGCTTGAATTTAAAATCAATGACACAAAAAGGGATTTTAAGATGACATTACCCGAGCCAAGATTTGGCCGCGCACTCTCGTATGCAAAGTGACGGCGCCTGCCTCTGACATAAAATGCACGCTGCAGACAAGCAAATACCGACATCCTTACATGCTAAAAGAATTCCAGCCATGTTAAGCCGAATAACAGGTTTACTTGTATAATTTTTTTTATTTTATCTTCTAAATGGTACTAAGTGTATCGGTCACAAAAAGTACTAAGATCTCCATATAAACTTTAACTGTGACAAATCTCATACTCCTCCGTCCGCATAATTCTCATAAAAAGAGGTACAAAGTTTTTGCTTCACGTATATATATATATATATATATAGATGTATTTAAGCAGCATTTCCATTTTTCATACATATACATATATAGCCTATTTAAAATCGATACAATATTTCAAAAATATTGTATCGATTTTAAATCGCACGATGTCAACAACTCTTTAATCGAAACCATTTTTATTTTTTTGCAAAAATGGTCACAAATTTCAGCGTCACGCAGCAAGTGTCGTCGTATCTTTAAATATTATTTGCAGCCTGACATTTTAATGACTTTCTAAACTATCTAACAGTCTAAACAGTCTAATAAAGTATTGTTTATTATAGTTTTTTTTTTTAATTTAGCACGTACGATTTTAGTGATGGATGTCCACTTTCACTTCGTACGCTGCTTCCTTAAATACTTTTAAAAGGAATAGAAATCTTTGTAAAAGCCGCAAAGGAGGCGCAATAATAATGCCGACACCGCAAAATGTAACAAGTAGTATCGATGTAGCAGAGAGACCACTTAAGCTTCTGCCTCTTGCTTCCTGTATTTAACCCTAATTGTTGGTATTTGTAATGGCAAAATGGAGTGCTTATGTGATTTTCTAGTAGAATGTGGTTTCGTTTGTTTTTGTTCCTTATTCTTTTATTTATATGTGTATTGGTGAACTTAAGAAGCGTAATAAACCTACCTGTGGGGGACCTACCACTATGTTGCCTTTTCACTTTTCGTCTTCCACTTAAGGTTACGTAATGTGATCATCGCTTAAGAACGACTGCCTTGTTTCGAGATAGTTCAATTTGAAGCGTTGGGCTCGCTTTACCAAGACAACTCTTACCAATTCTGTCTTCTCCTTCATGCCGTTGTATGTCCTATCTTCTATAAAGTGGAGAACACCGTTATAAGTTTTATGAACTATGTATAATGCTGCAACTGAATTGAAATTAAGTTTATACTGTATTGCTTTATTCCATATCAATCATTTAGGTTATAATAATTGTGTGTACTATTGACAACATTCTAACAGAATTTTATAAACTTATTCAAAAACCTCAACCTTGAATAAACATACTGAAGATCGTTATAGACATAATAAATGACATCAATACTGAAAATTTCACGTCCGTAAACAACTGATCTCGTAAAAATAAACATTGTTGGATATTACCGAGGAAGTAATAGATTTATTATTGCCTAAGACTCTCGGCTTCGGTTGCTTTAGATGGTTTATTACAATCTACCGGACGTACAAGGAGGCGTATAAGCGAAATATAACCACTTCTATTGTATCACAATTTACCGGGTAGAATTGGAAATATGTGTTTGGTAAAACATGGTATATATGAATGTAGGCGGAGACCAAAGAGTAGTAAACAACTATAATCATTCTTAGCTAAAAATTAAATTCAGCTAGGTTAGATGGAAAATTGTGAAAACCAACAAGAATTACTCTTACTCATACTACATATATCTACAGTCTCCTGAGAAAGACTTTTCAGCCTTGATCCCAAGGAAATCAAACGACGAAAATATTTTGTAATATTTTGTGTTATTGTTAACAGCAAACATTAAATTACAATACGAAAAACATACACCTCAACATGACGTCGGCACAGATCGCACATAAACCTGTCTATTCTCCTTTAAGACGCAATGTTTGAAAACCTAGCGGCATCTATTCGAGTTGATAGGTTTTCCTCATACGCTACGCGGAAGCCTGGTTAGGGAGCATTTGGTAAGACACGTTCCCAGTACAAACGAAACGTATACCATTGCGGACCGTTTTATTTCCGAGCTTCCGTAATATCGGGATAATCCCCGCCCCTGCAACTCGTTTCGGATGCTTCTTTTTGTTGCTCTGCGTGTATAGAATAGTCGTCGATTATGCAAACATATTTTTATCTTGTTTTGATCTTTACTGCGTCCGAAAATAGATAGTGAGAATTAAAGTATGTGGCATTTAATCATATTTATTTGTGATAACGAACACCTTTATATGTAATAGATAGAAAAGGACTTAAAGAACGCTTTTACATTTTATAAATATACACAGAACATTTTATTTATATAATATAATTTGTATTTGAAACTCATCTATATGATATTTTTTTATTAAAAAGCGTTTTTTTAGTTAAATCAGTTACGATTAGCCTCAATTTTAACTAACAGACTCAAGATTCACAAAATAAAAGCCATTGCAGAACACCTGCAATCTGCTATAATTAGTGTCTCAGCATCAAATTTGAATGCAGGCTCTCTCACTCGCGCATAGATGCGTGAGAACAGGACGGAACGTTCTCAAAATATAAGCGGAGCGCTCCCATTGAAGGTAGTTAGTAACTGTGCCACCGTGCTTTCCTTGCTGCGCTTTGACCTTACCTCATTAGTGTAACTAGGATATTAGACGTCCAACTGCTTTGGTTAAGGGCAAAGCTCTTGCTTTACTTCAATTCTAAATAAAGTGTTCTCTGTGTCGTGAAGTACAATTGATTTCTATTATTTTATTGAAAAATTATTATTTCACGCTATAAGTGTCGATATGATTATTGTTATGTAACATATTTTTTTTCATTTAAAGTGTGCTCGACATTAACCTATTTCTTAGGATGATAGTCAGAGAGAGTATTTACTTTTGTTATATAAATAAATATATATATGTATATATATATTATAATTTAATATTTTCTAGTCTAGTCTTTGATATTAAATTACAGCCGTAAAATATATTTATATATATCAATTGTACTTCGAACATTATAAAAGCATAATATAAGCTCCAGAAAGTATTGAACCCAGACTAAAGCAATTTGTAAACCACATGCTACTTGAAATAGTGTTTTATTTCTTATAAATGGACTACATCTAAAAAAAATTCTTCTAGGTCTGCTAAAAGTGCCTTAGAATTTTGATGATCGGTCAGTCAGTCAGTCAGTCAGTGAGTGACAAAATTAAGAAACCTTGACCCATTATAATTCTTAAACTACTGGTTCAAATTGAATGAAATTTGAAATATACCGTGTCTTTACAATGCCTGCATGGTTACTGAAAATTCAGTCTTCTAGTTTTATCCACGACAAAGTTACAGGGGGTCGAAAATGGCCTGAATTGCTTCGAGAAAAGGATGGTACGGCCGTGCCGCTTTTTTGCTTGACTTGGCGGGGGCACTGCCGTGCCCCCAGATAAATCTAAGTAATTTTAAAATTCTTCGTGTTTCGAAGTAACACCTAAAAAGGCCGTAAAAGATGAAAAACTTAAGGCTATGGAATATGAGTGTCGAGATAAAGATCCGTCATCGTACAAATAAAAAAAAAGAAAATAAAATAAAAAAATAAAAAGTCTTCCATTTGGGCCGTACCTAAATCTGTCAAACTTACATATGGTTTTCTAATCAATTATATAATCAGATAACATCGCATATGTTCCTTACTCTGGTCATAAAATAAGAAGTAAGTACGTGTATATTTTACTATGACTATAATTGGGTCTTCTTACTTATGAACGCCAAATTGACCCTAGACATAAAAACTCTTGGAAATAAATAATAAATAAATAAATAAAACCACGCTCTGCTACCATGTGGGAAATAATTGGCGGAATTGAAACGCTTGGCAGAGATTACATGAAATATTGAAGAGAAAATGTTATGTGTACATCACCTCACCACTGACATACGTCACATTAACATGCGTTCATAATCACAATAATTCCAACAAAAACAAATACTTAAAAAGGTTAATTAAGATATACTTAACGAAATATTCCTAATTCAGACACTAACTCATAAACTCGTAATAAGTTAACATAACATAACATCACGCCCATAACCCCCGAAAGGGTAGGCAGGGTCAAAGGGCCACTTGGCCCCTTTAACCAAATTCAGTCAAAAATAAAACTGGGCTGGGTTAGGTGGAAAATTGTGATGCTAGGCAAGAAACACAGTTGGCACATTCTTTATTTGTTTTGAGTTTGTCCCAGACCAACATGGGACAAACTCGTAATATATATACCTTTTAAATCCTATGTCTAATAGGCAAGTTGACTCAAAAAAAATAATTAGTCCATTATATAGATTACAAAAAAAATTCAGTCGAATTGAGAACCTCCTCCTTTTTTTTGAAGTCGGTTAAAAATATTGCTCACGTATTTTTTCTTTTGTTTAGCAAACCAAAAATGACGAAGATACAGCGCGTTGAAGGTGCGCGTGACGTCACTTGTTCTGTTGAATTTTAGTAACAAGTGATGTAAAAGCGCCCCACTCCAGATCTTTTAAGCGCTGTATCTTTGTTATTTTCCGAGCATTTGATAAAGCAAAAAATACGAACTCAATATTTTTTGATAATCTGACTAGCGGACTAAAAAAAATATTTTAGTCAACTAGCCTATTATACCAACACCAGTTGAAGTCATTTGAAATATTTTTCAATATATTATTAACTAGTATTTGGAATTGAACTATCTAGTTTGGAACACGGACTAGTAAAAAAAGAAGGACTCCACGCTACCATACTATAGCGTGAATCTACGTTTATGCAAGTGTGAGTGAGATACTTATGAATACCAGATATGGGATATTTGTCATGTGGAGCACTTAATTTGTCAATGTGTGACGTAAGTTGCGTGTCAAGTGGAGCACCTGAGGAGCTTCAATGTCTAGTTAGTGGCGCGGAGTCCTTCTTTTTTTATTAGTCCGTGGTTTGGAATTAAAAAAATCAAATGAGATCCGTTCACCGTGCATGTAGATATTATTATAAATTGAATGTCTCTATTATTTTAAGGTATCGCTTAACTCACATACAAAATCAAACAAGGCAATTTATACGAAATTGTGATTCGTAACTAGGATTGTGTGAAGTCCCACAAGTGAAATCGTTCATTTCCAAATTGTGCGCAGGGGAGGGAAGTTTTCCTATTGGTTTTGTTCACTGATTGGATGGGTAAAATTAGACCATTCCGCATTGAGATGATTGAAATATTCAACCTTTATTGTTTTGCGATTGCTTTTACCAACTTCCAACCCGCGTCCGATTTCGTCTAGTCAAAGTATTGAAATAAAAATCTAGCTATTTTTATAACAATTTCTTTTAAATATCTTCTCACTCATTCATGTGATAAATTATTTACTTAATATATTTTTGAATACTTACTTCTTTACGTTTTAAAATTATTGCTCGAAAAGGCTTTGTCATAATCAACGCATCAAAGGCCTTTGATTTCGTGGAGCACACTACTCTTCTAAAAATATGTGATCTCTACGGCATAAGAGGCATAGCTAATGACTGGATACATAGTTATTTGTCCAAAAGGCGACAGTATGTTGAGATTTCTAAATTAGACCCCAACAACGAGCTAAATATCTACAATAGATATTAATAGTGTTGGAGTACCTCAAGGAAGCATATTAGGACCTTTATTATTTATGCTTTATATTAATGACTTACCGGATACTACAGCCTATGACAGCATACTTTTTGCTGATGACGTTTCGGTAGTTATTCCATGTAATGACCCTAAGACTTATAATGACGAAATAAATAATGTTATATATAAAATAATTAAATGGCTAGAGATGAACAATTTAAATGTTAACCTAAATAAAACAACATATGTGCAATTCATTAATAGGAATGGCAAAAAACGCGATTTAAATGTCGTATTTGGTAATCACGCTATAAAAGAATCTCGTCAAACTTCATTTTTAGGCATTCTTCTGGATGACAAATGCACGTGGGTTGATCATATTAACAACATTTGTAAAAAAAATAATTCTTTTGTGTATGCTATATGGCGATTGACAAAGATCAGCGATAGGAAAGTTGCTACTCAAGCGTATCATGGCTACGTTGGTTGTGTACTTAGATACGGAATTGTTTTGTGGGGGAATTCTTGCCATATAAATAAAGCGTTTATAGCACAAAAACAGTGCATAAGAGCAATTTGTAACGTTGATTCACTTACATCCTGTAGACCGCTTTACAAGGAATTAGTTATTCTAACAGTACCCTGCATGTACATTTATGAAATATGCATTTTTGTCAGAAGTCATCCAAATTTATTTAAAACGCGTATGCAGCAATATAATTGTAAAACTAGATACCCTAGGAGATTAATTATGAACTCGGTAACAACAGATCTATACAGTAGAAACAGTTATCAAATGGCCGTAAAAATATTCAACAAATTAATTGATGATATTAAGTTTCTTCCTCTTGAGCAATTTCAAAGGAAATTGAAGGCCTGGTTAGTGCAAAACTCCTTCTGCTCAGTTAGAGAATATTTAGAATTCTCCCAAAGTTCTGCACGATGATTTTGATGTCCATATATGCATGTGTAAAATTTTAATATTGTATAAACTAATTGTAATTAATTTGCATGCCAGATTCTGGCGAAATGTGTGAAACAATTTTACCTATAAGATCCTTAATGTACCATGTTTTAAGCAAATAAATGAATTATTATTATTATCTATGTAGCTACTATCGTATCATTGAACTCAACATTTAATGTTCACAAATTCTTTTTAACCATATTTATTTCAAACAAAACAATGTTTCGTTTTGCGTATTAGTTCCTGCGTCTAAAAGAAGAAATATAGCGGTTATTAATGTCTATTTAAAGAGCTTTGTTTATTCTCATATTCTAGAAACGGCTGCATAAAAAGTGGCTCGACTGCGTGTGACATTAGAATTGCAACTGCAGTAAAATGTACACTTTTCTTGCTCCGCACTGCGCTGCATAAGAAAGGACGCTTTTATATTTTTCAGACAAACGGGAGGCTAAGAATTCACATGGAATTTTAAGGCGCCCGCTTCGTTTGTATTGTATTAACTTTTGGCTGTGCCCGCTGGATATATTGTCGGTTGTGATGTTTTACTTGAAACTCTTGGGAACTAGTGAATGCAAACTTGGAATTATATTGTAGATTTTTATGTACTAAAAAGCTGTGTAAGTGAGCTAACTATTTTATTCACGATACAATTGCTTTGTAATCAACTTTTTAAGGAACCAATTAAGCTGAATTATTTTTGAGTCTGCAGATTTTTTTATGGAAAGGAAATTTTTGGGAATGTGTCAAATTCACTCAACTTAAGCCGGACGTGATAATACCTAAATAAATTATACACCTATGTATATTATCATTTTAAATCAGCATATATGCATGAAAATACTAATAAATGAAGAAGTAGAAAAAGGAAAGCCAGGACCATAGCAAATAGAAATTGTTGTTTGAACCGTTATGCAACGAGATCAATATTAAAACAGATTCAGGAAGCTTTAATTTTAATTTTGAGAACCAACACGGTTATATGAATGAACAACCGATTGCTCTATCAAAAATATTACGCCAACTAAAAATTGTAATTTTATTGGCTGCACATCCAATCTATCGGCCATTCAATAAAAATGTTGTGGATAAAACTTTCATGTGCAGGTAGGCACTATTAATTTACACATCAGTTTTTTCATGCGGCTTCTGTTAGTGAATATAATACATTTTCTGGTTGTATTAGACGGGATCTGTAAAGCTTATGTCTGGCATTTAGCCAAAAACATGTACAGATCAGACATACCGCAAAAATAAAGGGTTAGGACGTGGCTATCAAACTAATAATTGGTCTGAGAGAATACAAATACATATACTTTAAAAAATTACGAGTCGGTAAGTAAGTAAATATAAGTTTACAAACCGGTAGGTAGAAAAATTGCGATCTGAAAAGTAACTCGTTCCATACCATAATAACGAATCGATTGAGACCTCATTCATCAAAATCGGATAAGTAGTTTCGGCAGCACGATATAGCATACTTAAATACAAACATACATAAACTGCTTAAAGTAGCAGTCTTCAGCCTTTAGCCTTCCTTTTGGCTTTACTATATAAGCTGGTAAAAATCATCCATCCCACTTTAAAAAATTGTACAAGTACAAATACTTTTACAGAAATAATAACGAGACCGGCGCGAACATTGTTTTTCCATATTTTTTCATTAAATCCGACACTCCAAATGCATTAATATTCAGTACGTATATTGTTTTAAAATAAGGTCATTTCGAACCAATTTTTTCCCCGCCCAGAGTATCTGCGGAAGATTCGACGGCCATTTACTGGCGACATTATTTTTGCATTATTGGAGACAAACATTATTTTCTCATTAGCCGCAGCGGGGTTAGTTCGGGAAGATGTTAGATAGACTCATTTGTCAGATAGGGACGCAGGCGCTCCAGTGTAGGAATTCTAATTAAACTTACACAACATTTAGACGAACTTACATAGTATGGAGCGATGAGCTTCGTGAACTTTGACCGGGTTATTTCGTGTGTAGACTCACTAGGTAATAGAGGATCTAGCCCGGATCCATTCGTTAATTCTGTAATACAATACAGACTAAATTGGTTTCCTTGGTCTTGTATTCTAATGAATATGTGTGGCTGTGTGTATTAGCTTCCTTCAGTTTCAGCGTATTTACTACACGTACATGCAAATGTATACTATAATTTTATTGTTCTATTAAAAAACATATATATACGGTCGAATTGAGAACCTCCTCCTTTTTTTGAAGTCGGGTGAAAACTGAGCGGTATTCAGTGCGTTTTTCAATATCATGTATGAGTGTTGCAGGCATTTGTATTAGGGTTACCTAATACAAATGCCTGCACATTTGTTTTAAACTCAATCAATTAACAAAAATGTAAATTTTTGTCAATTGATTGAGTTTAAAACAAATCACAGCTTAATAAAATACCTTCGATAGGACAGCTGTTACATTGGTATCACTTATCTTGAATGAAGCGTTTTAATCATAAATTTAAAATATAAAAGCATATCATAACATTTACCTACCTATGTGACGATCAAACTGCCTATCCTATTAATTGAGGCCAAATCTAATTAGGTACCTACTGTGAAAACGTCAACTTCTCATATTGACTACACCCAACTAATTTGGGCAGGCGTTTCCTAAGCCGTCTGCAGAAGACAAGGGACTAAAGTGAACTTAATTACTTTGTATAATTCGCAAACGCCTTAAATACTTTCCGATCACGTCTAGAATATTCATTACCGCGGACGTTTAAGTGAAACCAATAGTTCCCGACTTGGTCCCGTAACGATAATCGACAATTCCCTGCATCCAACGCCTCTAGCACTATTGCAACTGCAGTAATGCCAGAACCCAAACATTATTAACTCTTGTCAGTTTGAGTTTCAAAGCTCAGGCCGGATTAATAGTAAACACGTCTCTCACCCGTCCCGATCGAGTTGAATGAAGATAAACACATTTGGTCTCTGGATATTTTTAGGAGCATTTTCCTAACATTATCATTCACTCTGCGCCGCATTGACGATTCCGTAACTTTATTGAATAGTCTACGACATTTACTTGGTATTAACGATAGGTATACACAGCATGTAGGTGACATTACTTTTTCACAATTCTCTAATCCAACTTTATTTTATTTTTGGCCAAAATTGTTTAATGAGCTTTCCGCTCATTAGACTCTGCCTGTAATGATTTATTTTATTAGTCTAAAAAAAAATTGACTAACTTAGCTACACGCCACTAAAAAAAATGAAAAAATATTGCAATATATCCATACAGACAGGGCCGGACCGTGAGTTTAGGGGACCCTGGGCTAATACTACTTACTTAAAGGCCCACCACATTACTCAAAGTATAAGATAGACTTGAAATAAATAAATTGAATAGGTTTGATTAATCGCAGGATTCGGATGGCTGCAAACCGTACGATCTCTTTGATTTAATAAAATTATGTTTTTTTTCGCATTATCCTCTATTTTTGACTTTGACTTGACTTAGCTGGGGACCCCTTGAATCTACGGGGCCCTGGGCTGAAGCCCAAAAAGCCATATGGTAGATTCGGCCCTGCATACAGACTCGTTTTATCGCATCAGGCATGTTTACGCTCTATACCTATGGAAGAAGAAGTTCATCAAAAAAGTTCCACTAGTTCCGCCAAATCTTTATCCCATGTGACGCTGTTGTTAATTAGCCCTGCGATGCCCAAAGCGTAGACAACTGCACTCTAGTAGAAGGGACGTAGCGACGTCTGCGCGGCGCTGTGTTGCCACTATTATTTTTTTAATTTTGTTTCAGCTGGTGTGACGCGCAGATCCATTAATCGCTTCCCCGCCCCCTCAGCTTTACACTTGAAGTGGGTTAGGTGCTCCTTTAATTAAAATAAGGTTAATGTCGCCTTGATAGCTTAACAGAAGAATCTTCATTTAGCTCTAAATGATATAACTGTTTGTAAATATTTAAGCATAAATCCTCTCTATGTTTGTGATATTCTTACTTATTGTAGTCCAGTAACGCTGGCATTGCATTAAAAAGTTTTATAAGAATAGAATTATAAATTTTCCATACTTATAGACCGATTTCCTGTCTCCAAACTAAGTATGTATGTTTGTGATTTTTTAATATGTAGGTATATCTTGTGTCCAAGAATAGTAATAAAGATACGTAAATATAGGAGTGGAAATTGATAAGAAAATGAAACAGTTAGGTAATTTTGTATTTAAGCTGAAATGGATAAAAGTGTTTATAAAGCATGTAAAAAATGTAAATAAAGACAGTGAAATATTTATTACTTAACATAAAAATGTACGTGGACAGAGTTGGACCCTAGGTTCCCATACTGAGGTCGGCGGATATATGGGGGCCAAGAAATTACATATTAAAGCACCCTGTGTATAAATAGAATTGATGATCAGGATATGTTTTATCTGATTTAGTACAATATAGATAACAAATATAATAAATTGAAAAAAATATTTGGCTTATAGAAGCATATTACAAAAAGTTACTAATACTTTTTAACAATTTATCATAAAAATAATAAAAAATTTGAATATTGTTTAGGGAACTTATTGATCCTTGGACTCTGCATACTCTTTCGGGGACTGCAGGCGTGATAATATGTGTATACATATTATCATGAACCAAGAATTAAGTATAAGTTCATACATACGTATGTACTCAATTCTTTTTGATTAAGAAATAGGAATTGTTTTAAACTCAGCCTAAATAATAAGCAACAATTTTAATATGCAGGATGCATATTAAAATTAATATGCAGGATGCATATTAAAATTAACATCTAATATTATAAATGCGAAAGTTTGTTTGGATGTTTGTTACTCTTTCACGCAAAAACTACTGAAATAGATTTTAATGAAACTTTAGCTTAGCTTATACACCCGAATAATATATACTTAGGCTATGTTTTTATCGCAAGCAAAGCTGCGGGGAGAAGCTAATAGCTAATAATACTTTTGTCCCATGTTGGTCTGGGAATTGGCCCATGTTGATCTGGGACAAAAAAATAATGTGCCAACTGTGATTCCTGTCTTACATGTCGTAAAAGGCGACTAATTGTTTACGGGGTTTTGGGTATGTGACTGAGTAGGCGACGAGCTAGCCACTTGTCACTCCTTTTTCACAGCTTTCCATTCAACCCAACCCACTGTCCCATGTTGGTATGGGACTTAAAAAGAATATGCCAACTGCGGTTCTTGCCTAGCATGTCGTAAAAGGCGACTAATGGCATATCGGGTTTTGGGTGTGTGATTGTGTAGGCGACAGGTTAGCCGCTTGCCGCTTTTTCACAATTTTCAATCTAACCCAGCCCGGCTTTATTTTTGGCTGAATGTGGTTGAAGGGGCATGCTGCCCCTTTGACTCTGCGTACCCCCTCGGGGATTACGGGCGTGATGTTATGTATGTATGTATTTAACTGACAGTGGCAAATTTTCCAATTATCCAGGTAATCTTCATGTTCAGACTTGATTTTAACGAAGTTCTATTTTTTTTAATATAGGACTACAAAAGTTTTGGGAACCCTTTAACACGCATGTTGTAGAACGGAAAGACAATAAATGTGTATCATTCGGTACATAACATTGCACTTTGTCAATATTTTAGCCAGCAAAACTTTGTCACTCACTCTCGCATCAATGAGCCCGGCCCGACCGCCCGTTGATTTTCCTCTCGATCAGAGCGGAAACGCTATGCATAATTATCATTTGTAAATAAACACCACACAATCATAAATAAGTAAACACCGCTGTTCAGACTGTGTGGATATTCCGCCCAAAATAGCATCGCTTGTAGCGTTATAGTCGTTAAATTATATTAGTTTATTTACGTTAACTATAAACAATTAGATCTTTTGAATGTAAACATTTTTGTGTACAGAAGCGAACGTCGTTTTCGAAAAACGATTTTCTATATAACTCGCTTTATTTAAAAATGGTGAATTAGTGAAATTAGAGAAAAGAACAATTTTAAAAATCTGTCTCCAGTTAGATGCTGCTTTTTGTAACGGGTACGCGTAGATAATATATTTAGGATAAAATGGAATTTTCCTTTTTCCGTTAAAATTTGTTCCATGAATAAAGCTGCACGTCTCGAGGGACAGTCATCGGCTTTGAGTCCTAAATTGGATCGGAGTTTTCTCAATCGCGATACGTCAGAGTCCTCTTCGATCGCGGAATTGCGGGCCACGCTGTGGTGGATGTAGTATGTTCAAAGAGGGGACACTGTTTGATCAAATAATGAATCACGCGTTTATTCTAGTTGGCATCGGATTGCGGCCTGATTACGTGAATAGCTCGCAAGAGTATAATGTTGTTTGGCATTGTCATAAGCTTATGGGCGTGGCCTACTCAATACTCTTTGGTTTGAATGATTATTTCACATACATACATATTATATAGTAATCGCCAAAAGGGTCCATCCACAATCCAAGCAATAAGCTCCAACAATTGTACTTAACCAATTGTATCCAAAACCAAAATTGAGCTGATTTACATTATAATTATGTATGTAGTGTTAGAAGGCTAGCTCATCGCCTATAATCGCAAATACAGTACCTTATATCGCCACGAATCGCCCTTTACAACACGTAAGACACAGACACACAGTTAGAATATTCTGTTAATTTTTAACCAACATGAGATAATGAGGTTTTAACTAACAATAAGCCAACTTTATATTTGGTAATCAGCACAGTGCCCACAAGTAATTAATTTTAATAATCTACAATGAGATGAATATCTCATTTCATTTCATAAATTTATACTGTTAAAATATCCCGATTCACTTGCAATTTTATTTGAGACTGTGACTATTGGGTAAAATGTTTTTTGTAAAGGAGTAGTGATTTTATCAACCATTAATATAGCTATTTACAAACAATAGTCGTTACTATTTCTACTACGTATGTTGGAGACAGTATAATGTATACACATATGTAGTTCAATTGAGTTACAACATATGCCCATGTTAGATACATATCTAAGTATATCTGCGAGATAATAGCGTATAATAATAAATCTTGAACGGGAAGGAAGTTTGCGTAGGTACGAAGGGGTCTTTGTTTGCTTTGTTGATAGTATTTTGTTTTTGTGATACAATCAGGTAACTTATTATATGGCTATTTCGAAGATAAATCCAATCGACAAAAGAAATTAGTGTGTTTGTACCTTCTTATTTGTTTACAGAGATTTTGTATTTATACTTATATAACAATAATAATAATATAACATCACGCCCATAATCCCCGAAGGGGTTGGCAGAGTCAAAGGGGCAGCAGGCCCCTTTAACCACATTAAGCCAAAAACAAAACCGGGCTAGGTTAGATGGAAAATTGTGAAAAAGCAGTGACAAGTGGTTAGATTGTCACCTACATAATCTCATACCCAAACCCGATACACCAATAGTCGCCTTTTACGACATGTTAAGCAAGAACCACAGTTGGTACATTATTTTTAAGTCCCAGACCAACATGGGACAAATACTTACACACTTACTTACAATACTTATATAAAATGTTTAACGTTTTCAGGGACAATTGCTACTTTTAACTTTCTTTTTTAAGGACTTAGGAACCAGTACGTTCACCTGCTTCTGCTAATCTTAGATAAATCAGATTTGTATGAACGTTCCAAGTCGCCGTCTCTATTTAATTGTAAGTAAATCACGGACATACTTGTACGATACCGAAAAAAACTTCATTAAAATCTGGTTCTATTTTACCCAATTATAAACCAAGTATCATATAATAATAGCTGGAAGTAAAACATACTTAAAAATATGCACTAACCTTACAAGATTTTTGCTGATACGGCATCCCATAAACATAAACATCACTGCGTAGTGAGAAAGTTTCACAAGTTTTTTTCTGAGTCGAAGGTTAAACTTCTAGCATTACGGCACGCCAAGACGCGGAACAACAGAAGTTTTGATAAGCTCCCTTGGAAAATACAACGAAGAAATTAAACGCCCTCTGAACTGTACAAAAGTTAACACATCTAAGCGACTGTACATTTTCCACTACATAAACATCGTTTCGCTTCGTAAACTAAGTGTAAAAACGAAACAAATGGACTTTAGCCCCGATAAATGTTAAGTTAATGTTTTCAGACGTCATAAACGTACATTTATTTGACAAATAACGGGGTTAAATATTATGAGCGATACTCAAATAAAACCTAATATTTTATCTAGGAACTATTTGAACCCCCTGTTATTAAAAGTGTAAAACATCGTAATTATATAATTTGATCGGAAGTATAAAAAGTATATCGCCATCGAGCTTGTCAAACAATACATATCATATTAAGGTATCTAAAATCCAATTAAATTTACTCGTATGGTTGCTTAGTTATCATATTCAGATTAACGAATTCAATCATTTGAAAATCTTTCAATTTACAAAGAGAAGAAAATACTAAAGCCTTTCATATAAAGCATATCAGAAACTGATAAAAAGCTCCGATTTACTCGTATCAACTGCTTAGTTCTCATATTCAGACATCTAACAGTTTAAGGACCAGAACAAACGATCTAATTAACCACTTATAACAATTTCATTATCAAGTCGTTCCAAGTCGCTGTCTTTAGTTAAAAACATTTTATGTCTTGGCAATTACGCGAAACGGAAAGTTTTAACATTGCAGGGAATTTTATGTCCGGAGATTCCTTACAAAGATTGCAGAAAGTTCATTCGTCTAACGAATTCATACCCATATGCTCAAGTATAAATACTTACATACGTACTAATAGGTTAGTATCAAGCATGAATGAATGATTTAGTTAATATATTATGAAGTAGGTCAATACAATAAGATGATTGAATGGCTTATGAGGGCCGACCGTAAAATAATTTCATTGTTTTATTCGGATTTGACATCTTAGAATGCGTTTTAATCGCTAATGTAGAGGATCATACACCAGCATCATATCACACGAGGTCCGGTTAGATAATAATTTAACTCTCTAAACTAGAGCTATAAATCATGTCACATTACTATGCATCTATAGGTTCTTTTCATAACCATTTCAGAGACAATATAATTTAATTTTCATTTAAGAGACAATATATAGCCATTTAGTAATGCACTGAAGTACTGTACATCTTTATACATTGTACCATGCTAAACATGTTAGGGCCATAAAAATTTACCGTAAATCTCCTCTAAGTGTGTAAATAGATACGTTTATACTTGGGAGGAAAAAAGGAATCTGATAATTGAAAACGTCCATTAATACAAGGCCTTTCGATGTAAAAGATAATAATGAAGATAACAATATTTATCCAAACGCGTATAATGTAAAAACCTGCTAAGGGACAATACCATCGCGTCCGAGAAACGTTGTTTATCAAAATAACAGTCGTTCATTAAATATTTGTATATCTAGCACCGTACAGTTGTTCCAATAACAAAACCACTCAGCCGTGCTCAACTACAAATAAAAGCAGGGAATGTATACGTAAAGAGGAAAAAGGGAAGCACGAGAGTAAAGTGCATTCGGAAATCCAGAAAACGAAAACCACTAGGGAGCCGCTTTGCGTCTGCGGCGTGTAGATGGTAACCGCCGATGATGCCGCGCGTTCAGCTAACACTTAGGTACATACTACGTCCTACATCCTACACACAGTTCGCCTTTAACAACATTTTAACAGCTTCATTTAGTACAACCACACCGCATATACTTTTTGTAGATTAAAATTTAAATGATAATGAGCCATATATTAAACAATTTGTTAGTAGGATAGATATATTTTCGCGATAGTAACGCTAACTAATATTACAATGGCTATAAACGTTAAGCAATATTTTATTTATATTATTTGATACTCAAATCAGTTGTTATGCATGTTAACAAAAGGTAAATTTACAATCAATCAATACAAAAAGTATCTATCGTAGTTCAGTCTCCATTAAATTGACACAATTTAGAAGGTATATTGTTAAATGGAAAAGCAGTACGAAATGTATTATGTTCTGCTTTTGAATTGACCTCACGTGGAGTATTAAATAGTTACGAGTCGGCAATAAGCATCGCTTCGAATAAAAGTATTTGTACAAAACATGTGCAATCCTTTGCAATTACTACGTTTGCCCAATTTTAAATTAGCTGTCCAGTCGACTCCCGGATGCGAAAGATTGTGATTGTTTTTTCTACATGGTGGTGATGCTGTAACAATTTTTGACTGGCTTGGTGGCGCATTCGGTAGGGACTCTGTCCTGAGCGCAAAACAGAAACAAGTATTAATCACAAGCATAATTGATTGTCTCTCAGGACAATCATTCTTGTGATGAATACTTGTTTCTATTCTATGTCTGTGCGTGAATATCTAATATTAGCTTCTGCCCATGACCTCGTCCGCATGGAATAGTTACTTTGGGAGTGATGACACTGAAATAATGTTTCAAATAGGTTCAGTACTTAGTTCCTGAGATTAGCGCGTTCAAAAAAACAAACTCTTCAGCTTTATAATATTAGATAGATAGATTATTTAACTATAGATAGATTAATTTGACAAGCTCAATGGCGCATTCGGTAGTGACCCTGCCTCATACGCCAAGAGTTGTGGGTTCGATCCCCACCCAGGACAAATATTTGTATGATGAATATTTGTGTTTGTTCTGTGTCTGGGTGTTAATATCCAATATTTAAGTATATATTTGTAATACCACTGTTGATTCTGATATCCGTAACACAAGTGCTTAAGCTACTTACCTCGGAGTCAGATCAATGTATGTGATGTAGTCTGATATCTGATATTTATATATTTATTTAAGTATAGGTATAAGTATACTTGTGAGAGAGCGGTGGTAGCTCAATGGTAAGGACACGCGCCTCTTAACCGAGGAGTGGGGTTCAAACCCGGGCACGTACCTCTGGATTTTTCAAATCTATGTATGTATTTACACCACTAGCTCGACAGTGAGGGAAAACATCGTGATGAAACCTGCAAATTCAAACAACTTTGGATTTGTAACCATGATCCAAAAAAATTGTCTGGTTCCCCTATCTTAGGATTACGAAGGTCGGATCGGCAGTCGCTTCAATGTAATTACCAGACTCGCTAAATCCTGGATCATGGTCTAAGCGGACCCCGTCTAAACCCGGGACATAACGCTAGGAAGATGATGATAAGTATACTTGTGATACCACTGTTGATTCTGATATCCGTAACAAAAGTCCTTAAGCTACTTAACTCGGAATCAGATCAATATTAATGATGTTGTCTGCCTATCTGTCTGATAATCCAAGGTTGATCTAAATCTCACCATAATAACTCACATTATATTATTGTCTTCTGTCTATACTACGGCATACATAATAATACCACAGAAAAAAAAAACATTATTTCTGATTTTTTTTATATGCATAGATGTATACATTCTGTAAAGTAATAAAATACTTCTATTTCATCACTTTACTATATACAGGTCAGAATTTGTATATTGTATTTATTTGAAGCACTATTAAAATTATTAATACAAATGCTTATAGTATAAAAGACACAAAACAGTCAACACAATACTTTCGTACGTTCTGTATATCATGTCAATCCAGATTTAGGGAAAAGCACACAATGCATCTGGTTTACTGAAAGAATAGTATATACAGTGAACGGAGTGGAATACCTTTGTCACAAGGGTGTTTTAAAATTAAAAAAAAAAATCAGTAAACTATTCGCTACAACATCTAGTAAGAATAACTAGTCAATGTTCCAAATTCATATTAAATTGTTTTGTTTTAGAATATACACATGCGAAGCCGGTAACAATTTGCCAAGCTTTTATTTAATTCCTGGGCGGATTGAATATGTATAAACTGATTGCGGTAATATTACGGTGTAGGTACGAAAATATTTTTTCAAAAATCGTATAAAAACGAGGAACAAGCGCCCTCAGCGAATACTATTTGAATATATGAACAGGTAAACGCGCCTAACAATGGACTCCAATCATTTGTCAGCATTGGGGACACATCTACTGAAAAAATATTTCAAAACGGTTGATCCGTTATTGCGCAATCAATTTCGATAGTTTTAAAATACTAAGCTATTAAAATAGTTTGTATTATACCAAACTAGGACCAGATAAAGCGCTGGGTTACCTATTGAAACGCATAACGTTTTTTGCTATAAACTGACAGTGCATAATGCTAATGGCCGTAATAGTCATTTGCCATAAGGCATTATATCATTACTTCATAACGCATAATATATATAATATAACATCATATGGCTGTAACCTGTAAGGCATAATCATAGAAAGGCATAATTTTGATAAGCATAAGGAATAAAAAGCATAATTTTTGTTGGCCATAATATTCAAACGACAATATTATAAAACCATTATTTTCATTTCCACATCATCATCCTCCTAGCGTTATGTCCAGTGCTTAGTCAGAGTCCGCTTCTTCTCTAATTCTTGGATCATGGTCCAGAATTTGTAACTATGTAATATCAAAAAAATCTTCGGTTCTGGTTCGGTTATTGCAAACAGAAATATAGATTTTATCGAATATACTTTTCATTATTATGTCTTTCAACAACTCTGAGTTTTTACGTTTATGCGTAATAAAAACTTTGTTAAAAACTATTATGCTTTTTAATTTGTTTGCCATATGATGTATGTCAATTGAAATTATGACAATAAACATTTTTAAATGCATTTCAAAGTGTCACCACAGCGCTGCTAGCATATCCAATTGTTTTTGGTTACAATAGGGTATTGACCAATTTTTCGCAGTCACATGATCATGGGTATTAAATAACGCAATTTAAATTAATTTTCTTTACTTTATGACGAATAAATATATTCTTACATACATAACACCACGCCCATAATCCCCGAAGGGGTAGGCAGAGTAAAAGTGGCAGCAGCAACCAAATTCAGTCAAAAATCAAACTGGGCTGGGTTAGATGGAAAATTGTGAAAAAGTAGTGAGAAGTAGCTAGCTTGTCCCTTACAAAATGACATACCCAAAACCCGATATTCCATTAGTTACCTTTCACGACATGCTAGGCAAGAACCACAGTTGGCACATGCTTTTTAGGTACCAGACTAACATGGGACTAAGATATATTCTTAAAATGTAATTATAGATTTTTAAATACTGTCTTCAATGTATAACACATAACATTACACAATTTGGTAACATGTGACAACATTCCTATTGTAGTATGCTACAACCTTCCTCTTCCATTTTTGGCTGAGCACACTTGGGTATAAGGTTTAAGCCAACCAACATTTATCGCTTATATATTGATAATAAGCCAAGACCCATAGTTTAACTCAGAATCAGAAGTGCATTATGTCGAACGCATTCAATAATCTATTGTCTAAAATATGGGTATAACGTAATAGAGACTTTAATGAAATAGGGGATTCAAAACAAAACATTTCGTCAAACAATGCAAATTTCAATGTTATTGTTATTCGCACATTTGGCAGAACCCGCCCGCTACATCCAAACATTGAAACCGATATTCAGCGAGAAATAAAAAGTTCCAATACTAAAAATCCTCAATAATAACAGTAAAAGGAGTCGCATCTTATCTAGATGGCGTATTTGGAAGATATCCAAGCCATTTACCACAACGCGACAGAACGACACTTCAGGATCCGAAATTAAATGATGTGAAAATATGAATACCTACTGGCGTATACCGGAGCTAACACTGTTAGCAAGCACCTAAGGTAGGTAAACTTCTATTCGACATTTGCATTTCATCGGTTATGTGCATAGGAGTATTAGGAGAGACAACTTACCAGAATTTACCCACAAGATGAATTCATATTAATAAGTACTATTACTTAGTAAATTACATTTTCTGCGTTATCAATTTTATAAATAAAATTAATTTGAATAACGTTAAGAAATACAATTGTAACTACCTAACTCTCGGTCATCTACTTGCCTATTACGTAATTTTTGTTTGAGCTGTTTACTACAATTCCAAAAAAGAAGAAAAACTCATGTGAAATGCACAACATACTCGGTATACTTCTTTTATCATCGGGCCATAAACATCTCTGCACCCGCTCACATGTAGTACCTTAATTCAGACACAAGAAAATATCGTAACCATCAAGAATTCAGAACAATGTACGGGTAGTCTGACAAGCAATATACCTACTCGTAGATGTAAACGACACAGGCACACATACTCATCATAGCAAAATGTGTTGTAGGAGCAATTGGTCTGTACAAAATTAAGTAAGGATGCCTGCTACTGACACATAAGCGGAATGAGAAAGAAGGAATATAAATTGCCAGTGGCGTAAATATTTTGGGATACCACAATACATACATACAGGTATGTTAAGCTACTAAACATAAAAGCGGTGTACAATTTATATTCTGACTTGTTTACCACGCCGATTTAACAAAACTGAATGATGTAATGGTAGATATTTCACCAAAAAATAGGCTGTTTCTTGAATAAAAAAAAATATTATTTTGGTCCGTCATAGATTATCTTATCAGTAAATAATTAACATGTAATTTTGCTTAATCAAATTCACATTTATTTTTTAAATAGCGCATCATACATATTTCTAGTGCTTTAATCCAGAGCTTTAACGGTCAGTCACTAACCACTAAAATTTGTAGCACTTTGTGACGTCATGTGAAATTTTAACGCGCTGTGCTCCGTAGTTTTTTTTTTACTTGGTAAAATAAAAATACGCATGCGTTTCAACAATCAAACAGAAGAACTAAATAAAAAAAAAGCCAACTACCCAATTCCAGAGACACATAAAATCACCAATGCAACCACGGCAAGTTTCCGCTTACAAATACCCGTATCACTCCAAGTTGCGACACTAGTTAAACATTTTCATACTCTTAAGGTACAGCGATAATTTATCATTAGTACAAAGCGATGATAAGAGGCCAGCAGGCACTAAGCGCGGGACAAAGGGATCCCGCGCCACCGCGCAAAAACCCGCAGGATTACAAGGTTCCGCTGCAGTGTGATGGGGTAACAGTAAAGCAACTCTGACGTACACACATGTGCAATACATGCCAGCCAGTTTGGATTAACTATGTAAAGCCCTTAATCTGTCAGATCTCGACGACACTACCATTTAGACGTTCTGTATTTTTACATTAAAATACGAATAACGTACTTCAAAGGATGATATTAAATACTTTTACGTTAACTTGTCCCATGTTGGTCTGGGACTTAAAAATAATGTGCCTACTGTGTTTCTTGCCTAGCATATTGTAAAAGGCGACTAATGGTATATGGGATTGTGGGTATGTGATTGTGTAGGCGACGAGATAACCACTTGTCACTACTTTTTCACAATTTTCCATCTAACCCAGCCTAGTTTTATTTTTGGCTGAATGTGGTTAAAGGGGCCTGCTGCCCCTTTGATTCTGTCTACCCCTTCGGGGATTATGGGCGTGATGTTACGTATGTATGTACTTTAACTTATATAAGTAACATTATAATTACATATTAACTTTGACCTCTTGAGACAAAATTGTGAAATACTACTAATTTAGAAGTAGCAGTATTCTACTTCTCTTACCAACCTTTATACGTATTAAATTTTACCCCAACTCGTTAAAATTATGCAGTTAGTGCCAGTAGCTAAAAAAACTAATACTATTGTTTTTTTCAAATGATGATGAAATTTCAAATCTTCAATCATCCCGTTCAATTCTTGCCTTAATTTTATAGGCACCTTGCGAACTTACCTTGCCGTTTTTCATTCGACTGTGATTCAGCTAAACATTTAGCTAACACTCGCCCTCAACAGCTCGCGTGCTCCGGTAAGCGAATAAAGCCGCTGAAAGAAATATTTTGAACTCTCTGGGGTAATTTACCGTCCCTGGGATTATATTTATTAAGTGGACGAATTTTGTTAAGTATTAATTAAAGTAGGATGAACCGTTTCTGTTAAATTTACCTGCTCATTTAGGTGTTTGCATTTTTTGTCGGATTTGCACGTGTAACGTTCGCAAAGAGAGAGGGCTACGTCCTGACGAGGTCACTGAACTAACGACGACATGAACTGAATATTTTTCCTTGTCTATATTTGTAAGGGTATATATAGTTAACAAAAAATATATAATTTTGGTGTTCTCAATAATATGATTTTCCTTTGAATGAGGCATAAGCAAATGATCACTTTATAAACTAGCCAAATATTTATACCTTAATATACGAAAATAGGACATTAAAGATTGTTTCTTTATTTATTTAAAGTCAGTTTGTTTATCTAACGCGTTAAAATTTATAAACTTGTGGATAAAGAAGACGATTTACTTCCTTCTTATATTTATACAATATAATTTTGTGTTGTTAAAAATAAGCTATAATGATACAATAATCGCATTCTAAAGAATCATTGTGACAAGCTGTAGAATGCGCACAGGTTGTATGCATCTGGAAGTTAGACGAGTAGAACAAAAGCACCAGATTCAGTTAAGTCACGAGGATCGAAATATAAGAGCAGCATTTGAATTGAATATAAGAGATACTGATACTGATACCTTCGTGTGGAGTGGTGGTAGTTCAATAGTAATAAGGACACGTGCCTCTTATACAATAGGTGCGGGTTCAAACTCGGGCATGTACCTCTGGATTTTTTAAATATATGTACATGTTTTGAGTCTGAGGAAAAACATCGTGATGAAACCTGCATATCCAAAACTACTAGACGTGTAATCATTAGGCAATTTGTCTGGTTCCCCTATCAGGCAATCGCTTTAATCTAATAACTCGACTCATCTAAGCGGACCCCGACAAAGCACGGGTCATAAGGCTAGTAAGCTGATGAGATCGTGTATAGGTACCGTTTGTTACCAACATTTGATGCCAATGAACATATTTTAAATAAGCCTAAAACGGAACCTTGCTCAAAGGTTTATGAAATTGTACTTAACACATTCCTGGCGTAAAATATTTTTAAAACAGTACTTAATTATCAAAAAACGTTATCCATAATCTCTTGAGACTACAAAGAGCTCGTTTTTGATGTTATAATGTCAGAATAAAATCAGTCTTATACCTTTTTTTCATGCCTACGTAATTTTTTATCCGTTATTTTATATTAAAAGTGTATAAATTATAGTTGCTATGTTACAATGAAGGTATATTATTAAAGAGAGAGTGAAGTCCCAAGTCATTTATTTTAAATGTTATTAATTCACAAACGTTATTTAAAATTACATTAAATATTTGAAGGTTCCGAAGAAGAGCAGTTCAAAAATTATATTCAGGCTAATCATGCCATTCACAAGTAATTAAAACACTACCAAGAATACGTTACTTAAGAACTATATCTAAATATTGTCAAATCGTCATTAACACTAATGATTCTCGATAAACTACTTAGCCATGTATCGTAAATGCTATGAACGACATTCCTACAAAACACAGCATGACTCATAATATTTTCAACAATATTGACTATATATCAGTCAAAGGTAGTTAATAATGAGTAATATTGCAACACACAAATGACTGTGATAGAGCAGTTTGTAAAAATGTTTATGACCACTTTAACAACACTTCTTTAACATAATCTTCCAGATAATCATCTGTTATGGTACCTAATTTTATAAGGTTGATAAGTTAATATTTCTTTGAGATTAAATGCATATCTTTCTAAAAAAATTAGGTGCCTTCTATTTCTTCACAGAGGCAAATGTCGAGACATATACAGGAGCGCATTTCGTCTTCTCAACATCCACCTATGTGGAAGAGTTTTCACTAATTCACATAAAAAAAGTCTGCCTTTAAAGTCTAAAGTAGAGCAAGTAGTTTTGGTTTAGCGAACTACGAGTGTTTTAACTTTACTAAAATGTGGAATACCTAATCTCCGTTCGGAAATCGCACGGCTGCATTCGCATTTGTTCGTGGCTTTTATACTCGACCGTTTATTTCACAGTGCACAGGTGACGTCATGAATAGATAGATGTTTTAGTTAGATTTGACTGAACTCAGTTCACGTTCGTTTTTGGAGTATCATAATGGAAAATCGAAACTCTAATCTATACGGACATTTGTGTTTGTGTGAAATGTTTGTTACAATTGATCATATACAAAGGTAACATGTTACAAATAATCACTATTTAATCCAATGTAAGAAAAAATATCTGAAAACACATTAGTACATGTTTTCTGTATAAAATCTTTCATGACAGACATATAACGTTGACATAGCTTTTATCTGGACAAGTGGTATTGTTTTTACATTCTTATAGAATAATAGAAAAGAAAATCAGAATAAATCTATCTACTTTCAGTTCCCGCAAGGCAAACTAAGTAAATATTTATAACATTCCTTTTTCATTATTAACAACTTATAATACCTAGTAATTTCAACTTAATTTACCTAACGGCTGTTCGACTTCTTAAAAATTTTGTTATTTTTATTATAATTAGTATCTATACATACATAATTCTTTAAGTTTAACGTTAGAACTCCCAGAGATCACGTAATAAATACCTTCAGTAACTCTAAAACCCAAGCCAACGCATGCAAAGTTTACGTACTTAATTATTTACCGGAAAATTATCGCCGTAAAGATATTAAACGCTATAAAGATATTAACGCGGAAATAAAAACGCTTCCGACCGTTATCTCCACAAGCTGAAGGGTTAAGTAGCATAATTAAACACGGTCAGCGCTATCTCAAAATCCAGCGCGGGTATTTAAGCTGATTTTATTGCTTGAGGAAGCAGGACTCGTTCAGCGCGAAATCCTTAATTCATCACGCGGCTTCCGAATCCTTTACGAAATCTAGGCGCAGCGGCCCGAATGGCTAACAGTGGGAGGAAAGCGGCTAATTCGCTGAGCGGTGTGAAATGGACCGAGTCATTCCGCACAAAGCGCCACTAATGCGCGCCCGTCCGTTGCACGGCGCGCAATTATATTTGCATACGACCACCTCGCACGCACACAGATATGGGCAAATGGACAAAAGGTAAAGTCAATTGCGTTGAGAGGAAACTGAAACGGCGCTCGGTGATCGCCGATCAATCCACGATTGCATTTCAAACTTAGCTCTAGTGTCAGAACTCAATTTGAATGCGTTTTCCCGTGTTTGAGCATTTGTCCTCTAAACCGCGCGTTTAGAATCCTGCTGAATATATTATTGCTAAGGCAGTATAAAGCTGCATTACACTTATACAACTCCTGTAATGTAGTATAAATATAATGAGTTAAAACATGATAACAATCCAGTACATAGAAATCTTTTGGTAATTAAACAGCAATGAAATAAAATATGGTGACTTTTTTGATAGACATGCCGATTACCACAAAAATCTTTAGTTTTATATAAATCTGAAAATTTTGCTTACCTGGACGTCAAACATTAAATGGCATTTGGCAGAAAAGCAATGCGTGTCCAATATTTCAAGCCATAAATGTCGCACACCTGCCGCTGCTATCAATAAAAATCTTTGTTTAAAATAAAATTTACTAAAATTTACTAATAATACCAATAACAACGAACTATTTATATGTAATTAAATAGAGACAACTAATAATTGTTGCTTTTTTAAATTATCTAAAATCGACATTCCCAGTCAGATATTGACCTTAGGATTTAAGGTCATACATCCCCTGAGGCACCCTTACTTTTCGAGCTCCAGATACGAAGCAACGAATTTAATTAGATGTAAATAAGAGTTGTACCTACGAAGTCAAACATCCCTCCGAAGGTTAATAACCCGTAAGTCAAATTATCTTTTGGCCTTGGTAGCGAAAGCAACAAACGCTCTTAATCAAATATCAAAAGTCGACAAATAAGATCCGCAAGTAGGTATGGCTTGTTCTTTTCGAATATTATCATCAATTACCTATTGAAGATATATATCGATAATAGTAAAAAAAGTAGCAATAATGTATCGATAAAAACAATTGGAGCGTAATTCCTAATCCATCCACTGTTTCCACGCAACAGTAACTAGTAAGCTGGCAAGAATAATAACGTTTAGTTCTTTAAAATAAATAGTCCGAAATACAAGAGTAAAGGTTTTTCCAGATTTGTAATTTTAAAATTAACTATTCATACTTTTACCTTCCTTAGTTTGCTCGTCTGCTCACTTTTCCGCTTTAACATGTTATTTCATGTATCAACTAATAAGCATCTGATTCAGTTATATTTGTCCTTATCACCGAAAATAGGAATAAGGTTTTTTTAGATATCATGATATGCCAAGAAAAGAAATGTGACCCTTTCATGTAGACATTTGATCACCGTATTATTATACCAAATCGTTTCTCAATCCACACTGTAGTAATGATGATAGTGCGTTTTTAATACTAGTCAAAATGTATTGCAACCAAATTCCTTATTAAAGCCAATTTCTGAAACTTTCAAAAAAACAGGATAACGTCATAGCATTATCTTATCACGTTTCTATTTCCATTTAGTAGTGCTTAGGAATTAGTCCATTACCAAATATCTGCCTACAAATCGCTACTAATTCGTAGCACAGGAGGCAAACCGACTCGATTGATGTCATCTAAACTACCTGTGCTACGAAGCGTAGTGGAGTTATTTTATAAGACCAATCAAATGTCTACAAGTACGTTCATATATATTAATATTTTTTAACATATAGTTACGTTTATATAATTGTATATAAGCGTTACTATATGTTCAAAAAATTTAAGCTCTATAAGCGTTACAATGACGTTACATGTTTCATTTAAGGTACAAGTTATACACTCTCCGCACAAGAAAGAAGGAATGGAGAGGATTAAGATCCATTATATTACTATGTTAATACATATGCTACGCCTACGATACTTAATAATAATAACGACTAGGGCTATATTATCCTATAATTGTTTTAATAAAACATTTTCTTAGATGCGTCTATTTGTAGGAAATAAAATCAAACCAGCAATAAGTTACATTTTTTATTGTATTCTCTTATAAATACTTTTAAATAAACAAGAGAATATTCTCAATTTTATAAAATTTTATCTATACAAACAATTTAGTTCAAATGTTATAAATTATATCGTATTGTTAATTGTTAAAACTTCACAATGGCAGAGGAACCGAGCGCTCGAGACTGTTTAGTCGTAAAAAGAAAGAAAAGATCTGATGAAGAGCAAAGTTCAGCATCATTGTTGCTGCTCGGGTGGAACTTTTTATCTTACAATTCCAAAGCTTAATCAGGGTATATCTTCAGAAGTTAGTTCCACTCGAGTGTGCGGTTACACATTTTAAACAATAAGCTGTGTTTATGGCCAGCATTGCAGTGTCGCTGATAATGATCAAGAAATCTGAAACTTAATCCTTACCCTTTATTAAACACTTTTTAAGATAGAATAGAAACTTTCCGCTTTCAAAACTAATATACTTTGGCTTTGCCGCGTATCCTTGTTCGTATAATCCAAAACACGCTTTTTAACAATGCAAACTGTTTTAATTTATAATTATTTATGTATGTATGTCCATTTAATATGTTGGGGGCATGCTTGATAATATGACTAAAACATTATCTTTATAATGTGGCTTGTGCTTTAAATAATTACCTATTACTAAATATTTCGTATTATTTGTGTTTTATTTATCTTTTCCAATATTTTAAATACGACGAAAGAGCTCTTATCGTTTTGTATCAAATATAACGGGACAAAGTAAAATGTTTATTGTACACATGTAATTATAACTAAACAAACAACATAAAAAGATAACAAAGAATCGAATTGACACAATACATTACTACAGCTTCGTAACTTGACACTGATTCGAGTTCATAAATGTTGAGAGAGTTCGTATAGGCGGTAATCATATTATCATTTTGTTTTACACACGTGTCACAGAGGCCGATGTAAAATAATACAGCTGTTTCCTCAGCGATACGTGAGCCGACTGCTCAGATGCCGAGAAGATCTTCTGTAATACACGAGCGTCTACCTACTAGACTGAAAAGGAATATTGTGTTCCCCACCTAATTACAAAATCGAAACTACTGTTAGTAGTCGGTACCCAATTTAGAAAGGGCATGTAATGGAGAGTCTTTAATAAGAACAAACATAATAACGTTTATGGGACTAGACTCGTAAATAATATTCATTATTAAATCTTGCCTAAAATGTGGAGGCTGTCTGTTGATATTTGATGGAATCTGTTAATGATTATGGAAACATAAAGAACATAACTTTAACCACATACAGCCAAAAATAAAACTGGGCTGGGGTAGATGGAAAATTGTGAAAAAGTAGTGACAAGTGGTTAGCTTATCGCCTACATAATCACATACCCATAACCCGACATACCATTAGTCGCCTTTTACGACATGCTAGGCAAGAAACACGGTTGGCGCATTCTTTTTAAGTCCCAGACCAACACGGGATAATGGGCTGGGTTAGATGGAAAATTGTGAAAAAGTAGTAACAATGGCTAGCCTGCGCCTACACAATCACATACCCATTACCCCATATACCATTAGTCGCCTTTTACGACATGCTAGGTAAGAAACACAGTTGGCAAATTCTTTTTAAGTCCCAGACCAACGCAAGACAATGCTGATGGAATTTCATGAAAACTGTTTTTAGTTCATAACTAATATACAAAATGCATTTAATAACACTCTCCAAATTTTTTCCAGGCCTTAGGTATCGTTAATATATCACATTTATGAAAAAAAGAGTAGGTTAAATTTTCACAATAAAATATATGGTGCGCAGCAGTATCTAAAAACTTGGGTTTTTTAAGATAACTTTGTGATGACATAGCTCAATATTTTTGTACTAGGTGACATTAAAAGAAAAAACATGTATTGTATATCGTTATTTTTCCTAACAATTGCCATATTCAAAATCAAATTTAAAGAGTAGTTCTAATTGCATCTTGTATGTTATAATAATACATATATATACATTCGTGTCGCGTTTTTTATTACATTTTTGTATTATCATTTGACACATATACTTAAAAATCTGTGTATCAAATATAAAATATGAGTATCAAACGATAATGCAAAAATGTAATAATACATTCAGAATAATATAATAGGAATATGAACTCACAAGGAAGGAAGGAAGGAAGATAACGCAAATACTTCCAAAAACCTAATGATTTAATCTAACCCTTACATTGACGTACCTTTCATGAACTTAAAAATGTAATGTAAATGTGTCAACTATTCATATTTGGGCGGTTTCAACTTTAATTGTGTTATTTCACTTACCTCGAAATTTTAAAATAATTATTACTTCCATATTGGTCAGTTTTTAAAACAAATATGAAATAAAGATATCAATAATATAAAACATGGCTGATGAGTCCTCGCGAGTGAACGCACGCATATGCTACAATAAATTTACATAATGACATTTTGAAATGTCATTCGCTCAGTTATATTACTGAATGACTACAGTGAGAATCAGTGGGTCATTTTAAATTTATCGGTCATTTAATTTATACATAACATTTTAACAATCATTACTATAAATGAATACACTAATGAATCCATCATTTTACAATAATTATGCGCGACAATAATATAATCCTCTTTGGTGTTGGAAAATGGCATACAAATACATCGTAGCTTATTTTCGATTTACTTATTGATAGCATAGACTCCTTCCGAAGATCTTTTAGGGACAGGAATTGTCTATTTAATTAAGAATAAATACTTTTATATCGAATAATTATGTTTAGAACGAAATGAATGGCTATTATTTTCTAAGTCCGTATATTATTTACGCGCAAGCTTCCCGTAGTTATAGAGACGTCGATGGCTTTATGGCAACGCAACCCCTGCACGCGACGAAAGTTAATACAAAATTTATTGTAATACCGCGTAAGTCATTATTGATAACAGATCCGTGGCGCGGCGGACTTGGCTCGGATGATACTAATAAATATGCTAATGTCGGCGTCCCTGAAGGATTTTCTCGGATTTTCATCTTTCCCTACACCGATGACGCAGGCGAAAATAAAACTGCCAGCATCGAGTAAGTATCTTGAAATATGACCGTACCTGTTTTAAGTACTATCGGCGAATACCCGATTTAGCAACGTAAGTGGCTTCTCATATGGTGCTGGTTAATCTGTTATGTTAGCAAAGATTAATTTGGCGTTTGCATACTAAATAGATATTGATATTTTAGCATAGGTCTCGCTGACGAAGTAATTTAGGTGTTAATCACAAGGCTCGCGGTCAATTCAATGTCAACCCATATTATAACAACTTACATATACATATGAAGTGGCGTGAAGTTTATTTAGTTAGTTTCATACACATATGTAACATATATTTATAAAAATCATACCCATTGATATGATAGAGGCGTTGCTTGTAGGCAAGAGATTGATACGAAACTTTTGCCTATTTAATTGGTATATTTCTGAATGAAAAACTAATAACAAACATTTGTTTTAAAAATATACCAATATGAAAATCATGTATTGTACACGAGTTTCGAATAATTAATATATATTTATATTTTAAGTTTGAGTTTGTCAGCACCGGTTTTTATAAGATTTTTTTAAATCATGCAATTGCAATGTAAAAAATATACAAAATTTATGCGCACATAAGTTTTTTTATTTCTTTATAAATGTACATACATTTATACAAAATAAATAAAATAAAAATAAATTGACAATTCTAATACCATAGAATTGTCAATTTTATTTCTTAAATTTAACAATAGACTATTTTACTCAAAAAATGTTTATAGTCCACTATTCAGATTACAATAAAATATTGCTTACGTATTTTGTCTTTTGTTCAGAAAACTGAAAATAATTATTAAGATACAGCGCGTTAAAGTACCGCGAGACGTTACTAGGTGTGTAAAATTTTACCGTCCAAGTGACGTAAAGCGCTAAATGTCAGATCTTTGAAGCGCTGTATCTTTGTAATTGTCCGAGTATTAGCTAAATCAAAAAATACGAATTCAATATTTTTTGATAATCTAACTTACATACATAACATCACGCCCATAATCCCCGAAGGGGTAGGCAGAGTCAAAGGGGCAGCATGCCCCTTCAACCACATTCAGCCAAAAATAAAGTCGGGCTGGGTTAGATGGAAAATTGTGAAAAAGTAGTGACAAGCGGCTAACCTGTCGCCTACACAATCACACACCTAAAATCCGATATACTTACCATTAGTCGCCTTTTACGACATGCTTTGCAAGAACCACAGTTGGCACATTCTTTTTGAGTCCCAGATCAACATGGGCCAAGTCCCAGACCAACATGGGACTAATAATCTAACTTACGGTCTAAAAAAAATTTAGAAAAATAACGCCATTCGTTTATGCTTCCGTTGAAAACTGCTCAAAAAAAAAATAATGCGTCTATGGAACGTTAACAGTAAATGATCGGTCCTGTACACTATACCATGGGATTAACTTACGTATTCAGAAACTTTTATGGATAAATCAATACTCACCTTATATGGTATCTAAAAATGTTCTACGATACAGAAAGCAATTTGCAGTAAAGTAAGTACGTAGATAATAAAAGTGCACCGTTATAAAATCTTACGGTGGGTACGTCTCGTGGATTTTTGATTCTAGGTTCACCGTGAGTGGTTTAGCGAAGGAAAATCCTGTTTACGACGTACGAAAAAAGGGATTTCACAAGCTGCGCAAAGAGAAGCACCCATTTGATTATGTCGTGAATATGCTGGGTATGCGCAGGCGACGGCTTAATGAACCCCGGAGGTAACACACACGCATACTACACAATCAAATTTGCATGATAGCTTATGGAAATGATGATTTCTGCCTAATATCCATATCTACAGACTCGTAACAATGGCATGTCGTTTCTTCAAAGTGCGAATTTTTATTCTTTTCTTCTAATGTTTCATTATTATTAACGAAAATATGAAGAGATTATATAACAAATCTCATAATAATCTCTCTAGGAATAAAACTTGGCGACTGGACAATTCAAGGGCATATGGCTTTTTACATTTTGAATTACCTACTTTTTTCCTTAGTAATTTCAATTTCCATATTATCAACAATATTTCGCTGTAATAGGACAAAATAGTATAAAAGAATAACTCATAAATCATAAATCTTAAGTTATAAGAATACAGATTTACAACCCACATATCACTTTATATAAAAAAAGCCCCAAACTGAATAGGTAACGTAACCGTATGTAGAATGTATACATAACATCATCAATTATTATAAGTCATGGTATTCTATTTACGTCATGTTTTGAATTTTTATTGACTTACATCAAATATTAATGTCATTGGTATAAAAAAACAGTAGCTGGCTATAAAACAAACATCGCGGAATTTACTGTAATAAAAATATCATAATGTTTAACATCTCACCCTGTCGGACACGGAGACACATAGCACGAACTAGCTTTATATATAGCTTTTTCACTGAATTTCCCTGTTTGAACTGCTAATATTTATGTAGCCTTTTGTAAATATTAGATTAGCAGGCATCTCGTGAATTGAAAAAAAGTAATGTAAACATGGCATTGTACGACAACTAGAAACTTGCGCGACTTCTTCATGGGTGGTTTGATGAGCTCATAAAATATATACATTGGAATAAATAAATAAATATCCGACTACATCACATACATTGATCTGACTCCGAGGTAAGTAGCTTAAGCACTTGTGTTACGGATATCAGAATCAAGAGTGGTATTACAAATATATATTTAATTTATATATAGGTGTTAATATATGACACAGAACAAACACAAGGATTCATCATATAAATGTTTGTCCAGGGTGGGGATCGAACCCACTACTCTTGGCGCATAAGGCAGGGTCACTACTGAATGCGCCAGCGCGTATTAACAATAACTAATAAGACCTAATGTGTATGTAGCTTATACTGGACCGTTTCGCAATAAATCAATTGCAGTATGATAATGTGCATATTAATATTCAGGCACTGATATTTTCTTCGGAAGATACTCCGACATGGTGATAGCATATTTAACGTTTAAAGAATTTTAATATATCATAAAATTGCAATTTATGCGACGTTTACGCGTACAAACCCATCCGAGAAATTTCATCCATCGTAGCATCTTCGGTTCGCAAGATTGATACAGTGGTAAGTACATAGCTGGATTTGCAAATGCAATGATTGGAAAATGTGATATTTTATCTCTGATTCTGCTGCCGGACGGATCTTATTTCTAACTTGTTTTAGTTCCGAGCAGTATGATAACAGACTCTATTGAGTAAATGTAATAAATACTCCTAGTAATCATTTGCATAAAAACTTTATTTGAGTTTACTGATGTTATAATTAATTACTTGTTTAGCGTTTAAAGTAAGTTAACGGATTCGTTTCATCGTTTTACCTTATAAAAATACAGTTTTTTTATATAGTTGTAAAGATGCCTTACCAACTGACAAAGTGGAATATTCCGTCAGTTACTTGTAGAGTAAAATCTGCCTAATCCATTCGTCAAAGCTGTGTAATATTTATAATGATTAGAACGGGGCAGTTGACACCTACTTCCATAGTAATTAATCTAGAGATTAATTAATATAGATATAATTAGAAGCTTGATGGCGAAGTAGTTACCGCGATCAATTATGATGGCAATAGTAAAGCTACCTCTATGGCTCGTAGGCCCAGGTGGCTAACATTTAAAAGATCACAGCTTATAAAAGCGCTATCTAGTTTCATAATTAATAATTCGACTATAAATAAGGAGAAAACTAAAATAGATTTCTTTATTCCTATACAACAAGCTTTCTTAACTTTTTAAAAGTCTATCAAACAATTAACAATCACTTAAAACATATACACACATACATTTGAAAGCGTACTAAGGGTTATGCGCCAGGATCCAACACAATGCTGTATATTTTATTCAGATTACTTTACTATATACTTTATCTACTTTATTTATATATTAAATAAATATCACCCATTTAAAAAGCTGAATAGCTTGCGATACCGCCACTCGGTTCACCCATTAAACTCCACTCCAAAGAATGGCATTGACGTGAACTGAACTCAACTGAGCATCGAGAAAATTCCGTAAACGTGATCCAAAAGAGGCGATGTGACGCCGATGAATTGTGTACAACTCCTCCAAGTTGTCAGAACTCCGGGCAAGAATGCCCGGACGTCGTACCTACAACAGAAGTGAGCAGTCGACTGTAAAATAACTCAAACACGACGAATGTACTTACTCAAGCCTTCAGGGACGTCTCGACAACTTCTTTCCTATTTAGATAACAGAAATTGTTTCTAACTTCCCTTAACTGGCTACTCGGAGCGATGGCGCGAATAACATGCAGCTCCACTCCTTTATCAGTACGATGGATGCAAAACACGTATTGTTGCAATTGAACTATACACAATTTGAGAGACAAGCTAGCGTACTCAATCTTTTGTAAGGCCACGGTTGAGAATATAGCGAGAAGCGAGGCGAGACAAAAACTTTTTAACATTTTTTTTTATATAAGAGGAGGCAAACGAGCGTAAGGGTCACCTGATAGTAAGTGATCAACTTAGCTCATGGACACATGCAATACCAGGGGAATTGCAAATGCGTTGCCGGTCTTTAAAGAATTCTTGGACTCTTTTCTTGAGGGTCCCCAAATCGTATCCGCTCGGAAATACCGCTGCTGGAAGTTGATTTTAAATATGTTAAACTATAACTACTTAATTATGTGTTGTAATTCAGCCAAAAACAAGTGACCAGCCTGTTGCCCACACAATCACATACCCAAAACCCGATACATCATTAGTCGTCTTCTACGACATGCTAGGCAAGAATCACAGTTGGCATATTCTTTTTGTCCCCGACCAAAATGAGACAATGACATAGGACCAAAAAAATATTTAAAAAATACATATATATAAAATGTGCTAAAAAAGTTTTCTCTCAACATTATGTCGTGGTGCCCATAGGTGACACCAAGACGCTGAATTTCAGTCGCCTGACGACAATCAAAGAAGCACATAAATAAAACAAGAGAAAAATATACAAGTAAGGTACAGAAGTGATGGAAGAATTTGCTGATACATAAATAACAAAAATAGTTTTGCTTTGAACATTTACCACAATACTACTTTTACAGCATGAAAAACACAAAAAAAAAACAAAATTTACACACATTCACACCACAAATGCATTCACTCCAAAGAGTGGAATAGTACTCGAAAGAGGAGTAATGCGTAATAACGTTATTTTCCAAATCATTTTTACAAAATCCACACCAGTTATTTCAAGCTACGTGGTTAAAGATTATGTGAAATCCACACCGTCGCATTAAGCTTTCAAAGTAAAATATTCCTTTTGGATTTACGAGCTTAAGAAGTAGAAAGATTTTTGTGTGCACGTCACAATCATTCCCTTCAAGGGGTTAGTGTTCATTGGGTGGAAATAACAAAGACGATAAAACTGTTCGCTTGGAAAAAGGATATTGAATGAGGTCAGACGCAGATATATTCGGAACGAGAGGCAAATGTCGGGGTGTTGGGGACAGCCGTTTGCGCAGTTTTTTTACGTCGACTCCCAATCGCATGTTTTGAGGTTCCTTTTTTCGGTTAGAGTAACGAGATTTGGCCCAACCGTTATTTTTAGCGTTACGTTAAAAAAACTTGGCATAAAACTATCCCGAAATCATCGTAAAATGCGCAGTGGAGTTGGCGTTGCTGTCTAACCAGATTTTTTATCTAAAAATCGTATCTTGTTAATTTTTTTATTAATATAATATGTAGGCACAAATATATTTTGAACATCAATTATTCAAGGTTTATTTCAATTACTTAAAATAAAAATAAGTTATTTAATATACAAAAGTATCTATAACGTGTAATGAAGTTCATCATTTTAACTAATTTGGAATTCAAATACATTCATAATTAGGTATGTCGTTACTCTAATAGTAAGTAGACAACAACACTTTATTTTCCAAGAATATCATTACACGATGTAACAACACCCGAGCCACTTAAAATGTATCGATCCGTCAAGTATATCTCAAACACCTTTTCTCGCTAAAGCAACATTTTCAATTCAATCCTAGACCAATCTAAGAGAGGTGCTTGAATGTACCGTCTTTTGTGCTGTATTCTTTGTGTCGCTCTACTTAAAAAGATAACTAGAACTCCGCTATTCAAAGCAGTAGCTACTTAGGCACTCTAAGATGGGAAAGGATAGCTATACCTACTCAATATCGACAAGGGAGCGAATCGGTGGAGGTTTACTTTGAAAAGGGGTTTAATTCGTAATATAAGAAACGACAGTTCTTCACAATAGATTTAGTTTAAAGTAAGTAGAACTTACAAATTGAACTTGAGTTGAATCAAATTTTATTTCGGCACAACCACTAATAAAAAATGTTATAGTCGCTCGAAAATGTTTTCCAGCAATTCATTTACTTATTACTTGAATTTCAATTGTAATATTTAATAATAGGATTACTGTAATTAACAAATTTTAATAGAGATAAAATTATTTCCTAATGAGGGGTCTTAATGTTCTCCCGGTAAGCTTTCACACCTATAAATTAAAGATTACTTAGATTTTCTATTTATTACGTTGTGCATTTCGTTCAAGAAAGACTGCTACTTTTTCTCCGTGTTTCTTGTTACAACTATAAAGTTCCAGTGCAAATCGTGCTCAACAGAATAATTTTAATCCTTCAAGTGAACGCGAGACACCATCGTTCTTCCCATTGTTAAGTCACTCGGGTTAGTTAAAGTTTTCGTTGCGACGTCGCGGGGCAACTTTAAATATTTCCGTACAAGTTTTGCACTAAAGCTCTGAGATGAGGACTGCTGGCAACGACGGCAAAGCTGCAGCCACCGGGTTCACATGTGGTCGTTGCACGATGCTCTACAACAACTATAAACATCTAGTGCAACACCTATTCTGGCGGCACGGCACCGAGAGCTACTGGTGCAATAAGTGTTGTTTAAAACGGTGGCAATACGCAACTCACTTTTGCAACGTTCTTCCCATCGACGATGAAGATCTTGTCTTGAAATTTGATGACACGGAATACCTACCTGCCCGAGAGACTGACTTCTGTACTTGCGGCAAATACATAGCGGACGCTCCAATGATCGGGTGCGATGGGCCCAAATGCATTCTCCAATGGTACCACTTCGGATGCGTGGGCATCGTGGACCCGCCCGACGGCGAGTGGCTATGCCCAGCCTGCACTAAATTGCAGTCGACCCAGGTTGTTTTACAAATATATGAATATCGATTTATATTAATTGCGACCTATTTCGATCGATGTTGACAAATTATTGACGATTCGTATCCGCCTGTTCAACAAATGGGTGAATTAATCCACACATTCACGGATAAATGTATTTCGTTGTATTACAAATATTACCAATATTTTCACGTGACAGTAAATAATATCATAACAATATTTGGACTTTACACGTTTTTATTTATTTTTCGATCACGGGTTGTTTTCTTTGCCTATTACCCTGTACTCCAGTTCAGTTGTAATATGTCATAAAATAATACAAATACAATTATACAAGATATAAATTAAACATATTTCATATATTGAAGCCCATTGTGTACTTTCGTTGCTTTAATGGAAAATAAAATATTATCACAGATACGCAGTTATTTCTTAATGAAATTACTCACTTAAGAAATGACATTTTGTAGCATATTAACGGACTAGCAAAATGTCACCTATTTATAGAGATAATGTTGTGTTTTCTTTTTCTAAATGATACCTTCTAATTTCAGAACAATACGTTGTCTGGTGGCAGAACTTGAAAATGTTAAAAAACAATAGATACCTACTTTAAAGTACGTAATGAGAGCTCTCATTAATGGAAAATCTGTAAGTAGTCTATAGTAGTTATTATATTTATTTCGACAGGACCGTTGGTCGAGTGGTCACAGACCCTGGCAACGAAACCAAGGGTCGTAGGTTCGAATCCCGCTAGGTGCAAATGCTTCGTCTAATGAACATGAACATTTTTACTCAAGTCATGGATGTTTATAAACATATTTAAATATGTCTATCCGTTCCCCTTGTACTAGCACAAGCATAGCCCAATACTACGTAGTTCCATACTACTTACATAGTTCCATACTAAGCATACGTGTTTAGTTTGGAACTATGTAAATATTGATGTGTCAGTCTGGAGAAATACTTTTTTAATATGTCTACTTACTTTCCTTGACTAGCATGCCATAAAAAGCTACTTATGGTGTACTAGATATTGGGTTTGTGCTTATTTAGATGACGAGCTATATAGTCACTTGTCACCCGCTACTTCTCTACAATTTTCCATCTTACGCAACTCGATGTTACTTTTGGCTAATTTTGGTTTAAGGGGCTTATTGCTCCTTAAACTTTATTTCTCGACTAGCTGTACCCACGGCTTCATGGTTATGTTATATAGCCTTCCTCGATAAATTTTTCACATCAGACCAGTATTTGCTGAGATTAACGCGTTCAATATTTTATAATTTTAGTATAGACTAGCTGTGCCAGCGGTGTCACCCGCGTTTATGGTTAATATTATAAAGACTATTTCCGTCATACATGATTTCTATGTGACTTTAACCATTAAGGCTGCACACGCGACGGAAGCTTAAAAATGGAGTAACTTCTCCCGTTTTCCCAACATTTCCCTTCACTACTCTGCTCCTATTGATTGTAGCGTAATATACTATAACCTGCCCAGGATTATGAAGAATAATTGTACCAAGTTTCGTTAAAATCCGTCGAGTAATTTTTGTTTCTATAAGGAACATACAGACAGATAGACAGACAGACAGACAGACAGACAGACAGACAGACAAAAATTTTACTGATTGCATTTTTGGCATCAGTATCGATCACTAATCACCCCCTGATAGTTATTTTGAAAATATATTTCATGTACAGAATTGACCTCTCTACAGATTTATTATAAGTATAGATTAATATTTACGAGGTCTGTAATAATATTAGTATCATAATATTATAGATAAATGTATCATGAATATAAATTGTATTAATTATGCGTAACAATGCCCATTTTGAAATTATTTACGTATATAATCAATCTTATTATTATATACCACAGTTCTTTTTCACCGCCTTAAGTATGGCTGATTAAAGATTAATTATTGTTTCAGATGCAGATACTTCGTCAAGTAGAAGGTTTTCTACCTGCTTAGAGACTACTAGAAGAACGTCTATTATTGTGAAAGATATTATTACTTGAATGTTGTGGTAGCCTTATTGTTCAATTGCATTTAAAATATACTTATAAATTTTTAATAAATATTCTATGTCTTACAACCGATTTTTCCTTTTTTTACATGGGGAGCTCTCTGTGCCTACTAATATTAACTAAATTAATGAAAGCTTCGCTGTTAAATAGTGTATCGATTAAATAATTTTGACCAAATGATTAATCAATACACACTAAACGCATTAGCATATAATGGGCTTCATTAGCTTCACAATTATTTACGACATTTAAATATCGCCGTCATTTCACCGCATTGTAAAATAACAATTCTAAATGGCATACATACTTATTAGTTAGGTATTTGCTTTATCATTCATGCTCTTCAGGCTGAATAATTTGGTTTTACTATCATTTTATGCAGCCACTATTTCCATACTTGATTTGTGTACCTATTCAACAACAATCAATGTTAATTAACATGCAAACAATTCGTCGATTTTTTGGAAACGACACGTCCGATTTACCATATATACATATATACATAATACGCAATATTATAATTAAGCTAGCAAAATGTAATAATTTTAGAAATACATATGTAGATGTTTTGGTTATATGCTCTACACCGTGCTTTTTTTATCGTCTTACATCCGAAGCCCACTTTATATACCCGACATGTAGAACATCTTGGCAGTGTTATTTTTTTTTTAACAATACAAATAGTATAAGAAAATTATAAAATAATTATTTCAGACTATTCATTTTGAAACACCCCGTAACACGCTCGGACGTAAAGTTCATTCACCCGGGAGCCGGCCGCGGCCGAATAGTGTAGTAAGAAAAATTATTTACTTATAAGTAACAGGTAAAACAGATTAATCCTTTTCATTTTCCCTTCATACTTTTACGGACTTAAGACCATCGGAAACATTCTACAACGTTAATTAATCAATTTCATTAGTTGTTTTCAAGAAAACGTAGGAAAGGAAGTTGTATCAAATAATTTTACCGCGTAAATGGGTTTGTCATTTTCAAAATAAGAAAGTAAATTGTTTCAGGTGTATTAAAAAATTGGAATCTACGTTAATTAGAATAATTACCTACCTATTTACAAATCACAAATTTATGTACATGTGTAGGGGCTTTACCTGTATTGAAGTAATTCGAAATATCGTAAGATATCCTCTTCGAGGACAGGCGAATGTCGGGGTCTGCCTCCACCTCGTGCATGAGCTGGGGCACAGGCTGGGGTGCGGAATTGCCCATAGTCAATTAAACGTTGTGTTGCTGCTAAAATGACTTGGAAGCCTGGCACTTGTGGGTTGATAGCACCTCGATTCCGTAACATATCAAGATGTTCGGGCGCAGCGTACAACCTTCTTGCTTCGCTTTAATTATCCCCACTCACTGCGTACAGACGTACTATTTGTTAATACTCCATATTGGAGATCTGACCAAGTAAACGTAATTTCTGTCACTCATAGTCACACTCACAGTCGCGAAAAATAACAATAACAATAGCGCGTGCGCATATCCGGATTCCTAGAAACGACTGAAATTTTTTCTTGTGTCAAAGGGCAACTGACGAATGCGTAGGCGGGGCCAAAAGGCTAGCGCGTGATTGGTCATCAGTCCACGTGGACTATTATTGATTGGTGTGAGACATTTATCTTAACCAATAGAGAATACAATAATGGCCGCGTGCGCATCTCGCGCATGCGCTTGGTGTTACTAAATCGTAAACATTGTGTACAGGTTGATTCACAATTATATTGAAATATTTATTTTATTTTGCCGTAGTATAATTTAAAGCGATAAAAAAAAATAACACTGCCAAGATGTTCTAAATGACGGGTATATAAAGTGGGCTTCGGATGTAAGACGATAAAAAAAGCACGGTGTATAAATGAAAAATACATATTAATTTGAGGAATACCTCAAAATCAAAACTCTTTTCATAAGTAACGTGCCTTCTTTTCCTTCTTAAAACTTTAGTGATCAGAACAATTGCGTACCTATCTATACTATATTTGATCCCTGTGACAACTTCATCTGGGGTCCTTCATCAAAGGCTGTAAAACTCTAATATTACGGCTGTATAAATCAAAATTTTCTAAACAACTCTTGTCATTTATAAAAAAACATTGTCAATTTAATACTGATCAAAATCAACCAGACTAATTATTTTTTAAGTAGTAGTAGAACACTGTAGTAAAATAGCAACACACACTTGGGCGTTTTTTTTTACTTAAATTACTGTCCGGAGCTGTGTATTTATTAAAAAAGTTTGGAACTTCGACTAGTTGTCGTGGTTGTTAAAAGTTGTGCCTTCGCTGTTAAATAGTGCTCTCAAAGGAAAGAGAGAAGTTATTAAACTTCAAAGTACACTGCATAGGCAGGTTGGAATAGTTGTAGTAAAATAGTAATGGAAGTCAGTAGCAATTAAGATGGAGAATGTTCTTATATTTAAATATCAAAAGTGCTGAATACTTTATGTGTTAATGTTTAGTAGATTTAGTACAACTAATACTACAATAATTGGCACTCTAAATTTAAAACTAGCTTACTAACGACAATTCTTTCTAATACAACACTAAATGATATGATATTCTTTTAATTGTATGTTGTAGATTACATATAAAAAGAGTAAATACTATTTTAAAGTCTTTGGAGTTAACTTTGAATAAAAAAATTATAAATAATATTTCATGTATTTTTATTCAAAACATCACGGCATATGTGAAAAACCACCCTTTAATTCATGCGGATTACCTCATTCCGAATCCCATCACGTATTAAAACTCCGAGCTTACCCCCCATAAACTAAAACCCTTTCAACGTTTGAAATGAAAAGATGGCGGACGATAAATAGGTGCGCATTATCGTAATTAGCGCTCTACGTCACGCGCTAATGCGTCGCTAACGAGGGCGGCTGAATGTTCTAAGCATAAGGCACTTTTCACATTCGTACGGAGCACTGAGCGAATACCTGCATGCAAATTGGGCCGTTAGTGAGAGCTCCGATCCGCCGTGATTCACTCGGGCTTAAATGGGTCTGTACGTGTTTTTCAAACTCGCATCCAACTTGTGTGGTAACTGTCTATAGCAGAGGTTCCCAATTAGTTTTTCCTGGATACCCCTTTAAGTATGAGGTCAAATTGCGCACGGAAACGTTCTGATCCTTTACTATGCAAATCGATTGATCGTAAAGTAATGAAAATATGAGGCCATTTTTGAGTACTGAAATTTACATTAGCCTTATTAGGTATTTACTGTTCCTTAGAGGGTGATTTGGTCCTATTTCTAGTCGAAATATGCCTTTGTGAACCTAAATAATTACATTAAAACCACTGAACCTTTGTTAACATAGGAGAATCATTCAAAGTGGATCATGTCATAATTACATGAATTATAATCTGAATAAGCATATTTACTTCTTCACCGCCAAATAGTTGTGTATTCTGCACATTGTTGCATCTTTATCTAAATCGATTTGTATATTGAGGCACTTGTACCTAATACTCATGCTCATAATGGTGCGATGATAATTCAATGAGGTGAATATATGCGCAGGTCCAATAATAAAGTTAATATGTTGACTTTCTATAAGTAGCATGCAGATCAGGTATAACTATAGAACTTCACTTTACGTTGAAGCTTTATCTACACTTATCTTTCGGCTGTGTACGTGTGTACAGATAACAAATATAACTTTCTCGAACGCGATTTAAATAAATAAATGATATCATTGTATGTTGAAACGTGTAGGAAGAATTTCGCTCAAACGCATACAACGTAAATCCCATAGGGTTTTCTCCGGAACAATTGGCATTCGATACTATCGATTTCATATTGACAGTCTCCTGTTCGGAACTATGCAGTCTACTTCAATTCCCTACTCACTTTGACGCCCGCCGGAGTTGGCTTTATTGGACCGGTCTAACCCAATCCAACCTATCATCAACAAGGATCTTTCATCAGTTCTAGGTTTAGCTAAGAAATAAAATGAAATTAAATGAAATTGTCTTTATTTACGTAGGCTTCAAAAATGCACTTATAAATCGTCAGAATGAGATCAATATTTACCGGTTCAAATAGTAGATTCTACTGAGAAGAAACCGGCAAGAAACTCGATAGGTTCTCTTTTTAAAATGCTAAGTCTTAATAACTATTAGTTACAATTTATTAGTGAATGTAACTTTAGCAGTGCAGGCGAACAGCCTTTTCTGGGTCTAACCATATATTCATATCATTTAAATAGTCTTCTACCTTGTTATATCCCTTTTTAATCAAACTATTTTAAATATATAATTTAAAATTATGTACAAAGAAAAAAGGTACAGTTCATACAGGAGTGTTGGTTCCCACACTTATGTATGGAAGTGAATGCTGGGTGTGGCAGAAGAAGCACGAGTGTAGAATAAATGCAGTAGAGATGAGAGCACTCAGAAGTATGTTAGGAGTGAAACTGACTGATAGAATAAGAAACGAAGAAATAAGAGAACGATGTGGAGTGAAAGAAGATGTAGTTACTAAGATTGAAAAAGGCATGCTTGGATGGTTTGGGCATATTGAGAGAATGGATGAAAGAAGATTGACGAAAGAGATATATAAGGCAAGTGTAAATGGAGCCGTTGGGAGGGGAAGACCTAGACGGACTTTCCATGACCAGATTGGTAATGTATTAACAAAAGGTCAGGTAAACAGCACCCTTAACCGACGAGCGTGTATGAAAAGACTTATGAATGTAGAAGAAGCGAAAGGTGTATGTCAGGATCGTAGCAAATGGAAGTACGTGATCTCTGCCTACCCCCATGGGAAAAAGGCGTGACATTATGTATGTATGTATGTATGTACAAAGAAAAAAATTAGACTTTGAGGTAATATATTGAATATTTCTATACTTAACCCAATGAAGGAATTACACTCTTATTAAGTCTGTGATTTGGAACAGCAGAAATAAATAATCAAATAAGAGCGTAGATGAATGTCCATGCTTTTAAGTAAAAAGTAGCTGCATACGAAATCTTTAAAAATTAAAATTAAAAAATAGTAGTAATAAAAAAAAATCGAAAACATGTTTATAGCATTACACTAGGTACCAGATTTTTGCCATTGGTAGGTACTCTCCGAAAATATCTGTAATAAGTCCTTGAAAACTTACAATTAATAAAGTAATTGGAATCTACCTAGTAAATGTATAAATAAGTCTTATCCCGTTATTAATATTGGTAGGTGTCTTAATCAAAATGTGATTTAATTAAATCTTCGTAATCTTATTTGCTACTTTACAAGGCTATTGGGATATATAGGTACTAGTCCTTTATAGAATGAACAAATAGGTACGCAGATTATTTCACCGATATTAAAATTACAATTACCAATATTTGTAAGAATAAGAAACATCGAAGAACATCGATCTTCGAGTAATTTGTATGACTATATCATATAGTATTTTGAAATAAAATTAAATGAATGAACTTAAATTAAATTAAATTAAATTAAATAAATGAAATGAAATGTAATGAAATGAAATAAATGAAGCGAAATGAAATGAAAGTATCTGAAATGACATTATCTTTATTTACGTAGGCTTAAGCACTTATAAATCGTCAGTACATACAAATGAAAATTTACCACCGGATTCGCAAAGTAGCTTCTATCGAGAAGAACCGGCAGAAACTCGATAGTTTCTCTTTTCATCGCCAAATTCACAATAAGTATCAATAACAATTATCATATTCTTAAGCTACTATGCTATACAAATCTATAAAAAGTAAATATGTATAAATAGCAATTACAAATATTTGTTACTTAAAAAATCTTCTATAGTATAATAAGCCTTTCTCATAAGAGGCTCTGTTCTTTAATGTGTAAATCTATGCATGAACAGTTCAATTATATTGCCTGGTAATTTGTTAAATAAATTTATACCTTACCCCCTAAATGAACTGGCTATATACCTGGCCTGTATACCTGGCCTATATACCTGGCTTCTAATATATTATCTGATATATTATATCTACAACTACAAGACATTATACATTTTCTACGTGATAGTTAAATCAACAGAACTTTATCATTTACCTCATTACGTAGGTAGTGTTTCGTAAAATGGAAATTTATTGAAAACAAAAATGCTTTTTATTTTGGAAGGATTAATCTCTTGAATAAGGAATTAAATTGATTAATTTATCAATTATATAGACAATTTACCGCAAATAATAAGCCCTGCTAAATTAATAATTACAAATACCTATTATCCGTTATTAATCAAACCTGCATATAACGGCGTTGAACTGTTAAATCTGGTGTTAATTATTAATTAATTACCAGTAATTTAACACTGTAGAACAATAACAACGCAAACTACTATTTGGCACATAGATTCATCAAATAAATTACAATAATCAGATACTAAATATTAAACTGGCTAAAAAGTAAACGATTTAAAAAAAAAATGAATATGCCTAACAAAATACCGTCTTAAAATCAATCATGTTTATTTATCTTTCTTCATTATAGGCTATACCAAATCTACTCAATCTTCTTAAAATCGATCCCTAGCTCCAGGATGGATTAAGTAGAATTTTTTTTTTACTGTCGGGGAAACTCCCACGAGCCTCTGCTCGGTGAAACAGAGGGCGTGTGTCGGACTCGAACCGACTAAAACCCCAACGTGGCCTACATCTGCCCGGTACCGGTGGAGCTGGTATCCCCGCTGTCAGAACTAGCAGCAGCTCCTCCAGGTGGGCGCGTGCCGCAATGCGCGGCTTACCTCGCGCAGCGGTGGTCGCTGTTGTGCACCCTACGGGAGCGTCGGATGCACAACAACGAGCACGTGCGCACGTCGTGACGTGCTAGGCCAGCCAAGACGTCTCAATCAACTCCACCCAGGAGTTAGACCCCGATTGTTCCCGCGACTGGCGTCCTGGGCCCAGTCTCACGCTGTGCCCTCTGGTAAGACAAAGTGACACGTGGGGAGAGCTATTCAGCAGGGCCGCCTTCCACCCGGCGGCCCATATTGAGGCCCTGTACGCGCGGGAGTCCCAGTGCCGGGTTACTGAGGATAGGGAGGCGGGCAACGACAACACCCAGCTTCTCCTCTTCCTCGGCAATCCAAGTCCGGCCGCAGACAAAGCTGCGGCCGGTGCCGCAACTGCCTAGTCACGGCAAAATACTAGTCACGGCCCACCTCGGGGTCCCTCTTAGCTTTAGCCCTGGATGGTCCAGTTCCAGAGCTTACTAAAACCCCTCGGTACGACGAACCGAGGATCCCGACGGAGGAGAGGATTGAGCAGATATGGGCCAACACTAACAAATTGCTACGAATTAAAGTATATTCAATGCATTATTTTTTGGTTGCTATTAAAAATAGGCATTTCAATAAAATTTTGCATTCCCACTCAAGGATGTGGCTGCAACCGTATCCGCTGTATCAATAATACGGGACCCTGATTTGTAGGGGCCCCAACATTTGAAACGTACCTATTATTCTAAAAAGTTCAACCAATGGGTGATGAAAAATGCCCGTCACCACTTGATATGGGGCCCACGTAGAAACGGCTACGGGACTGGTTCCATGTAGTGATGTAACGAATATTCGCATTCGCATTCGCGAATATTCTCAGATAAATAAGATGTCAATAACAAAGAGGAAAATAAATATTTATTTCGAGCAATATTTATTGCAAAACCTTAAACCTTTTGATTTACAGAGTCTTGCAATTATAATTATCCAATTTTATTATATTGTAATCAGACTTCACAATATTTGGTTATGGTAAATTACTTTTCATTAGAATTTACCAAACAAAAAATATTTAATAGGTATTTAATATACTTACATCAAACTAAAATTCGTTAGGTACATCACTAGTTCCATGATATAGCATATGCTTTTATTTTCGAATTTCCATATCAAAATCAATACAACGTTAACAATTTGCAAGTGTTTTACTCACATGCTCGTTATCGTTAAACGAAATGCAATAATAAACGCTTTTGTCGTGGGATTACACTGAACTTTGTGTGATGGAATATTAATAACGTGAAAACATTAAATTGATTTGAGTAATTCTTCGCATTGGATAGTTCCATAAGCCATTCAATTAAATTTCTAGCTTTAAGGCTACACTATACATACATATACAATATTATAAAAATACGGTTTCACGGTTAGTTCCTAGTCTAGTATCTCATTGTCAATTTTAAAACTAAGCGATTCTACTAATAACATAAAAATAGAAGAAATTCAGAACAAAACCGGAACAAACAGACAAAAAATCTAAAAAAAAAATGTTCTTAAAATCACTGCGCATAGTTTCATATGAATTTAGTACCTACTAAGATATTTTTTAATATATTATAAACAGATATCGTAACTGCGTAGATTTTGTTAGTTGAAATAGATATATGGAAATAGACGCCACTACATAAAAATACTTATTGGCAGTAGGTATTACCAACATCTTTGATGAAAATCCACAATATTGAAATTTCACGAAGATCAACCTACTGTCTAAAAGGTTTAAAGACAATAGGAGAAATGTATGAATGGGTTATAATAATATTTGATAACATTCAAGTTTTTCTCCTCAGCTAACCCAAAGTTAGGTAGGTACTTATAAATGAGAGTACTTAATAATACACACTAAAATGATCCTCAACTCATTACGTGGTTGCCTAACTTGTAGTAAGAGTTGAGCCATGTTTCGGCATCCGTAAGCACCAAGAAGTTACAAAGTTTGAGCTAATTTCTGCCCCAAGTTGTCTTATAGGTAAGTTGAATAATTATTCAATATAAGATGTCGTTGATAATGCACAATCTTTGGACTTGATAAATACCTACTTACGATGATCATGTATATATTATGTGTATGTATGTATTTAAACAATTAACAAGTCTAACTAACTCTAACTCTACTAGATTGCGTAGTTGACGAGCTAGCCACTTCTCCTTCGGGAATCGCGGGCACAACAATATGTATATAGAACTCTCAAATAGTTAAAAATTAGTAAAAATGTATAATCCGGAAAGCACGGATTTTCAGATAGTGGTGCTCGCAACCTTTTTAAGAGGCTTCCACGCCTGAAATCCAGCCCATATTTTATAGTTAATTTTTTCATAGGCACTATCCAACAGACACGGTAGCAAGCATAGAATAGTTGTAGGCATGCCCCGTTAATCCAACAAGACCCTCTTGGACGGGCTCACTTACAACCAACATTTTCGAATTCCACAAGAAGACGTACCTATAGAATTTATCTGAAGTCTTAGAAATTACGTATTTCGGTTTAAGTACAAGCTACGCATGTCTCCAGAGTCAGGTCAGGATTGTGGGCATGACGGACCCCACACCACAGTAGGGAATCCTCTAGCTAGAGGATGCATATGGTTTGTAACTTTAGAGAAATATTAATTAAATTTTATTAATAATTGAACCAATTTCCTTCCGTCACGTGTAAGCAGAACCACAACGGCAAAGAATCTGAATACTCTCTGTCTTTTCACTTATCATACTCCCGTCATTGTACTTATACATAACTTTACCATTACAGCGATACTCTTTTTTTCATACTAAATTATATTTACATGTAGGTAAGTGAAATTAACCGTTTCTATTTTATTAAACTTAAATCTTAAAGATACTTTACCCTTTAAGATACATATTTTAAAATAAAGGTTTCCCTCAATAGTGATTTCCTGCAGTTAAAGCTCAAGTTTCATCAAATTGTATCTTTTTTATTTGTTCACAAGAACAAACAAAGCTCCTAGTCTGCAGTAGAATGCGAACAAATTCTATACTTCAACCAATTTCAATATGCTAATGTTGCTAGATAGGCTCCAGGTCTCTTGGGAGATGTTGCTGTTTAAGTTCCACAATTTCGAAATTCCACTTTGTTTCCACAAGTACATACCTCCAAAACATCTATGTAATGTTGGATTAAACTTGGAGAAATTTCACTTTAACTTTTAAAGATAATGTACCTTTGTTTTAAACTGCAACTCTATTGTCGTAATTCGATCGTACCTTTAGCATCAAATGGACTTTTAAATGACAATATCATGTTTGTAATCTATCTTACGGGTATATTTCTAGGTATCAGGTGAATTAATAATCAGATATTTTTGACTCTGCCTACCCCTTCGGGGTCTGCGGGTGCGATGTTATGCATGTACCCATGTTTATAAGCCCCTTTTTCGTCAGGCATGCATTTACGTACCTTTCAGGCAAACCTAGGTACATCCTACTTGTTGTATGGGTCTCGGAGCGGATAGGCCTGATTTTCCGCACTGACTAAACCTAACGGTTATCTTTTTTGGAACGCACTGCAGATTTTCGGGTTCTTCACTGTCGGGGCTCCACGCCAAACCTACGCAATGACATTTAACTCTCTTGCATAAAATGTTTGTATGAGTTGGGTTATCCCGCTGTTTCTGTGTTGACACAATTTTTTGTATCTTTGGTATCGTCGCAAATAAATATAAAAGAAAACTTTTTTTTTTCGAAATACGTTCTAAGATTTTTCTTTTAACGTCAGGTACTTATAGTATATAACCTACAATTTGGAATTATTAAAACACATTGCATATACTTATGTGTTATTAGGCTTATATATTCATTCACTAAATAAGTACCATATATCTTTAGATATGACTTCAAATAAACAACTCATCGTATCTTCTTGCATATACCCTAAGCTAGTCAAATACGCGACATAATAACGACATTAAATTCAAATAAAACCAGAACACAAAGGCACGGCTCCACCGTTCAAACGCTATTAACCTCGCAAATCGAAATGAAAAGGATTAACAGTCACAGACAGTGCCTGTGAGCCACAGTTCAATATCCCGAGATTGTGGATAATAAATAGGAAACACAATTCAAGAAATAGATACGCAAGCTGGTCCATCAATTCGGGTAACAACCGGGTTAACGAATCTGTCTGCTATTGATCTGCGGATTGCTTGGGTTAAGTTCTGGAGATGACACGTGGAATTTAAGGGTGCAAATAAAACGGACCTAACAATCTTGTTCGAATGTAAGAACTAGAATACTGTCCTGTATTCTCAGTAAGAAAGATAAGAAAAGAATGTGAATTATTCCAATTCAAAATAGTCCTGATTTAAGCATTAACAGAGCACTACTGATAACTATTAAGAGTTCAATTTCTAATCGCTTTAGAAATTTTTCTTTTCTATTCTTTTTAGGTCAGAAAGCATAACATTTATAATTCTCCTAACCCTTTTATCTCTTATATGAATAATTCAGGTATTTTATATTAATTATTTCAGTTGAAACATATTTTACTTTTCATTTTATATTAGGTTTGCTAGCTAGATGTGCCTCATCATTCATTGTTATAACTAAGAATTAGTCTTGATTGCCAACATCTCCAAGCTTAACGAGCTCCATATAATGTTGGTTGGCTTTCGTCTACTATCAAGCTCTACTTTAGTCGAGTAGTATTAAAAAAGCTATTTTAAAAATTTAACGATTCTTTGTAAAAATTAAACTGGATAGCGACAGAATTCAGGGAAAGCAAAACAGGGTATTCATTCGCAAAAACAAAGGCGGGACAATTGGCTAATTAATATTTAAATAAGATTACTATCTACACAGATTAGATAAATAATTCAAGTGCTGTTGGTCTACTAAGTCACTTTTAACAGCTGAACAAGGACGGCCGCGGGAGTAAATCGTTTGAGACAATCACGGCTACGTCGGCATCCGAGGCGGGAGCGGCGGTCGTTATACGAAAGTGAAAATTTATCCGGAGATATCAAAAGCGCCTTTATCTCGCGAGATGACGTAACATTATCGCAATATCCGTGCGTCGTCGGCTGTCCCGCGCCCTGAGAATATCAAGAAGATATATTTTCACGGAACAATGCGTCCCCGGTATCTCAATTTTCATTTCCCCTCGGTGGGACATCCGGTGTGATTTGTAGCATGAGATAATATACAAAACGGTGGCTTCGCGGGACGCCCCGACACCGTCAGCGGAAAATCTAGACCCTCTATCTTTATCTTTTATACTTTAACCAGTACATTTTTCTTTATCGAATACCGACTTGATCCTTTCTGGCTTTTGTAACGCAAACAGATCTACATTCACGGGCCAGTTGAGCTGTAAAGAAAATATTTTTATAACGAGAGTTTTGTACATCCGTCAGTTGCTGCTTCACTTAGTACTTTCCGTCAGTAAAGCCATTTTATAAAAGTTTTAGAACCTCGAGGAATGTTTTAGCTTACTGAATAAATGGCCTGTTTTAAGCCAGACATTTTAAATTGTTTTAGAATACCGACTGATGACTGAAAGTTTTGTATTCATGAAAATCTCTACTCTCAGTCTGCTTATAAAGTTGTTCATAACCGTGAATTAATACTTTTGTAACAAAATTATCTGCTCTAAATATTAGTTAAAGTCAAAAGAAGTAGATTATATAGAAAAGGATGATTGTTATTTAACTTTAGAAACCTTAAAAAAACCTCTAACCATTATTTATTTACTTAGCGACATGATTCAGGTCAAACATACAGAAATTTATTTATGCAAAAGGAACAACCACACCACTCTCATGTTACCATCAAACATCAGTAGCTATATATTTATGTGAATCCCTGTGAAGTATTTTCCTCAATGGCAAAACATTTGAAAACTGAAAACAAATAATTCGGCGTACTCCTCTCGCAAATACAAAGCAATAGTGTTTGTTTAAGACATGAATTATGTAGGAAGGAAACAGGCGAGTCATTTTGCACCTTATTCGACAGGACACCAGTGCCAAGCGACGTTTTTAAATTTACATTTACCCACGATCTGGGGAGCTGACAGCGGGGACTCATGTAACTCCAGCGCATTCTTCAGAGTTACCGCTTTCTTTTCCGCTTAAGCAAACTTATATGCATTTACTTTTAGCAAAAACCTGACACAACACTACCCTGTGAACCATCGGACGTAACTAACTAACAACCGAACTTGCAAAATAACAAACCTAACAAATAAATTATGCGAGAATAGCTCAAATATTACAAATGAAACAATCCGGGAGTCCCAAACGAGACCAAATAGCAATAACTAAGTAATATTTCTTGCCAAATAAGTGTTCCGATCGTATTTCCTTGTGATAGAAAGTCAACTGAAACGCGCTTCGTGTATACACGCGTGGAAAACGTCTACAAAAGTATTTCATGGTAGTGCCGCCAGCAATACTCATATTAAGGGACGTCCCGATTCGCATATGAGTATAGGAAAGTAAAGGAAAATTTTAAGCTTTGCGTGAATGTATCAGTTAATCGATACTATTCTACTCTTTAAAAGACTATTGAGCATTTTTTGGTAAGGTATTGTATTGGAGCTCTAACTGAAAATTGGTAAGTATTCTAAAAAATCAGGGCCCAAATTTTCAGACCCCTGTTACTTTTAAATGCGACCCATCAGATTTACAAAAAAATATATAGGATTTTACTTAAAACCTCCACGATTGTGCCATAAAATCACATGGTTTTTTTTTTAAATACTCAATATTTAGTCCAACTATTCTTTCTTATAAAGATATAAATATCAGACTACCTCGCATTCATTGATTTGACTCCAAGGTTAAGCTTAAGGACTTGTGTTACGGATATCAGAATAAACAGCGGTATTACAAATATATACTTAAATATTCGATATTAACACCCAGACAAAGAACAAACACAAGTATTCATCATACGAATGTTTGTCCTGGGTGGAGATCGAACCCACAACTCTTAACGCATGGGGTAGGATCACTACCGAATGCGCCATTGAGCCAGCCAATGATATGGTATTAATACAAATTTGTCCCGACATTTGACTTGCTAGACCTGGTAACACTATTTAGGTGGCTCGTAAACAGTACAATAATGTTTATTAAGCACTTATGAGTGGGCTAGCCCGCCCGTTGGCCGCGCGACCCGCTTTTGTCCCTCCTAATCTATCTAATGTTTATTCCGCAAATAACATGTTCACATCACTATTTTCTCGGCTTTTGAGTAATGTACTTAAGTCAGAATGTAACGACTTTACCCATACCATTCCCTATATACCTAGCCTACAATCTGATGAATTGGTGATTGTCTACATCTATTTCTTGACCGTAAATGTAAGTAGTCAATAAATATGACCACAGAGTAATAATGTACTAGGTCTAAAGTATATTTTCCAACAAAGGGAAAATTTGTATTTTTTTTTTAAAGATTTTTGTAAAGGATATAGTTTTAGTTCTAATCAGTATAGATTACCTACACATTTGTCACGCGTGTTACTTTGCGCTAAGTAATAATACTTTGTTAAATCCACTATTGCCCAAAGGATAATAACAAATAAATGTTTTTGTTGTATCAATAACTACCAACAAACTCAAAGTGGCGGGCCTAGATAAACACCATACCAAAGTAAACTAATTAAATGCGATGAACATCAAACCGAATTTCCAGCAAATCTGTATAATCCACCTCTAAATAAATTGAACATTTACACGCATCAGATTAATCTGCAGGTATCGGCGCTAAATTAATCTCTTGCATACGTTACATGCAGTACTTCCATTTTAATTAAAACCACAACGTCGATGTTACTTTTAATGTAAACAGTAAATTAATTAATGTAAACAGTATAAGTGCACACTTTTCCGCAGTCACATTAGAAATGTAAATGAAGAAATCACAATAGTTCTTTACAAACGGTATTGGTCTCCAATTAAAATCACCAATTATCTGATTCTGACCCTGACTTTTGTAAAGTTTTAAAATTATTTCATAGTTTATCTGTTCATTAGTTTTACAACTATTTATTATATTATATTCTGTCCTTAATTATATTATTACTATTATCTGATCCTTCACTGGTTATAAGTGTGTGTATAAAATAAATAATATTAATGCAATATTCGTATCGGTAGAGAATATTCAAATCTTGTATCATAAAAAATAAACGCATAGAAAAAAATGCATCTTTTTTTCCATCCCTATTTAACATAATTACATACAGGTAGGCAGAGTCAAAGGGACAGCAGGCACCTTTTAACCACATTTATCCAAAAATATAACTGGCTGGATTAGATGGAAAATTGTGACAAGTGGTTTGAAATCTCGATATAAGTACTTACTTATGTATGCTAATGTACTTATATATAATTAGACCTATTAATAATCCAGATTTCTAATCAGCTTGTAAAAAATAAATATATTATACAATGTAACGAATATACAAATAAAAGTTCGCGAATGAACGAACATTGCAGACGAACATTATTAAGGAAGCAAATAAACAAGAATTCTTATTTGCCGAACTTGGATAATGGGGTCGATCTTTCTTCTACGCAATATTGGTTAATGGCCCACAAACATTATGTAAGATAGGCCCCACCTATTAGCTACCTACTCACCTAATGAACAGAATTTCACCTTGCCGGATTAGAGAGGAAAAATCGCGCTCCCTAACTAGTCCACCTAGAGATTAATGGAGAATCGTTATAAGGGACTATTTTTTCTTTAGCCTGTATTGTCGAATGCCGTAAAAAAAACAAACGGATAGAAGACCCTAAAGTCACACGACAATTAAGTCTTAAAAATTTCATTAAAAGATTACTTGCCTTGAATAGGAATATAAAAAGAATTAGCATTGAACAGATGCCGGATTACTTTACTATTCTATAAATTATCACGTCAATGAGTCCTCCACGACCACTGTAAATGATAGATACTTATATCTATATTCTCTGTATGTTACGTCACGCGCACATTGGCGAATTTGAATCCTGGTTAAATAACCAAAGGGACACGATACAACTGAATACTGTACAAACAGAATGGAGAGTGGATATCTGCTACTACTATATACATTATGGTCTTCCTTGCGCTATGTCCCGTTGTTGTTTAATGGAGGTCCGCTTAGACCAGGATTTAGCAAGTCTGGATTTTATTGATCCGATCCTTGATGCCGATCTTATTTTCGTAACTCTTAGATAGGAACCAGGCAATTTGGATCATGGTTACACATCCATAATATAATTGTTTGTGCAGGTTCCATCACAATGTTTTCCCTCATCGCCGAGCTAGTGGTATGAATAAGTACGAAACATATTTAAGGTACCACCGCTCCAATAGCTATATAATGAGCACTATAAGTTTACAAGAAAATAATCCTTAAATAAAGTACCTACAATTTGAAACCTCTGATACCTACTACCCAAATTGTACACAAAAGATTTTTTCAGTTATACCTACGTCTTAAGATGCATGTTGCCAATTTGTCAAATCCCGGAATTTCGTGGACCTCCTAAATAAAGAAACATCATACATAATATATTGACAATCAATCATTGCTTAATTAATATACTTCGTGTCAGTACCTAATAACAAGTATTACCACGTATTGATCGCCAAGTGGCATATCAAGTATTTTCTCTGCGACTAAGAGTCCCACGCGATACAGCTGACAATTCTCACGGCAGATGAGATCTCTCGCTTCATTTATTTTGTTCGCTGACAGGACCTGTCAAATAAGGATTCACAGAGGGACTCCTTCTCTAAGCTAAGAGGATTGGCTCAGGAACACTCTCGCATAATAAAGGCGATAATCGCTCAAACACAAATTGTCAGTTCCTATTTTGTTTTCATTCTACTCTAACATTTCAGTTAAAATACCTTTTGAAATAAGGATATTCAATTAATATTCTACGTCTTGACTGCAATTAGTTAATGTAAAATACCGGCCTTACGATAATATATATATAAATACCTGTATCATTTAAATTTACGTTACCATTGTTCTCGTTCACTTGTTTGATATGCTAAACCTATTTAAATAGCTACCTCACATCCGATGATCTCTATCAACTTTGCCCTCGTTAGAAGGCAGTTGCTTAAAACTTAACCAATTCCTAGTAGCCGTGATGTATCAAATAAGTTATCAGTCCATTAACATTAATCGGTAGACCTCTATCCATAGGATTAAGGACCATTTGATTGCAACGACAAAACAAATAAAGAAGTTAGCCGTTTTGACTAACCACATCAAATTTAGAAATTAAACAACCATCGTACAATTTGCTTTATAAATCTGGCAGCAATCTACCCGCAATCTAAGTTTCAATTCTATTTCAGTGTGGATCTGAATATAAATTGAATTTGCGGGCACAATGGGGCGAGCATATTGTCCTCAGCAGGACTTCACTCGGAGAGAGTTTGTGCTCGACAAATTGATTTATTAACCTGACTGAAATCGCTCGCGAAAAATCGGAAATTTGTCAAATTTTATTTGTTACTAACAAACGTTTTATGGACTTTGATTGATTTACTTCGTCACTACTTTATCACCATTTACCTAAGTATATACCTACGCAAACCGAACTCCAAAATAACCGATATAATTTATAATATGTATCTACATAGAAAATACTAATTTTCATTTGTCATTACAGTAAACTGCAAATATTTTAAATGAATATGGTATTGTTTATTAAAGATTAAAAAGTTTATAGTCGCTGGAAAGCCTTTAAAACCAGTGAACGTGTGTATAGTTTGTCCATTTTTAACGATCCAATTAATGCTTCCTTATATAGTGTATATGTTTGTATCTATTTTTCACAGTTTTCCATCTAACCCAACCCAGTTTTATTGTTGGCTGAATGTGGTTAAAGGAGCCTGCTGCCCATTTTGACTCTGGCTACCCCTTCGGGGATTATGGGCGTGATGTTATGTATGTATGTATTGTATCTACATATTATCTCAAACTAACAAACTATTGTTGATAACTGAACTAATACGCAACATTCAAAACCTTAACAATGCCCTCGTATGAAATAAGCTATTTAAGCAATGTTGTATCGCATAACACCGCGCTCACCGTTCCAACTTGGACGCATTGTTCGAAGGCAACTGCTAAGGAAGATACTTTCGAACAATGTCACATATGACCCTATTGCAAAACACGATGCGCCGAATGTTCTGTCAATGCATTGAAATGTTACTACACTCACGCGTACTATCAATGGAATTCGTAATGCCGGTTTCAGTACAAAGTTCCGAACAAACGCTGGCAAATTGTGTTTCAGTCAATTTAACGTAAATGAAAGCAAACAGAGACCAGAACTTGCTAAGCGAGTAAAACAACAAACAGAGTAGGCAATTTCAATACAAAGAGAATTCAAGTCGGTCTTATGAGTTGCGCAGAAATCATTCATGGGCAATAACACCCATTTCTGGTGGGCGCCACCTCAGTTATTGCCTCGGGATAGGATTATTGGCAAATTGTTCCGTTCGCATTCCGGCCCCACTCGCACATGAAATATTAAGCACCTACGTACCGCTGGCCCGGACGCCCTGAGCATAGAGCACGGAGCTCGGCCTAGCCGCAATAAATGAGCGCTAAATACTTGCCCACACCAATAGCCGACTGATTACGCCGAACGGTGGGATGGATTAAATAAAATTGCCCTTTTACGCTTCACGACTTCCTTATCCCTTTGATTTTTGAGGAAATCCTTTTGTACAAAAATTTTCCGCTTTCAGAAACAACAATAAGTGTAGGAGGAAAACGTGCACTGTCTATTTAATTGACTGTTGTGGAGAAATAAAACAATCAGTGGTTATTGTTGCTCACCATTTTCTTAACTTTACAATATTTGTGAGGTTTTCTGATTCTCTAGTATTTTAAGAATTTCGGAAATGCATCAATAAATTTTACAGACACAGCCTAATTTGATATTACTTTCAATATCTATACTTATAATAAATCTGTAGAGAGGTCAATTCTGTACATGAAATATATTTTCAAAATAACTATCAGGGGGTGATTAGTGATCGATACTGATGCCAAAAATGCAATCAGTAAAATTTTTGTCTGTCTGTCTGTCTATCTGTATGTTCCTTATAGAAACAAAAACTACTCGACGGATTTTAACGAAACTTGGTACAATTATTCTTCATACTCCTGGGCAGGTTATAGTATACTTTTCATCACGCTACAATCAATAGGAGCAGAGTAGTGAAGGGAAATGTTGGGAAAACGGGAGAAGTTACTCCCTTTTTTAAGCTTCCGTCGCGAGTGCAGCCTTAATGGTTAAACTTACATAGAAATCATGTATGACGGAAATAGTCTTTATAATATTAACCATAAACGCGGGTGACACCGCTGGCACAGCTAGTACTTATATAATATTTCTTTTCTTTCTATTTTCTATTTTCAATTTTAATGGTGGACGTAGATAAGACACACGTAGATATGAGATTAATCAATAGCAGTCAAAGTACCTACCTATTGTTAAACATATGTAGCAATAAACATATACAGTGTAACTCGAAACAACATTGCCGCATATTCCGAGAAGTTGTCTCTTACTGTACTTAAAGGGAAATTTTCGAATAGATTATTTAGCTACTTCTACCACGAGGAATTACTGTTAGTAGGTACAAAAGCCGTTGACAGCTTTGTGATAGGCAAGCAATCATAGGTGCGGTCTTTAATTAACTAAATTTCGGAAAAAATATATCTCATCTGGTTATCAGATAGAAGGTCGATGTACCAACGGCTCTTAGATGTGTAGAATCTCATGAACCGTCTTAGCAAGATAACGTTAGAGCCCAATTCGCAAACATAGTGAATGTTATGTTTGTAAAATTGATTTGGGCACATTAACCGTGAGTTTCCCGTACAGCATCCACGGCGAGTGTTATCTCCCGGTTTATGGCTCCAACATCCGCTCGCGAGGCAAGCCCACCCGTTACCGCGCGCCGTCTGTTCGACACCTATTTAAATATTCCCAGATAGCGCAATCGGTGCACAATCTTTAAGTGCTATTTGTATGGAACCTTCGAGGATTCGGCTAAACGCTTTCGGCAGTACTGACATTCACTTATACAAATTCATTCTTATACAGATCTAAGATACGTTTTCAATTATGTGAAGCAAACATAGTTTTTTATTTCTAAGACAATTTATCAAGAACGTAAAAGAGGGATTTTACTTTTGAGATCGATTTTTATGTGAATATATATTTTTAAACAATACTTTTTTTTCGCCACATCGCATTCATCAAGAGTCTTCAATCTTATTTTTTTATTTGCCCATTATTTAGAGATTGACTGTCGGTGAAGAATCGTTTTCATTTCTCATACAAACGGGCCCTCTTCGCTAGCAAGCTTTCTTATGCATTAACATCAACATGTCTCTAGATTGTTCGTTAAGTTTAAAGCAAAATGATGATAATAAAACCCAAATATCTTCCAGTTCTATTTTTCTCAACATCGTTATCATAACGTTATACTGACTCTTAACAGCAAATCTGGCCATTAAAACTAAGGTGTTATTGCGGAACATAGTAATACAAAAACGAAGACAATAAGCTCGAAGCACCCCATTGTAGTTGCACGTCTTTGTTCACATAAGTATGAATCTTATCGCCTCCCTTATCATATTTGACTGTAGTCTCATACGTATAGTAAAGGTTACCACATATAATATTCGTTTATTTGTAGCAAACGAGTGATAACTCACAAGGGAGTGACCTCAACTAGCTACAATATCATAGCTATAATTGAGGTATTCAGAGGTTCTGTGTAATCTGTGTTAGTTTTCGGTATCTTCAACAAAAAATAATTTTCTACCATCTTCTTAAACATACCTACATATACAAAAGGTAAAAATTTCTTCAACTGAATGTTTATATAGTTAACAATTTTTAAAAACTTGACAAGTTAAAGTGGTCCAATGATAACAACCACATTAGCTAAAGATTTAAATTGATTTAAGCAGTATATTTTCCCTTAAATTGCCCTCTCTGCAAAATATCCGCTGAATCTGTTCAAAGTGAACTTGTCAAAATCAAAAAACACAGTTGGACCGGTTCTTTACGGCGGGAAGCGCTGATGCGCTGAGCCCGAGAAGGAAATGAAAGCCATAAGTCGCCTCGTACGACGGCTAGTTCGTTACGCCGCGCCATCACCAGCGGCCACGTTACGACCCTTCGAATTTGCCTACAAATAAAATTGCCTGCTGTTTGTCCGAACGCAAACTTCGCCCCCCGAGAGACCACGTAAAGTGGGTGGATAAAATGTGGATTCGCCAAACTCATCTCCTGCAGAACTTTGCCTGCTGATACCTATATAAACAAAACAGTCCGCCAAGATTGTTACAAGACAGGTCTTCATATAAAGTTTGCGCATATTGCATAATTCTTTTTGTTTTCTTTCTAAGCGTAAAGTTGGACGGGAAACGTTTAGTGTTCAGAAATAGATACATAATAAATTGTTACCAATATTATCTCTTTAATATAATAACAAATTGTATGTGTAAACTGTATTATTAATCGTAAAAGAAATGAGTCCAGCCGAAGAGCATTACGCAGCGATTGCGATAATATCTACTCGCCGGCATACTTTTTATCCGGCGGTTCTGCGTGGTCGTGGTAGGAGATTTTATAAGGCATAAACCCAACAGATAGCGGCAGTAAAACTCGGAACTGAGGCAATATGCCAGCTCTCTATTGCCAGTCCTGCTTTGTTTTTAAACCGACGAGGAGGGTAACAATGTCTACACAACCACAGTATAAATAAAGAACGAAACGACGATTTCGCCCCGAACAAATCGTTGGGACTATCAACGCGGCACGAATTGTCGGCTCGATATTGATTCACTTGGATATCGATAAGAACGTCTTTGTCTTAAATTACGTTGAGTAAAAAGATAATCGTGTACGTAAAAGGAATATTGAGTCAGATAATAAATATTTACGACGAAAATCTTGTTTGAAAGTAACTGAAGCACGTACGAGTGTACGCACGAGTGTCTAATGTAAACATTGCAATAATGTCAAGGTATTGCTTATGCATTCATATTTTGCATTATGATTAATTTTATAAAGATTTGCTTTGGTTGCATTTTGTGAAAAGTCAGTATTTTAATTGCAGAAACTCGTGCGTCAGAGATAATCACACATTATACTCCCAAATTATTGTATCTAATTGTTCATGATTTTCTGGGAACTGATCTTACATTAGAAACATTTTCTCTTTATTAAAGATGAAAACGCCCAATCATTTACCTTTCTAGTCGTCAAAATCTGTATAAGCTTAGCTCAAATAGACAGTTACACTGTCTATTTGAGCTAATCCCAAAAACGATTTTGGACACTAGATATAATTAATCGCTTTGAGTTTAAATTGCATTAGAAATTACATTAACGGGATTCAACTTAGTACGCATTGTGTAGTACAGAAATACCTTCTTAAAAATCGAACTTTCTGTCGGGTTGCAAAGGCTTTGCATAGAACGTTTAGTCCTGTTAATTAAATTTGTATTCTAATAGTATCAAATATTTAAAAGTTTATCTAGATTGACCAAGCGCCCCGTGTGAACTAGATCGTTTCTAATTAAAGTACATACTTACCTACATACATATCTATATATTTCTTCTACTTATATATAAATAAAGACAGATTTTACCAATACCTAAAGATGTACAAATTTATTTACATATTCGACTTGTCCACTATTATTTATAAGATATATAAGTAACTAGTCAGCAGATTTTTAATATCACCCACCTAAAAATACGATTAGATTCAAGAAGCTAGCAAGCTATTATGTGTTCGTAATATTTTGATGCTACAAATAATATCATAACTTTTTATGGCAAAAAACCAAATAGTGTCATCAGTTTCCCGAATGGTCCTAAAGAAGTATCACTCTATTACGGCGGTATAATACCGTCCCTCCCAAATCCGTTTATCGCTACAGTGGTAAGACTCTCTGGGAGGCGTTTCGGCCTGTTTAGATACATTGCACTCGATATACTTCGCTCAAATGGCGAATCTCGCCTCCCTTTGTACAATTTTGTTGGGACGTTTCGACAACATAAAAACAAAATAACTCTGCCCAACAAAATTCGTTGGAAACTCGCTTCTTCGTTGTTAACTCGAGAATTAAGTGTGAAGTTAAATTAAAAAACAATTCCGCGGGCGGGAGATCTCGAATTCTCGAAAAGGACAGCTCCACTGTTTGGAATGGAATTTTTTCGCGGGCACAGCAGAAACTATCGGTAAATTTAGATTCGCAGCGATGCTCGTGTATTGGTAAAATATAAATCGAGGGTACACGAAGCGTGACGACAGCGATACTAACTCCCGACTATGGGCGGTCGTAAATTGAGGAAGTAACCGACCACTAGCGTTCGGGCCGCGACCGGGCCTTCGGATTTGCGTACAAATAAAAAGACCACTTTATCAACCGGAAAATAAAATGCTAACGTAGTGGAAACAAGCCATGAAATCTACCTAAAGTAGAAATGAATGTGGATATTAAAGCAACCCAAAAAGGATGTGTCCTTGTGGTTACCTAATAAGTTGGTAGAAATAGACATGTACTTAGGTAGTTAACATATACGTTCTCGTTGATGTGAACTAAGCTAAGATAAGTATTTCAACATATGATACAGAAATATTCTTGAGATAAAATATAATAAACACCTATAAGATATCTCTATCTCTATAAGAGAGTAAAGTTATAATAAAATCAATCAATTATCTAATTTCTTATTTAAACCTTAAAAATCCTAATATCCAAAGGTGTTTGTAAAAAATAGAAGGAAAACATATCCTTTGCTGTTGCTGTACATAGACACGAACGTTTCTCTGAAGATGCTGCATCGTCAAAATATTGTACAAATATTGTTCGTACTTGCCTATGATTAGGTAAAAAACACTAAACGGAAAAAAGCCCTCAAATTAAAATTACAATGTTAATTTTACTTCTCCTGTAAATTATTTAAAACAAAATGTGAAATTTGTATATGTTTTCTGTAGGTATATGCATTGACGATTCTAATGATACATGTACCTAAGTATGACTAGTCCACCTGTATCCAATTGCAGGAATCCAAATTTCTAGCCATCATTTAGTCTGTCAAAGTCCGCACTTTACAAACGAACCATTAAAAACAATTATCGAAACTTAATACTGTAACCAAACTTGGAAAAAAAAAAAAGTAGGTATGACTAGTCATAATTTAGAACTTCTTACAATTTAATTAATTAATAATGAATATATACATTGCATACATTATGCTTTGCTTTTTTTTTTATTATTAAGTCCTATAGTAATCCGCCCCAATCCAACTTACATGAAGACCACAAAACATTCAACTTTTATTACCTTCAGACGAATAGGGGTATAAATAAGTGGCATGTGAAGGCACCCAATCGTAAGTTACTCTATACATTATTAGGCGAGCTCAATTGGCATTATTCTTATGATTTACTCGTCCATAAGTCGTTCGGCTTATCTGACTATTTGTTGGGGCTGCCACAAGCGGACTTTAGTTCCACGTAAAACCTCCCGCGCCGCGATTAAAGATTTCATCCTCCGATATCGGACGATCGTAATATTTTAACGACGCCCGACCCTACAGCGACTCCTTTGTTTTACTGCCCTTATTTTATTATTTATCGAAACATTTGATATAAAAGTGCCATTATCTGCAATTTTATGTGATAATTTATTGCCCGCCCCCAAATGTAGGTATCAATGTAACACTGTGCGAAGATACGGCAGGTGGGCTTCAAATTTTTATTTTGAAGCTAAAAACTTTGATACTCAAGAAAAAAACGCATATCAAGAGATTTGTGTTAAATCTTTATCACAAATTGGATTAGGTACCCCTATGGTAATTTTACTACCTCTTATGTTCATGGAACTGAACAGTTCCTTAGTGAAATTTTAGGCGTTAGTGCCAGAATCCTAGTATCTTACTCTAGACTCTGCTACTAGCCTACAATGCAGGCAATACTAATTTGAAGAAGTAGGTATGTTATTTAAATCACAAGGAACATTCCATTATTATTTCAATAAGGATAAATTATTTTTGTTTTTTTTTTTTTTCAGGTGAAATCCATCATGGTTCTCCCACGGCTCGGGGGAATTGTGGGAGAAGATACGCAGACTCCTACTGACTAAAACACCCGGGGTGTTCTGCCGAATCGCTTCTAGAGAGGAGCCCTGGAAAAGCTATGCCTGCCAACGAACACCTCCAACCTGCGGTCGCTCTTGCCAGCACGACTTTAACATTGCTCCATCGAGCTAAACATCGAATAGACGCCCCGGAACACAAGGGGCGCCTAAGTCTGGCTAGGATGCCGGTGATAGACCCCCCGATCCATCACTGGCTAGCGGAGGCTAAGACGGCATGCGTGCCGTGAACTGCCCACGACGTCGACCGGGCCTACTGCGGCGCTTGGGCTGAGAGTTCGGGTCTTGCTCCCGCTCGCTTTCTGCCGCCTCATTTTACGTCATGACGGTATCGCAAAATGTCATCATCGCGCACCACGCCTCTCCACGGCCAACCATAGCTTGTGTGATTGCCGGCAGTGCTATTTGTTATTCCTTCGCTAACATTAGATACCAAAGTAATTAAATTAGAACATTAACTAACTAACTAAATTTCACGCCACTTCCTCAGCGGGGTAGGCAGAGAGAAAAGAACGCCATATGGCACGATCCTTACACACCTCACTCGCCTCTTCAACATTCATGAACCTTTTTATACAAGCTCTACGGTTTTTATGACTCCTAACATCATACATAAATAGGTACCTACTACTACAACTATTACTAAAAAGGCCTTTGATGTAATTTTTAATCCATTCTATAACAATTAATTTTAAAGAAGACAAGTACCTACTTATAACAAATACTACCTATTCGTTAGCTACCTAAAGTTTATTACGTTAGTTGGTATTAACTTTTCAGGCTGGCCTGTGTGATAACCTCTTTGAGATGCTAAACCCAGACTGTCTGTCTTTAGTCACGGATAAATTGGGGAGAGTGGCGAAGAGGCAAAATGTTATCTATTTTTCATCTGCGGAGTAACATAGGTGTTGTTGTAGGTTTACATCCATGCAAATGACATCCTTATATGGCAGCAATGAAGACTTACACCTCTGATTGCGTAAACGAGCCGCTAGCCACTGTCTACTGTCTAGCATATAGAAACGTGTAAAACATACATGCAAGAGTTATTCTGTATGCCGTGCGGTTTGACAATCCAGTAGATAACTAATAAGTACCTTTCCGTTCTCTTAATACGCTTTCTACGACTCCCGCGGGAAGATACCGACTTTGTTATGCAATTGCAGCCAACAAGCACAACATAACTAAGTCTTCTGTTGTTACAAACTGAAGAAGTTACATTACAAATGCTTTCTTTAACAGCGTTGAACAAACTAGGAGCCACACGTCAAACGAACGTGTTTCCAGAATTAAATTTCGCGTGAAAGAGGTAGCTACTACGTGTACATTATTTACGACTCAACAAATACAATGTTAACTTCCCCCTAATAACATTGCCGTCAAAAGTGTCCATTGTACAAAAGGAAATGTTTTACGGCGGATAGTGCTGAGCGAGTGTTAGCGTGACCTAATAAAACACTGGCGTGTCGGTGAAGTGTTGCTCATAATAATTTGTAAATATTTTGTAGTGCCCTCTTTTATCTTTTGTTATCAATGTGCCCTCACAATATAATTCGATTCGATTTATTATTTCGGGCGTTTAAAAGCGTCTAGTGGAACTTAATGTCGACGGAAAATGCCTCGCCACGTACAATACTTAGTCTTAATAACATAAAACATTTGCAATCAGAATTTAAATAAAGAAAGAAATATGTTTTCTTGCTTTTCCTATCTTATACAGGAACCTGACCTACTAATTACCTACCCAATCTAACTATAGTAGGTACGCGTACGTTTATAGTAGGTACGTAGTAATACCTACTACCCTACACCGCACATTTAATTTATTAGATAATAACTTAAGTAAGTAGGTATATGAATAAATTACGGGAGCTCTGGGACTTTGAACTATTACTAGAATTCTTTAGCAATTCATCTAACTAGCAGAACTCATTCAATACTTCTCAACAAAGGTACGAAATGACGGATCTATATCTGTCTAATTTATCCTATCATCAAACAGAATGATGATAAATAAATAAATGAGCAATACAAGCATTAATTAACTAGATGATCAATGGAATACAGGCAAAGTAGGGATCGAATCGGATAACAAAGAAAAAAATATGACAATGAAAATAACACTTTCATGCTAGGTAGGTACACATTACAACAATCTTAAGGATTCCACAATCTATCCTAAAGCCCCATAATCATATAGTGATAATATAAAATTATTACAAAGCTATCATTTGTAAACTATATTTCACAAGATATTAGATTATAAGATAAGTTAGATGAAAATTAAAGTTAATAATATAAATTAAGCCAATAAAAGTCTAGAAGAGTAATGGCAAAAAGATACCACTGCACGCACACACGACAAATTGTGTGCACACGTTAGGTACATTCGACAAATCGAATGCTCTAATGACGGTACACAGTTTGTAAGACTGTAGTACAATGGAAACACATCAACCACTCTGCTAATTCAGCTTTTACCCACGAAGGTTATAAATACAAATTAATACGACAGCCGCGATTTACATAATTAACAGTTTCTTCAGAGAATTAGCAGAAAGGATACAAAAATGTGTGAAAATGGAAATCCGAAGATGGCATTGTTATCTTGCTATTAACTGTGCCCTTATTTTACCATGTAAGTAATTATTAATTATTTGTTTACTGTGTGACACAAATAATGAAGATTAGTAGATTAATCTATCTAGTCTGTGATCAGTATTTTTTTACTCATAGATAATACCTAGCAATTTTTATCATATTTGGCAGGTACTTACTCAATCAATGCTTTTTAATTATGTAGATTACTTTAATAACTTTACGGGTTATAACTTCAGGAATATCAGGGAAATATTCCTTTAAAATATTTTGGTGTCTAAAATATAGTGTAGAGCACCTACGAAACATTACTTTTGGATCGATGGGGCAAAAATATAAATTACAGGAGGGAATAATTATGTGGGTACGTACCACCTTATTAAACTCTATATACTTACCTACATACACAGGCAGGAAATTTATCATACCTGAAGATGCATATAATGGATTTTTGAAATGAGTGCTTACATCCGTGCTTCCTCATATAATAAATACTTTCATAATTAGCTTGTCTAGACTAGAATCAATGTTAAAACAAATTAAAACAAATTGACTGAAACCAAATACCTAATTAAACTTAAGAGCTGTAATCTTAATTAATTAATAATCTGAAAGAAGAGACTTATAAGAGAAATAGAACCTGTAAAGTATTTTATTATTATTTTAGATAATAGGTTAGTCCCAGTTTTTCTCGCAGTTAAAAATGTTACATTCTGCGTTGTAGGTGTGTAGATATTTTAAGTACCTACCTACTAAGATACGTTGTCCGAGAACCAACTTGTGAATTCCTGTTTTATTGCTAGGACCCTGTTATGATTACTTTAATGTCCCATTGAAAAAAATCTTACAAACTGTTTACCTACATCGAATGTAAACAACCTTGCCTCTCCTACGACTCAGTGGGATTAAACGCCCGATTTGTACGTTACTCCTGCTTTTGTAAGTACCCCAGGCATACAAAAGTTAACAAGGGTTAGGTAAACAGTCCAATAGAGGAATACGCAAGTAGGTTATTCCATCGCTTAATAACACCCCGCCGTTGGGTCAATCACAACAGGCATTTCCCATTTACATGGAGTTGATGCCATTGAGGCACTGCCCTAGCCTTTAATGGCACAATAGGTTGGTATTCACTTGCCAGCACAAGATAATAGCCCCCGGGACGGAGTACAAGGATCTTGAATTAATTGTTAGTTCTTTATTTCGCGTATGAAAAAGTAGGTACTCGTACCTACAAAAGGCTATTATACGCCCCAAGACTTACGCAAGTTTTTCTATGCCATTGTTGTACGCTTTCAGTTTAGGTATTCTTTAGGAGTAATTTATTTTCAGTTAAATATTGTGGATACATTTTCCTCGCCTGGTGTGGCAAAGTTAATAGAATTTGAAATAATAGTCCTAACACTTCTGCATACCCTATGATTTTTTGCTGAAGCTCAATTCGAATAAGAATTTAAAACGTATGTGCGGTAGTTTTATGTGTGTATTTTGTTTCTATCAAGATATCTACCACGTAAAGCCATTACACAGTCGCTTAGCCAACAAAATAATCCGTAAAATTTAACTGTTTTTTTTATGACATATACTTATTATTATTAGTGTAACTACTATCTGCAATCCATTTATTTGTTGGCTCAGTCATTACAATTACACTAACATTTGGTATTTGATAATTTTCAGTGTTATCAGCAAAAACATTCTCGCTGAATGAAGCAATCGCTTCAGAATCGAAGATACAGAGGACACGTACGACACCATCCATTTCAACCGGTCCGTGACAACTCATATTTTACTAACAGATTTGCCCGTTAACTATATTTTTCTTCCACCTATAAAATACATATACCGAGACTACCAAGAATAGATACTATCGTTACTGGACTTTATATGGACATACGTCATTATAAAAGTCTCTTTATAGGTATACTCACCATCACGCCCGCAATCCTCGAATGCGTAGGTAAGTAGAATTTAAGGAGCAATAAGATCCTTACCTAAACCACATTTAGCCCAAAATAAATTGAGTTGGGACAGATACAAATCTATGGAAAAGTGGCTAGCTATCACCTAAGTCATCGTAAACCATAAGTCACCTTTCGCGACATACCTACTAAATTATTTTTGAAGCTTAAACCAACAATAAGGATAAAAATCTAAAATAAGGTTTCATCGGGGATTATGGGCGTGATGTTATGTATGTATGTAAGATGTCTTGGTATACCAATGACACTAATTATATTGATAAAAACGAATAGCTATGTTAATATATCTAGAGGTTTCTTTAATTGTATATTATAATCATATCTCTACATATGCATACCTACACGTAATCATGTTTTCTTTTTCAGAAACTAACACTCGTTTCTCTCTAAACAAAGCGCTCACTCCAGAGCCTGTACACAAATTAAGAAAGTTTAAGTCGAGTAAATACTACTCAAGTAAGTACCTCGCCTCTTACTTAAGCTTTTTACCCATTAAGGAGCAGAGTGCATGTGTGGAATACCTACTCGAAGTAGGTCTTAGTAGCTTGGTCGAATCAATTTGAATAATTCGTGTTAAACGCATTTCGAAACTAAACACACCTTTCATAGATAACCGAAAATATATATTGATATATAAACGAAAATAATGTTTGGTCTTAGGATTGATTTTTCAGTGGATATAATAAAAAAATACAATACCAACGGATAATTTTAAAATGTAGCGATTTATATTGTAAGTAAAATCCATAATGACGTTCTCATTTAGGTAGTTTATTGCTAATCTTTCTGTTATATTTGCCCAACTTTTGAAACATCGGTCATTACACCGAAAAGTAAAAAATTGCACATGAAAAACTTGTGATGTTACAACATAAACCACACAATTAATGTTTAATCTGATAATACATGTTCCCTTGTTCTTTGTAATTATCTAATACAGCGGTCGGCAACGCGCGGTCCGCCGCGGGAAGCATGCGGCCCGAGACCTATATCCTTGCGGCCCGCGACTGTTTTGTAAATGAAAGTTAATAATTGAATTTAAAACAAAAATTTAAATTATTTATTTCAGGAACAAAAATTTACCATGTTTTCCACAAATAACACATACTTATACACCCACCTACACAACATAGGTGTATATGTTCCTTTGTCATATGTATTAATGAAATAAAAATAAATAATTTTGCATTTTAATTTCACTTAGGTACAGTATCTACCCACAAACAACTAGGTAGATATATGCATATATTAGGTAAATTTATCTTAGAAGTGCGACCCGCCTTTATCATTTTTTTTCACTATGTGGCCCAAGTCTGCCAAAAGGTTGCCGACCTCTTACATAATACATTAATTATTTCCAGGTCCACTCACATTCGGCAAGTTTCCATCTTTAAAGACAAAAAAGCTTTCTGAACTTACAAGTCACCTCAAATCAAAAAGGCTTTCTGATTTATTCCGGCCTCTATATAACCGTAAGAGACAGTCCAAAAAACGCGAGGCCCATAAACATGATAAAATCAACGAAAAGTACTTCCCACTTTTTAGAAATCTCGGTTTGTTGTTTGATAATCTTCTCAATGAGTCGGGCGAGTCCTATGAAACTACAAAAAACAAGCATAAACGGCGAAAAGACACCGGTGACGACGGCCGTGGAATCGTTTGCTCCTGCGCTATCAAATCCGATACAGAAACAGGTGAATCACGGACGTACAAAAAGGCAGTTGTTTCTACCAAGACTCTCTCTGTCTCCACTGAGCCCTCTGTCACCTCTGAGAAGTCGACTGCCGCCGCGACAACCACTGATACTTCCCTGGGTAACATCGGCAGTGTCAGACCGAATAAGGACTTACCCTTACTACTTCCAAGAGATACCCCTAGCGGTCGGGGAGACGATAATGGACACAGTGAGAGAAGCCGCACCGCACTTCACGGAAGCATTAAAAGAGATTTCGCCTGGAATCATGGAGATCGTAAACATCCTACCCGAAACAGAGAATACGAATTCAGTACAGAATATGATGAAGAAGATACCGACAGTCATACACGAAACGATGCAAGTCGCGATGAACCCGGACGAGCACGAAATCGAGGAAATCTTCACTTTCCCTACGCGAGAAACGCGGCCTATAAAGATACCAGCATACCGAAAACAAAAGAAACCAGTAGAAATTTTCGAGGACGCTTCGACGAACTTCCAAGAGAAAGTAAGTTCGAGGTTAGAGGAAACGAAACAGAAAGCAAAGAGTTTATACCACAACTTATTCGAGGAATCCGAGGACCTCTATCCGAGAATCAAATCGGCGATATCGCAGAGCCCCTACAATCCGAGGAAAATTATGAGAAAAGCCTCTTCAGTATCCCATTCAATAACACCAGTGATAAACGACTCGCTGACGGAAGTAGCGCACCTGCCCCTCAAGATCAAGAAGTTTATCCAAGGGATGAAACAGTAATATCTATAGGCGACATGTCTGACTTCAATCTGGCGCTTCAAAAGGTCCCCAGGATTAAAGCACCCTCTGTAAGCATAATTGATGGGTACAGCATAGCCAGAGATAAAAATGGTCAGAATAAATTGACTGAAAAATCCATTTACATTCATACATAAACAGAGGTTTCCAGTATTAGAGATATTATCCTAAAATAATAAAAATAAGTACAATAACTTATAATTTAATATGAAGTATTTTTTATATTTTTGTAATAAAGTTATAAAGACACGTAATTTATCGGCGTCCTTTTTTTCCTTTGCTCTTGTTAGTCGCCTGTGTTGCCTGTGGTTGCTGATCTGCAGGCCTATAACAAAAAAAAATTAAGCAGGAGTAGTAGCTATGAATAAACCACCCGGATGTCATTGGGGACGTCACCAATGGTTAACAAATTATATTCTCATTTTTGTTTAAAGGGCAAAAGCAGCACGCCTTTGCTTATAAAAAATAAATTACATACATACTTACATAACACGCCCATAATCCCCGAAGGTGTAGTTTAAGTCAAAGGGGCAGCAAGCCCCTTTAACCACATTCAGCCAAAATTGTGAAAAATAGTGACAAGTGGTTAGCTTGTCGCCTAGACAACCACATACCCAAAGCCCTATATACCATTAGTCGCCTTTTACGAAATGCTAGGCAAGAAACACAGTTGCCACATTATTTTTAAGTTGCAGACCAACAGGGGATAAAAAATTATTGGCTATTATTATTATTGGATCTTTGTTATCTTTATATAAATAAATAAATAAATAAAATAAATAAATTATTCCCATTATCTAACATACATTGTGTGTATAATATAGAAAGTTGGTGAATTATTTTTACAATGACATGTTGTGAGATCTTTTCTCTTCTTAACTATTAAGTCAGTATTTTATCAACTGGCAGTATTTTGTCAAATTATTTTGGCGGGACGCCCTGAGACACTCAGAGAAGAGCGGCATCATAATGCCCAATATACAATATACTGTGTTGCCCAATACAACTGACAGGATAGAGTAAGGTGGCTGTGTTTGTTTATAGGTGCATCTAATTTATTTAACTAACTGTGTATATTTCATCTACAACATAAATATAATATAAATATGTTAACAAATTATACACTTACCTATTTTGCCGAGACTTCAATTTTGGTATAGATTCACCAATATATTTCATCACTGATTCCCTACTTGGGAATTCTGACTTAACAGGTGTGCCATCATCATTTTTTATTTGTACTCTTATTCTACCTCTAAACAGCATTTCCTGAAAAACAAATAAAATTATATTCATAAAAGTACTACATTAAGGTATATCTAGCAAAATATTATAGTTAATATTAAGAAATGAATAATGATTAGTTTATGCTGAAAATACATTAACATGTTGCTTAACTTTTTCAGTAGAAAGTAGAAATAAATAAGTAGATGTGCATAATGGTAAATGTATGTAACTTAAAGGGAAATATACACCAACTCAGAATATCGCAGGACACTAACCTTACTACGTTCTCGTGGGTACAATTTGTTTTCGACACCAACATGCAAACCAGTGGCGACCAACACATCACGAATCTCTTGATGAGTAGGATTTTCTACACAATATGATTTTGATAACTTACGACCCTCAGCTAGGGTTTTCTTGCTGTTCAGGTACGCAGGATAAATACATATCCATCTGTAAAGTTACAATTATTGGATTATGCATACCGAATAATTTATTAGAGAATATTAATCAAGGTAGGTATGTATTCGCATACAATTTTATTCACGCAAACATACACCGACAATTTCTACAACGTACCTCTCAACTTCACTATGCTTCTTTTCAGGATTCCAAGATGTTATCATCTTTACAATAGTTCTCACTCACTATTCAATGCCAATATTTAGAATGAATACTTGAAATCTTGAACTAAAATTGTAAAAACTAAAATGTATGAATGAAACAAATACAGCTGTCAGTGAATTGGCCACATTGCTGTCATTTGTCACTGTCGTAGGACTTTCCACTAGGTACATCATTTTTACCGTAATTTTTATTTTACAGTATATTACATGGTAAATATGATTTTTGTCAAATTCATGTTAACTAAGTATAAATAAATATAATTTAAATGGTTTATTTGAATAAACCGGATTTCATTGGATTTTAATAAAAAAAATATATAATTTCTTTTTTTGTGTACATTTTATACAGTGAACATTGAAATGGAACACATTCGTACTGTTGCTGCCAATTTGTCACTAAATTAACGCTTGGTTTCGTCTATGAGTTCTGTGACATAACCCAATATAACCTTAAACCTATAAAATAGCGATTATATAGCGACTGAAATTCGTGTGTCTGAAAGAACATTTTATCTTAAAAAAGTTTTATACAGCGTTATATGTATCCCTTATACCAGTAACAAGGAATAATGAGTTATATAGCTATAAGTGATAATTATATAGCCGTATCAAAAGGCCTACACATCGACTGTTACGACTACTCAAAGCATACCATCATCAATATCCCTTCCAAACCCGGAGCAGAAGAAAATGATAGCATTACAGATATTGTTATTTCAACCGACAGTAAATATTTAGCATCAATAACGTCTTCTTCAAAACAATTAACAATATTCAGCCTACCACTTATCAAAGAGGTCAAAACATTTATACTTCCAAAAAGTGCTAGTAAATTACGGTTCGCAGGCAATAATTCCCAAATAATAGTAGCAGATAAGGCAGGTGATGTTTTATTATACGATATTCATACAGAAGAGTCTGGTACAAAATTATTGGGAGAATTAAGTCTACTTTTAAATGTCTTGCAAACTAATGATGCAAAGTATATAATAACAAGTGACAGAGATGAAAAGATCCGAATTTCTAACTTCCCTAACACATACAACATTGAAACTTATTGTTTAGGACATAAAGAATTTGTGAATCACATAGAGATGTTACCACATGATCAAACTATTTTAACAAGCTCCTCTGGAGATGGAACAGTCAAATGCTGGGATTATGTGCGTGGACGACTGGCCTACAGCATTAATACTTACCTTGATGTTGATGATGCTAAATTAAAAGAAACTTTTACCAAGATTATGGATGATGAAGGTGTTGAAGCTCCTACATTACCAGTTGTTCACTACACAGTCACTGCATTAAATGAAGGATGCAGTTTATTGGCAGTTGCTGTATATGGGTACTATAAATTATTAATATATTCATTAGAAACAAAAGATAAACAGTTAATCCACAAAAAAGTAGAGAAACTTGCTGTAGAGAAATTTCCAACTGCTTTAAAATTCCATAAAACATTACTATATTTATATGATGATGAAGAAACCACTGTGACAATGTTAAAGGTAGTTGAGAATGATAATAGCATCAGCTTTGAATATGATAAAAAAATTAAAATGTTTGATACTCAAAGTGTTAACTTTGAAACAAAATCAAGCATAGAAGCAATTAAAATATTATACAAGAGGAAATTTGATAATATGCAAGAATACCAACAGAGAAAGATGCGTAGATTAGAAAAGAATTCACAATAAAGATGTTGTCTTCAAAAATTAATATTTTATTTCTATGTTGCACACACCTTGCTTTACACCTTCAATAATTGAGAAAGTTTAAAAGGATACTATTATTTTTCAGTTTTAATGCCAATTCGTTAGGCGATTAATTTTTGCACCGTAGGTATTAATTTTCATTCCATTTTGATTATTACAAAACATAAACGATGCAATGAAAAATAACATTAACAAAATATCAAAGGTAATATAATTATAATATTATCAAAGCATTGACATATTTTTAGACTTATCATACCTACGAATGAAAAGTCAGTATTGGCACAGAATAGTAACAGAAACATCCATTAATCCCATACAAAATCGAAAATACCTACGCTGTAATAGCTTACAAAATCTAAATAATAATACCTGCTGCTCAGAACGAGAAGAAATGTACCTTAGATACGCGTGGAAAGAGTCGAGACTGCATTGCTTCGCCGTACGAGACACGTTCCAACGCGTCATCGTAAGATTGCGCTAGGGTTGTACGTACCTATGATGATTATTGTAATAAAACGAATGTTTTAGTTTTATTTAGTGATTATCAATTTTTTTTCCTTGAATTTTCCTCGGAATCCTTTTTTCCCTTGAATTTCCCTCGGAATCCTCTGATATGAAATGTTATAGTTGAAAACATACTAAATCGCGTAAATAATTTTAATAAATAAACATATGGAAAACAGGAGCAAAGCAACGGAAAAAGTTGTAATACGTTCAATACGCCTACATGCTCCCAAAATAGTTAAATGCAGCAATGTGGATCTGGTATAAATAAATAAGTGAATTATAGCCAAATGCAATAATTTGCTGAAAATTTGTTAAGTTTATTATATAGAACAATAATAATATTCACCGATTACTTAAGAAAACCATTAAACAGTCGTTGTGCTATGCGTGTGAGTAGAACTCCATGATCAGATGACGTAGTGACGAAAATTCCAAAATACCTACTTCTTTAGCATTACATACTTAAGCTAAAAAATACCTTTAAAGGTATTAAATAATTGGCTAGTTCAATTTAAGAAACATAAACACAGGTGTTACATAAAGATAATTAGAACAATATTAGAAATATATTTGGATATTTAATAATATTTAAGTACATGTACTTTTCAGGGCAATACCATTTGATAAGAACGCATGTGCGACACCAAATAAAACAAACGAACTACTTACGTCAGTACCTAACTATTTATTAATCTGCTCAGGCGGGCGTTCGGCGGCCGCGTCGGTTGTATCGTCGACGATACATTAGGCATATAGCGTGTGACCTTGAGCGAGTGACGGAGGCCTGGTATTGGTCATAAAATATACCTATATTTTGAGCAATACACGGACTAGTAAAAAAAGAAGGACTCCACGCTGTCATACTATAGCGTGAAGCCACGTTTATGCATGTGTGAGAGAGATACTTATGGATACCAAGATATCGGATATCTGTCAATGGGAGCACTTATTATGTCAATGTGTGACGTAAGTTGCGTGTCGAGGTAGAGCACCTGAGGAGCTTCAATGTGTAATTAGTGGCGCGGAGTCCTTTTTTTTTTACTAGTCCGTGGACCAATACTGACGTTTTTCCTTGGAAATGTTGTAGATAGGTACTTATTTATAACATTTCCTTCAAATCTAAATATGTTTTTGTAAGCTAAATAATTTGTAAATCATTTATACCCCTGTTACTGAAATAGCTATTTTAAGTAATTTCCACAACATGAATTTATTACATAACAACTCTAACCAAATCGACAATCGACTCGAACTGAACAATACAATGAAGAAGATGTGTATATTGTTAAAAACATTTACATCTCTAATATGCAAGCCTAAGAAAAGAATACAAATTTAAAATAAAATACAGTTATAAACCAGGTAATTGTTTATTATTTTCATTACAATTCAAACAAGAAATGTGCAAGTCTTATTTAGTTGTACAAAAATAAATGAAACTTAAATAATGTTTCAACATTATTAAGCTAACAAGTTAATATTCTAAGCCAAGTTTCTTTATATAGATACTAACAAAACCAACTAAAAATCACAAATATCACAATTTTAACTAAACACAACAAGACAAGTTAATAATAACTAATTAGATTCTGATAGTATAATACTTATTGCTTTTAACGAAGAGGAGCAATATTTCATTTACCTGGCGAAAGGCTTGATAGCTCATTAAATCTTAGTTATAATTTGTAAGTCTATAGTTAATAATACATAATCAAGTGTCTATTTTTTACAATCGCCATTATATCTAAATGCAATAAATACATCAGTGTCGTTCGTTAATTTACCTAGATTTAAGCACATTAGCAAAGTTTCGAAGTTGCGATCCAAGGTTGTCAATGTCACACAATATGCTGTCTACCTCATTCTTGAGATCCATTAGATCTGGTAGATTATTGCAGTCTGGCACATTCAGAAGTGTCGTGAATATCTTGTCCCATAAACTCACTTTCATGTACCTGAAAATAATATGAGAGCTTGCTATGATATTCAATGAGAGGACTTACCTGTGGCAAATACTAGTTTTCAAGAACAATCCTTTTATTACTAGGAAAGGTAATGTGTTTCTTGCCTATGTTTAATGTTTATATAAGACATATGTACTATGCTATGTTGAGCAGTTCAGACATACAGGTATGACAAACAAACTCACTTTCACACACAAGTGCTGCCTCAAAAAGGATTGTAAACTCAAGTAATATTTATAAATCATAATTAAAAAGCTGTTATCCATCACACCATTAACATCTATAAAATATTAATGAACAATATTGTAAAGTAACATAAATTTTATTATTATACCTTGGCAATTTCTTGTCTATATTCCATTGACCTAAGCGATTAGCTACTTTCATATAGCTACCCATCAGTATCACATGTATTGTGCCAGCAAGACAATATAAATCCGTTTGATAAGTCCATGGCTTGCCTTCTCGCATTTCTGTGCAGGTAAACCCTTCTGTGGCGATTAACTAAAAGTAAAACCAACAAATTAAGTCACATATAATATAGTTTAAAAAATATTCTTTTAACATAAATAATATCTATAGCTCAACACATTATCTAAATAAATGTGTAAATAACTTAACACAAAAACTAACTTCTCTGAATGTAGTTTCTTCAGGAAACAGGGACATGTCAATAGCACATCCTAAATCAATTAACTGCAAAGATGGAGTCCGCCATTCCTGGGTAGGTCTGAAATACATGATTATAATGAAATGTTAATATAATGCAAATTATATATTATGGTGATTGTTCTCAATGAATAGAACATAGGATTGTACATAATGAAGTGCAAGAACACTACATAGTTCCATTAATTCAAGATAAAACAATTTGGATGGAAAGAAAGAGAGTTCTAACTGCCTATGAATATCACGAGACAAGTCAGTAACTTGCATAAGTTTAAGGTAAATTGATATACTCAGATATTTCGCTAGATTTTTAAAATGATAATTTGAGGTAAATACAGAATACTTACATCTTCATTAGCAAAAAGTTGTCTGGTTTGATATCTGCATGAATAATTTGGGCTTTATGAAGATAGTGAACAATAGACAGCATCTCAGATGTCAATAAGATAACAATAAACTCGTTTATACATTTTGAGGTAGCAACTCTAACTTTATTGGCAACATCTAATAGAGATCCATACTTAGAATACTCAGACACAAACAGACTGGCATTTTCACCTATGAAGGCAGTATTGATATCCATGTACCCTGGAAGCTAAATACAATATTTGTTAGTATTCATTGTAGTAATAAATTCATAAATTGTAGTCAACTCAATTTAATAAGCTGCTTACCATAAAAGGATCTTTTATTCTCGCCTTAATTTCTTGACAAATGTAAAACTCCCATGGGCGACTTGGTTTTTGATACTTAACAGCAACAGATTTGTTAGTATGAATATCAAGACATAAGAACACTGCCCCATAATTCCCTTTACCAAGTTGCTTTTCAATAGAAAACTTGTTATTTCCAATGCTAATCATAGAAGTAGGTTGCAATTTAGGAACTGATCTGACTTCTATATACCCATCAGCATGAGTTTTGTTAGGAAATTTAACATATTCTAGTAACGAAGAAATCATTTTCTTATTAAAAGGATCTATGACTTTAGGAAAATCAATGTCAGCAGGTCTAGGTATGTCACTAGTTTCTACCAACGAAATGGAATGTGTTGATTTAAATTGGCCACATTCCATAGAATTCTCACTATCTACATCCATGCCATAACCATCAGATTGGAAATCTGATTGTCTTGAGTATACTGATGAGATTCTGCTCTCTTTACTAACAGAGTCCCTGCTATCTTCAGACTGAAAATCGACTCTATGCTCAAAGTCCAACTGCCTTTTTGATATATCTTTTTGCTTATCTACAGCATTGTGTGCCACTTTAGCTGATTGTATTGGTGTCACAGTCTGAGCCGTCATTCCATCTTTACTATCAGAATCCGACAGACCTGATGAAGGCGGTATCTGAGCCTGCTCTGGACTCGATACATACAAATTCTTGTGCATCTTTTGAGAAATACTAGGACTGTTTGTAAATTTAGGAGTATTAGCATTATCCTTAGGTTCATTTCTGTTAGAAATAAAATTGAGGAATTGGTTCGAAAACCCAATATCTGGTGAATTTTGACCCAATTTCACATTAGGCTGATCATGTCTGATAGTTCGTAGGGCTGAGGTAGGACTTTTGTGAGCTCCAACATTTTTAGACTGAGGTGTTAACTTGTTCATATTCTGTTCAATTGTAACTGCCTCTTGCATTTTCGCGTGTGTTTCAGGCTTCACTTGGTGCTCTGAAGTTTCATTAGACATGTTAGCATTGTGAACTGGCTGATTTCTGTAACCACTCTGTGCTTGCTGTGGGCTTTGGTAGACTTGGAATTGTTGATTATTCTGTACCCCATATGCAACTTGATTATTTTCAGATTTAGGAGCCTGCCTGTATGGACTTTGGATAGCATTAAAACTTTGGTTGTTAGGATGATGGTTGACATTAGCATACATGTTTGCATTATTGTATTGGGCGTGCACATTGGGGTAGTTCTGTTGGTTATAACTTTGATTTTGTGCAGCAGGTACTGGACTTGGTCTTTGATAATATTGATTATTTTGATATTGTGCCTGATGAGGTGGACTTTGGAAAGCTGCAGCTGTTTGGTGTTGATTGGCATAAGTGTGTTGTCTTTCAGGCTGACTAGGATAATGATAGTCTTGTCGTCCTGAGTACGCGTGTTGAGGGCTCATAACGGCGTGTCCCGGACTGTGATAGCCGACTTGATTGGAATAGGTTGGACTTTGAAAACCTGGAGGAACTGCCGGGCTCATAGCATGAGGACTCTGCATGCCAGGATGCTGGGGACTGGTATAAGCGTTGGGACTAGGGTTTACATAACCTTGTTGTTGGTTCACAATCTGGTTATTGGCATATCCTTGTTGATAGCCTTGTTGGTAGTTCTGCTGGTAGTGAGACTGCATTGACCTTTGTGGAGAGTATCCATTGTAACTTGTAGGTATCGGTTTCTGATACTGATGGTCATGAGAATGATAAGGCACAGCTGTGGACGGGGCAGGTGGTTTGCTATCAGGCTCCCGCTTCTGTGGGTAAGCCCTAGCAAACTGACCACTCGGAAGTCTAGGTTGAGTAGAAATAGAACTTCTTTTAGATGTTGTTGGTTGTTGTGAGGGGTCATTGTGATTATTGTACATTGAGTCATAGTTTGTGGTGTATCCAGTGAAATTAGTCCTTGTTGACTGGCCAGAGGAACTTGAACCAGATTTACTGCAAGAAAAATTTTTTTTTAGACATGCGCAAAAAATTATGTCTATTTTATTATAGGTATCACTCACTTTAGCTAATTAAGTCTGCATATATTGTTAGTAGTAGTAGTTAGTAAGAAGTAAAGAAATCTAATTTTTCAATTATTCAATAAAGAGTTTCACGTAAAAAATAATTTGGTTGCGAATTTTTTATCCATATCACATCTCATACCATATTGTGTTTGGTTAGGAATTTCCATAAAAAAATATGATGATGTATTAATACAAACCTATTATACTCCCTGGTTGCTTCCATTATAACAGAAAGTCCACCACCTTGATTATCTACAGTAGCATGCTGATCTGCAGCCAGCTGCCTTGAGTTATCTTCTTTTTTGATAGCACTAGCATCTACATGCTCAATCACACTTTCATCTATGCTAAATTTGGGCACAGATGGAAATTTAGAAGACTGGTCAATACAACTTGTTGGTTTCTTGAACTGTGACATGTTTGGGGTACTTGCATCTTTAATATTAAAGTTAAACACTTGTGTGCAAGACGGCTCTTCATAATATGCAGTTCTATTAACCTGAAAATAGGAATTAGTATTGAACAAAGTGCTAAGGATATTGCATAATTCATACATTCATAAATTTTTGCACATAAAAACATTATTTGAATGCACTTTTTAGTTTATAAAATATGATACATAGGTAGGCACAACACATCATATGTAAAAGTATATTGTATACCTTAATAAACAAGACTTATTTGTTAACATTTGCTACAATATACAATATATAATTACTAACCATTTTATAATAATTTTTGATTACATAATTAATAACAATATTTTTTATAGAGCTGCTACAGACTTACATTTTGTGGCGGTACTGCTACAGGAACGGTAAACTTGTTAGCATTTTCCTTATCTTCGGGCAAAGTTCTAACATCTGCCAAATCTTGTTTCTTTTTAGTATTAATGGCCATTGTGATTGACCGGTCTTCATGTATATCAAAGTTTGGAACGTCAAACTGTTGCACTGGCTGAACCATTGATGGCTCTGTTGATAGTAGAAATATTTACATACATGACATTTTTCATGTAGATAAGACAAACCAAAAGAGTAAAAGTCTGCTTCCCTATATATACTATATTAAATTAAATGAAATAACTTACCATTATCATTAAATAAATTTCTAAGTTCCCATCTAGCCTCCTTAGTATTGACAGTGACTGAATCTCCTAGAAGATTTCCCATTAGACTTCTATTAAATTCTTCCATAAGATTATTTTTGCCATAAGTATTTGCTGCATTTTCATTACCATAGTGTTCTGCACTGGATGTTTTTGTCATATGATTTTCCTTATCAGCACCATGTTGCCTCTGGCTCTCATCCTGTTTCTTCGCACTAAGTTCAAACTTTACACTCACCTCTTTTGAATCTAAATTAACCAAAACCTTAGGTTCACCAGGAGAATGCATATTTGTGACTTTTGTAATATTTTGTAGAGTTGGCATAGTTAATGGCATTAACTGTCCTAAATGGTCCTGTTCAGTATCTAAAGCACAATTAGCTAATGTTTCCAGCGCACTGCACTGGGCAAGAGTTTCATTAATATTATTATAGTTTTGCTGAGTATTTGTCTCAGGAGGAACTTCAGTCTTAACTTTTTTAACAAGATTATATTTTCTTGACCTGATTTCTTCTAAGCTGTACTCCTGTTCATTGACATATACCTGAAACATTTGTGTTAGGTTTTTCACTGTCATTTTTACAAAAGAGGTTAGTATATTATTTTGGGAAGTGATGGACAAAATAAGTAGTTACCTGTGATTTATTATAACAAGGGATCTTCGTTTGGTCTGGTGGGTCAGGTACACACAGAGGCACATTGAATATCAAGTCATCTGTACAGTATGCCATATGGTTGGCTGGAAGCCTCAGGACATCATCTTCATCTTCATAAGCTTTTGGAAATTATTATGCAAATTAATAAAAAGACATGAAAAATTGTACATGTATATTATAATAAATGCATGTCACTGAAGTGAAAGACCTACAACTCATGTATCCTATCATGCTTAACATACAGCCATTAACATAGGCCCTTACTAAAATATTAAAGGAATAGCTTGCCTTAGCCTATAGGGCAATGGAAAGGATCATGACAGGATAAAGTGAGAAATATGGACCTGCATCTAAAAACTAAACTCACTGACATATTAACTTAAATCGATCAGCAAAAATGGAGATGGGTAGGTCACATGATGCATGAAAATAAAGGTAAATGGAGCAAAAGAATGGTACTCAAGGGATAGAATGGGAAGATGAGATCAGATTGACAATGGGATCAATGTGGAGAAAGGTTACTCAGGACAGACAACAATGGAGATTGTAGGAAGGGGCCTATGCCTTTTCATATTATTTCACCATATAACATGAAAATGTACTTTGGTATAACAAGAAAATCTTTTACTTTGGTTTAAGGGGCTATTAATAAAAAAATTATAATAAATATTTTAATATACTACATCATGCATATATTAAAATATTTATTCATATTTAATTTAATTAAAAGAATAAGTAAAATATTATTGATCAATCCTTATGACAATGATTGTAAAGAGGAATTTGGGCCTGGAATTATTGTAATGGCTTTCATTTGACCTTATTAAAATTCGATTTTGACTATTATTTACAGACATAATAGTAAATCAAGTTAAAGTTTGTTACAAGGAGCAGTATCCCTCTGAATAATTAAATACTTCACCATTTGGAGGACCAAGGCATTTGCAATAACATTAATCATAATTAAACTTACGGGTAAACGGCAGTGGTTGATGAGGCACAAGGTTTGTATGCACCATTTTAGTCTTAGGGTTTGTCCAAATTCCAACTTCCTTTTCATTTTCAGCATTACTACACGCTTGCACCAAAGATGCAGGTCCAGGATGATCCGAAACAGGAATACCAGCATGTGAGGTTGATGGTGCATCCTGCATTTGAAATGCATTAAATGATTATAAAGAATTCTTCCTTTTATTTCCAGCAATTTGATCCCTGACCCAGTCTTAGAAATCATTTACCATGTAAATTTTTATAGTTTAATTATAATGGCTTTTAGTTTAAGTCTAACTGACTTGTTCAAAAAAAGATGCACATTTATTTATTATATTATATTTGCAACTTAAAATTTTAAGCTTTAAGTTACTTTACTTCCACATTGTTCAAATATAAATTGTTACTGAATTTAAAAAAATCACCTTTACACTCACTCCACATGAGAAAACCTACAAAAACTTTGACAGGTAAACAAACTATATTTTTCTCACCTCAAACACATTAACCATAACATTGGAATTTGGCATTCTATTGTCATAATGATTATTAGTCTGTTGTCTAACTACACCGGGCACAGTACTTCTAATATTTTCACCAATCCTCTGAACTGGCACATTCGCAATATTACGCCTCTTGAATGATTTTAGCGATGTTAATGCCATTCTAGTCTCTGCCAAAGCTGATGCTGCCTTTCTCTTTGTTGGAGAATCATCATGAAGCATTCTCTGAGCAAAAAACAGTTGGAAGTTCCTGAAAGTAAAATACAATATTTTGCAAATGTATTCATATCAACAATTATGCTGCTGGTTTATTGCTGCCTCTCATTATGAAAAATCATTTGATGAACATCAGAAACTATAACATTATTAATTACATCAAAGAAGGCAAATTTTACTCAATAAAAACACAAACTCACATATGGGCTTGTTCCAGTTCATCCAAGGGCTGAGCTTTAGCTTGGAGTCCAAGCATGTACACCTGATTAGCTTTTTTGTAATCACCGGATTCTTCGCAGTAGCATGCCCAAGCTCTATAGAACTCAGAACATTCAACCCCAATACCAGTATTATACAATCTCTGGTATATCTCCAGAGGATTAGAAAGACAGTCAACCTAGAAATTGTTTTACAAATGATTAGTTAACCATGTAAAATTTGAACACTATACATTATCATAGTATTAAGAACATTTTACCAACTTACATATTTAATCCAAAGCTTCACAAGCCTTCTATCTTGAAAATACCTTTCGTCTTTCTCAAATAACTGCAAGCAGTCTTTAATAAGTTTATCGATGTTTCCCTCATGCCCATGTTTAGGGAAAGACTGCTCAACCCATTGTATATAATTAAACCATGGATCCAAGGGGTCTGGACCTTGATAATGTCTTATAGCTGCTTCATGTTCCCTGCAAAACACAACTTAATGTCACCGATATGCTGATACGTGACTGATTTCATAACTTCTTGTGCCTATTTCGATAGGACTTTTGAACTTCGTAAAATATGTAAACAGGCAAGAAAATTTATGAAATATTGGCTTTAATGAAACGTTACGCTGTTAAAGAGCTTCTGAGCCAAAACCCAATATTTCAAATACGAAAAACACTTACTCTTTTTGTTGCTGCAGCTGTTTTTGGGCATCAACATCCGACTGAGCTTGCAGTGCTGTACCCAGTTGCACGAGGTTTCTTCCACCTCTCAGAGGCTGGATGTTCTCCTTACTAACGTCGATGTCCATCATAGAATGAAAATAGAGCCGAAATATCACAGCATGAGGAATAAACACGGGTCACTTAGCCACAAATAAGCTATCTTTGAAAGCTATTTTTCGGGCAAAAAAAACACGATTTGAATGTTTCTATTCACAAACACAACTACACAAAGTAACACGAATTTATTTAACGGCGTATAAATACAAAAAAATAATGTTTTTCAGGTTTCAAAATCTAAAAAAATTGGTGTCTTCCAACTGAAGCACCAAAGACTAACCTGAAACTGACAAAAGCTATATATGAATATTGTCTATGACATAATTCAAAATTTACAAACGACCGTTGTGCGGTAAATAAATGCCACACACTTTTGTCATTGAGTAGCGGGAAAATGTAAAATAATAATTGAAGGTAAACAAAATAATTTTTAAAAGTGGAAAGAGTATACAAAATATTATTTTTATTCAAATCAATATTATATTACTCCCTTCGTCTTGAATATACCATCCATTTATGTATGTACTTAATACAAAAATGGGAAAACGGACTAATTATTTCCACAAAGTTAATAAATAACATAAATTAAAATTTGTTTAAAAATTAAAATAAATATGGCTCAATAGTATCTACGAAAGGGAAATGTAACTTTAATCTTTAATGTAATTACGTACTTATTCAAATTTATTTATTTAGATTGCAATTAAAGGTTTTTAAGGGCAGTTATCGAAATTTTTAAATATTTTTTTCGGCCGCACGCACGCGGCGCCGCTTGGATGTGACATAGATTCATTACTTTTTAATTCTCAATTTTGAATTGTAACCTCCTGGATTGTCATTTTTATTTTATTAAAATACCATTTCCTATTATTGAAGAATAAGAATAATTTACAATACTTGTTTCTGCATACGGCTTCGCGTGGAATTTTGATAATGAGACGTAACATCATGCGTACTGCGAGATACATTTTTGATCGTTGAACTTTTGTTATACTACATTTTATTACAAATAGTTTAGACAGTAAGTGTGGCACATTTAACAGAAATAAATAAATAATTTAAAATTTACATTAATACAAAATTTGAACTTTTGTTATACTACATTTTATTACAAACAGTTTAGACAGTAAGTGTGGCACATTTAACAGAAATAAATAAATAATTTAAAATTTACATTAATATAAAATAATTTATAATGTGCGAGAAAAGAAGTTAAAAACGAGTATGGATTGGACTGAATAGTCAATAGGCCAAATGAATAGATGGGAGTTTATAGATACGGTGAAATAATTTTTGTGACAGGTATGTCCGAAATGACAGATCAGTCAGGTCAGGAATTAAAAAAATTATATATTTATGTGACTTTAAGACTAAATATTACATTAACAAACCAAAAATGTCTTCGTTAAGAATGCAAATCGATAAAAAAAAAGCTCAAGAAGAAATGCGTCGATTGATGGCAGAACGACGAAAAAAGGATCAAAAACCAGTTAAAATTGACAACCCACTTGCCAAATACAACAATGCTGGGCAACTGATGTGCATCCTTTGCTCCTCAGTCGTTAAGTCAGAACAAGTCTGGACTGTCCATATAAATAGTAAGCAGCACCGTGAAAATGTAAGCAAGGCAAAACAATTAAAGGAACAGACAAATAATTTCACAGTTGGGAAACTAAAACATAAAGGTACAAGTTCTCCTCAAGACGCCCCACCAGAGAAAAAGATAAAGGGTATATTAAAGAACGCATCTCCAGTTCCGCCACCTGTTATTGCAAGACCAAAAAATGATGCTCCTCGTGTTGTATCATATCATAATGAGGAAATTAAAAGGTTACCCTTAAATAGTTCTGTGGTTGATTCTGTGAAAAAAGGTAAAGACATATTGTTATTATCATATTAATAATTCACCTTGAATGCCTAAAAGGCTTATTTTTCAATGGTCAAATAAATATTTAGTAATTTAGTGTCATATGTTTATGTATGTAATTTGATATTTTACTTAGGGAGTAGAAGATAGATTTTTAGTATTGTAATTTAGCCAACTGTTATCATAGAAAAGACAACTCAAAAATTTGATCTTAGGAAAGTGATTTGTGATCCCTCAAGTTACAATTTTAACCATATAGCTTTGTATAATCCATAAGTTGTTTTTTACTGCATTTAGTATAGTAATTAGTAAATGAGGACTTTTTAAATGAAATCTCCACCAGATCTTATCACATTGTAATAATTGGTACATTTAAGTATATGGGTTAAAAAAATATATACTTAGGACCTTTAATTTTGTTTTTAGAAGAGCAGTCCATTTGTAATAAACAAGAACAGGAATTGAAGGCACAGTCTGGTCCTGAACAACCTATTCCAGAAGGATTTTTTGATGATCCTATATTAGATGCCAAGGTAAATATTTTTAGTTTTAAGAAAAAAAATTAATATAATAGGAACAATAAAAAAAGTATTACCATAAATATTTTTATTATTATTAAGTAAATATAATAGGTATGATGTATTTTGTAAAACTGTAATTGTTGCATACATTCAACATTGAATACATTATATATTCACCTTTAAATGCAATATATCTCATTAAAGAATGCAGTCTTATATAAAAAGCTTTTCAAATAAGAATATTTAGCAACCATAGAGTTCTTCAAAAGCTTCATGGATGTACTCAATCATATCAGATGCTAACATACTGCGCCCTTTGGCTTTGAAAGCTTTCTCATTGCATTTTCTAACCAATGCTGAAGCTGCAAAGCAAGACAATGAAGCAGCAGCTAATTCTTTGTTTTCAGTGTTTATGTTTATCTTATTTAAATTATGTAACATCCAATGTAAGAAAGTTGCAATAGACCCTGATAAAATGTCTCCCTGTCCACCACATCGTCGTCCAGAGCCACCTAGGTTGGATTTCCATTGAACATCCACACAATTGCTGAACACTTCATCTGTTAAATCTTTTCTCAAAATCACTACATTATGACCCAACTGATTAAGACCAGATTGACCCACCTTTTCTTTCAGACGTTCAAATTCAATTTTATTTGGTGTTAGTATAACTGGAGATGAGAAATCTTTTATTAAATCAGGTTTTTCTGTAATAAGGAATAAGCCATCTGCATCAATAATAAGGGGTAATTTTCTCTCTTTTATACTTTTTATTAAGGTAGAAACAACTTGAAATATTGTTGTCTCTCTTCCTAGTCCTGGGCCAATTACTATAGCATGTAGTCTGTCAAGCCAAGGTGATATCTTTACAACAGCATTTGTTTCATTCAGTAAAGGGTGTACAATTAATTCTGGGCTATAAGATTTTATTACGGGTGCTGCTGATGATGTGCAGAATACATGTACTAGATCTGCTCCAACCTGAAAAATGAAAATGTGAATAATATTATTATACAAAACTAGATAAACAAATATTTCCTTTTTAGTTAGCAATTTGTAGGAAACATATTTTAGGATTTCTAGCAATTATGTAGGTCATCTTATCAGTGAGGAATTTAGGAGAACTAGTCAACATTCCGATATAAGAATCATGATTATGTATGGATTTATACCACTTAGTAGGCGTTGAGAAATAACATTATGAGAAAACCTGCACACTCAAATAACTGGTTACATCTAATTGTGTGGTTCCTTTAGGCAAGGTTTCAGGTCAGGTGCACTTCACTTTAATGTAATCAACTAGATTTGCTTAATCCAGGATTATGCTCAAAGCGGGCCTTGACTTATCAAGGGACATAATGTTAAAAAGATGATAGAAATACGAACTTTCAAAGCACTTATTCCAGCAAAATAAGGCGCTCCTGTATATTCTAGAGACCCTCCAACTATTCCAATTCGACCAGCTTGACCTTTGTGTTTGGAATTATCCAAAGGTGGAATACATTCTTTCACAAGTTGAAAATTGCTACCTTGATCCATTATAAAACGCTGCGTTGTATTTAAAGACTTAAAAATATATTTTGTTTTATTTCTTGCTATTCTTAGAAGTAACATTTATGTACAATGAATAACAACATTTAAAAACACAACTCTATCATAATTGTATCATGTCGCTGTCAACTGTCAAGTCAAAAGGTCACCTCACCATAGAGTAAAGATATTACTTTTTTTGTTATTATAGCATTTAGAACATGCAGACTTTAAGATTATCCGCGCGCCTCTAGCGGCGAAATTTAAAGTTGTCTAAGAATGACAATTTGTTAAAGTCCGTTTCACGCTCTGAGGACTGAAACTAATGGAGATGACTTAACTACGAAACAGTGAAGCCCAATTTTGAGTGAGAAACAAATATGGCGCCTTTGTGTAGTGTCATTCCACTTTACTTATTTACATACTATGTCTCTGAACAATTTATTTATGACAATGTTTCTAAATGTTACAAGTTAGATAAAGTTATAATAAATTTTATTTATCAATATTGGCACTATACACTGCAAATTCCACTGACATTGACAACTTAAAGTGAGAAACCAAAATGGTAAGCCGGCTTCACTTAGGTATTTCTATGGCCTTACATGATGATGTTACCGAAAATAGTTAAGTCAAATATGTTGTTGTCTCTTTTAACGTGGAGTATTGTAGACTTGTTAAAAAGAGATAGATAGAGGTTTATGAATACAATATCGATATTAATCATATTTGTATAGCAGATTGTTCCTATAGAACATTACGTCGTCTCCATGTGTTTCAGTACTCAGAGGTTTCACGTATGATGATCCCCGTGATAGGTGTCAATAATCCATTTTATGCATCGTACTTTCTAAAAATCATAATTTTTAGAAAGTACGATTCATTAATTATTGTACTAAATAATTAATAATCTCCATTTGTAAAAAGTTTAAATATTTGTGCAGATAGTAAAACCGCGTACTTTTATTTTTACCTATATGATTTATTTGTCACCGATTATATAAATATATTAAAATTCCCGCTCTTTTTCAAAAAATTTTCTATTCCTATTTATTTTTCTTAAAAAAGAAAACATAACATATTTTCGGCCAGTTTTACCAAAAAGGCTTAAATCTAATAATTTATTAATGTAAACACCATCTATAAATTTTCTTCTTAAATTTTACTTTACTTTAATAATAAAAGCAGAAATACCTATGAAATATTGTTGTATTCCTCAATCTAGTACTTACGGAGATTCGGGAATAAGTTTTCATTTGTAAATCGTAATAATTCTTCGCCAGAACGCATTGGTTTTGTGTATCCTGCAGACGCTTTAATTACATCGACTATTGACAACATAATTATTGTCTCGTCCAGAAAGAAACAACATAAATTTGATTTTTAAATAATATATAAAATTTTCCGTGACGTATTTGTATTGTATCGGAAACTGTCAGTGTCATTCTTAGACAGCTTCACAATTTTGATACTTGAGGCGCTATTTATAATCTTTACATCGCCAATAATCTAAGAAGATTTATAGTAAATAAATAACGAACCTTATCGAATCGGTGCAGCTGGGTCGCATACGCTTTACTACGGCCATACAAAATGTGCTATATTATCACTGTGAAAATACTGCGGAACTTTGAGTATTGGAAAATACGCACCCCTACAGCTTACACACACTACTTTGATGCCTTTTGAGCGCCGTAGCTATCCCCACTGATTAACTATAAAGCTATTATTCAGTTCTATAAAGATTATGTTGTTTTACAGGTTAGAAATATTGAATATAAAGACCCCGTAGAAGAAGAATGGGAGAAGTTTCAAAAAGAAATTAAAGAAGAAGCTACGGCTTCAGCTGAAATAATTGCAGGAGAGCAAGAAGAAGCAACCGCGGAACGGCAAATTGATGAAATAGATGAACAAATCAGAAATTGGTCCAGGTAAACGTTTACCTATACAGATAAATTAAAAATTAAATTAGAATGTATCTTTGTATATCGTAATAAAAGCTTATTACTAAATGAGTGATGAGCAAGCAATTACGAAGATTTGAGATGAATCAAACCAAATATTAAATAACTTGCTCTTGCGAAAAGTTCTAACGCTGTGTTCATATTTTTACAGGGTTTTAGATTTAGAGTTAAAGAAAGAGGAAACAAAGAAGAAGAAACAGGACATGGAACAAATGAGTGAGGATGAAAATAACGATTCTGATAATGAAGAAGATATTGACGAGTATCTTGATTGGCGAGCAAAAAAATCGTATACTTAGCGCATGGCGTAATAAATACCGAATCTAAAATACCGACATATTTGTTACTAAATGTATATAAACAAATTTTCACAAGCTTTTATTTGTTTTACTATAGGCTAATAAAATATCCAAACCCTATTGCCGTCAGAGTTAAATATAAAATTGTACTTATCAGTTTTATATTCAAAGTAGTTTGGATGTATGATGGACGATAATGAATATTTTGCGACAAATTTTTAAAGAAAAGTTTAAATAGTGTGTGTAGTATATAAGTGATGGATAAAGAATAAAAAAACTTGAAATGCTCATCAATTAGCACCTGTATTTTCGATCGAACTGGTTTGTATAATACCACGCAATTAATGCGTTCAGGTCCATAATATCTTTCTTGATTTCAATCCCTTCCCTGAAATGGCTCTTCCTTAATACGGAGTAAAATAATATTTATAAAATTTAAATTTATATCAAATAAAATAGATTTTAAAATATATAGACAATTCACATGTTAATACTTAAAACTACAACATGCATGTATGTACTTAAAGAAACTTTTGACCTAAATTAGAACTGAAATAATGGGAGCAAGAGTGGTTTTGGAAATATCGTGTTGTATGTACATAGTACATACTAAACGTACATTGTGCTAATGACGATTTTTCAAGGGTTTACTACACAACGGTATATTCCCACTTGCCCCCACAAGGATTGCCACCGGAGGCGACTGGGAAGTTATTGCCCCCACTTTAGCTTCGCTGTACATTGCTCTCTCCCTCGTAGAGAATGAAAACATGAAATAACTTATTCAAAACCTGCCCCTTATTAGATGATATCATTCAGGCTATAGAAAGTTTCTAACATTGTAGTTAGTTATCAAAGTAACAGTTACGTAAGTAAATTTTAAGCGGAAGAATAAGAATACAAGGATCACTTATATCATTTTTTATTTGGATTTTCTACTAAGTATATATACATCTATTAGTACATACAATACAATCTTAGTACAATTAGCACTATTCTAAGAAGAAATTGCTATCAGGAAATCATAGGGAAACCTATGTAATAATTTATGTAGGTACTTAACACGTTAACAGTCCTATGACCCCATATGGGTTCATAGAATATTATACCCATACGTCCCTGATCCCATATGGGTTCATAGCACTTAAAATTTTTCTACCCCGATTTTGAAGTGGACTTATGAGTATGTTTTTGTTATTTTGTGGACTTGTGAGGGAAGAATTGGTCATGCAAAATCCGTAAGAACAATACAGATTTTGTCAAATTTATAGTATAGTTATATATATTTATAGTATAGTTATCTTTTAAAGATATATATATGCCACCGCGGACTTTTTTGTAGAACTATAAAAGAGAAACAATCCCACCATACATAGTTTTGTTATATCTCCAACGCATACGACATTGTTTTCGATGAAATTTTCCAAACGGCTTGATTTTTTCCAACACATATTGTCGTCATATTTCACCTAATTTACACAAACCCTTGCAGCTGCATGCAATACATGAATGTCATTCATGTATGCAGCGCACAAGTCTCGCGCCCGTTGGCGCTCGCCATCTTACACCGACGTGGACTCGCCTCGCCGGTCGCTGGGTCACTGATGCCTAGCGCGGAGTCGCGCGCCGTCTCTTATATTGTAATATATCGCGTGCCGCCAGCGGAGGCCGAGCGAGAGCGAGACGACTCATAAGCCCTACTCTGCCTTGACACCTAAAACCTTAACAAATTATACACCTCATCTTCTCTCAGGAACCACTCTGTCGATAAATGAAAACCGCATGAAAATCCATCATGAGATTATCGTAAATATACAGACAGACTGAGGCGACGGGGGACTTAGGTTTTAGTTTGTAGGGTCTTATAACCTTTAACTCCAAAAACTAGTTTATCCTTGGAGGACTATGAAATAGGAGGTTAAGGTTAAATACTTATCTATAGATATACGTTTCCTTATTTCAAATGCGGAACAGAACAGTTTGGTTCAGTGATAGTGAACGCAGCTTTGGAACAAGGCCTCGACCCTTGTCCAAAGCCGCGTTCACTATCACTGAACCAAACAACGTAGTTAAGTAACAAACAACGTAGTCATTTCTTGCTCAGTGTAACAAACATTTGTGTGCTTGAACATGGATGTTTGTATGTATCGGTCTGGGTGTTTTTTCATGTATATTAAGTATCTATTTACAAAAAAAGTATTTATATATTGGTTAGCTAGTATCCACAGTAGGTACAACTTATGCTTAAAAAACCCGAAAGGCTTTGTGTAACTTGTCCTGGGATTAAGAATTTCTTTATATATTATTTACAAGCGACCCGTCCCGCCTTCTGACAATTTTCTCTACTATATTATGCATATAAGTATACGTAAACCTCCCTCTTGAATCTCTTTCAGATTCACTCGTCATCTGATACGTAGTATTTATTTTGGCACAAATATGATTTTCATTTCAGACATATCAAAAAAAAAATTATGATTTGTAGGGAAATGTAAGGCAGCGGTATAGAAGCGCACGGACGAACTGAGTGGCAGTTGTACAATGACGTCATGCGACTGAGCGCGGGCCAGTGGTCGCACGCTCACTTTATTCCTTAGCTTGGAAATTAATTGATGTAGGTACATATCAAAATAATTATTTTATGTGTATTTTTTATTTTTGACAGACACATTAGGTTAAAATTCCAAATTAGTGAACATTTTCCATTGTACGCCCGACACAATTTCTAAATTTAATTCTGGCTACTTAAACCATAGACAAAATTAATTGAATGTGATGATATTCGTTTTTGATTTTGACGTTTTCCAAAATTTATTTTTGTTTACAGGATCACAGACGAGACGAGTACCTAATGTAAATACAGTATTCAGAACATAACCTGTTCAAACAATAATTTCAAGAAAATCCAATAATTACTTACAGTTTAAAACAATGGTTTAAATTGAGTCTGGGTCCGAGGGTAGTCTGAGATCACTCTATATTGCTCATATTGTTATTTTTACTAAGTAAACGAAATTGCTACAAATTTTATGATGACTACTCAAGACACTGAACAGTATCGAGAGTTTTTGAGACAGTTACAAAGAGAAGAGCATAGGCCGACGGCTCTCAATGAATTAAAAAATTTACTAACGTATAAACCTGCCGGTGAAGCTGTGACTACGATTAGAGATGTTGGAATTTCCAAAATAGTGCAGTGCTTGAATGCCTCTGATAAGTAAGTCTCACTGACATGTTGTATATAAATTATTTATTTACACTACAAAAAGTAACTTTATTGCAGAGCCAACTTGAATCTGACCTGCGAAGTTTTATCAATTTGTTTTGATAAATTTGAACCTGGTGATGTTATAAAAAATTATATAAGCCATATTATGTATCTATTGCGCCATGAAAAGGGCTGTGTGCGCAGACTAGCAATTGATGAGGTAAGTGATACATTATAATCTAATATTGACAGTCGTAATCTATACTAATATAAAGTGCAATAGTTAGATTGAACTACTGGTATGAATCGAAAAAATATTTGAAGGCTGTAGAATAATAACATTATGCTAAGACACATTAACCATAAACGCAGGTGGAACTGCAGACACAGCTTGTTTTCTAAAATAGGTATCACCAAAGTAAGATAATACATATCTATAATTTTTAGGTATATAAAGCTGTTACTTCAGATCCTGCTCTTCTACCCGTGCCGGAGTATATAGATGTATTTGTTGCTGTAGCACAGCTTGTCTCCGATTCTGATATTGGTATTGCAAACAAGGCTATTCTTATAACATCCAATTTACCGTTTGAGGCTTATGCCAAAGTTTTGGATGAGATGAAGATTGCTTTGGAATATAATGCAAGCAGCAAATGTAATGCTTATGAGGTATGGAGTAAATTTATTATATATGCAATGATTCACATTTACCGTGTCAAATGTTTAGTGGTGTTGACTACCCTTTTACTTATTATATTCTTGGATCGCAATTAGATTTACTTTTTAATTTATTGTCTATTTTATTACAGGTTGTTGTCAATGTTTCATCAAAATCATTTGAACTATTCAAGTTGTGTAATGATAATGGCTACATAGATCACATGGTTTCTCAACTGCAGACTGATGATGTTTTATATCAACTGAACATTCTTGAGTTATTATCTAGATTGGCAGTTAAACCGCATGGCATTGGTTATCTTGTAAAACAAGGAGCTCTTGGTAAAATAACCAATTTAGTTCTGGAACTACCTAACAATCCACTTGGTGGTTTACTTACACCTGGTAACATTTTCCTCATTTTTCTTAATTTATTTATGTTATGTGTAAGAAAATGTAAAAAAAATGTTTTCTTTTACAGGATACATGAAATTCATTGGAGCAATTGCACATTATTATCCAAAAGAAATATTAGATAAGTATCCTGCATTGGTGGATCTTATGTTTCATACTATTGAGTCTGGTGATCCTACTATTTTGCCAGTCACTCTGGACACCCTAGGTTTCATTGGTACTACCATTGAAGGAAAGTTATGTTTAGCTGCATTAGGTATGATTTATTGGTTACTATCTTTTAAATTAGGCAATCCCTTGTATTCATTTGCATCTACACATGTACTAGAACTATTATTACTTCTTATGTATAATGTTTCTTTATACTTCTTTCACAGGAAGCAAGTACACACAAGCTGTTGAAAGAGTAGGACAGATAATAAGAAACAGTCCAACAGAAATCAAAATCCGAGCTCTGAACTGTTTTGCAAGTCTGATCAGTGTAGATAGAGATCCCAATATACCAAAACAAGGTCCAATTGATCATAGAGTGACACTGATGACAAGAGAATGGTTTAGAAGTTTGAGCTCTCAGCCAAGTTCTATCGAGACCTTGTTTGAAATTTGTAAAAATCCATTTTCTGATATAAGATTGGCAGGCTTAACTTTATTAGATGCTGTATGTCAACATCAATGGGGAGAAGAGTTGGTGGCAAGGACTGCAGGTTAGATTTAATTATAATCAATAATTATACAATGAAGTTAGTTATCTATTACACAAAAATGTAAAGCTATTGGAATAAATTTATTTAACACTTAATTTTTCATTTTACAGGTTTTGTAGAATACCTGTTAGATAGGTCTACAGATCCTGAGAAGGAATCAAAAGAGGCAAAATATGATGTAATCAAAAGGCTGGCAAATTCGGTAGCTTTTGACACAAGCATTATAACAAGATTAAGGACTTATGTAGATGAAGGTCCATTTTATTCTGAAAGTGTATTGGAAGTGGCTATGGAAGAAGGCGATTAAGATTTCAACTAATATCACAAAATCTATTTATTTAAAATTACAATACATATATTGAGAAATTAAGCAATGTTATGTAAACATGGCAATATTGTGCTTTAAAACGTGAAACATATTAAATATTTGTAACAAAACAATTATTTTCTTTTTTTGCTTTTTGTGGTAGTCTCTGCCTTGGAAGCAGCTTTTCTTTTAGTTGGTATTGTTTTCTTACCCCCATATTTCGCAGCCAAATCGTCGATAAATGAATCAATTTGTTGGGCTCTTGCTTGTTGTTTTTGTTTTATCATTAATTCTAAACTACTGTTGTCTGTAAATGAAAATAAATTTGATAGAGGTACATATCTGATTTAAATCAACAAATTGTCACTGGTGGTCAATAGTAAAGAAAGTTTTGTCGCATTTCATCCACTTCGCAATTGGCCTACTTTGTCTATATCGCGAAACGTGAATAGTCAGTGGCGGATTTACCCTAAGGCCCAGTAGGCCCGGGCAGTGGCGTAGCTAGCATAGGTGGCACCTGGGGCGGATTTTATAGGTGTCACCCCAAAACTCAATCGAAACTGTTAAAATAAAAAAAGTTATAATCATTTACGTTTTAATAAAATACGAGTACCTATTACAAATATTTGTATAATAAGTGAAACAAATTTAGTTTGTTAAAAATTAAAATTTCTTCCTTCTAGATTCGACACTAGCGAACTCCGAAATTACGTCTTCAAAATTTTATTTTGTGTTGCTTCATGTTCTATCGTTAAAATACCAAGATTGTTTAATCTGGTTTCAGTCATTGTAGACCGCAAGTAATTTTTAATTACATAATTTTAATTTGCTGAAACTTCTCTCACATGAAGCAACTGATGCACATATTGTTATAAATAACTTTAGTGCGACCGTTAGATTCGGAAGAGATTCTGTAAAATCCCATTCCACAATAAATTTCAAAAAGTCCAGTGTCACCCAATTAGAGACAGTAACATTAGCCGCTTTTAAATGTCTTCTCAATCTTGGTATTTTTTAGATAGAAAGAACTATAACTGATGGTCATAGTCGGGCTCGGGGTGTCACCCTAAACGGGTGACACCCGGGGCGGGCCGCCCCCGCCGCCCCCTCTTAGCTACGCCACTGGGCCCGGGCCTAGGGCGGCCAGATATTAGAGGCGATAAAAATTTACTGATGATGCTTTAGTTCTGAGAAGAGGCGGCTGGTATTTAGCCTGGGGCCTAGGGCGGCCAAGACTGTAAATCCGCCACTGTGAATAGTCCATTTCGCAAAACGTCCCCCTCGCAAAATGTCCAATCCGAAGTGCCTAAAATATGAAATTTTTTAACCTTTTCCACGCCAATGTCATAAATCGGACAAACCATTTCCGTGCCCACCACGCCACCGACCAATATATCGGACAAAAAAAAACAACATAATACGGTATGTGGTTTTTATTTGCCTGATAGAATTTAATAAAGTTGGTGTATTTTCAAACATTTGATATCTAAAGAATAAAATAAAGGTAGGTACAATTGCTAAATATTCACAAGTCTTCTTACTTTAATTTTTAATAAACACAAACCCCTTTTTGTTATTCTTTCTAGCGGTGACATGACGTTGTAAAATCAGTGATGTATACTTATAATAAATCTGTAGAGAGGTCAATTCTGTACATTAAATATATTTTCAAAATAACTATCAGGGGGTGATTAGTGATCGATACTGATGCCAAAAATGAAATCAGTAAAATTTTTGTCTGTCTGTCTGTATGTTCCTTATAGAAACAAAAACTACTCGACGGATTTTAACGAAACTTGGTACAATTATTCTTCATACTCCTGGGCAGGTTAACTTTTTATCACGTTACAATCAATAGGAGCAGAGTAGTGAAGGGAAATGTTGGGAAAACGGGAGAAGTTACTCCATTTTTTAAGCTTCCGTCGCGTGTGCAGCTTTAATGGTTAAAGTTACATAGAACTCATGTATGACGGAAATAGTCTTTATAATATTAACCATAAACGCGGGTGACACCGCTAGCACAGCTAGTATTCAATAAATGTCCAGCGCCAATGTCTGTTATACCAATAGACCAACAGTGATGTTACCGACACATCATTTATCGTTACTATTTTAGTCATATTTACTCCGAATTAAAAGTATTTTTAATTCATTTGATACTTAGGAATAACCTGATTGCCGGGTTATTAAGATAAATATTATTTTGAATACTAGTTTTGAATATTAATGTTGAAAGTGACGTCAGAGACGATGGATGCTTCTATTTAAGGGCCCTGTAAACGATCAAACATGTTTGTAAAATGTTACGTTTTGTTTGTACGTTTTCATCAAACATCTGCTGCTGATATGACCTAAAGATAATATAAACAAAGAAATAGAAAGAAGGATAGCAAACAGCTAGAAGAGGTATTGGAGCTTTAGGGAATAATGAAGAACAAAACCTACATATATCAATAAATTCAATGATTGTATTTTACCAATCTTAACATATGGAAGCCAAACATAGGCCATAATAAAAAACGCAACCAACAGAATTGCCACATGCCAACGAGCAATGGAGAGGAGCATGCTGGGAGTAAAGAGGAAGGATAGAATAAAAAACATCAACATCAGGAGAAAGACCAAGATACACAATGTAACCCTTAAAATGAAATGGAAGTGGTCGGGACCCATAATCAGAGGTAGGGACAAGTGGAGCAAATTAGTAACACTATGGTACCCAAGAAAAGACAAAAGGATAAGAGGTAGACAACAAAAAAGATGGCATGATTACATCAGGCAGGTTGCAGGGATAACATGGAGTAGAGTAGCCAGAAAGAGAAGAGAATGGGGTAGGTAAGAGAGGGCCTTTTGTCAACTGGCAAACGCCCTAAGGAAAATAAAGAAGCACCAAATACGGGATTCATTTTGATTGTGTAAAGAAAATGTATTCTATGAAATGTAATTTAATCTAATGTCAGAATAAAAGGATTTATTATTATTATAATTTGTTGTCTCCATTTGGATATCACGGGAAGTGTTACCTTCCTGGTCCTTTGGAAGACTTGCATGGGGGTATAGGCCTAACATGTAGAGGCCCCTTGAGACGTTTTAATATGAGTGTGTGATGGAGTACACCGGCCAGATCACCGAATACACTTAGTAGTAACACCCTGCAAGTACACACTATTGCAATAAGGTGGTAACAAAAAATATGGGCTATTGCAATGGATTCTTGTGGGAAGAAAGACTTGGCTATGGGGCGGGATAGCAGTCGCCTGCCATTTCAATATCTCACGAATTAAAGTGCGGCAGGTGGTGGCTCGCCCTCCACTAGATGGGCCCCTCCAAATCTGCCGCCGCGCAGGGTAGCAAGAGGGCAACATCAGCATGGTAGGCTAAGGGTGTAGTGGTGTGCACTGATTTCTGAATCGCGGTAGTCCGGTCAGCCGTTCCCCGTAATTACGCAGATTGAGCACTTCCACCCTTTCTAGCATATAGCTCGCAATACAAAGGTGGGGGTGGGGGGTGGGGTTCCTCCGGGAAGGTCTCGGGTCCGTGGTGTCGCCACACACCAACAGCTCGCCACGAGCTGCCCTGCGGAGACTGCTTGCACTGAAGGAAGTTGTTGCTCTTCATGGTGCAAAGCTCACAGACTCTCGACAATGGGCGATGAGGTCGTCACGTCCCTACGCCTTTACATTATTCAGTTACAAACTTATCGATCTTAAGGTAAGCCTGAAGTAGTCACCTCAATAAAACTTATAAGAACACTGATATGCCAAAGTCTGATATCTCAGACATAGTGAGTGATGGGCAAGGGATTTCCTCTGAGATATATTTATTGCGCTCTAATTACATTGGATTCTCCTAAATATAGTCCAAATTGTTGATTCTTTCCTCATTGAAGTCAAAACATGATTGCAGTTTGAAGCAAAACATTTTATCATAAAGCATATTTTTTAATTTAACCTCGATAGGTGTCCCTGAACTGCTATTATTTATGTCTCTAGAGGCCGTGGCGTTAGGGGCGTGAATTTCGGGAAAAAAAATTGAAAAGGTTAAAAAAAGGAGCATTATAGTTTTTGCATAAGGGAGAAAATAAATCAATTCAATTTACCTTCATCCAAGCCTAGTTCCTTTTTATATTCCTCAGCTTCCTTTGCTTCACGATTTTCTTTTGCCAAGCGTCGTTTGCGCTTCCTTTCTGGTTCATTTGTAAATATTTTATATGCTGGAATATCACCATTTTCTATCATGTCCTGTAAACAGAAAAAAAATGGTTATCAGACAAATAAAATTTAGAAATTAGTTCATGCTTATGAAAAACCTTGTAACAGAAAACCCATACATACACTGAGAATCGCTTTAATTCTTTGTTCTTGGTCAGATCTAGCAAACTGCACATTATCACAGATATAGTCCATGTCACCGTTCCCTGCCAGGTAGGCGGTTTTGAGATCAATTTTCTCCTGTTCTGAACCTGAAACATCACACTTCTATTGATCTTTGTATAAGTGACAATACATTATTAAGTTATAAATATAATCAATCGTAATTATAACCTAGTCTTACCAATATATTCTTTTTCATAAGCTATTATATCTTCATCGGTTATTTTCTTGAATACCATTTTCCAATATATTGTCCAGTCTCGGTCTTGTACCACCATATAATCATCATCATCAACGCTTTTCGTCTCATCATAGAGTGCTCTTTTGTTTTTGTCACTAAGGATAGTGTGGATGCTGCCAAGTACCTTGAATTTTTCAGTAGCTTCAAGCTTTTCATTTTCCCCTACGCGATCTGGATGCACTTTTAAAGACAGCTTATGATACGCTTTTTTTACTAAAACAGAAATAATTGGTAGGATACATATAATCTATTTATCTTATAAAACAAGTTTCTTAACGAATGTTCCAATCAAAATATGTGCATATAGATAGATTCTTGAGAGTTGAGCCTATTCATACAAGTACATATTCATTTTACTAGTAACTTGGGACTAAATCCTAGTCTTTCAACAAACAACATTCTTTACCTTCTTTATCATTAGCTTTTTCCGGTATTTCTAAGACTTCGTAGAGGTTAGATGTATTAAAATATTTTTCACACAATTCTAACAGCCCCATTTTATATATTATTTGAAGGTATTATAATTTAATAAAACTTTAAAGTGTAATATCTCATAAAACAAAACAATGCAATTCAATCCAAAAATCAACCAGCTGAGTTTTACGCGCGAACGGATTCATGAGTTTGACATTGACAGTTTACTTTTTAACTTAGACGTACATATAAATGTCAAGTAAAAATGTGTTTAATATTGCTGCTATTAGAATTCCATTATTTATTATAAAAAAAATGAATAGTTAATCTGCCAACTGTGTTCCTTACATAGCATGTCTTAAAAGGTGATTATTGGTATATCGGGTTTTGGGTGTGATTGTGTAGGCGACGAGCTAGCCAGTTGTCACTACTTTTTTACAATTTTCCAGCTAACTCAGCCCAGTTTTAATTATACTTGAAAGGCCGAAGGGTTAGGTAGAGTCAAAAGGCCGCAAACTCCTTTAATCACTGTTGGCCAAATATTAAACTGGATTGAGAAAGATGGATAGTAAATGGTTAGAAAGTAATAATAAGTGGCTGGCTCGTCGACTACAATCATTACGTAATAATGTCCTCCTAACCGATATCGGTCACGGCGGCCAATCTCAACCGGATTAGCCAACTGCGCAGGAGATATTATAGTGCACAAGTGTATGCGCAAACATAAGTGCACTCTCTATTCCTTCACTCTCATAGTCCGGTGAGACGGCAATTCGACATGACCGGAGAGAGGTCAGGCGCAGGACCAACGGCTTAACGTGCTTTCCGAGGCACGGGGGTGATTAAACCGCCAACTTCCTGACTCCGGGCTGTTACTGAGTAATTTCAATATTGAAATACCCGGCCACAAATTTTTGGCCCGACCCGGGATTTGAACCCGGGACCTCTTGGTCCTTAAGCGGCGCATGCTACCACTAGACCAACGAGGCAGTCAACATTACGTAACACCTCGTACCTACACCAATAGTCGCCATTTACGACATGCTATGCAAGGAACACAGTTCGTAGGTACATTCATTTTCAAGTCCCAGACCAACATGGGAATAAAAACTTGATGTGTAAAATTTTATTAGTTAAGTATAATGTAAAAAATCAACTAACTAACACGGACTAGTAAAAAAAGAAGGACTCCGCGCCACTAACTAGACATTGAGTCAGGTGCTCCACTTGACACGCAACTTACGTCAGACATTGACATAATAAGTGCTCCACATGACAGATATCGGATATCTGGTATCCATAAGTATCTCACTCACACAAGCATAAACGTGGCTTCACGCTATAGTCTCAGATTAGAGAACACTAATCTAAGGCTATAGATATGATAGCGATTACTAGTCCGTGTTAACTAACTAACAAAACTTCACGCCACTTCCCTAGCGGGGTCGGGAGAGAGAACTGAACAAACAATGTAAAAAATAAAATAGGCGCATAAATTGCGTTCGAACTTTTGGGTAACCCCTTTGAAGTTCCAATAATATTTTCATGACATCCACCCATTTTTATTAACGATAATCTGACATTTCTAAAATTGAACTATATCTACATAAACAATTTAGGAATCCCTATGGATTCCATGTATAAATCACAGGCAATTTGTATGATTCCACCATTTACATACGGCGTCGTCAGTTTAAAAACGCTTGCAGTTATGTATTATGCCGAAGGCTATAACTCGTTCAATTGTTATAATTTTGACGTTGGATATTCTTCTTCGAGTCTGGCTTTAGGCTCGCATTTGTACCTAACACTTCTCCTCGTTTCGCTCGTTGTCGTACCTATTATTTTAACTACTAGTACTACTACTATTACTTTACCTACCTGTTATTTTTGAATCTGACTTGAAGATTTATAAACTTAAATATTGGATATTAACACCCAGACACAGAACAAACACAAGTACTTATCTACCTATTCACCATACGAATATTTGTCCTGGGTGGGAATCGAACCCACAACTCTTGGCGCATGGGGCAGGGTCACTACCAAAACAAAAATTGACCGCCGTATGTAAACGGTGAAATCATCATGTAGATAGCATATGCACGCCATAATTACTGGTACCAAATAAAAAAAAGTGTAGGTAAACTAAAAATTTAAATAAAATAAGTTGACACTATCGCAATCCGTTTCTCCTGTCATTTATACGTGTGCTTTTTACAAAATATCTTTGCAAAATTTTGATCTCTTATTAATGGATTCTATGGAATTTGCAACAGGCGATAACAATAATTCTCCTAGGTTTGTCGAGGATGATAAACCCGTGAAGGAGGAAACAAATACTTCAACTGAACAGACCGAAAAAGAAAACGATGAAAGACCTAAAGAAATAACTCCAGAAATGATAGAAGATCATGAATTGAAATTAAAAGATAGAATTGCACAATGCAGAAATATTATTGAATCTCTGAAAGTTGAATTAAGCCGAGAGAAGTCTAAGCTGGAAAAAGAAACCAAGATGTCGTATGTGCCTTCTTTAGCAGACTCGATGCCGAGTTACCAGATAAAGACGTCTGGTGATGTAGTAGCTGACGTTTGTTCATCAAATATTTATAGCGCCTGTGTTGATAGCAAGCTGAATTGTGATGAGAGCCTGATAGAATACGAAAAGCAACTTCAGAAGTATCAAAATACTCTAAACATGGCTCAGATAGAAAAAAAGAACGCTATCAGAAAACAAATGCTAGCAAAAGCTTATAGGCTCAAGTTATTGGAGGTTGAAAACCAATGTAACATCGAACTGCTTCGCGTAAAACAAAGTCTCCAGTGCTTAGAGCCGCTACAAATGATAGCTCACAAGTGGAAAACGTCGAACTCTGATTCTAACTACGATTTAAACAATTACGAACTAATTCCAAGATTTCCAGAACTGAATGCCAATTCAGGGAGTGATATCAATTCTTATAGAGAAGATGGCGACTACAAAACTTCACCTGAAAAATCTGGAATCTGTTGCAAAGAAGATTCGTCTTCGTCTGAATGTTAATTGCGAACATATTGGACCTAACTAAACGCAAACAATGTTTTGTTAGTCTTGTTTTCTTTGATAAAATTATGGAATGTTCATCCGTTTATTAATTTATTATTCTGGTTACTTAAGTAAAGGAGAAGAAAAGGTTTTACCAGTTCCACCGGGACTACTTCCACCGGAACTAGTGAAAACAAAGGGTGAAATTATTTGTTTAGAAAAACATTTCTTTATTTAGATGAATAAATTTACTTTAATTTAGATAAGTAGGTAACTAATTGATAGACGATAAATAAGATATTTAGGTATACTTTTTAATAATAACTCGGGCAGAACTCGTATATCTAAGGGACGGCTGGTAAATGGACTTTTTTTATTTCACGTAGTAAAACTATTAGGTACCCATAAAATTTATGGTGTGTAGATAAATAAATATCAAGCCGTCAATTGATGGATGATCGTAGCATAAACAGACAGTCTGCAGAATCGACCGTGGAATAAACTGTATATATATCATTATGATTTCGAGATTCTACCACTTTTGTAGGTACATATTAGTATTGTTTACTTACAGTAAGAGTCCTTTCACACGACGTCTTTTTCAGGTGTCGTCGTCGCGTCTCGCGCAACTGTGACGCGCTGCAAACGCGCTTCTATCCCTATCGTAACCAATTTACCTTTTCACGCTTTCATAAAATAGCGGTAAACAGACTTTTTCACGTGCCGTGGACGCTCTGTCGGAGCGTCGTCGACGGAGCGTGTTTCTTATCCATATGGAGCGAAGAAATCGCAAGTATAGATACTGCCTTTTTTAGGATTTGCGGCGCCGTCAACGGGCGTTTGCGAAATGCGCGTCGATGGCGCGTGAAAAAGATGTGTGAAAAAGCTCTAAATACGTATTGACCTATACGATTACATACATACACATCATCACGCTCACAATCCCCGAAGGGGTGGCACAGTGCAAGGCGCAGCAAGCAATTTAATCCACATTAAAATTAAAATAAAGCCCGATTGGGTACCTATATACAAAAACTAAAATACTGGTCAAATATTTTAATTTTTAGAATCAGTATAAAAAATATTATAATGGTATCTCAAAAACTCATGAAGTTACAAAAGTTTTTGTGTTACCTCGTCGCGACAAATTCGCGGCTCATTCAATTCTACTGGTTAATCATTATTATACTAAAAATAAGGTTGTATTTTTTTTGTATTGTACCTATGCATGGGCACCGCCAGGATTATTTTCGGGGAGTTGAATCTGCATCTACACATACCACAATAACCAATCTGTGGTCGTTAAAATAAAAAGGAAAAGTTCCTACTGACATATAGACGCACGCACAGCCGTTACCGCTAAGAAGGGATTTTATACAAAATAATATAGATTGATAATTCGATCTACATATATGTATTTTTATATATTAAAGATATCATCACCCCCGTAATCCCCGAGGACCCAAGCAGGGGCAGCTAGCTTCCTTAACCACAATCAGCCAAAACAATAATTTTAACATATAAATTAGATATCATGTATGGCGGTCTCCCGGCTGGTGTAGTTGGGTAAAAAAATATACAGTATATTTTTCTATGTACTTACATACTTTCTTTTCTCACTGGGCGCTAAGAGGGGGATGCACATAATCACAAACCTATTGCGTCATTAGTCGCCTTTTGCGACAAGCTAGACAAGACAGACATTTGGCGCATTCTTTTTATATCCCAGACTAACTAACAGGACGTATTATATTTATTACTAGTAGGTACCTAACTTAATTCCAGGGGTAGTCCAACTGTTTGTTTTAGCCACCAAAGGGTATATGTACTGGTATTTTAATAATTTTATTTATTAAATAGTACCGTCCACTATTTTATAAATAAAATTAAATTTGACATACATTGTCAGCAAAAATCAAACATATTATTTATTTATTTATTAAGTACACCAACAATGGTTACAACAATCACGACTAAAGTATACTATCTTAATCTTAAAACTAATTGTACGATCATTTATAGGTGCACACTGCATGCTACAAAATAATTTATTTACGAAGCAAACAGTTTATATGAAAATATCAAAATATAACATAATATGAAAGCGAGGCATACAGAATGGTACTGTAAAATTTTAATTTTTCCAACAATGTTAGACAGCACAGTTTGTGTCTCATCATTTTGTAAAAGCTGGACACGTCAAGTTTGTATCTACGTTTGTCCAAATTAGTCATATTTAAGTGCTCCAGCATACTTTTGTAGGAATAGGCTATGTGAGAACACCAGGTGCCTAACCAGCCGCTTTTGTATGCGCTCAATTCGAAGTATATGAGTAGCATAATGGAGGCGCCAGACCACACTGCCATACTCAAGGATAAATCTGTCCAAGCTATAAAAAAAGCATAATTTTAGAAGACGAAGGTTTAACGACTTTTCCTTTTCTTATTATGAATCCCAACATGCTGGACGCCCTTCCCATGATGTGGTCTAAGAGCGGGACAAATGTCATCTTACTGTCTATAAGCACCCCTAGGTCCCTCACGACTATCTTTTTCTCCAACTGATGTCCTCCAATGCTGTAAACAGATGGAATGTGATTTAATTTTACATACATACATACAATTTTTACAAGAAAATTAAATGTTATGTATGTACATAACATTTAATTTTCTTGTAAATTTATGTGTACACATTTTTTTACGTTTTACTCCATTCCATTCATGTGACACCACACAACCAGTGCATCAAGATCACGTTGAAGAAGTGAGGCATCCTGCCGTTCTTCAATTACTTTGCATAATTTTAGATCATCTGCAAACATCAAGTTGGAAGAGTGTTTTATGCTTCTAGGCAGATCGTTTACAAAGATGTTAAAGAGAATAGGGCCCAGATGGGATCCCTGCGGTACACCTGAATTGACCCACCAGAATAATCCGTATACAGATAATTTCCTCAAAAGCATCTGGTGGGGCACTCAGTCGAATGCTTTTCTAAAGTCAGTGTACAACGCATCTACTTGTTTGTTAAGGTCAATGTGACTAATAACATACAACAATACATAAAACACTCATTAACAGCAAAAATATTTTTCATACAAACCTAAAACGACAAAACCACCAAAAGGTTTACAATCTCAAAATCCGCACACAACAAAATCAATTAGCCAAAAAACGGTGTGAAAATTTGATTTTAATAAATCAAAAGGCGAGAAGGACCTCCGCAGTGGACCACACACATCGAGGCACGCGCTTCGAATGCTGCTGACTTTTTATTCTCGCCGCCGGTGCACCGATCGTGCTCACTCGGCTATCGCCGGCACCCGGTCGGCAGGCCCGCTGACATCACACACGTCTGCCCGCACCGTGCGCCCGCGCATGCAGCAGCGTAGCGCCCGGTCAGTTAGGAACTTGAACTTTATTTTAATAAGATTCCAATTTGTCAATTAGAGGGCAGTGCATGAACAAAACTGGTTTGACTTCTTTACACCTTGTATCTTTACAAGCTAAGCTTTAAAAGTAGGTACTTTAAAGCTATGTGTATTAACATCTACACACGGGTTATGACAAGCTTTGTTGGCTATTTTATTAATCGTGTAATACGTACATAGCGTCGTACCATTAAGATATATTTAAGCTTACTTAGGAGTGATATATTTATCATTTTTTTCACGTGTGAGAAAATATGTGAACCTTAGCTTAGAGACTTAAAAAAAAATTAAGTAGTCATATTATGACCATCTTTTTAAACAAATGTGTGTATTGCGATTCATTTGATTTTAAACAATTTATCAATAGAATAATGAAATAAAGCAATGACTGAAAGGTTCAACGTATCTAACCAAAGGTTTCTACTAATGGGGACAACAATGAACCTACGTAGCTACGTAGGTACTCTATTCAGCATGGATCCTGTTTTTTACTAAGTAGGTATTTCAATAGAAATCTAATATATATCTGTATATAACACATATCGTATGCTCATGGGCTCAAATACCTAAGTCTTGTTAGAATTTTAAATAGGCTGGATGATATAATGGGGAAAAGAGGAGTCATATAAGTGTATAAATGTAAAATAATGTAATATATTTAATGTAATAATTACATTGGCTAATTTCTATAATATCATGATCGAAGATGACCTTGATTAGAAATGGGGTATAATGCCAGGGACATAATATGCTAAGATATTGGTAGTTAGTTAGTCTTTGGTCAGATAACAAATAATAGTCCAATAAATTTCAATATCCAATAATTTAGCGCTTGTCGTTGAAATCGTAAATAATGAGGAGCCAGGTGGACTTTTCTAACTAGATAATATTCTGAAACGAGTCCATGTAATAGGTAACCTAAATTTATAAAAATTATAAAATTTATCATGTGGTTAAATGCACACATGCATTTCTATAATAAATTGTTGTTTGCTAAAAGGAAGATAAACCATTGGGAATTTACATAAATAGGTACATAAATAACATCACGCCCATAATCCCCAAAGGGGTATGCAGAATCCAAAGGGGCAGCAAGCCCCTTTAACGATATTTAGCCAAAAATAAAACTGGGCTGGGTAACATGAATTGGGAATTTGTTTATCACAAATGAAGTTTATACTGTCCGCGCTTTTACTCTTAATAAGTAGTATGTTGTAGGTAAGAGGATAAAATAAACAAAATGACGCTCCTTAGCGACTTGGAAGCTATGCGGCCGCTACACAAAAATATGCAAAGTATTTTTGGCAACTTGGAGACTACCTTTAGATTTTTTCCGAACATTTTTGTCTTATTGGAAGGTTTAAAATTTCTTTTGGGTTCAAAATATTTAATTAATAGCATGGAGAATGCATCAAAAATATATCTATCTACCTTAAGTAATAAAAGTAGAAGCATAGAGTACCTAAAGGTATATATTATATAAATATAACAAAAAAAATACAAATAATCCAATTTTATGTACCTAAATTTTGAGAGATTTTGCTTTTTGACATTATTTTTTCCGTCTGTCAATTCTCTCCAAATTAATAAAAATAGGGTACCTAAAATGGGATTTTTTGAAGGTAAGGTAAAGGAAATAAACAAGTAGGTATGTGACACTAAAAAGGCATCTACTACTCAGCATAATATGCCAGGCAGCCTAGTAACGCCGCGATTCTGGTCTTGCGTAGATGCCCTTCTTTTTTCCTTTTGAGGAATATTTTACCCTGTATGGTAACCAAATTCGTGGGTTGATTACATAGCATATACCTAACCAAGATTTATTGCAGTCTGCATTTTTAGATCAAAATTCTTTATTTTTGTTAAATAGCTTTAGTTTTTTTATTTATTTCGTTGACTGATCATATGTATAATGTGTGTGTTATACAGTACTTAGCGGCTAGGTATAGTGAATAGGTATATATAATAAAGTTACCGAACCTAGTTTGAACACAAGTTCATTAATCAATCAAATATATTTGTCTAATATTATTCATTTGAAAGTTGCGGTCTGTAACCGCAAATACTTAGATTAGCTTACGTAGAAATTAGCGCAGAATGATGTAATTAGATATTCAACAAAGTACTACATAGGTATTAATTGAATTGGTCATACGTACATGCGATGTGAGTCTACCTGATGTCAATGCGTCGAATAAACACGTAGGTACGTATGTACATACACCCTACCTGTGTTTGTTTGCTGTGGGGAGATCTCTTCATCCATGGCGTGGGGCGACACGCATCCGCGTGTGAACTCGAGAGCTTTATGGAAGAGTAAACAATTTAAAACACTAGAGGCGGGCATATTGGTCCAGCACTCCCATCCATTAGCCTGTACCGACACCTCGGACGGTGCTTTGTCGAAAATGATGTTTGCTTACCGGGCTGGCGGAGGAGCCGCGCACGCCGACATTGCCACAGTTTGCTTTGCCCTGGAGATCTCTGTAATCGGCTTGTCGGACGCTACGCAGACGAAGCTCCCGAAATATATAAGGTAGACTGATGGAATTATTCTATATACTGTCTCTTATAATTTGGTACTTACTTTTATAGATTACCTACAAATAGGTTTAATGAATTCTTAATTTAGGTAGATACTATTTGAGAAAGTACCTAAATCTATACATATGAAAGAATAAAAGAACACGATCAGAGCGTTTTTATCACTTGTCCTATTTAATTAATTACCCTATGGATTATTATTAACGTTATGCGTACCTATTTATTTCTTATTTAGGTATATAAGTAATAACTTTAGGTAAGTACGTTATTAAAAATAAAACCTTCAGTTTAGATAAATCAAGCCATTAATAGTTCATACATTATTCAAATACTTGTTGTGTAATAAAGTAATTACAAAAATGTTGTGACAAGGAAGTGAACTAATTCACAGCGGATATTTGCTTTCGAACATTCCCCAAGATCGTAATCCCATCTGACATCCTTTTGAGAGTTATGAATGAGTCCGTAAAGCCACGAATTAAAACAACAATGGTCGTTTATTGGGTTAGTTTATTGTGTGTGAACGTTGGTATTATGTTGTTGGTCAGTTTGTCGGCTTGTCTACTATCAAGGGTGGCGCCAGAGAGGCATAATAAACTGTAGTAATTGAAGGGTTGCAATATCCTGTATATATTAGTTGTGATGTCACAACCCAACTTTCAGAATTCAGACTTTTTGAAACAAGCAGGCACAATGCATATGCGCATTGCATATGCGCATTTTTTTTTGTGTTTATCTAATAGATTGTACTTTATATTTTAATATTTTTCAGAGTAAACGGCTTTTACACGATTCTTTCATAGGTATTTCATTATATTTTAAGTATAAGTTATGACTAGGTATTAAGGAATCGTTGTGTTGACCTTTTTCTGACATCCATATTTTAACTACCAAAGTACTTAGGTATAGGAAGAAGAATTTTGAAACATAAATGATATACCTTTGTATTGTTCCCAAATCATGGATCATCGTCATGTTAATAAACTGCAATTATAAGGATTGTGATAATTATAGTCACATGACACACAAAGGCCTTTCCAAGGAAAAACTTTTGGATTTTTCTCCTTCATCAAGCAATGCAAAAAATGTTAAAGAACTGTCTAAGTATTGTGGTTGCCGATGAATCATGTAGTTCAGTGGCAAAGGCCAAATGGCATTGTTCATTATCTTATCAGGGGCTAATGCAAACCATTGTTTGGGAGTGAGTTCCTTGCACCCTTTTTGCTCAGATTCCGGTTCACACGAGTTCTTTTCTAATTCTCGGTAACAGCGATAAGAAAGTGTGAAGACTTGTTTTTGCAAGTTCCGAAATCAATATTTGGATTTGCTGATCCAATTCCTAATAGGATGTAAGGACTTTGAAAGTATAAATACAGAAACTTAAAAAAAAAGGTTAAATGGGAGTTTATCCACATCACTTACATTTTCGCCACCTATAGAGACAAGATAGAAACCAAAGATTTTACATTTAGTAGGCGAGTTGTAGTTATTATTGTTATCGTCAACGAGAGCATATTTTTCAAGAATGGCTCGCCGAAAGGAAAACAAAACATGTACTCACATGACTTATGAGGAGTTTATGCGGCACGTAGTTTTATTGTATTGATGTACCACTTGGTGTTGCGTACAAATCGTCCTAAATAGGCCGTTACTGTTATGCAAATGTGGATATAAATTTCCCTGTTAAAGAGCCTTTTCCGGGTCAAAACTCTAAGGGAATGCGAGTGCTTTCATTGTTTCGTCAGCTAGGGATTAATGGCGTACAGGCAATATCTACATCTGTGTTAAGCAATACTGCATTTCATTTATTGCGGCATTTCCTAGTAGTGGTTTATTATTTAAATGTAACTTATATTAATGAAACAACATCTGGCACAATTATATCTAGGTATGTCCTCTAAAATATAAACTTTGCCTATCAATCCTGAAATTCCAAGAACATGCTAAAACCTCTTGGTCATGGAGGCGACCATCACATGATAATAAATAATGCTACGTTATGATAATAGGTACTATAAAACACTGCACATCATAACGATGATAGTGACAAAGTAAGGCGCCATCGCCAGTTAATACAGCTGATTGGCACTGCACCACACCCGTATCGTCGCGCCCTGTAATCACCTCAGCATTATCATTAGCTCGGCGGTGTCGTTAGCCACTGAGAGCTAGGATGGCCAGCTACTTCAGTTATCGTCACACCATCGCCTTATACACTATCTTGTATTTAACACCTGTGTTAGGTTAAAAATATTGATGACTGACTTAAAATACATGGTCTCGATAGAACATTGAGTCAATAGCTTATCAATATATGATTAGTTAGTACTTTTTGACATTTATCGAGTAATTATGTAACATACTAAGGGTCGTTGTGTTATATTTGACTACAGCGAGTAGACATTTTATTCCAGAAAACGCTAACTGTGAAATATACGTGCTAACCGCGTTGCTATATTAGAAAAGCTTTCAAATAGAATAAATATGGTCTCAATTTTTTCCTGAAATACTAACTCACGGATGACGGGTGGCAGGTTCACTTAATATGAAAGTGTTTTCGTAACAGTAGAATTATGAATTTAAAACCTAATTCTGTCTGTAATACATATTCGGCAAAACAAAATTTATTAAAAATCCAGAACACCCCACCTTAAGTCTAAAAATAAAAAAAAGTTTCTTAAAAGTTTCCGACATTTTTGCATTTTGGCCGTAACAACAGCCTTTTAGCGGTTACCTTTCTCTGAATTCGCTTTGGACCTAACTAAACTATCTTTTACACGTTGCTTTGTTTCTCTATGATCTTTTATCTTACGTCAGTGTTGCTCCCACGAATTATATATTACTAACTTTGTAGCTTTTGACTAATAGGTATGTACGTTAACATTCAATCTTTACTAACGTATCGAAAACATAAAGTTCGGTTAGTTGTTAAGCAAAAAAAAAATACCAACAAAGCTCTAAAACAAACTTAGGTAATATGTATTCCCGACATTTATATATTTATTAAGTTTGTAAACAAATTGTTACAATCCCACACCCACATGTCAGTTACAAAGTGACGTTTTATGAGCGGTGTGAGACAAAGAGTCGTTAGTTTTACAATAACTTATTTGCAACATACTGACGAATAGTAATTTGGTGTAGCAAAATTTAACTGTTCCAATAATTTGTAGAAGCAAATATATTATCATCTTAACACCATCTCGACGTAGTCCTAACCGCAGATTATAGACGCGGTTAAGAATTTAGCACGTCTGAATAATACTCGGCGCATCATCCTTTCAGGAGGTGATTCTTCATGTTTACCAATAACTGTTAAATGTTAGTCAAATTACTACTGGTTTTTACTTATTAAAACACTTAGGTAGCTATATGTGTTAAATTGGTCTGTTACTATTTTCAATATTTAAAATTGTGTTTAATGTTACATAATTTCTTTTGTTTTACCTGTTTCTACCTGTTTCGAAGGTAGAATAAGAAGGCGAAATATTTAAATATCTACTGATTTTACTTTATTTTATTAATTAATATATCTACCGTATTGTAAAACTAAGCTTTAACACTATCGAAGTAATACGATTTGTAAAAATAGAAAAGAAAGGTAGTTTCGACAAAAAAAAAATCAAAACACCCTACTGAAAATAAAAATAAACAATTTCAGATCACTAGATATTTAACTGTAAAAATTCGTTTAAAAAATCTCTCATATCTAGTTAGCAATACCAATGCAATGGGCAAAGGCAATGTAAAAGAGTCTTTAATGTATTCATTTAAGATTAAGGGGTACTTTGTAGCCCGTCTGGTAATATTGGTAAACATCTGCTTTTTAATGTGCAACAAGGGCAAGGTTACAATTAGTTGGGGTTTAAGTAATTTAAGAATGCAATTAAAAACAAATGCGTGTAATTTTCTTGCGTGTAAACTTTCAAAACACAAGATTTTTTTTTAAGTTACTATTTTTACGCATAGGTATTTTGTTTATCAATAATATTTAATTTTACATGATAAGAACTTAAATTTATGACCAGTCGTCGTGATATGACTCAATCTAAGGTAGTTATGTGCTAGTTGTTGTGTTGTTTAACCCTTGCATACAACGGGATTCAGTGTTTCACACTTCTTTGTGAACTCATTTGGGTTTTACAGTTTTCCTCATAATTTATAATATTACACGTTTATGTGGTCACGAATTTTCCAGAATCCAATGTATAGGTTAACCTTAACAAGTAAAAGTTACGTAATGTACTTATGTTCAGAACAAGTGGTTATTCCAAAACGTTATTTACTAATAAATGTGATACCTACTTGGAAATTTGTTGTTGTTATATTATATACTAGCTGTGCCAGCGGTGTCACCCGCGTTTATGTTAATATTATAAAGACTATTTCCGTCATACATGATTTCTATGTAACTTTAACCATTAAGACTGCACACGCGACGGAAGCTTAAAAAATGGAGTAACTTCTCCCGTTTTCCCAACATTTCCCTTCACTACTCTGCTCCTATTGATTGTAGCGTGATGAAAAGTATACTATAACCTGCCCAGGAGTATGAAGAATAATTGTACCAAGTTTCGTTAAAATCCGTCGAGTAGTTTTTGTTTCTATAAGGAACATACAGACAGACAGACAGGCAGACAAAAATTTTACTGATTGCATTTTTGGCATCAGTATCGATCACTAATCACCCCCTGATAGTTATTTTGAAAATATATTTCATGTACAGAATTGACCTCTTTAGAGATTTATTATAAGTATAGATTGACACTATCAATAGAACGACTAAATTAAAAAATGGAAATTTTGTACAAATTTGGTATTTTTACACCCTTATATTGCCAATTGCATAATTACTAAGTAATAAAAACATAAAATTTTTATTTATAGCCTTAGCCTAAGAAGCGCCTTTTGAAATTCTATACTTACAACACATAAAAAAACTTTTACTTACTTACCGCGAGTTTCAAATTCTATTGAGGAAAGCGCGCCAGATATGAAGTACCTAGATACCTACTTATTTAGACAATATCAGTGAATTAAAATATTTAAAATCTGCATAAAATATTTCGTTTCTAAAGTAATGTTTCACACCTATAGGTATATGTTATGGTAACGGACTTACTTACAAAACACTTCAAAGACACAACTGATTTATCAAAATCTGCATGCATTTAAAACGTGCTATTCATCGGTATCTATCACTGCTAACAAAAGCTCAACTTGAAGGTTACTATCTAATTCGACTAAAAAACCATACAAAAATAGCGTGTGCAACATCAAGGCAAAGGAAACAATGTGATTTCCCGGCGAGATGAAAGGCGGGTAGCGAGGCGAGGTGGTGTCGAACAAGGGATGGTGCGAGCACGGTGGTGGAGGATCGGCTCGGCGTGCCGTAGCTCTCAGTGTCGCACAATTCGCGGCGCGCGTTGGTCGTGCGTCGAGCGCGCGTGAAGTGATGCCTGCGAGATGAGGCTGTCGCTGATGCTTCTGTGGCTGGGCGCGGCGGCGGCGTGCGGCCCCGGCCGCGGCTTCAACCGCCGCCACCCGGCGCGGCGCATCTACCCCCTCGTCTACCGCCAGCACGAGCCCAACTACAGCGAGATCAACAAGTGCGCCAGCGGGCCCCCGGAGGGCCGCATCACCAGAAACCACGAAAAATTCAAAGACTTAGTGCCTAATTATAATACGGACATCGATTTTAAAGATGACGAAGGTACCGGCGCCGATCGCCTCATGACCCAGGTGAGTGTCCATTGGGATACGTCTCGAATAAGTTTAGGTAACGAAACGGTGTCTCAGAGTGCAGTGCGGTAGAAGTTTCCGATGTTTCTTGAGAAGTGCTGAATACGGCATGTGGATGTCTCGGAAACAATGGCTGTTACGGAGTGTCCCCTGTTTTGAAAACAGCTCCTTAGTGCGCGGGTAGGGACAATCGCCGATGTAAACATTACGCCCGTGGAACAATGGGAACAAATTGCGGGCGTTACGGTAGCTTCGTAGCGAGTGTTTCCGATTGTAGCAGTGCAATTATGCAGGCTTTGTCAACAAATATTTTGGCTCTGTGACTAATGGATGAATGATGAATTCTTTTCAATATTGATGCCAGTTTCGGTGGATATATGGCCGTCATAAATGTTGGTGTCGAAGGCATTCTCTGTCATGCGTTCTCGCTCACGACGCTTTGTAATACTTTGAGATAACTTACGGGAAACTCATTGTTAAGGGTTGCTTCATTGTCAAAAGCTATACAGTTTTTGATTATAAATTTTTGTCCAATTATTACAGTTATAAATTATATTAAACAGCAGTTTAAATTTTGGATAAAATTTATCTAACGGGGGTAGTTTGACTTTAATTTGGGTAGCTGTCATAACGTAATTATGCAATTCCATAGTTATTAATAAGTACTATAAGAGATATGTAGTAAGAAAATAGTTTTCACCTGCCCACGATTTTAGATGATATTTACTGGCTGTTCTCAGTTTAAGCACATAAATTAATTTTTTTCCTCCCGTAATAAATCGTGTTAAAATATCGTCGTCTTTCCCTGTACGAATATTCTGTATGAAAAAAAAACTTAATAAAAATGAGTATACGACGCCGGTTTCGCTGATCACTATATTGAAGACTTGGGTCCTACATGATTATAATCATCCTATATGACATTTATTTTTAAGTTTGTTTATCACCATCATACCTAAATCAAAGTTCAGTTACACATCGGCCATGTACTACCAAAACTATTTGATTTATGGAAAATTTATTATGCAAGAAAATGTAGATTTTTTTTGGTTTTACATCATCTCGGATACCATCCCTACTGATAACGACTTCAAGTAGGTGTAAGTACTTAACTTCTGGAATGGCATGTTTCCGAAGTTTAGTGCTACTCCTCAGCTGCAGAATGTCTAAACATGGGTAGTTTTTCGCACATTAACACCACTAAAAATTAAACAAACTTAAACAGTTTGTTTCAATGTCTCGTTTTCAATGCCTATCGTTCACCTCGCACTCAAAGTTAACTACCATAGTTCATTATGATTGGACTTACTGCTTGCTATTCAAATATGTGAGCAACTAATATAATTATTACCTACTGTCTCCAATGTAAGTATATACAAAATCGCGTTTTTATTATAATTATTTTGCAATTTCACAGTAGGTAGACATTCCCTTATTTTTTCGGTTTCAAAATTTTGGCTGTGACAAATCATTTACAGCAAATCTATGGAATCCAGACGGATTGACTGATCTATCAAGATATAGCTGAAACAGTTAAACGTATTGAGCTAAAATTTAGGACACAGATAGTTACTATGTTTTAGGCATCAGCATAGAACGGATTTTAATAAAATCCAAATTTTTTATTAAATTCGTTTCTAGAGGTTTGTAGAGGGTGGTTCAACGTCTGAATGTCGATCTTGTATCAATTCGAAATTTCGCAGGATTAATCTTGTCAAAATTTAATTTGTTTAAGCAGTGCAAATGCTATGCTTTTTAAAAACAATCTTTTTTCGGGTTTATAAGAGCTCGATAGTTTTAAAATTAACCCTGAATATCAGTGTAAATTTTCAAATTTATCGATCTTAAAGGTTTACCATGACGGAGATCACATATTTATCATAAAATTATGAAATGTATTATTAAGTTGCAAAATACGTCAAAAACCAATTTTGCTTAAACATAGCCGCGGCAGGAAAAAGCTATTTAGAATTAAAAGGTGAAGTAATGACTATTACAGAAAGTATTTAATAATATATTTGAATCATCATACATATAGGTAGTATGTGTGAAAGGTGTTTTGACTAAATGTTTATAGAAATATGTTAATTATGACTAATAGCTAAAAAAAATTATTGTTAGTAATATTAAAAGTGTTAGATAAATAGTAGTTTTGGAAACTGCGTCACTTATACAAAGTAACTAATATGTATGTATATGAAATATATAAATATAAAGCTTTTTAAATATATAATTCAATACTTTATAATTATACAATAGAAAACTTTAATTTGTGTTGTTTATATATATAACTATAGTGAACTATCGGATTTACACAAAAATGAATCCGATAGTTAAATTATATACCAAACTTGTAAATTCAGAAATAATAAATTTACTCTGGATTCATTTTATTATTCTTAATAAAGACCGAAAATTTATTTAAATCAAGGGAAACTCAAACAATACACAAATTTTACTAAAATCAACTATATATTTTATTCGCTCCGATGTCCATAATCGGGAATCATGACGCAATTGCTTAAATTTGTAGCGTTCTTTTATAAGGTAAGTAGGAATCTAGGTAGGTTTTTAACATAATATTTTTGTCACCACATAATAATCATCAGCTGACTCTATTGAAGAAACGTCTCTTCTTTTAAATATACTTTACTTAATGTTTCTTCTATCTAAGATATATGTGCACAAATTTATTGTATTATCTATAATTTGTTCGTCTTGAGGTAACGCTCGCGTGAAATTAATTTACAAAATCTCCTTTGTTTCCTGGATCTGTACATTTTTCGGGACAAAAGTATGTACTTTGTTAAGATTAAAATTTTGGGTGTGGAAATTATTATCGCATTCTCATTTACGTAGTTTAGGTGTCAAGATGTAAGAGACATGTAATATAAGCACGTCTATAGCCAATAGGCAGGGTGATTAAAAAAATCCGTCAGTTAGATTATAAAAAAATATTGAACACATATTTATTTATTTATTTGTCAAACAAATATTGACGAAAATACAATGCATTCAAGTTGCGCGTGACGTCCCACTTTCGTACAATTTTTACAAAATAATGACGTCGCAAGCCCCCACACCAAAACTTTCATGCTCTTTATCTTTGTGATTTTTTGTTAATTTGATAAAGCGAAAAATACGTGTCTAGTATTTTTGTATAATCTAATTGACGGACTAAATAGAGTTAAGTATAGTTGTTTGATGCAGTCATCATCCCTATTGAAATAAAAGAAAAGGAACCTTAGCATTTAGTGGTGTGTAATGGGGCCTCAATTAAATTATTTGAACTAATTATGGTAATAAATTAAATGTGGAATAAATATGTCATTCATATATAAGTAGGTATATCGTCAAATGTTATTTATACTTGGTTATACATATATAAATATACATTTAAAACGTATTTTATTTGTATAGGATACACGGTATTGTGTACATATTATATGATCAAATGCTCATTTAATAAGTAGTTGAGTTTACTCGAGCATAACGGACAAATAGTTAAGTATCTACATACATACAAATGCGTGAACATAGCTAATGTGTATACATAGTCGTTCACGTCAAAGGTACCGCTTATTATATATTTACTTAAGTCAATAGCATTGAGATTTAATTTACATGAAGTTATTTACAATTCAAATATGTACATAGATACATACATAACATCACGCCCATAATCCCCAAAGGGGTAGGCGTAGTCAAAGGGGAGGCAGGCTCCTTTAACCACATTCAGCCAAAAATAAAACTAGGCTGGGTTTGATGGAAAATTGTGAAAAAGTAGTAACAATTGGCTAGCTTGTCGCGTAGACAATCACATACCCAAAACCCCATTTACCTTTAGTCGCCTTTTACGACATGCTACGCAAGAAACACAGTTAGCATATTCTTTTTAAGTTCTAGACCAACATGGGACAATTCAAATGCAATAAAAATTTATAAAATATTAGGACCTAAGATGCTAAATATTTTATAAATCCCGAACCCGCAGTTTCACTGCGTTTATGGCTAATGTTATACTTATAGCCTTCCTCGATAAATGGGCTATCTAACACTGAAAGAGTTATTCAAATCGGATCAGTAGATAGTTCCTGAGATTAGCGCGTTCAAGCAAACAAACAAACTTTATAATGTAAGTATAGATATTGTTCAGCAATAAATGTCGAGTTATATTTCCTAAGGAATTGATATACTTACTTAAACTTAATACATACATAGATACTATAACTAGCTAATGAACCTAGGCATGATAGAAATCTAATGTGTAGGTAAGTAGTTCAAGATTGTTATAATATTGACTTATGATTTTTTTTTTATTTCTATAGGTTACTTATTTATCTAGGTTACCTATATATTAATATGTGAAGCAAAAATTATAAATAATTAAATTATATTATGAAGTAAACGGGTGACTACAATAGTTGTACCGCTTGTTAATTAGTTGTCTTGAGTAAGACGGAGGGAAATTGTCAAGGGTTGACAATTTTAAGAGAAATTGGATTGATATTAACCGAGGTGACGACAATTGTAATGATCTATAACGTTTCAATCGAATATCGTTTCATATTTATGACGAAAAAATACCATTTCTATAGATTTAATTCAGTGTGGGTAAATAGATATGTAGGTAATCGAAATAAACGTACCTACAAAAGTTTATTGTCACAGGTTTAAGGAGCCCCATAAAGTCCGATTGTTATAATAAAAATTACCAGTCATTATAAGTGATAGCGACAAATGCATTTGTACCTGAAAAAATAAAGGTTTAGAAAAAAAGGACTCATAGTTTACAACCCTGCTCCACCTCACCCAAAAATTATCCCCATAACTTCGGTACATTAAATATTCTTAATATAATAATTGGCGTTTGATAGCTTTTTTTACTATTTCCAAATGGTTTGATAAAAAAATATTCATATTGTTATATAACCAGGCAACACATCATTCAGCTAGTTTTACTTAGATACTAGTGTCTTCTTAGGATTTGATGGTATGTTTTTACTTAAATGCTGGATATAAAGAGCCTCGAATGGCTCTTCAAACAAAACCACATTGTTGTCAAACAAACAAGTATTCTGTTCTGTCGGTCATTATGTTTCCACAGAAATGTAGGTCATTGCAATCATATTTTTGTGTTATTCAAGGATTTAGTATTACTGATTTGAGTAAATATTAACAGTTATTTGTAGGTAAAAACAATATCAATCTGATTCAAGCTTGTTCCTGAAATTTGCGCTACTTAATATTTGCATTTTAGTTTCATTCAATAATTATAAAACCTAAGATGCTAAATATTTTGTACTCTGTGATTACAATTCACAAATAATCTTTGTAACAAATATTTTAATTACACTTCATTGGCGGGAGATATAGAAATAAAACTGTAAAGGAAGTAAGTTTAATCCGAACAAATCCGCGGACGGAAGTCAACGGAAGTTTATACAGAACTACTTACTTATCTACCCATTAAATGTCATCCTATAATATAAAATAATATTCTACCAAAATGAATACAGAGAAGAGCCATCTAAAATATTTTTTTTATAGACAGAAGTTACATTAAAAATGTTGTTTGCACATGCATATAATACCGGCAATGTGTATAATCCAGACATTCTATACATTATAGGCATTGTATACAATACCGGGGTCGTTCAGGCAATGTATAAAATATTAGGATTTTTTTCACGTATTTTATACTTTACCTAGGTATTGTATAATTATAATGCCGAGGGATTGTTTAAAATACCTAAGGTATGCAATAGGGTGATAGGCTAGAGTCTAGGTTAGAGTTTTTTGTAAAAAAAGAGTTTGGTTAGGTTAGGTTAGGTATTGTTTCCTTTTATAAAGTTTCGATTGGGTTATTATCCAATTTAACGAAATGATAAAACTGTCATACCGCCGAAAGTTCATTGTGTTTCCAGCTATTTTGTCACTTCATAATAGACCACCTTACCCAATTCAATTTGATATAGCTTACAGTGATTAAAAGAACCCATTAGAATTTCCAGTAAGTTTCCAGGACTCTACTAGCAAAGCTTGTCACTATTATAAACATTACCTGACGTATTTTTAGTATCATATACAATACCTAGGTATTCTATACAATACCGGATTAAACAGATTGCCGGTAACACATACATGTTTTGCGCAACCTAGTAGGTATAATATATTTATCTTGTAGCTGTAGACTTGTTGACCATATTGATAGTGCAGTCTCCTGCTGATTTATAACTCTTTGTACATTGAAACGACATCGAAGAGTGTAGCAATTTGTGGGCAACTGAAGCTATTGCATCGTTTGTTTATAGTTTTCCATGGTAAATATATTTTCCTCGTATTTTAATAAAAATGTCCCGCAATAGACCACTGCGCGTAAAATATTGTGCTATAATTTATATTTGTAGTACTAAGTAATATAGTCCGCTGCATTTAGGCATTGCAGGTTGTTTTTCAAATTGGCCACATTATCTCTAAAAAAAACCGTAGCAGGTTGATTTCCTAATACGATACGAATAAGTAGTTCAGGTTGCACAAACAGTACCAAACTCCAAAATATGTCAACTAAAATCACACAACAAGTTTATTGGCTGCTATTTTGGTTTACAGGTTAATGCAATGTCAATCAATTGTTTGGCAAACCTGACCCGATTTAGCGACCGAGACAAGGTGTTTACGCTCCATGAACTAGAGCGGGTCCTAACTTTACCCAAGCCCACGGCTAGATGTCAACACATCAGTATTTCAATCCCCGTCAACCCGAATACTGAAATAGTGGTCGCTCGTTCAAAGGATGCTATTGTTTACCCACTCATTTGCAAATAATGACTCGAATAATAAGTACGAACGGATTTGCACAGCAAATATTTTAATAGCCTAATGTACCTTTACGTGGAATCCAGTTATATGGAGATAATAATCGGTATAAGATGGGCCGTACGGACGATCAGACGCAGGTGTGTGCGTGGAAGAAAGGCCGGCGCGAATCCGCCGATGGTTATATGTTATGTGTTGGCCGCGGGCGCAGCACATAGCCCAGGCCGAGCCGAGCAGCCTTGCATTCGTAAAAATCTCCAAACCGGTTCGATGCGCCTCCATTACTTTCTTTCTGCCTCCGCCGTGCCTCCCATTTTAACTCGGTCCCACTTTTTATCAGGAATCGGTATCTCCGTCTAATAGTATTATTTATTTCTCATAAATAAGAGGGAATATAAGTAAAGTTAATGCGTACGGGAAGCGGTACGTTACAAGCTGAGATGCTTCAGAGATAAATGTGTGAGGCTCTTTCTTATGAATGTTCTTTGGCGTTGCGTAACTTGTGCGGTGACAGTTTGGGATTTATCCATGTCGATTTATATATTTGTCACCTTTTTTAACGTAGATTTATAAGTTTCCGTAAACGTCAGCGTTATGCCATTAGGAGTTGTCTAATAAGGAAACCAAATAAAATTACATTGTTTGTAGACGTAGGTTATCTATATGCACGCAATACCTATGTATACTGAATTAGCAATGTCAATATTTGTTGTTCACAGTCATTCTAACATAAATCGGACTATGATCTATGACTCTTCAGTAAGAAGTGAGTATGGCATTCTATTGGTAAAGGTTCAGTTATTTTTAAAAAGGCATCACCCATTGAGCCGGCCCGGCAAACCGCAGAATAGACGCGCGACCGCATCGCGTTGCTCTCCTCCGATTCCAATCGGAATTACTTACCATTTTATGTATGTTTTTATTTAATATTTTATATCCCTGAACGCGAATAAGGCTCGGGCGCGTGAGGGTGTGCGGCGGGCGTGCGGGGGGTGAGGGACATAAATATCTCGGTGATTTATGGGCAAGGCGGTCGCGGGATAGGTCAGCATTATTCAATTTCGTATTTGAGGCTCGGGTTACAATGAGCTTTTACTGCGGAGCGCGCGCGCAGATAGCGAGCAATCCCAGTCGAAGCAACAACTTTTGTTATCTACTTTTTAAACCCATTGTAATCCCGAGATTAGCTCGTGTTAACGTTTTCTCTGTTCATGAAAACATCCATATCTAAATCATTTATTTTTTTAAACGCTGTAACTAACACAAAGTAAACAAAACATTATTCTTGACTCGAAATCGTTTTAAAGTCACTTAATTATAGATTGTTAATATTGATTCTTATTTCATTAACAGATACGCTAAAGTGGTTTAATTTGTTAGCAGCAAAGACGCCGCCGTCCAAATTAGATGCTTTTCGGCTTATTAGCGCAGGATAAAAAACAGAACGAGGGCCGATCTCTTTGTGAATAATTGACCATAATCAAATTAATCCTAAAATTCTACGGTGGGTTTACAACGTTGTAAAATGTTATAAAGACTTCGTAACAGCCGAATTAAACATTGCACGTTAATGCCAACAGGTCTTATCTACCAAAGCTATTTAGTGAACGAACGAACGAACTACAATATAACTCACTATAGCGCGCTAAATTATTGGATTACATAAATATTCATATTACTGATAGTTCAATTGTTTATGCTCTTCCACTTGACTAATTAGCGAGCATATCGTAAAGGGAACATTTTATGCCATCGGTTTTGGATACATTATGTAACTTTTTCTGTACCTTGTACCTTTAGTTATAGTGTGACCACGACTGCTATACCGCGCTTGGAAGTTTCAAAGAGGCGAGGTGGAAGTACACAGCCTTGACAATTGTGTGAAAAATTTAATAATAGGTACCTTAGATTTAAGTATGTGAGGTAAAGCTAATGCCCCCTCCACTTTCCCTCCCACAAGTGACGTAATTTGTAAATAGCCCCCTAAGTTTACTCACATTCGTTATAATGAGATAAGAATATCATCTCATAATTACTTATATCACTCATAAAATCCTAGAGACCAGATAAAATTTTGTTTGACAACCGTACTCTCTCTCCGCCTCTTCTATCATCCTCATGGCATGTACAGCGGACTTGGTTAACCAATAACTATTTGATGGTCAATATGTTAGCGTCGGGTAGCCTAAATCCATGTGTTTATTTTAACGCGCAGTTAAATTAAACATTGCAGTATAATTTAATTGGCTCAACGATTCGGATTTAGGAAAATTTCTGTTTGAGATCGCTGAAATTATGGCGTGATGATACAATTAGATACGTATCTTTCCTATTTATTTTTATTGATTCAGATACCTTCATTGGTTTCTGACTCAGCTTAAATAACTAAGTAGTTATATTCCATTCATCAAGATCACATCATGTTAAGTTTAATGTTTACACAGATATAACTTTGCATATACTTACATACTTTTATTTGTAAACTTAAGTACCTAATTCTCGCAAATAACTCCAGAAACACTTGTTCAAATATTGTATTTGAGATTCGAGTTCACACGAATATCCTTCAATCCCTTAGTAAAAATCGGAAGTCTCTTGCACTCGTCGAACGCACGAGCGAGAGTTCCGACTACTCCATACGATTCGAAAGAAGTAAATGGAAAGTCAGACTAGGCCCTCAAGAGCTAGGTCTTTGAACCTCGTCTCGTGTTTGCGGTTTGTTTTATATGGTTGCTTCTTAAGGTGGCGATGAATTAACGATTTGCATCTCTTCAGCAACGTAAACAGTGGGAATATGTAAACACAAGTGTGTTAATATCTGCCAAGGCATCTCCGGCATCTCGGGAATACTGCGTATTGTAGTTAGACATCTGTGGCCTGTTTAAACAGCCTGTAACGTGCGATGCATCGATTCGTGTGAACGTACAGTTTGCGAAGCTGGCTAGGATTCTGATTAAATCGTACTATAGTGTATGTACTTATTTACAAGTACTTGTAATGACTAACCTTTCTTAGTGTCGTCCGAATGCGATTATAGTTTCAAATAGTATCGATAAATTGTTGAGGTGTTTTTCCAACATTGTTCTCGTTAAATCTCTTATATCCGTCTTAATGCACAAATTAACATCTAATTCATTTCATTTTTAAACTGATTTGTTTAAGTGAATATTTTACCTTTCCTCTTTCCCGTTTAAGCACATAGAGGACAACAGGTAGTCACTGGGTTGACAGAATGGCTCAATAGTCAAGTCGTTCATACTACAGTAACATTTTCCACTCGCTGCGTAGATAGCTATCTACCATATAGATAGATGTCTTCCGCTGTCTATTTGATTTTATTAAACGTTTAATTTGATACGCGTCTACGTGTTTATTAGGTATCGGTAAACGCTTGATTTCTATCTGACGGTATCTCTGATACTCGGACATTTATAGGCGCCGTATTAGCATGTTATTTTATATTATTTAAACGATTATTGCAACGCTATGTGCGGGTCGGTTGTTTGTGAAAAGCCATACCTACTGATATGGCTTAATGTGACTGACGTCTTTTAACTGATTTGCCGTTATATAAAATAAAAAAAAACAAAACCTCAGTAAAGCACAAAGCGGTTTAAAATTTACTGACTAGTTTTTACATTGACAAAATCTTATTGACTTAAGCAGTAATACATAAGTAGCATAGTTTAAAAGGTTTGTAACTTAAGATTGTCGACATCCAAATCGTTAGTTACTTCATAGTTATATGAAATCAGCCTTGTGTAAAATGGGCCTAGAAGATGAAATATATAATATAATAATAGATAGTTTGACAAGGCACAGTCATCCATCGCGCAAAAAGCGGTATTCAGTGTTTACGCGCGCAGCCAGCGAGACGCGTTTGTTTTAATTACTCGTGTTAATATTTGCTGTGTGTCAGGGTACGGTCGGCAACGAAGCGTGCTTCAAATACTTTACAATTAATGCCGCTTTATAATTGCTAACGTTTACCATAAAAACTTTTTAATTTCATTTTAAACAGCACTTTAATTTTATATGAATATGAGTACATTTCCAAGTAAATGTAACCTTAAGGCCTACTAGATGCTATAATGCACCGAATTATGGAAGGTTTATAAACTCAATAAAAAACAAATAGGCAATATTGATATTTGCAATCTGCTATTGAGTCACATTTTTGTTTTCGGTCAGGGCATTCGGTGACCCAGATGAGATTTATATGGCGCCCATCTTAACCCACTATGTCTAGGCAAGACTTACTAAGGTCTTAGCGCCACATCCTGAAGATATAGTAATAGTGACGATCAGACACCCTGTTAATATTTGCCTGGGAAAGTCAGAGTTCTCCATCCCTAAAACTGGTCCTGATTTTTACATATGTATGTCAGACAGATGACTACTTAAGAGACTGGTTACGCATTTGTACCAAATAAAGCCAGGGAATAGATGTTACCTCGAGATTACACAGGTTCATGGTAGACTTAAGAAATTATTGAGGAATAAGCTCCAAGCATTTAGTGGGAATATCACACCGTTGATGAGAAGATAAATACATTTTCACATAATATATTTTGCTGATCATACTCTAAGTGGTTTATCTTTGTCTTATCTGTCAAACCTCAGTCAATGCTAAGGCACGGGCCACGATACAGACAAATTCTAGAGCACACAGAACTTTTTAGATCTTTTATCTAGATTATGTACTTAGTATGGGCGTAATCATACAATACATTCATATTGACTTAACCGAACGTTAACTCGCCGTGTTTTTGAACCATAACATAATATTTATTCATTATAAAAAAAAATGTTGTTATTTAAATATTACGTGTGTACATTTTGTTTCATAACTTTGAACAGTATTCATAATTTAATTGACACTATGCACACTGTAATGTGCTAATTTCTTGATTCGCACCTTCTGTCTCTTTGCTATTTATATTAGCTTCTTATTTAAATAATCCATATGAAATTTTCAACAGGATCTATGTATATATATTCGATTAGCTTTATTTGTTTAGAATACTAGGGCTTAGATCATGAAAAAACACGATTGCAAAAATACGCATAATATCCGTGAATAAAAAGAAAGTGTTGGTATAAGTAAGTACTTGGGATATTTATTTATTCTCAATAAACTAGAGCATCTATTCAAGAAGTCGTATATCTGTATAGAAAGGTGCATTTCACTGTTTATGTGCTCCGAAATGTTATCCGCTCCGTATGTTATCGATGGCTATTAGTAATTTATTGCTTTCAAATGTTAAGCGCTCCCTTCCTTGCTTTCGCAATATGTTATGATCTGTTGCCTTTGATATATGTAATAAAGGTGATTCACCCGGCTAAACGATTGATTTACGGATTCAGGGACTGTTTCATAACCGAAAAGTATACTTGAAGATATGCACTTTAAAATAGATTGAATTTTATACGTGTTTATGAGCTGGTTATCCATTTTTAGTTACATGATTGGTATGTAAACATTGTTCTTTATTTGTTATATGAACCTTTGCGTATTTTTATTACATATAGAATATCTCTGTGGGTTTATAAAGTAGGTATTCTTGCAATGTAGACCTCTTTTCTTTTTCTTTTTGATTTATAGATTGTGACTATTTTATTAATATTTCTAATTGAAATTAATAGACCTACTCATTCTAGCTCATTCAAATGAGTATTTTATTTTGCCTCGAGATCGTGATTAGGCCTTACGTCCATCTTTCCAGATCCATTGAGCGTAGAGCAGTAAGGAAGTTGCTCGCTCCTTAGAAGGTTCGCAAGCTTGCAAATAGTTGAATTTTGCATTGCATCACTCCATATAAGATTTAAGTGGCCGTAAAAATCAGGCAGGGCTTCGTCTCTTCGTGTCGATCGGCACTTAAAACTTACACCCAATAAAAGTGCACCTCGCAAGGCACTGGCCCGTAATTGGTCCCGTGAACAACTCCTGAGCGCGGGCGCACGCTGCAGACATACATTTACGACTCTCATTGGTCCCGTTTAATGACGTGTGACAAGCCGATACGAAGAACAATGACCATGTAATTGCATTTTTACAATTCAACGCCAAAACGGATTTTATTGATTCCTCGGTTGGGTTTATTAACATGCTTAGTAAGTTTTGCGGCTAATCTATACGTAAATTGTATCAATTTTATTTCCACTAAATTAGTGCTTATTCCATTGAACCGTTATGGCATTTTTATCTCTAATCCTTTTTAGGAAACATGGTTACACAATTGTACCTGCATTATGTTTTGGGAGTGATCTAATCGATGAAAAAAATACGCGGCCATCTTAAAAATGTAAATTATTAACATCGAAACGTTAAAGATCGTTGGCGTTAGGTATAAAAACGAAATTCTTTCAACACATCCCTGATGCTCCTCGGAAGGTCGGCGAGGCCGACGCGCGCGCAGGCGCCGCGGGACGTCCGCCCCGCACCCCTGCGCCGCCGTCACCTTTATTTATATTTATTTACCTTCCCTTCATTCACCGAGGGCCGCCCTTTCGGCCCTTTTTGTCACACCACAATATGACCGACACAAATATTGTGAAAGAACCTGCGGCTTCAGTAAATTTATTATAGTGCATTTTGCTCTTGGGTAAATCGCATTCCGGAACTGTTAAGGAATGTTTGTTCCTAGGTCCTAGTTCCTAGGTGTTGCAGAATTTTATAATTTTGAAATTTATTATAATTATGAAGTCAAAATTTTTTCTACTCATTAGGTTAATCGAAAGACAGTTGATGTTATCCTCTATGTATTAATAGCCCTAAACGTAGCATATTATAAACTTGCGAAAACACCGATTAAATATATAAATAAATAAATTCTTCACACAACGATTCCCTCGTCCCAAACCAAGCTTATGCTTGTGCAATGGATACTAGGTGAATGGATAGACGTACTTAAATACGTTTATAAACATCCACGACTCGAGCACAAATGTCCATGTTCATAACACGAAACATTTGCCCCTAGCGAGATTTGGACCCGCCACCCTTGAATTCGTGGCCAGGGTCTCTGACCACTCGACCAACGGGCCAGTCAAAGATTAAGGTTATCTGTCCAAAATAATCTTTCCAAAACACGGTACAGTTGGTAATATTTTAATAAGGCTTATCATTTTAGCAACTTTTGCTTAACTATCATGATAAGTTTTCAGCCATGTCCCAATATCTATAAAGAGCTAAATTAAACGTGAAATAGAACAGGTGAGTGGAAGGTGATGCACCGTATATCGACAAGGCATGAGTCCAGTATCTACCTCTCACTCAACTTGTAAAACTTGGCCTTTTGTCGACAAATTAGCACCCAATTAGATAAATGCATTCAACTCACTCGCAGCAGCCCCGATTCCGAAACCATTTCGAGTATTTAAATGGTTGAGTCGTTTCTTTTAGTGAAATTTTTACTTACCTACTTTAACAATATCAGCTTTTCCTTATTCTGCATTTGGGTGTTTAGTTAAATAATTTATATTAAAAAGCTGTCTTAATAATTAATTAAAAGCAAAAAAACTCCAGACCTCTTGAAAATAAATTAACAACACCGTTAAAATTAACTGAATGAAAAATCAAAATAAAACAGTCTAAAGATCAAATCTTCACTCCATCTGAATCGTGTGACGGATGACGTTCACGTGCATCAGTTATCATGATAAATGGCGTATTTATTTATCCGACGAGCCTAAATAGCTATGGTAATATTGGTCCTACAACGGCACAAAAGGTAACAAAACACAAAAGTTGAAAAAGGTAAACCGCGCTATTTACAAAGTGGCTAGCGTGGACCACACAGCCACAATCGAGCCGCGCGTGCGACTCGCCCGCTCCACACTAAAAAAAATCATTCCCAACATAGATCTTTTTTCGGTTATAGATCTCGCATTTTGGTGGTGTGATTTGTGACTTTCGGAAACATTAATGGCACCTCCAATTGTCTTTTTCGTTTTTGCATCACTTTAAACTCCGATTCGGCCTGATTAGGCAGACTTTGCGGTTTTTTAAGCCAACCAAAACAATTGTTTCAAAACTACAGTTAAATTAGATTTAGAGAAGATCAAATGATTATCGGCAGTAGCAGCACGCGCACGGTTTCTTGTAAAAACGCGAAGTGTTTAGTAAATGTGCGCGCAAGCGGCGTGTTTACGCGGGGCGCGCAGGCGCTGACGGACGATGTACAAGCGCCCAGTCTTTGACACCGCAACGGGCCTCGAAATCTGCCGCAGGCTATTTTTAGTTAGATAATTCTTCTCACAGACAATTGTTATGCTATTTTCACTTTTGTTCTTTAGTCATCGCTAAACATATGTGCGATTATATAGATGTGTAAATCATACATTTATTGCGCTCTTTGGCTCTTAAGTACGAGTACATAGCAGTGTTTGTTGTTCTACTGTTGAGCATTTAGATAATGACGTTTATCAAAGTTAAGTATCTGCCGCGCTTTCATAATTGTACCTGACATTTACAACTTCCTCTAAGTTAACGTTACAGCAATTAGCAGACGGTCCATCTGATATGTCTAAACTGATTTATATTTAACAATATGATGTAGTAAGCTAGTAAGATGCAGTGCGCTCGCGGTCGATTACAGTATCGGAGATCTTCCCGTAGGCGGGTTCGTACTCGTTGCCGAAACAATTTACGGTATGCGGTTGCATCAATGTTTCTTCCGAAGATAATTACACGTGGAAGTTCATAGGTACACGTTATTAGCTGCGTTTACATATGCACATATGCGCTACTTTAGGGTTCGTCTAATTGAATGTGGGCGCGGCAGTGGACTAACCTAATTTACATTAATGCAAACGAGATGCATTGTTCAGGTGTGAAATGCCAGTGTCAACACGGGGCCTCTGCTCAAATAGTTTATTAGCTCCACCCAGCGGTGTTCTGGCGGACAGACCTTTGTTATACTGACAACCCTTTAAAAGACATGCATACTTAACGCTTAAATATAACTATTCAACATGCCGCGTCGACACACATTGGTTAAGCAATGCTCTACACCTACTTGTCGTGCGTGTATTACTTTCACATGTTAAGCTCTTACATTTTCCTCTATGTTTCGATTTTCTTTAGAAAAAAATAGGTAGTAGTAAAAGTAGTTTGGGCAAAGTTCATGCAGCAGTATCAAACCATTTCATTGATTATAATCAATGCATTGCAAAATTAAACAGGTTTACCTCTCAACGGGCTATTTTAGCTACAATTCACAAAGTGCATCAAGACTTTTATGAGCATTTACAATCTTCTTTATAGGTTCCTTTTAGAGACGATTTAACGCCTGTAAACGCTTTCGAGTGCAACAATTTGTGACGGTGAGGAGTCAGGGTGTGTCGAGGTCGATGACTGAGGGTGGCCGGTCTCTGTGGTCACTGAAACACAAGGAGACCGTAGCGGTCACCAGTTTTGTATCACAACGTCCGCGGCGCACGCAACTGACCGCGATGTGGTCGCTATGGAAACATCCTACGAGTCTAGCACTTGCGCAACCATTTTGCAGTTCTAAGATGTCTTTATTTTCTTTGAAATTCACTTCTTTTTTCACTGCCTTTCTTCTCACTCTTTCACTTGGGAAAATCGTAAAAGATTATATCTTAATTTCATCTTATCTGGTAATATAAGGTTGTATGATGTAATGCTAATAAAAAACATAACATTAATACCCACATATATGCCGGGGTCAAAAGATCAGTAGTAGTTTAATGCATTTGTCATTGCTTTTTATTTATATCAAAACCCGATGATAGCTAATGACATTGTATTTGAAAAAGACAAGTTGTAATTTAATCGGATGGCGGGTTTTGAGCGGATGATGTCACTTAAAAAGACAATGGTCGATCATAAATTATAGTGACAATGTGCCACCTCGGAAATTAATCTTTGCATGTCGAGTGTCATGTGTATCGCTGCGACTGTCGTAGCATAAAAAAATTGGCGATTGGTTCTCGGCGGAAGGTAAAGTGCATTCTTGTGTTGTTATTTGAAGTCAATTCGCGGGAACGTGCGAATGTGAGTTATCGTTAGTTGTTAATGCGTTATTAGCCATCAAAGCGGAGTATTAATGTATTTTATAGTTATGAATCACGCGTAATTCCATCATACACATGATACGAATAATGATTGATTTAGACAACCTGTTATGTATATAATTGCATTTATTATTCATTTCATCGCTTGATGAGCATTACCTCTCATAAATAACAGTCTGGTATTGACATGAGTATTAAAACCACAAGTATTAATGTGTGTTGTCGGATATCAATAATCTCGATCAATCTGCGAATTCTGGGAACCAGTTATGCAGATGCTTGCACTGAAACATTGACATTGGAGTTGAATGTTTGCAAATAATGTTGTCTATGTGGTCTGTCTTATTGGCATTTAGTTTAAGTAGCGTTCGGTTCAGAATTAAATGTTGATTGGCCTGCAGACTGTTAATAACTCAGGCGCGGTGTGGGCGCCGGTTGGCGCTGTTTACTTTATAAAATCTTCGATTATTCATCCGTATGGTACGTTTACAACAATACCTGAATAAATCATCGATGTAAGTAACAGTTGCCATTTTACTTATGAAAAGTTTTGTATTATTTATGTTAAACACGGTTATAGATACGCTATGGCATACACCGTAAAGAAATATTTCAAGATAATTGAAATGTCAATGTCTATGGTTGTTTATTTTCAGAAGTAAAGTGTTTAGCAACAGTCTTACGAGTAATATCGTGAAAGTTATTTAAATGTATTTAGGCTAACACCACTTGTAAGCGATCGTAAAGCCGTAATAGATGTTACAGACGAAACTGCTCTACATTACTATAATAAACACAACGTAAAATAATATTCACGCTTACATAGTAGGTTAATTCTGCAATGTTGATTAATTATTTTTATTTATTTAATAATAATGATATGATATGTTAAATAGTACATTCATGGTGTCCTAGGAAACTAAATAGGATTATGGGCGAGATGTTATGTATGTATGTATAGTTATGTAATAGTAGGTGTATTTCGTACGAATCATAATTGGATATATTATATGATATCCATCCCACATTTAAATTACAGAGAATGCTCCAGTTTGATAACAAATGTTAACTAACTGTTTCAAGTCTGGGTACGCAAATATTTATTTACAAAACGTACTACCTAGTTGTATGTCCTTACGGCCAATGTATACTTATGAATCTTTAAAATGTTGGCAGAGGGCTGCCAACATTTTAAAGATCTGAATCAATAAATAGGCTTCAGTAACTTCAGTAACATGTTTAAACTTAAAGAAATTGTGTAAATAAGGTAGTGTATGTGTAACTTTATAAATTTTGAGTTACTCGTACAAGCATTTTATTGGAACTATTATTATCTACCTTTAGTTCTCATCACACCCGTCAGGTTAGTTAAGGCAGAATTAAGATACTCTCATGTCAAATAAATTAAAGATTCTCTCACAATGGATAAATCTTTTGTGGACTAGTATCGCATGATATTCCAGATAAATATTGTTGCTAGATTTCAAAGACCGCTTCCGGAAGTTTATTCCTAATCTCCACAACTGAAACAACTCTGAAAATAGGGCATGTTCACGATATATTTAAACCTAAACTCGACAAGTTCGCAGCTACCGTGTTAAAGTTCATTTTTATTGGTTGTACTGAAATAAAGAGGTTACATATCTACACGGAGCGAAACACAACTTTGATGTTTGTTGTTAAAGTTGTTCATGAGCATATAATTGGTTTTCTTCATGGCATTGTTGGTTATATGGGAAGGCATTCATGCGACGCCTTGCTTGTTTACGACCGGCTACCACATCGTCGAATATTTGTGACCGTACCCTATTGAATACGAGTCGACGGTAACTGCGTCGGTTTTCCGTAGACCATTCTGTGTACATACAGTCGTTAATGGAGCTTGAACATGAAGGAATTCATATACGTGTGGTTGTATGGCTTATTTACAAACAGCCACGCCATAGGCAGAAACTTATAAAGTAACGATTCCAGTATTTATGGGAACGCGGGTGCGGCGCGGCCCATGTGAAGCCTCGACCGCATACGCTTGTTCTCACGGTGTTTGGTTTTACGTCCCACTCACTCTTGCAATTGACCTTATTGCTCATACATCTTTATCGTTTTCAGATACATTAAACGTCTTCTTTTCTTATTTACAAAGAAATCAATGCTAGCTTGCTTGAACTTTTGATGTAAATTATAAGTATCATAACATTCGAAAATTCAATTGCAATTTTCATAAACGTAATGATATATATTATAGAGAGGTGATTTAAAATGTCCTTTACAGCAAATGAAATAATGGCTCATTATGATTAATTTAACTCAAAATTACCTTGAAGCCAGCAACAGACCGGATTGAAATGCGATATGTTTTGCATTTAGTTTTTCTCGCCACTACACTTAGGAAGGTAAGCTGAGCCGTCGTTATTTGGTCTAGCGACGATTGTCCTCGGCAGAACAATGCTTCACTCGGCTGCGATTAATAAACTAATGGGTATAATTGTTACCCCGAGGCGCCCGGGGAGCATGCGTCGTTATTTTGACTATGACCGATCGACTTCGTGCCCCGATAAGGCATACCGTGCCTCGACACTGATTTCATTATATTGTTATATAAACTGTCCCTGGTAAAAGAAAACTTCCGTCTTGCGAATCATAAGCAGACTGCGTAATATAGCTGTAAGAAATTGTTATTCACTATTTTGATTTAAAAATGAAAGTTGTTTTAATTATTGGCACGCGTATTTAATCATGTTAGGTCGTATTTAATCATAAAAATTACCTCTAAATATTTACTTGTACCTACAAATATTTATTGTTGGGTATTGATTTTCTAATATATCATACACTAAGTATAATTAGGAATCTACAGAAATAATTCTGTAGATACCTAATTATTCTAAGACATATAAATGCCTGATAGCATATTAGCTCATTTTGCGTTTGTTTCGACCGTAGGAATATAAAAATACTTTCTACTTGTTTAGTCCGGCCGGTCCCACGATTTTTCCATTCAATTAATACCTGCGTATAGGCAGAGGCGACTAATAGCGGCACAGATACGGCGGGAACGTTACTCCGGCTGACCAATGAGACATAAATATAAAGTTATTGGTCATTGTCTTAATGCAACGCAAGCGCGCCGTCCACGTCGTAACTATTAAAATTCTGGATGCGTTGAACCGACATGCATTTTCAAATATCTGCGACTTGCCATTGTTCCGAGCTATTATTGACCAATTTCATTATTTAAGGCTCTAAGATATTTACTTTGACTCGTCAACTCATTATGAATATAATTCAAACATGGCTCAAATTAAAAACGATTTTATTAACTGTTTATAAAAATATTAATTATGTGGTAATTGGCTATAATACTAAAAGTACAAATTTCTACATAGGTACTCTAAATGCTTTGTTATTAATAACATGTATAGTACATAGTCATAATTTTTAAGTTTGTAATGTCTGTGGCTCACCATGAACTGTACAGATGACCTAATTCGTACATCCATTCATATTTTATTATAGCCAAGGAGTCTATGTTTAACGCAAAGTGTCGATATTTCGCACTTATTGGGTAAACCAGTAAATATGTGCGAAGTCTAGTACATAAACTATTTGCAAATTTTGTTACTTATAAAACGAGGTGAAGGGAGACTTAGTCAAATAGGTTTTATAGATTTATGATAACAATCTGAAGCTTAGTTAATTGAATGCAAAGGTATCGCACAGATTAATAAATCGAAAAACAGTGAAAGTAGGTTGTATTCCAAATATAGAAAGAAGAATTGATTCGATTAAAATTAATTTAAATAATCCCCGGTCTAGAATCTGAATTGAAGGGCGTGGTCATTTCATATAATTTGAAATCGCGCAGTTATCTTGGTCGGTTTGTAAGCGCAACGTTTGTTGGCAATAAATTATGGTGTCGGAACACAAAAGATGGCATTGTGAAGTCGACAAGGCGACGTCCGATAAGCATCGCGCAGGACCGCCGGCGCACTCGGCACACTCCTTCGCGAGCGCACCTCGCTAATCCTTCAAATTATACACCCGATGTCACGCTAAATATAAATTATACTGCTTAATGTGACCATTAGTAATACGATCTGGTGTATTTATCAATTATCACCTTTATATCGTAAAATATGGAAAATCAGATTCAAACTGGTTGTCGCAATGCGAGTCGTGGAGATGGGTGATGAAATCTAACATATTTAGGGACATTCGGCCAGATTGAAGCAATTTCCAGCATCTTTATTGGGTAAAAGACGGATCTAAAAATTTATCCAATAATACGTCAATGCTATTTTCTTCGGTGATGAAAGTCCTCCTGCGAAATTTCGGTCAACGAAACGGCCGAAAAAAGTGTCGTCATTTAAAATCGTTGCACTTCATTAAATAAACCGATATGCACTTGAGTGCGTTCATTGTGCAGTCCAGCTGAGTGTGAACTGCGAGCCCGCGGTGCGCCGTTGCGACAGGGGACGCGACGCGCGACAGTCGCGCGACACGCGGCGACTCGCGCGACCGCTCACGTTCTCCGCGCATCGTTTTATGTCCAATTAATTTAAATAATAGCCGCTCCCCGACCTACCTGAGCGACTACCACGACCCTTCTCCCGTATCATACGCACACCGCTATTTTGAGACAACATAAATATTTTGACTGCAACTTTTAACAACTTTAAAAGCTTTTACAAATTGTTCTGTTCGAGAAAAAAAACTCCTCATTCAATTTGTGTGATGGAAACTTGTTCGTGACGTGTGATTACGTCTCTAAAAGCTGCTCGTATAGACTTTACGAGCAGAGCCATCAAACCACCAGTTAACCCTATATCAGCTTAAGTATTTAGACTGTTTAAAAGTACTTGTAACTGTATACACTCACGACAAAGTAGTTTATATCAAATTTTATTATTTTTAAAGTATCGCAAGAGCCAGTTCTTATTCATATATGCACTTCATTACAGCCCTAAATAGGAATAAAGTGCTCTAGACTTTCAAATTAGCATGTCTTAAAAGTGAATTGATCGTTTAGAGGTCGCTCATTGTGTTCGCTAAGGGGGACATTCGTCTGCATTATTATTTGGTGCCGGTTTTTTCATGTACCTGCCTACATGGCGCCTAACTATTCATATTCAAATTGGAATTTCGTGTTGGGTAATTTTTAACATTTATTTACAATTGTGTAATCCGATAGTCCGAATGATAAATTTGAATGAGGCGATATAAGTGAGATAAATTGATGCTTTGCTATCCACAATTGGCCGTTAATATTGATGTCGAGATCCGATATTGAGGAAGTGAAGAAACATATATTTTTTGTTTATAAATCTTTTGATTCTTAAACAGTGAATTAAGTAGTTCCTTTTTATTGAAATCAGAATAGATGTCTATTTATATTTTTTAGAAGCTAGAACCTGGTAGAATTTGTGTTATTCAATATTTTGGTATTGTTAACTTACAACGGTTCACAATATCTGAAACGTCAAAACAAGCATGGTGGCTTCGATGTCGGCTTCAGCCCGTGAGGAGTTGCCTCGGAGGACGATGATGCCCCGCTGGGGCGCGGGCGCAGGCCCGGGCAAGCAGCGTATTCATTAGCGCGATGTTCCTCCCACTGACGTCGGTCATTTTACTTTATTTACGGCCGCCGAGCCGAGGTGAGACCCCAATTTCGCATGCGCCTGTGGCTTGATAATTATACCCTAGCTACGGCTGAAAAAGGACGGCCATTTTATATTGAATATGAGCACATCCTCGCCCCGACATCCTTGGATTCCATATCGTGACTAATATGCACATATAATCGATTTTTGGGTATCGTCCGAGTACTTAAGCCATTTTAACATTGACGGTCTGGCTGACTAATGAATCATATTGGTTTTTTGGGTACCTATCTTCATGTCTATATAGCCAGATATATATAACTATTTACTACAGGCTTATGTTGATATTCTAAAGCCTTTATTTGAAACTTTTATATGTATATCATGGATTGAAACTTTTTACGCTCTTTTCAATGCGTAGAAGTTTGTGACAAAATAAGCATATATGGTATTTTTAACACCTGGGGAATGAAGTCTGGTCGCGTAAATAGGAATCTGAACAAGTTGTTAAAAAATCAACAAGTCTTAAACTGCAATTAAATATATATAAAAGATAAACAACACAAATGTGAATCATTCGATCGATTCGTTTAACGAAATGGGTGTCTCAAATGTGGGATTTATTGTAGAGCGATAGCCTGATTAACGATGCAAGAAGGTCAGATCAAGGGACTCGGTGGCAAAAAGCTCTCTCATGTCCGCGATGTTAAGATAACCTTAAACTGGACATTTGTTATCCTTATCTCGTGTTGGAGCGTGGCTAATGTGGCCGCGGGCAGATACTCCGATCGATTTATGTCGCCCTGGCACCCACGACAAATTGATAATTAATTTTCGAGAGACGCCTTTGAGCGCGCCGTGGTATTTGCAATATCCCTTTGATGATTTTTGACTACCGTTAAAAGAGTCAATAAAGAATTAATGTTGCTGTTTATTTTGATTTTATTTTTATTTTAAATAGTTTTGTTGGCAAAGCATGTTTGTATACATAAGTATAAATCCATGATAATATTTACAAGGATGTTTTGCAGCCGTAAATTGTTGGTTTTAGTTTAAATAAAAATAGCTTATAGGCAAACTCTAATTCAAAGTTCGCGTCTTAACATTGAATCTTTGACAGTTATATTTATTACTAGCTGTGCCAGCGGTGTCACCCGCGTTTATGGTTATTATTATAAAGACTATTTCCGTCATACATGATTTCTATGTAACTTTAACCATTAAGGCTGCACATGCGACGGAAGCTTAAAAAATGGAGTAACTTCTCCCGTTTTTCCAACATTTCCCTTCACTACTGTGCTCCTATTGATTATAGCGTGATGAAAAGTATACTTTAACCTGCCCAGGAGTATGAAGAATAATTGTACCAAGTTTTGTTAAAATCCGTCGAGTAGTTTTTGTTTCTATAAGGAACATACAGACAGACAGACAGACAAAAATTTTACTGATTGCATTTTTGGCATCAGTATCTATCACTTATCACCCCCTGATAGTTATTTTGAAAATATATTTCATGTACAGAATTGACCTCTCTACAGATTTATTATAAGTATAGATTACTTAAAAAAAAATCCTTTACTACAATGTCATAAATTATTCCTACTGTGATAAATAATGTTGATACCCAAAGTACCAGTTTCAAGCTAAAAAAGCGTTAATTTAAAATGGCTGAAGTTTTCCGATTCTCAGCTAGGTAGCAGTGATAGCGTTTGACTGATGCTCGGCTGAGCTCGGCATTGTTCTCAGATAAGCGGAATAAATAAATCGGCCCCTCTCCCACTGATGGACAGCCTTACGGAATGTTTATGTTATGAGAATTGTTTTCTACACGACTCCGCTTTATTCGTTCATTTTGTGCCGGACGCTCTTCAGAGATTATGACGCCTATTGTACGGCTCTCATAAAATTTTTGAATTTACTTTTTGCAACGAGATGGATTCATAGGATGCGGTCATATAAATTTGGATTGTCTTGAAAAGTTTCCACCTCATATAACCTCATGCAGTTAGTTTTTGCGACCAATCCCGCTAAATACCTTGAAAGTACCGGAGCGGATATAACCGCAACATTATAGTCATCTCCGATGTCAAAGTGTCTGCTTAATGAAATATCAATCGGTTTGAAGCGCGTTACTACATGTAAACCAATATTCCGTGAACCTTCAAAAAGATGTCCTTGCTGATTATGGATCTCGTAAACATTTATTTTCAAGGCGGTAGAGTCCAAAATTCTGATATTGCAAGGGTTTTCACAAACGAACAGGTGACATGGGTCTGTACAAAAACGCTTCGCCTCTGTCGTCGGGCAATTTCATCAAATTACTTGAGGTATCGGTTTTGATTTGGGCATCGAAAACATCAGAAAACGTTGGTTCTTTTGTGTAAGGCGACACCGACCGCGGGCGCGGGCCCGAGACAACGCGGTCACCAAACCAAAAAAAGTTCGAAAATTGCTATTCGATGATGTGACTATTTGTTTAAAATCTTTTTCAAAAGATAAGAGTGTTTTAAACTAACGACCTCATAAGATGACAAAAAAAGTAAAACATCACTGTCTTATCCGAGACTCGCACACGGTAGTCGTTTCACACCGATTATTAAAAAACAAAACGACATGTGTCATAAAAATATGCGTGTCGAGCGACACGTCGTCCCACAGTGCACGCCGTAAACGCCACTCTAATCCCTTAAAACAATGCTAATGGATCTACGTAAAGTCGCCGCCATAAGTCCTGTCAACGCGTCCAACACTCCCCCGATCGCCTTAACGCTTCGCTTACCACCAATAAAGTTGACTCTAAATTAGAATATTCTTATTCCTTTTCTAAACCAAATCACAAAACTGTAAATAAATATTTTATTATACGTGCTCACTGGGCGCATTTTAGTGTGAGCGATGAACACGGATTCACGTCAAAACATCTTTATCGGGTTATTTGTCTTATAAAATATTATCAAGAGGCTCTTCGGGACCGTCAGCAAAAGAGGACGTGCGATGTTGACTTAACACCCACGTGATGTGATCACTTCTGCTCTGGGCGAGGGATAAACAATGAAAGCGCCGATTACATGTCAATGGCGTAACAAAGATAGTTTATCTTTCTTTGGAGATGGGTTCTTGATGAGAGCGGTTTGTTAGGTGTGAACAGTGGAGATGGCCGCTGAGGGCGTCGATCACTGCGCTCGGCGCGCCGGTGCGTACCAAATGCAACGCGACAAGCGCTTACGAACTTATCAACTCCCGATGTGCTGATAAATCAATAATCCATATTCATAAAATTAACACACTTCATTTCCTTTTTGAATACCTCACTCATCTTGAACGAGTTGGCTTTATCAGAAAAAAAAAAGAATTTGTAAATTAAAATATTTGTGTTAAATGCTCGGAGACTAAAACATACATCCCTTTTAATTTTGACGCATAGATAAGTCATGAATATTTTAACATGCATGAATGATAAAGAGTTCTGCTCAAGTTATTAAAGGCATATTTTCTTCGCTTATATAAGACACATATTGTACATAATTACGTATAGATATTTATCATCGCTACGGGCATCGTGTAGCCAAGTTGTTCGTGTATCTTGTTTCAATGAGAGCTTTTGCGAACTAGCTCACAGCGACTGATGTATTTTATTCAGAGCAATAAATGTGTAAGTGAATGTTTAATGTTTTATTTGTCGTTGCCTATAAATTATATCTGAACCATGTTTCTGTTATTAAGTGTCTAATATTACTAAAATATACTATCAATGCTCAAACAATGCGTTTATTATCGCCTTAATAGGATTTTTACAAGTCCTTTTCCTAGTGAAATAAAGTTTATTGGATTGCCATAGGGGTGAATTCTGTTTGTATTATGAGTCCGGATTAAGGCTGGTAATTAATATTAACTAGTTCATCAGCGTTGGAGAGAGGTGGATTGAAAGGCGCAGGAGGTTGGGGGTGCGATGGTGCGCCGCAGCGCGGGCGCTCAGCGGTAAGTAGAGGCCGGCGGCGGCGCGGGCGCGACCGGTTGTGTCGGAAGGGGCGGGCGCGCCTCCCGCAATCACGCACTTGTCGCGTTTTCATCACCTGCCTGCTAAAAGTGACGTAATTACGGATGCAAATCGATCAACACCAGTTATCGGCTCGAAGAGGGTTGACGCTGTAAATTAGCACGATACGCCAGTTAATGTTTATAGCCTTCCGCGCGCAAGGCGATTTAGCGAAAGGGTAATTGCGCGCATAGGCGTGTTTCGTGTAACGTTTTTAAGTTTCCTTTTTATACGCACTTAACTCACCTCATTATATTGTAAGCGATACAACAAACACTCTGGTACGCTATTAAATGAGAGATTTCGAAGTGAAAATGCGTGAGATAAATTATTCGCCAACTTAATTATATTTTTTGTATATAGCAATGTGGTGTTTGTTATGACACCTTAAATAATAACATTTATTTTATGATTTTGTTGCGGTGCGTAGCTAAATATTTCTTATCAATTTAGATAAGGAGTCGATCGGTACAAAACAAAGGGTAAATACGAATTTGATCGATGTCGGAAGCGTGGATTCCATCGCTCATTCGGATGACTTGCAACTAGTGAGCATGCTCTCATTGACTCCGCCATTGACCTCGCGTCAGCCCGCGTTAGCGATCACAATAATATAAATAATGGAGTCACATCCGTCCCGTGGGCATTAACCACCATAAACATACATGATACTAAAAGAATACATGGGTTTAACCGATCGTCCCCCAGGGTGAGAGCCACATTTGGGACAAACGAATTGTGAATGGAAAAGAATCAGTTTTTGCACCTGGTACTACGTAAGTATTTGGATGTCCCCAGATACCATTCATTGAAGCAACCTCATTGATGCTCGTATAGGAACCTATTGTGGTAGTCGTTTATACACAAGTGAGGTCGTTAACTAGCTTTGTTTACTACGCCGCCGCTTGCCGCCGTAACTTCGGCTCTCGAAGTATGCTGCCATAAACATTCCGCCTTTTTCTAACATATGTACATACATCGTGGGCTCCATTATTGTATAGACACTTGCTCCAGTTGGGTGAATGAAGTGTAACGTTTCATTAACAGAGGTCTGTGGCCCAGCAAACACCGCATATCGGTGTCTTGTTTTTTTAACGGGTGAAAGGCGCCCGCGTCTCCTTAAAAGCCTTGTGGACTGTGTTCGTTAGCATGCCTTTATACACGATACGGCGTTCAATGTGAAAAAATGCATTTTTGAACGCATAGAGAAGCGCGTGAGTAAATTGCATTGTTCATTTCTGCTTTGAGCAAGGTGCAAATATATAGTGTAGTTTAATTCTCAAATCGTTGCTAACAACTTAGAAATAATTAACCGACTTCAAAAAAAGGAGGAGGTTCTCAATTCGACAGATTTTTTTTTTATGAGAATTTTTTTTGAGGCCTATTTGAGTAATTATAGTTTAATTACTAGAAATTTTCGATCTCAATTTGTCGTAGTTAAACAGTAGTAGCATATCAAATACATACGCATAATATGGACATACGATGTAAGTTTTCAAAGCTTAAAGTAAACACATATCCAAATATATCCACATTATCAAAACCGGATTACTTGTAGTTTTGGTTCACATGTTACAATCATTATTTAGTGAGACCAGTAATAGACGAACAAATGAATGCAGTGGCGCAGCCTGCCGACGACAGCCGCATTAAGACAACAAAGGGTGATATTTTTCGTTAACAAACATCAAGAGGCTTTGAACACACACGGGCACAGGTGATGCATCTCCTCGATGCATATTTATGATGTGTTCGACAGCTTGCGCGACACTAGGGCTTATGGTGAACAAATATTTGTGCCGCACCGTCAAGGAAACTACGTGATTCCATATTAGGTTTCAGTTTACATGTTTATACAATTTGGTGTTACTGTATTTACGTGTTACTTTACTGATAAAGTAAATCGTTTCAGCTTAATTTAACAGTTAAGACAAGACTATCAATTTCACTTGATAAATAGCATTGTAAATTACTATATTAATATTTTGCAAAAGCTAAATGTGCTTAATGAACACGTCATTTCTCTTTGCATCGTTTATACTTACAAATTGCTATGCTAAATAGAAAAGAAGCACGTTCATTATAAAAACCGCATTAAAAATGGACGCTGCATTAGTCATACGTTGCGGTTTCTGTAACTATTTAATAAATGAAAGAATGTATTGAGAGGTACCGTTTCGGTCCCTCCCAGCCCTATAATCCACCAATACGAAAAAATATTCCATTGCTATAAAAAACAAGGTGTTACTCAGACACACGGCATAATACCGCCTAAATTATACTTTGCGTCGTCGAAAATGTTGTTTAGATTCGAGTCAACCACACGTTTTAGGAGCACATTATTTTGCAGGTAGAAACCTAAATATTGTTATGAGAGACAGAACAAGATTACCTAAATGCCATTTTTATCCTTTTGTTGTCTTTAAATTATCATTTATTTCAATTTGCTCATGTTTTTGTGAATTAATATCTTACACATTTATTATACTTACCTGATTAGTAATTGCTTAAACATCAGATATGTTTTTTTTTTCAATTTGATTTATGTATATATTGAAATGAAACGTGGGTGTGTACATGCATAGATATGAATAAGACAAGACGGTTTAAGTTTACAATAAATAGCAACAAGACCTATTACCATTTTGCACGTTCAAAAATATAAAATCACCTTAAATTCCCATGTCAATTTATCATAATTGCTGTTTTGACATGTTTGCAGGAAACTCAAAATCACGTTACGCCATATAGGGCCGAAAGGCGGTTCGCGTGAACAAAATGAACGGTCGGTATCACAAAAAACTGCCCTTAAACTATTTGTTGTGGTTTCCATAAAGAGAAAAAAAATAGAACATCAAAAACCAGTCAGCATTGGTCGGTGCTTTTCGACTCCAGTGGCCTTGTACAAAAAACGATGTGTTAAGGAATGTAAAGAGCCATTTAATTATCCTAATATATTGTTATAGTCGCAGAGGGAGGCGGTAATAAATTAACGAAACGTCCGGGCGCGCGAGGTGGCGAATGGTGCCTCGCTAAACGGCTTATCTATCTAATATATTCCATCGATCATATATTTTTATTTAACAGTCGTTGCTGGCATGGTTCGGGAGATAGTCGAGTCCGTAGATAAATACAATCGGCTGGGCCCGTAGAAGTGATTCGCGGCGCGCATTCTCACGTTACTGCACCCTGTTTCAGTGCGATGATCCTTAGTGTTTTTATTCCATTTTTACCTCAATTCCATCGGGCGGCCTTCATTATGCGTCCGCAAGTGCTTCGGTCGCCACCGGTTCAGGTAGCTTGGCGTTTCGCTTCAAAACTTGACCTTAGGTATTCGATTCGCTTGTTAATTTTTTGTTAATCAATATGAGCTTTTGATGTGGTGTAATTTGATAATTTGCGAAATTGAATTTACGTGAATCGAGTTGTTAATAAAAACTCGTTTAAAGTAAGCCGGTGATTGGGCGCCTATTGGTTACTCAGCCGATGATAATCTCGGTGTTAGGGTATGTAGACGCGACCAGGGCGAGGTGTCGGAGGCAGGGCGTCCCGCTGCGCGCAAGCATTGTGATCGACAGCTTGTTTACTAAAAATATGCATAATGAATTTATAATGGCCCGCCCGATCTGTCGCGTCGTCTCATACCCGATTGAAACACGCTCACACGATCAATAAAAATAAACAAGCACTCGCTACGACCCTATTTATCTATCCGTAGAAGTCAATGCAATAAAAGTATAACGTAACTTTCCAAATTTTCTACGATGATGTCAACAATAGGATCGAATGTTAGAACTTGTTATGAAAGCAAGAATCCCAGGGTTATGATGGGTGCAAGGTGGCTAATTGCGGCACCGATGTGTTCCCACGTTTAAGTGCACGAAGTGTTTGAGGTTGCATTTAGCATTCGATTGTTTTAGTGCGCACCGAGACGTCTGCGGGAGTAAACACTCAGTTTCCTGGCCGCCGCGGCCGCCTGCTGCCATATTCCAACTATCTGACTTATCTATTTTCTTGTCTCAAGACGGTGCTCTGTATATGACTTCGCTCTTAATTTATGATTAAAAAAAACGTTTTGTTCTTACATATGACGACTTTACTGATTATGAAAATTATTAGAATCTTTTGTTTGCAGATTTTATACCAAGACAAATACCAAGCATTAGCACAATGGAGAATAAGACATACCCACTCTAGTAACGGACACAATGCGCATGAGCGGAAAATTGCATTTAGTAAAAAGGCACCGTAAAGAATCAGGAATTACTGGCAAATCCAAACATGTTGAAGTTCTCGCAACTCTTTATTAGGTGGTTGGGTGTTCGTAGAAATAATTATGTACGGTGCTCCAAAGTATCTGGTACGTGAATGCGACGTCCGACGGGGCGCCCGTTCGCTCGATTCGTTACGTCAATCTCACAATTTTTTCTCTACGAAATCTGCATAAAGTGAGTTGACATCGCGCGACAAAGCCGACACGCAGCGCACCCCGCATTGTCCTCATTTCTTTATAAATATTTTGACATTTTCTTTATTTGTTCCGCGGAGTTTCACAAACGAAATTGTGTCGATCCCTTCGTGCGGTGCGTTTTAATTTGATTTATTCCTTCACGACAAAATGTCCGACATCCTGTGTTGTCCGGTCTTGGGGCGGCGGCGTTTGTCAATTTGTTAGCACATCTATTGGTATTTTCTTTAGTAGGTGCAAACAAAAAGCTTCGCATGTGTTTAGTTAGTCCCAATATTGTTTCTTAAGGCGGTCGTTCACTTGTAAATTTTTTTCTGAGTCGATGCACAATAGCATGTGCTATCGTGTCTATCTAGTCTTTCTAAACATTCTTCTGTTTTGATTAGCAAATATTTTAGCATATTGAATCTCATTACTGGATACTAAAACTACTGAACTATCCTAATAACTGATACCTATTTACTGTACTTATCAGAAATAGCTTTGTGTAATAGTCTTTCGCATCACTTGAATCTTGAACTCTCCAAGATAATAAGCTGGCTAAGTTAGAATGGTCGCCCAATCATGACGGGCTGATTAATTTAATTAATGTGATTTCAATATCTCTAATTGCACAAAACAACTACCATATTTTATTACATTCAATCCTCAAATGATGTAAATAAATACAATTGGTCAGCATTTACTGAAGTACGTATCTAAATGAACAATAAGTTTGGCTAAGCGCCACTTTATATAAGGCAACATATTCAAGAAATTCATTGCAATTTTCCAGAGATGCAAAGAGAAACTGAACACGCTGGCCATCAGCGTGATGAACCAGTGGCCGGGCGTCCGGCTCCACGTGATCGAGGGGTGGGATGAAGAGAACTCGCACGGCGAGCACTCGCTGCACTACGAGGGTCGCGCCGTGGACATCAACACCAGCGACCGGGATCCCGCTAAGATCGGCATGTTGGCGCGCCTGGCCTACCAGGCCGGCTTCGACTGGGTGTACTACCGCAGCCGCTCCTACATCCACTGCTCTGTCAAGACAGGTGTGTATGCGACTAATTGTAATGCTAATAAATATATATATATATATATATATATATATATATATATATATATATATATATATATATATATATATATATATATATATATATATCATCATCTTCATCTTTCTATCGTTATATCCCGTGCTCAGTGCACGTCCGCTTAGACCTTTGACTTAGACTAATTAATGTACCTGAGTTGTTATAACACTTTATACTAACTGTTTACAGCAGCATCATGCTTAGTCGATTTTGACTGAATATATCTACAATTTAGCCCTTAGTTAATTTCAGGTGCAGACATAGTTACGGTTCTATAACACAACTCACTGTATAGCCATGTAATAAACCATCATCATCATCATCCTCTTGCCCTACTCCCAGTTCATCAAACCGTATGCCTAGAAAATCGAATCCGTATTATATTTAGTTCATACGGATAGGAACAGCTGCGTAATATTATTTAAATTACATTGGTAATAATAAGCAAAATATAAATAAATAATGATATTAGTATTTTCACCATTAAACATTCTGTTAGCAAGGGCGATAAGGTAAAGTTATTATAATGCAATTTGTCAACCATCTATTTTAATGCAAATTATTTGACACACTATAATAGCTTATTTTTTTCTTCTGTCCTACTACTACACCCTACCTATGTATTATATAATACGGTGACCGTGGTGCATATAAACAATGGAAACTGCTCCTATATTCATTGCACGGTCATAACAGGTGTGTATTATACGAGCAATGTGACAGTATATGTCTTCATACAATGGTAGCCGTCTCATTACCAAAGCCGTGTTGTGAAGAACTGCATACCATCTGGGATACTTGCAAGTTTAAGTTAGAAATGTCTTAATTTAGGTTTAGTATCTATAAACTTACATCTGGAATCATCAATTAATTACAATCGATATGTCCTCCTCTATTTTTTAATGGGGATTGAATGCCACAGTTTTTGTATGAGACATACAATACTAATAAGCACAATAAAAAGTAATAGCTCTTTATAACACGATCTCAAAAAAGATAACCCTTGTGGAATTAATTTTTATCACTGATGCAAAAATGTTTTTATTAATATCAGTTACATACCAGAACATTATTAAATAATAAACATAAGACACTATCACAAAGATTGATAAATTTTCAAAATAAGTAGTTTAGATACTTATTACATGAATAATAAAATCAACAAACACACTTACAACTCGATCTATTAAAACTTTCAGACTTTTATCTCGTAGCAAAGTTCTACTCCTATTAAAATATCTTATTAAGTCAAAAAACATAAATAGTATAGAAAATTAAAAGTTAATCTTATACTTAAACGCATATTTATCCCAGTGAATCGTCTAGTTAAAAACATAAAAATTAGATTTCGTAGCATCTTAACGTTCGTTAACGCGTTTAAGTCTTTTCTATGACGTTGCGTATACGTCAATAATTTTGTATTTACATAGTAATAACTTACTAATTTCAATTGGAACGTTTAATTTTGTACAAGAATTATATTATAAAACAGATTTTAATAATATTTTTAATATAAAAACGCTATAAAAGGAAAGTCAACCAAAAATGCAACGGGGACATGCCTAAAAATGTTGTAGCCGGGAAAAACTCGCCTCAATCACGTGACGGGACGGTAACTGTACCGAGTGGCCTACGGGACGGTCCAAATATATAGTTGAACTTTACAAGAAGAATGCATCTCAGACAGCTTCCCGCGCCCGCGCCCCGGCGGTGTCGATCAAACGGACGAACAAGCCTCTTGTTAGCGCCCATCCCGCTCCCACCCGACCTATAAACTATTTCCGTCCTTCGCGCACACGGCCGCATCGCAGCCAATCCCCCACTTCTATAATTACGCCGGTGATTCAATGGCTACTTATATCTATATGTGTACGGCATAACGATGAGAAGAGACCGTTTGTATGTGTGTGTGTGTTTTTAGATATTATGGAGGCATTCCGCTCGCATAGTCCCAATTAATTTTGCAGATGAGCCTCCGAGCTGGCTTGAAAAGCGAAAGCTTTAAAAAGCGACCCATTATAAACAAATATTTTAGTCTAGGGTCCCTACTTGTTATAGGTTACCTATTTTTAAACTAGTTTAGTTATCACCTCTATAACGTATTAGTATAGGCGTTTTGAAGGGTAGATTAAATTACATGGTAAAATGTTAATTAAAATTCATAAATACACGAACTTCTATGTTGCTTACTATAAATACTCTTGTATTGTATAACTAAAGCCAATTCCAAAGAAAATCTGACAGAAAATATTTAATAGACTTGTACACTTAGACAACCTGTGGTAAAATTATGTTTTCATAGCCATCGCAATTATTGCCAATAATAATTGAGGTATTTTGAATAAATTGAAATGCCAAGTTTTATGTTCAAATCACAAACTGCTTTTAATAAATTGATATAAATCATCTTCGATGTCAAGAAACTTAAGCAACATAATTATATTACATTCATTGACAATATCTAATATTTATTGCGATTGTTAAAATCTCACAAGCCTTTGAATAAGAACAACCTTTTAAATAATAACGTTCTTGAGTATACTTAATTATTTTTCCATTACTTTACCAATATTTGACATTTATGTTTTATATTAAATACTAATACTTTAGGAACATTATAAAGATAATATTTAAAGTTTATATGAATAAGACCTATAATTTGAAATACTACTTATCTGATCATCATGAGGTACCTATTATAATTTATAAAGATATTATTGTTTGTTATTACAGTTTTGTATGTCTTTCTAACCTATAAAAGAGCCCATATTCAGGTCCGTTATTCTCCTCATACGTATCATCATTAATACTGAAATGACTTCTTACTTATAGCGTAGACAATTATTTTAGTCCATTGAGATATACGTCCAATAGTCAAATACCGGAACATTCTAAATAGCACAAAACCAATTAAAGTATCTTTCAAAATACCAAGATCGATGATAGTAGAATGTGCGCCCGCGACGGCCACGGTCGCAGGCTCGCATCGGTCGCAGGCAATTTGTTTCAATGTTTATTCATTTATTCCGGCGTTTTGTTCGAGCGTGCTCTTTTAGTATTAATTTGGAGTTTATGAATAATGAATGGGGTGTAGGTATGTGCGCTGATGCTCTAGGCTTGACCACGAGGAACAGATACCGGTAATGGTTACTTGACACATGCATACACGATTACACACATCTAGCTAATTAATAAAGTAAGTAATGAGTTAGAGATATCATTGATATTACATATTTCGCTTACTTTTATGGTATTCATTATCGTCTGTACGTTATTCTGTAAATATTGCCCATGATAGCGTGCATGTAGATATACTAACGTATTTGATCAGTATTTGATTCAATTAGATACCTCTTGATGAAATAAGAAATATAGTAATCTATCAGTAAATAAGAAACAGTAATAATTTTTTACGGCTAAGATTATCCTCTTATGTACCAGAAAAAATATCAAGACATTAATGTACTTTAAATTATACAAGTGTACATTTTCTATGAATATTTATACTTCTAGTTGTATTGGATTACTTATTCATTCAATACCCGTATAAATAGTCGACGTCTACACTTTACTTAAATATTAAGGTCTAGATGAAGGCTGCATACATATTTAATCGTTAGTCTCTTTGTTTTTAATAATAAATAAATACCAGACTACATCACATAAATGTCTCTAAATTCGGATCAGATAATATGCTTTATTTGTGTTGGATATCAGTTATAAGTAATTACATTACATGTCTGATATGAATACTAGCTGTTCCTAGTATGGTGCTGGCGCACCACTAGTTGAATCTTGAGCGTGGTCAAGGTCGGCGCACGCACGCTCCTCGCTACTCTCTCCGCCGGATTGTATGGCCAATCTATATTTGCGCACGAGTTCCGTGACTTAGGGAAATGAGATACAAGCGGCCAGTTAATTTCCTACGGATATAAACTATGTTGTTGGGATATTTGCAGTGCATTGCTTGCATTACTTGGCATGGATTAAAAAACATGGGTTAAAAACGTGTAGACGGATAAAATATGGCAATTTGAACGAATGATTTCTTAGTTTTCAGCTTGATACAGTTAATAACATAAGGTTATTTACATCCTATTTTGATATATCTAATCTATATAGTCCGGGTCTATAATTTTTTTATGTCGTATTAAAATAAGATTCCAGAATAACATTGAAAAGAGTAACTACCGAGTTTCTTGCCGGTTTCTTTTCGGTACATACGACATTCCGAACCGGTGGTAGATTAAAATTCCTTTTTTTAGGCCTACGTAAATAAATATATTTTAAGTTTGAGTTTGGTAATTTTCCTTTTGTAATGTATAATAATAATTAATTAATTTGGTAGTACATATTTACTATACCCAAAACTATATGCCTCTAATGTTAATAGCTTGTACATACCGTTCTTAACGAGAGCCCTTTATTTTCCACACGGTCGGCGGAACAGAGACAATATTCGGGCACCACCGTTAATAGGCTCGTATATTAAATCAAAGTATCGCACCGATCATCCCGCGCTATAAACGACCGATAGTTTTTATGCCGCCCATTAATTGATTCCCATTGCCCACTATCGGCTGCTCTTTTATGTAACCTGTGCTATTTTTTATTGGTCCATATGTAAGCCTGATTTACATTTGTTTTTTTTACTTAATTATTAATTGGTGTAGGTATGTTCTGTTTTCTCGACGCGAGTTCTCGTTTATATGCCTTTTAAAATGAAGTTCTTCGAGGATTGTGTTATTGAACTTTTTGAATATCTATACAGGAAATTGTTGTTCGATTAATTATTATCAGCGTTCAAAAATATGGAGGCGAAAAAGATTATGTAAAGTTGTTATTTACTTATTCATATGGCATAAATTAAATTCATGTTGAAGTACATAAATCTAAGTATAAAGGTGATTACACATACATAGCTGGTAAAGACTTCAACGCGTCAGTTCATTGTGTTGAATACAATTGTGGACAGAATTACAGATAATTTGTAAGCAAACGGTTAGAATGTAGCGAAACGGTGAGCTTTGTAGAGGTTTGTAGAACAATGAGATGGGGCAGTTAAGGTGGCCCGACACGAGGCAAATGGGGCGTGACCGCGGGTGACCGCAGGTCACGACATGCTAGACATGTCCGGTTGAACATTTTTGAATTGTACCTACAACATGCGTTAATAAATTATTGTTAAAAAATAATTTGAAGCCTCGTAAATTCAATATCATAGCCCTAATTATGGCGCTTCTTTAAAATATTTCTATAAATCTGTCATATCTTAAACTTTAAACATGGAATTGAGTGAATTTCGTATATAATTTTATTACGTAAGTACGTAGTGACTTAAAGTAACAGTAAAATAAAAAATTGGTAATGTATTACCCCACTTAATGATAATTTCAGTTGATCAAATTTGAAAAGTATATAAGTTGTGTTATGTTGTTATAAAGAGAGGAGTTACATTGTTTAAACAAATTTATATGCCTAAATACTATAAGTTATTTATGCGAAATCAAGCCACAAACATCAAAATATCATCATAAACTTTCACATTACTATATAAGTAGAAGTAGACTGAATTATAAAATATAGAGCAATGTAAATCCAATATTTTTAACAAATTATTCCACGTTTGCACAACAATTATTAAGGGTTGGCAATATGTATGTTATTTTTGTATCGGGTATCGGGTATAACTGTGTTAAATCACTAAATATTATTATCCAAATAATAATATTCATATCGTTGTAGGTATGTGACTCATGATTAAACATTTTTCACATGTTAGACGAATATTGTTTGTTTCATATCACATTGCGGATGATTAGTTCAGACATAAGAAACTTTTTGTGATACATCCTCTAAAGACGGGGCGATGCATCTCGATGGGTGCATAGCGTGCGAAAGTAGTGGAGCCTGCGCTGGCGCTCCTGACACCCGAGACGCGACATCCCGGAAGGCTGCGGCTGGACGGGTTCCCACAGCGCCGACCTAACGAAATACCCACGAGGGGATTCATCTTAGCGCTCAAAAACCTCCATTAATGCAAAGATCTGGTGTGTAGATGGCAAGAAAAAGGCTAAAGAAACAGAAAAATATATCTGAAAATCGTTATCAAGGAGATTACAAACATTTTAGAGGTTTCCGAATAAACTAACGGTCGGGTCAATTTATGATGTGTAATATATTTCATATATTAGTACTAGTATATGAAAGTAAAAATAAAAGTTAAGATAAAATATATATATTTTAAAGCTTCTTCTACTTCTTTTACTTAAAACTGATAGTGTTAAAAAATAGTAAGTACGTAAAAAAATACAAGTAAAGGTAATTAAGACGAGTATTTAAAAAAAAAACGTGATCCATTGATAAATATGCACAATATCTATATTAAAGTAGATTTAGAGTTTGATATTTAATCATGTATGATTAGCACATATGGTGATATTTCAACTAGTACAAAAATACCAATTGCTTAATAAATCTGCCGCCTACTAGTCTAGATGAAACCAGTTCTTTAATCTACATTTGTCATCATCAGTAACTTTTATTGCGTAATCACGAATAGTTAATCGTAATAACTTCCACAGTTGCATATTCTAGAGAAACATTTTTGTATAAGTAATTCCACGTAATTCAACTGTAAGCATGTAAGCAATTTATACTAACACAATTGCAATGCATTTGGTAGAAAATATTATTCCGCAACTCGTAACTTTCAAGGGGCAATATCTCAGTAACTTATGATAATCCAAGACATAAATACGTATTACATTAGAAAGTCAGTGTGGGCATCTTTGCACACTAAATCATTTCGCTACCTCGCGATGTTATTATAAATAAACTAAAATTGAACCATAGATTATGGAATTACGTGTATACAATAAAATTATATTGGAAATTACAGAATCTGATTTGTAGTTCTCCTCGATTCGATTAACATTTTATATTTTATTAGGCTTTTTAGATGAAAAATTATTGTGGTGTGGAAAAAATTATGTTGGCTTGTTCCAATTATTTCGAAAAAAAAAAAATTATTAAAATTCAAATTAGTCTGATGTAATTTGAAACCTTGTAATGAGTAAATGTCGGGACATGAATCAGGCAGTAGTATTGGCATTTGCATGACCACGCGTTGCCTAATTGATATTCTATTCTAAACGATATAAATCAATTTCGCCGATGGGGAAAGTTTATTTTCTATGTTTCGCAAGGACAAAGGGGAAAAATGTGACGTATCATCCATTCAGGGGATAAATTATGAATAGTGTCACGTGCGTGCATTTGTCGAGGTGGTAATGTATGAGTGGCGGGGCGCGCCGCGTGCGCCGCCTAGCTCTCCCGGTGGTCTCGGCGGGGCGGGGTCTGCGCGGCCACTCGGCTGCGCCGGCGCACCGAGCGAGCGCCTCCCCGCGCCGCGCGCCCCGCGCGAGCCTCTTATCGCCGCATCTTCAGCCCAGCGTTACGTCACTGTGAAATCGTACTTTGACCGGTTTTGAGGCTTTGGATTTGTAAGCTTATGAGGTCGGGAATGCCGATGTTAATTGTGCTGCAGAAAGTACCTTCGTCTGGGTAGCTGTAAGCCTTTTTATACATTGGCATTAAATAAGGAAATTAACTTGGATTGGATGACTTTAGGTTCAAAATGCATCGACGACGGCATATTCAAAGGAATACATAGGATTATTATATAAAAAATGAAAATAACATCAAATGTTCTTAAGTAACGTAGATACTTATATATGTATAAAAAATGTTTGTACGTAATAATGAATGAAACTGTTGATATTATTACTATTTGCTTTCATACAATCAAAAAGCCATAAATAACTGATGTACAGCAAAAAGTTTTGAATAGACAGTATTTGTGTAATAAATAAAGTACCTACAAGATGGATTGCACGCAAGCTGGGAGTCGTACAAAAAAAAACGCAAAGGTGGCCGACACCTATTCAATGATTCGTGTGATGTGTACGACGACAAACAAAATGTCGACAATAAGCGCTTGACTTTGAACGAAATCTAATTTGTGCGGTTATTGTGTAACGCGAGCTGGCGATCCCATTGTGCCCAGTTTGTGAACGGGGATCGGCTGAATTTATCGGTCGGTTACACAACAAATCAAAATTTAACGAGCTCGCGCAAACGACGCCAGCGGCTTTGCGCCGATACCTCAGTCGTGTTCATTTGCGCGTGTAATTACACCACCCCCGGTAATTGTAAATAAAGGCAGGATGAGGTTTCTGCGGCCGACTGTGTACTTTCCATTCCACCGTAGAGCCTTACGCGCCCATTGTACTCGCTCACCTCTGCAGCGGCAGTCCACGTCACCGGCTTAGCCCAAATCCATTTCGACTTATCTCTGGATACCATTTAGTCCCACGTAAATAGACACTTTTTGTAGCGTTTTAGAACTGGGATTATGCACAGGTACAGTTTAAGCGGGATAAGGATTTAAATAAATACTATTAGATAATAAACAAACAAGTTCACGAGTTAGGTTCCTCGTTCGCTTCGCTCGTCATTTTTTCGGACAATGCTTAAAAAATGCTCACAAAACGGATAGAATTTGTTTATCGCCTTAAAAAGTTTGTCTATGAGCTTATGATTAGATGTTTCCTCGAAGCGTCGCTATTGTTTGCGGTTTATGTACAGATATATCCGTGGTCGGACGGTCTGGTGGCAGACTATTACCTGTGCGCTAAGCGAAGCCGGCCGCCGCGCGATAACCCTCCACCGGCCACAGGCATGCCCCTGCGATTCTCTTTTGTTTCGTATCTTATCCGATTTTAATTACGAGCGTAGAGAAATCTCGTTATTCCTTAAAGGGATATGACTGCTCCGAGCTAATTTACTATCGACCCTTGCACGATTTTATGTTCTTGACTTTATTTTATTGCTTTTGGCTGGACTTTATGTAGGTACGGCACGCACGTATTATGCTCGTTTGATGTATGGTCTTTACATTTAATATTTCACGGACGATTCAATTCAATAATTTCAGATTCGATTGCGTATTATTTTTGTTGGAAGACATGGCATTTAGCATACATTATCTGCAGATGTTTGTTGACAATTTTCTGTTTGATTAAAAGCTTTGGGCTGGAATAAATTACACAAGCAACATTTACACTGTTACTACAAACACTACTGAATATATTACTTGTAGATAAACATAGCGTCCGACAGATTAATATTATTATCAAATATGTATTTTTCGATGATTGTACTAAATATAATTTCCGATTAAAATTTATTAATTAAGTTCTAAAACATTATTAAGTTGAACGTAGTTTTTTATTTATTTACACTGTTGTGTAAGAATCTAGGTATGATTTTTTTGTAATTATAATTTGTCTCGTATCTTATCAAAAATGAAAAAAAAACTATTTGTCGCTTATTTTATTAAATTCTACAGCTTTATAGTGCCTATGTATTTCATAGTGATCTGATGATTAAGTCTATGCGCAAATGACTCATGACTTCATGAGGTATAGTAGGTTTATTTTACATCCTACGTTTGTCCAACTCTCAGAGTCAGCGCGGTGATACCTATTAAATAACAAAACTTACAAAATTAGGATCAACCTTCATTAAAACATGTCAAATTTGTCTTCACAAAATTTACACGAAAAGTCCATCAGCCAGTAAACAAAGCGAATATTCATTCTTGGATCATGATTTGAAAATAATCCTTTTATATTTAAATTGAGTAATTTATGTTTTAATTTATAGAAAAATTGCGTTTCCCATTATAGAACACAGCTAACTAAGGATATTTATTTGGTTGTGTTCTGGTAAAGGTATTTAGCTTCATCAACAAAAGTCTAATATACTTATCATCACGGCTAACCTTAATGATAAATGTTATTCCAGAATCGTCAGTGGGCACGGGCGCCGGGTGCTTCCCGTCCGGCGCGATGGTGCACACGGAGAGCGGGCCGCGTGACATCGCCACGCTGTCCCGCGGCGACAAGGTGCTGGCTGCCGACGACACCGGCAAGCTCATATACTCGGAGGTGAGTATCGTATATAGCATTTTTAAATAGGCTGTTCTCATATACAATTTGAGAGAAACCAACAATTTGCATTCATACTGTCTTGGAGGCATAAGCTAAATTAATATATAGATGGTACATCAATGTGTTTAATAATGTTGTCATTTTTTTTTAGTCCTCTTATGCTGTTTTCTTTAAGTGTGGCTGTGAGCAAATTGATAAACCACCACTTTAAAAAATACATTTTATTTGATCATCTTCTTGAACATAGACTGCAATGACTGACCTAATATGTAATGATTTATCGAATCTAAAAAAATATAATTTATTTCTAGGTGGTGACATTCATCGACCGAGAACCGAATACGACGCGAGAGTACATCGAGATAACAGCAGAGAATGGAGTGGCGATAACGACCACTGCGTCTCATCTGTTGCTGCTGGCCGCCGCGGATGGGTGGCGGGAGTCCTTCGCCGCTAGCGTGGACGTCGGTGACGTGCTCCTCACGCGGGGGCCCGGTAGCGTCATGCGGCCATCGCGGGTGGTCAACACCCGGGTCGTCACCAAGCAAGGAGCTTTTGCGCCCATGACCAAAGCCGGCACTATCATGGTCGACGACGCGCTCGCGTCCTGCTACGCGCTCGTCAAGAGCCACTCGCTCGCTCACGCCGCGATGGCCCCTCTCCGATGGATGGCCACCTGGAGTGGTTCCAGCGAAGTTCCTCGAGGTGTCCATTGGTACGCCAATGCGTTATATTCTTTCGGCGAATTCGTGCTACCCGCGTCGTACAAGTATCCGTAATCGAAACGACTATTCGGAAGTGCGAACGGACAATGTAGAGCGCGCAGGACGTGCCATTCGGACATTTGTATATAATAAAAGTATGTGTAAATATAATGTGAATGTGGACACTAAAAACTGATAACACACTCGCGATCATTTAAAATGTTTCTCGTAAATGAACTCGTCGACAACGATTTATTCTTATCCACACTGGAAATTATTTATTAAGTAGTTATAAGACCATATTTGCAAATTTTGCACATTATTTAGTTGAAATATGAATATTTGTAAATTGTGTCGGTATTTGTTATTCTGCACAATGCAGAAATACTTAAATGTATGCGCTTATGTTTTTTAAGTAACTGTATAAATAGGTATTTATAGGCATTAGCAAATCCGAAGAATCTACTTTTACTTGAAATTGAGTCTTCCTTGAAACTCAAAGCAGTATTTCCTTTCTTCAACAATAGCCGAGTGTACCTAACTAGACATTCCGTTGCCATATAATCTTCTGAATTGCCTGCCCCTAGAAATGATGAAATTGAGATCTTGGTACCTAAAACTGTGCCTTAAGATTTTATTTATTGTTATTTATAAGTTAGGTATATATTTATAAATTGACGCAAATGTTTAAATCATAGAAGTAACTTATTCTGGTATGCATTTATCTATTTGTAATAAACTTCTAGTTCTTACCAGCAATCAATCTTGTCTACAAAACTAACATGTGGTTAGATCATTTTCTTATACTAAACAATGTTTCATTTTTCGCTGTTCTTTCCTCATTACTTGCTTGCATGAGCCTTTTTCTGTACCTTCTAATGTACTTAATATTTATAATCGAGACAGTAATTATAATATAGGACTGTATTTGTATACAGAAGTACTGTAGGTTTGGTCGACATTCGGTGTTCGAATCGTCAGTGTATTTATTTTGCGTCTCTCCAAGTGACGCACAGATCGCCTAAAGATCTTGAACTGAAGCTTGGGTTCCTATAGTTTGAATTTAGTGGAATGAGTTATGAAGTTGCAATCAATTTTACATTACGACAATAATTATAGCTACTTGGCCCTCTATTTTGTATCTATTAACTAATCTGCTGTTAATTAAATGTAGGTAGGTGCGATGATAATTTGAAATATATCTTCATTTAATTTCCTTTGATAGATGCGTTAAATATATAAATAATGCTTAAGTATAATTGAGTTGTAAATAGGTTTTCCTCTAATATACTGACTACATTTGCTATCAATATCTTATTATTTGATTAACAGCAGCACATTATTTAAAATAACATTAACTCTCTAGTACGACGCAATATTTATTTCAATTTAGGTACTTAATTGCGTGACTTTATATAATGATGACGTAATTTCGTAGAATTTTTGTAATAATTAACAAAAATTGAAATGTACCTATCGGAAAGCTTTAACTACATAACGTTCTGCCAACGCGATTTGCCATAAATATTGCCATATTTAATTGTAAAGCAGAACTCTGCAACCATTTGGTTTCGCGCAAACTTTACAAAGCACAAGTTAATATACCTTATTATATAAGTTCATGTACAATGCACTACTTACAAATAAGTAGACGTTTTAGCATAAAATGTACTTATATAATCAATAAAGTATCTATTAAAAATGAGTCTGTCAAAAAATTATGTATCTTACAATAATGCATGGAACTTTCATGATGTAGCGACTATAGTATTTTATTATTATAACTAGACAAGTATCAGTATTTATATCCTAAGTAACTAAACATTTTGTAGTTTAAAAATGTTGGCATTATTTTTTGATAGACAATTTTTGGTGAATTGAATCCATTATGTAAATTAAATACAATATGTAATGAATGTGCTTTTATATTATTTATTTATTGATGTTATTTTTGTATTGATAAAAAGTCGCTTCATAGACATGATGTGTTATTTTTTATTGACCCTTAGCCACAAACGTTTAATAGATATATTAAGTTCTATTTAAAAACAAAATCTGTTAACTTTCTCGTCCATATACATATATACGTACATATAAATAGCATTTTTTGAAATTAAACGACAGCAAAATAAATTATTATATCGAGATAAATAAAATGTTGGCATCGTTGAAGATGTACTTTTTATTTCTGAAATAGTTATTGTTATTTCAAGGCAACCGTAGTTATTATAACTCTTCGGAAATTTTGATTCAGAAATACATACAAGGCCAACAATATTTATATATTAACTAGCAGTCGCCCGCAACTTTATCAACGTAGATATATGCACAGCCTAAACTTTTCCTCCATAATTACATATTTAAAAGAGAAAGACAATTGCATGTGTTCAATGTTTCCATGTTCCGGTCTATTTTAATTCAAATAACTAATGCAATCTTATAAAATATACTATCTGAAAAGAACATACAGTTATTGCTTCATTAAAATATTAATTAATAGCTTAAAATTGAATGACGAAATAGTCCCTGCCTTAATACTCCATAAGTTTAGTAACTAACTCAGTTTCAACTATGTTTGTATTAAACTTGTATCTTATGCACATGCACGCGAAACTTGCAAGAATTGGGTACCTATTGTGATATAGTTTATGTGCTGAATAATGAGAGCTGCTATTACAATAAGTAAGTATGTTTATGGTAATGTAAGCTTACTTCAGAGACTTTGATACAATATCTTCTAACAGCTTGCATAAAATTAATTCTGAAGATATCTAGAGTCAGCAAAAAAACTGACAAATTTTTTTTTTACCTTTATTACTAAGGATATAAGAACAACTATGTGCAATTACTTATGCTTCCTATTATAGTCTGGATCTAAAAAATTATATACCCACCATTGTTTAATATGTTCCAAATACTCAGTATATTGAATTATGATCATGTAAGCGATGAGCTAACCGCTTGTCACGTCTTGTTCAAAATTTACATTGGGCTATTTTACTCAAAAAAAATTATAGTCCGTAAATTATATTTTCAAAAAATATTGAATACGTATTTTTTTCTTTAATGTATTTTTACTCGAAAAATTACAAAAATACAGCGCTTCCAAGATCTGAAATGAGGCGCTTTACGTCACTTGGACAGTAAAATTTTACGCACTTAGAGACGTCACGCGATACTTTAACCCGCTGTATCTTCATCATTTTTGGTTTGCTGAAGAAAATGGAATGGAATGGAAAATTGTGTTAAAGTAGTGACAAGCGGCTAGCTTGTAGCTACACAATCATGTGATTGTTTTGTTGATTTGGGTATGTACCCAAAACCCGATTTACTATTGGTCGCCTTTTCCAATATTCTAGACAAGAACCGCACTTGGCGCATTATTTTTAAGTCCTAGACCAACAAGGGACAATAGGCTGGGTTAGATGAAAAATTGTGGAAAAGTAGTGACAAGTGGCTAGCTCGTCGCCCATACATACCCAAAACCCCATATACCATTAGTCGCCTTTTACGACATGCTAGGTAAGAAACACAGCTGACACATTTTTTTTGAGTCCCAGTCCAACATGGGACAATATTTTTTTATGATCTCAATAATAAACTAAAAAATTTTTTTTACTAAAATAGCCTATTGGTTTAAGGAGCTGAGCTCAGTGCTCCTAGACTCTCTATACGCCTTTGAGGATTGCTGGTTTCATAGTACATATTTTCATAGTACCTAAGTAGGTACATATTTATATTTTAGTATTAAAATCAAATCAAATAAAAAAAAATACTAGCCCGTTGGTCGAGTGGTCAGAGACCCTGGCCACGAAACCAAGGGTCGCAGGTGCGAATCCCGCTAGGGTCAAATATTTCGTGTGATGAAAATGGATATTTGTACTCGAGTCATGGATGTTTATAAACGTATTTAAGTATGTCTATCCGTCCACCTAGTATCTATAGCACAAGCTTATAAGCTTAGTTTGGGACTAGGGAATTGGTGTGTCAGTCTGAAGAATTTATTATTATTATTAAATTTGCTCCCGCTTAACGATAAATCTATATATTATAAATAATATCACAACGTAAATCTAACATAACAACACTCACACATCTGCTGGCTCATCCATTTTCAATACATCAAAAATAAAGACAAATTATTTTTCAAAATCTGTGGTTTGACACTGCACTTAAGAGTTACTTACTATATTTATTTCTTCGTCATTTTCGCATTATTTTCACCCGTCGATTTAAACCACTGGTGTGAATAATTGCAAAAGATAATGAAATCAATAGCTTGGTATGCCAAACAAGATAAGTGTAAACTATAGCAGTTTAATCACCAATTCCTGTGTTCTAAATAATCGTTGCTTGATTTTTACATTTGAGGATCTTTTTAACTGGTAACTATGCCGCCACATACTACAACTATACAATAAACGAGTGATAAATAAAATAAATTTCATTTACGATAACATAACTTTACACCCGTAATTCCCGAAGGGGTAGGCAGAGTCAAAGGTATAACAGGACGTTTCATTTCATTCAGCCAAAAATAAAACTGGGCTGGGTTAGATTAACAGCAGTAGATGGAAAATTGTGAAAAAGTGGCTAGGTTATCAAAAATATTCTTTGGAGTTTTACTAAATAACCTTCTATGTATATTGTGTACACGGGATCTCTATATTATGGCCCCATAGAAATGTAAAAGTAAATAGTTTGTCGGTATGCTACATTGTCATATATTAACTAAATGAATTATTGTGATGAAATCAAGTGCGCCTAAAGTTTGGAACCTAGGATAGGACATAGTTTACTTTTACTCTAAAAATATTGATAGCATATAATAAGTACTATATGAATCTCAAAAACAAGATAAAAACATCGCAAGGGGAACCGCAACCAAATATCTAATACTTATACTGTGGTATTGTTTTATGATAATTGTTGAATAAAAGCTCAATCCGAATCTTATAGGTATGCTATTTTAAATCTAATACAATAACGAATACGTAAAGAATTCATATAAGACACTTGTGTTGGAATTTGATTGGTATCTAAAGCGCATTAACGAACAATTTTCACCGTCGAAATTGCATAGATACGTAGGTAGTTATTTTATTTGCTTTTGTTCACACAGATAATAAAATGCTTTAGCTATTGCATCTTCTCTGGCGAGAAAACTATTTCAAGAACTTTCTAATAACTCAAGAAATAATAAAAATGAGGAATGCTATGTTAGTTGAAAACCATGCTTGGAATTGTTGCGACGCTGTAATGGTGAAGCTTTTGCCTGATGACCGTATCTGGTTTATGCCTTCTATACGACTATTGTTTCCTACTATTAATTTTCGCTAAGAACTTGAAATGAACATTTTGTTTCGTTTCCAATACAGCACACGCATTTACGGCCCAGCGACAGCGCAGACTTTACGCGGAAATGGAAAATGGATCATAGAGATGTCGTTGCTACGAAGTTTTCGCTACGAGCAGCGGAGTAACGGGTGACGTTTACCGATTCAGTACTATTGCAGACTTGGCGGGAGGCGGACGTGTCTCGAGTCCTTTACGAGAGTACGTCGTTAGCGTTAATATTTCGTCTTAAACCTACCCATGTATTTATAAAATAACTCGATTAATTTACGGCACTTTTTGATTTGAACGACGACCTAAAAATGATTGTTAGATATTAATCTTAACAATATTCAATTTTTAATCAAAAACGTTAAACTGATTAGCTCCGTTATTGAGGTGATACAATTTGTTTTCTTATCAACCAAGGAGAATTGTTAACAACGGGGGAAGCCAACTTGAACCAATATCGTCTTCAAAATGAGGTAAGTTTTATGTCCTTTTTTGGTCGCGGAAGATATAAGGATATACGTCTGTAATATAATTTTCTTTGATGTTTGACGGAAACTTTTTGCCTCAAAGATTACTATTTTTTATCGCATTCGTCCGATCATTCACGGAAGATAAAGATATTTATGAGATTGGCTATTAGAAATAAATAAAAGTAAATAAGTAATATGTACAATTTGAACGAATAAAAAGTCATAAGTAAAAATGGCGGAATGAAGTTAATTTGTAAAGGGTTAGGATTGCTTTATGATCATAATATTAAATTATTAAAAGCAAAATAAACTATTTTTGTGACTGTACCAAAAGTTATGTTTTGATATTCGTTGGGAATAAATCAAGTACTTCGTTTAAATATAAAAAATTTGGTAGGTACTCGTTTGGAATAGAGACAAGGAATACGATAATAAATAAATACCATTGGTATTCGTTTTTGGTATTAGAAAGTAATAGATCCTATAAAATATAAGCAATTGCATCAAAAGTGCATACTTTTTTTTCTTTTTCATTATATGTATTATAACTTAAAAAAAAATAATAAAAGTGATATTTTATCTATTGCTATTGGAAATGTATGAAATTATCTAAAATGTAGAGTATTTTTAATTCCTGTTGATTTTTTTATTATGCCTTTTCTTAAAATCATCTGCGCTTAGTTGGAGATCGCTTAGCCCATTATTGAGAATTTACGAAGCCTGATTATTGTGATGGAAGCGACTGCCGATCTGACCTTTGTTAGGGGGACTCTTAGATAGGGGGATCGTTTTTTTTTTTGGATTATGGTTACACAACTGGTGTTAGAATGGCCAGTGGTTTAAATACGTACATGGATTTTAAGAATCCAGAGGTACGTGCCCGGGTTTGAACCCGGATACGAGGCGCGTGTTATACTTAAAGTTTTTTTTTAAATGTTTTTTAGTGTATATTTATTTATCATACATCGTATAGTTATATGATATAATTCATAAGAGCTGATTCACTAACGGAAGATCAATGCACAAGGCAAACCACCGGATGTAGGACCTTAGAACTTAGCACAGAATGAGTCACATAGGATAAGTGAGCCCTAATAAACGGTATTTATAAATGTAACCTCTGGAGGTAGTGGAGTAACTTTGTATGAGAGACCATATTTTTGAGAGATACTTTGTCCAGAGTAGTAATGTAGACGCAGACCAAGTCGCGAGCGGCAGCCAGTTAAAGGAAAAGCTCCCTCTGACCGCTGTTTGTTAAAAATTGTAATGCGCGGAAGCTCTTTTCGACTCCGAGATATTCACTAATATTTTTGAGATTGATTCAAATTCAAGTTTAGAGTACATGTTTTGATTAAGTTTACATTCATATTGATTTATCTTTAATAAGGTAAATGAAGTAAAGGGTATGTCTTGTTTACAAATCAGATGTTCAGGATAGTTTCTGACCTGAAGTAATGTTAATATCTGAATTGGTTTTATAAATAACCTTGACGCAAATGTTAATAATGGTTAAGTAGTATACTACAGATTAACTTCAAAGTAACAGTCTTAATATACGAAATATGTTATGCTTGTATGATCAAAGCGTTCGTGGGTGCAGTAAACTGGAGCAAAGCAAGCGTCATTGTTTGCGGCAATTTAGTTTCATTCTCGTTGCAGAGTAAATGCCGGAAAATGTAACGAAAACTCGGGAATGTGTTGAAGCGTTTTGTTATTTCTTTGCATGTTCAATGCAAATGTGTGAGCAAATACAAAAAACGACGAACTAGCCACTTGTTATTAGTTTAACACAATTTTCCATCTAACCCATCTCAATTTTATTTTTGGTTGAATTTGGTTTAAAAAGCTTACCGCTCCTTGGATTCTGTTCACCCTTTAAGGGATTTCTGGTATGTATGTATGTATGTATAGAATGAAATATTCGATCTAATTGACATTTTTGTTCCGTCATGTTACTTTGCAAGGATTTAATTAAATACCGGAAAAAAATGCATAAGCGATTTTGTAATTTTTGAAGATAGGGTTGGGAAGGGTATAATACCAATATCAATCCCGTTTCTAATTAGACACTCGGTTAATCTTATTATATATTGATCATCGTTGCTTGTACATTATACTTTTTAGCGCGAATGCGCTTAAACAAGTCTTTGGATAGTTGATGAATGGTTTTATCATATGAAATATAATCTATAATAAATTGACACAAAATTGATATTATAATCATTATTGGCCACATCGTTACATTGGATAATTACTGTAGCAATGTTTTCATTTCTTTTGAAATATAACAAAGAAAATACATAGGTACATACAGTAGCACCTACATTTATTAAAAAAGCGCGTTGAAACTAGACCAGGGTTAAATTATTATCTTAATAAGCTGAATCTACATAAATGATAGTTGTGAAATCAAACTATAACTATCCTGTTTACATTTGTAATTTTCTCCAGTCGAAAAGGTAACAAATAAGATATATATGTAGTATAAGGTAATAAATGGTCATAGGTGCGGACGTATCGGATTACGCTATATATGTAAGCTATGTAGCTTACTTACAACAAAGATGGCACAAGGTTATTGTCTTGTAAAAGGAAGATTAGGTTTCTTATTAGCTCGTACACAAGTGTGAATTTGTGAAGCAGGCTCAAGGTAATATTTAGACGCAAACTACCCAGTTTATACTCCGAATTTCTTTCATACTTACTGGTAATGCTGTAAGCCGATGCTAGTGTGTATTTCTCACACACATATTCATTAGCTTTTACAAGTGCCCCCTGCTGTTACACTTTACCAAATAAAACACGGACGTTAAGAGGATAATGAGTTAAATAGTTATTCCCAAACCATAAATCTTTTATTAAAATCGACCTCCTATAATTCTAAGAAAATTTGCTAACAATATCACCGATTGCATATGCTAGTATATTATCAGAGTTTATGAGTCTCTAATAGAAAAGCAATAAACTAGCCTACTCGTTTCTTCTAATAAAGCGCACCCATCTTAATTACAGACAGACAGAAGTTTATGTAACTATACTTGTGTACAAAAGAGCATGTCCTTTCTGATTTATTAACTCATTTATCAGCGAAGAGCCGAAACATTCCACCAGCGATGTACAATAGGATCTATAAGCATAAAACTGTAGGCTTCTATGTCACATAGACATTAATTGGGTTTCTCAATTTGATGTCCTAAAGAGACTAATGTTTTAAAATATATCAAGGAAGCAAAATTTTAAATTATGTATTTATAATTCTGGAAAGTCAAGTTTAACGGGAACCGGACGTAAAAATATTTGCATGGATCGTAACCAGTTGTACATTGAGAGGATGTTTCTATATTTTACAGTTTAAATTTGTAAAAAAAATAACAGACACAGACTTTTTGGAAACGGGTCTCTTTTCAGTGCTTTTGCATCGACAAGTCATGAACTAACGCAACGCAACTAAAATAAATCAAACAAACACAATTAATGCGGCCTATACCATTTTCCCGTTATTATTCCTATTTTATATATTATTTTATTCACTGGTTACTCGTATGTTGCGGGCACGAGAGCTCGGTTTACTCGTACAGTATCAATTAGGTGCTTGTGTTACGTCTCACTTATTATAACAGATGTTCCTGATTGTAATTCCATATCGTCGGTGAACACGCCATTGCTGATAGGAAATCCGACCTCTGCCAAAATTAATTTACTTATCGAACAAAATTCAATATTTACCTACGTGGGCAAATGCGATACCTTTGTGTGAGTAGACATTACACAATGATACCCAGTATCAGCTAATTTGTAGCGGAAGTAAGTGTGTACCTACCTACTTCTAAGCATTGATTTATACTGAGGAATAAGCAATTATATGTTCTATTTGGTATGACTGAATTTATTTTCACCGTTTAGAAGTCAAGTATTTTTAATTTACTACTAAGGTTAATGATATGTAGTTGGTTTCTAGGAGAATATTATATTATTAGAAGTATTATTAGTGTCTTTGAGTATAATATCTCAATTAAGTGTAGCAGGTAACCGAGAAATTTAATAAGTATTAAGTAGTAATATTTCCATCAATAATAAACTTGGATTCCTTTTGCTTTGCGTTCTTAAAATGATATAAGAAATAATTGAACAAAAGTACGTAGCTTGTTCACAGTTTAAAGCTATTGATACTTTTTTTGGACACGGAGATGTGACCTATCCAATTCTTAAAAATCATACTGAAAAGATTACAATTCGAGTAATTTTTTTTTAAAGTTTTCAATAGATCAACTCCGATTTGAAATGAAACCAATTTGCTTTACAGAACAAAAAATAATTACTTTTCAAGGAGAAAATTATGTGGGATACCCTTTGCATTGGAAATAAGGCATCTAATTGCTTGAGTGGTAGTTAATGCCTTTGATTAGCCTCATTTTCCGGTCTTTTAATTTCTCAAGAGCATAATTATTATTACGAACCCGTGGACTTTTATATAAGTACACCTATCAAAGTACGGCGGCTCCTTTGAGCATTCAATATAGAATAAAAAGCCTATAAAATGAGTAGAGGTAACTGTTTTATACGTAACGAATTCCCATTAGGATACCATAAAATTTTGTTTTTTTGTTTAATAAATTCTGGTGTCGGTTATAAATATCTAGGCAAGTTTGTAATTCAAATTATTGTCATGGACATTGAAAACACGGACAAATCTCTTTTGCATAAAATCGTAATGTGATTTCCGCAAGTTTGTACGTAAATAGGTCAGTAAAATATTTTTCCCATAACACACAAACCAACCCCACTTCATCGTTCAGCGACCCCTAGTTTCGTATACGGTGTAAAACAGGCAAATGTTCATATTCCCAACTTCGGTGGACATTTCTTTTTTTATCGAGGTTTAGTGAGATTTATTTATGGTAAATACAGTGTTAGTTCTGTTGCTATATTACGCAGGCGGTTTATCGTCGTATTGGATCGCATCTATTGATATTGGAGTCAGTGAAATCAAATACTATTGGAAGTAAATAAGTCTGCGTAATAGGTAACTGAATTTATAATAGGAAAATAAAATGCATCAATTGCATTATTAGAATTATTAATATTACGATATTGGATCAGATAACTCTGATAATAAAGTCTACTTTAGACATCATCATTGTGGTAGGTACATAAGTGTATTCTGGTTTCAATGATACAAGTGTATATGCTGTGGTATCAACATACATCTCGCCCGCATCTCCCAAAGCGTTAGGCAGAGTCAAAGAGGCAGCAAGTCCGTTTAACCAATTCATCTAAATAAAATAAAACTGAGCTGGTGTAAATTCTAACACCAGCTCAGTTTTATTTTTGGATGATATAAATAAATATTAACATATTTAAACATAATTTCAATAAAAATCACCATTAGAATCCATATATGATCATTTTATTGGGCAAAGTGTACATTACTATAACAAAATTCCCGCAGACATTTTAAATCTACCCCTTGCTTCAAACAACGAATAAAGAATACCTTGTTAAGAAAGGGTTTTTACACGACTGACGATTATCTTAATGATAAAACAGTCTGGAATTAATTTTAATGTAATAAACTGTACACCATCTCGTACATTAAATGAATTCTGATAAAGATTTTTTGTTGTTTTGTTTAGTTTTTAATTTTCTTATAATAATGATAGGGAAGCTTGAGTAGTCATGCTCACTCAATTGCTTCGGAGGTGGTGGCGTTATGTGGCGGGTCGTTACATACCACCTTCAGAGGCCGGTCTGCTCTGGCTTACCTTTTACTTCTAATAATACTCGGCTGAATCTTAGACGAACATTAACTGTATGACTTGGTATAAATATTAACTTAATCTGTAAATTTTAATTTTTATATTCAATCTGGCATTGAAAAGAGTAACTACCGAGTTTCTTGCCGGTTTCTTCTCGCTAGATGCGACATTCCGAACCGGTGGTAGATTCAAATTGTTCTACTTTGTACCTATTACTTGACGATTCACAAGTGCTTTTTTGAGGCCTACGTAAATAAAGATATTTTTGACTTTGACTTTGACTTTGACTTTATAATATTGTATAATTCCTAATAATATTAGTCTTGTATTTCCGCCCGTTTGGCCATATGTTATCATTGTATAAATTACGAATAATTATTGATTACTTACAAAAACTCATTGAATAAATATTTAATTATCATAATTCTCTTTAGAATAGCTATTGTTTATTCCAATATTGATTGTATATCAATATTGGACTCCAAAACAATAGTTGAACTTTACACTGGGTTAGATGGAACATTATGAAAAAGTAGTGACAAGTGGCTGGCTTGTCGAGTACCTACACAAAGATATCTAATTATAATATAATTATTAATAGTGGCGTCTAATTGAGTACACATACTCAATTTGAAACTAGATCAATCTAAGTCACGCTGTTTGGTATTTGTCACAAATCGATATAGAATTTAATTCTATGGTCACATATGACTTCATTAGATACGACAGCTTAACTGTTTACTATCCTCAAAAAGTATTTCCAAAACCAATCTGGTAATCTCTTTACAATTATACGAGGTCATTTCTTGAAAGAATGGATATTACTATAGAATTATGAAAATGATACGAAATGATATGGGTTTATTCAATAGTACGGAAATCAAATCAATTTAGACCACCCGACGGGGATTTGTAAACATGTATTGGGGATATCAGAGAGCCGCAAAAGTATATATTTCGGCTTATATTGGAAGTTTCAATGCTTACATAGCCCGATAGCTTAGCGATTACGAGTGGATATTGGCTATCGTCTACAGAAGTTGGGTGCCTACAGAGAATTACTTTATAAGGCAGTTTTCAGTGCTTGTATTTATTTTTATTCCTTGAGAATTACGAAGGGTAGAGTACTAAAAGGGTAGGCGGCTGATACTAGAACGTGCGCTATAAAGGTACTATACGATTTGACTATAATTTATATATGATTTGACTATACCTCAGATTAATCATTAAATAATATAATAGATACTTTAACAAATTTACATTTTTTGACTGATTTTAAGTTAAAGGAAGGTTTTGAAAGTAGACGTAGGTTGTATGAAAAAAAATATATTCGTTTAGCAATATTCATTAATGTTAATGAAACAATTGATTGGTTTTCTTTTGTATTTTCTGATAGTATTTGAACTTTATATTCTGCTAAGGAAAGGTGAAACTTAGTAGGCACTTGACAAATTAATTCAATTTGGCCCTGATAAAAAGAATTTTTTTCATCCGGACGTTGGATAGATAATTAGGTTTTTACACGAGGATTCTGTATTTCCGTTTGAGATACGGAATAAACAAAAAAGTAGCTCAATTTTTGACACACGACACATTCTATTGACAATATTGAACCAAACGTATTTGAATTGGTTGTTACCTGCCTACATAGAGGTTACGCATTTTTCCCTTGCTCATGGATTTGTCTACAAAGAGACACGAAGTTTGTTACAGTAAATGAGCGCCCGTATTCTTTATTTCCCTGTTTGTCTGTACCTAATGCTATTAACATAGTTTTTTAAAAGGGTCAGTTGTCGTTTTTTAACATAATAATTTTATTAATGGAGTAGATTACGAAAGGTTATCAATTCGGATTAATCCGTAGCGGATATTTTAATTGTTTGCCGATTTAGTGTGTCATCGATCTCAAAAAGACTATCTCAGTCTTGTTGGTTTTGAAGTTTTACCCAAACTAGATAAACAAAACCAGTAAAGCTCAAAACATACCGGAAGAATACACGTAGAGGTTTCAATGCAAGTGCATATTCTACTTTCACCCATACAGTGGCGTAGTGTGGACTAATATAAGAAGTGGACGAAGTCGAATCAGCAAGGCCCTTTCGCTTTCGTTCCTGAATCTACCCAATAAATTGAGGCCCCCTTAAATTGCGAGGCCGTGGGCGAGGGCCCACTTCGCCCACGCCTGGCAACGCCACTGGCCCCATTATACAAAACTACCATTATACAAAACTATCTTTTGTATTTTACATATTTGATCTAGTTACACAATAATACGATTCTACCACTGACGGACTAAAACTTCTCTACACTAACCTAGTACGTTATAGATCCCACAAAAAAGGTTTCTGAAACTTGGTAGGACATTTTAATATCTACATAGTATCTAGCACTGTAAAACGTTGACCTGACCCGACAGAGTTTGTGGCGTTGACATTTATTTGCTTTCCGCCCGATGCGGGGGATTTTAATATGGTGGAGTGAGTGAGTGTCCGTTACACGTAAACAATATTTTTTGAATAAGACGTGTATATTGAAAACTATAAATCTATATAGGTATTGGAGGGTTATTCTTGCAAAAATGTTTCCTTTTGTACGTTTACGTATCAATATAATATATATTATCAATATAATATAAATTAAAATAAATTCTCTACACTGACACACCAATTCCCTAGTTCCAAACTAAGGTTATGCTTTTACTGTTATGCCATTACTTGAACTGCAACATCTGATATATGTAGATGCTGTCCACAAGTGTCAGTCTCTTGCAGACCTTTATAATACAAAATTGAGTTCTTGGTTACGATCCATGCAAATAATAATTGAATTATACGTAATAAATACTGCTAATTGAGTTATATATTCTCGCTCCGTCTAACTCTATCCCATTTCAATTCAATTAATTAATTTAGTACGGAATAACTTGGGGGATTTAAGCCCAAGTTAATCCTTCTAATCTGATATTCAAATCATTGCGAATATGTATTACTTACTCATAAAAAGAAGCTAAGACTTTGGCGGAAGTTCAAACATGAACCTTGTATTTTCCCATATGAACTGTTTATATTTGGCAACAACAAAAACCGAATAGTCAATACTGATTCTGGTCTAACACAATTTGAATAGAAAGTTAATCCAGTTTCAGTAATCAGAAATAAAATACATATTTGAAATGTATGTAAATATATTTTATACTGAAAAAAAATATACTTATTTTGTGAAGAAAATGTATAGAAATGGATTCCTTTATGTTTCTAAATGGACAGACTGATCGATGACTTTTATTTGTAGGCAATGAAATCCAGATTTCCTATCGAGTCAATAAGAAATCTCGATGGCTATTACGGTCCATTAACGATATACCTAATATAATAGTTAGTTAGTTACTTACTTACTTACTAATATATAAAGCTGAAGAGTTTGTTTGTTTGGTTGAACGCGCTTATCTCAGAAAGCACTGATCCGAATTAAAAAGTTATTTTTGTGTTGAATATCGAGGAAGGATATGTAACATTCCGCTACGACATATTAAGCACAAAACGTGGATGAATCCGCGTGCACAGCTAGTTGTATAAAAACACAATAATACTACGGTAACTTTTAATACATTTACGTAAATTGACTGTTTATTATTTTTCTAAATTGTAAAAATCGTCAACGTGAAAGTCCTCGTAAATTAATCATTTTGGTTGTTGCGCCCCATTACATGAACAACAACAATACCTGCTCCCAACCGGCATTGTTTCCAGTTTTCTCGTTCCCTTGTTTGAAAGTAATTAAAATAATTGTTAATTTATTTTAGCTCGAAGAATTTACGTCTCTACCAATTTCACATTCATCATAATTCGTAGTTATTTTATGATTAAATACAATTGAATATGTATCCTAGGTAATTTATTAACGGACCAAACGGTGATTTGCTTTTCAAGTCAACAAATTTAACCTATTTGTTGACTTGAAAAATTGAAATTGTGAAACCATTTTATGTACCTTTGTTTGTCTAAAAACATTTGACGTAAACCTTTATTTCATCGTGTGAGGTGTCGTTCGATAGATCGTTTTAAAAAAATCAAGTTTGTATGAATTTTATTTGGATTCATAGATCTATTTGCAAATTGCATCTATTGTGGTCAAATATTCCTCTTGCTCAGCTGGCATAGTGGTAGATATTGGCAAAAAAAGTCATGGCAGTAGTTACTAACTAGTAATATAACGAATTTATAAAGAAGACTATTATGTACAGCAATATATTTTTGGCAAGTTAATGATTAATAATCGATCAATTTATAAAATGTACTTAGTTGAAAAGCTAGTCAGCTAAATTTCACAAAGATCCCATTTTCAATACGAAGTTGTTTGTTATTTGAAACATACCATTTTCCATTGAACAATATAATTACGGAAACCTATGTTAATTACGCCTGGACCGGCTTCTGACTTGATTAAGTATACATAAAATAACCAAACCCTACTGGGGTTTGATTATTTTTTAAATTAAAATAATGAGAGAACAAAACAATAACTTGTTAAAATAACTCTGTTAGCATTAGAACAGAATGATTATAATAAGGTCTCATTATCTTTTAGTGATGCGGATCCCTGACTACACAAACACTCCAAAAAAAGATGATTTATTTGTGCATATTTTCAAAATACTTCAGCTCCCGTTCTTCAAATAAAGGAATGTAAACAAGTCGGGACTTCGGGAGTAAGTTTTAATGAAACCGCGAAAGTCCAGTTCCTTGAGAAAACGGAACGGCAGGCACCCTCGTTAATTAAGCCGACCTAATCACTATTTTGGCTCTCTGGTAGGGAAAAATAACGTTGTAAATCGTACAATTGAGTTATTCTTCCTTTTATTATTCCTAAGTGTGGCAAATTATTCTTTTTCAAAGAATTTTTGTCTAGTTAACTTTCCGTCTTGAAAAATTATTTTGTATTCTTAAAACTGAGTTCAGTTTGCTATTGTCTCTTTGATTTATTTTTAGTCGATTTCTTTAAGTAAGTAAAGATGAGTGACGAATATGCAGACTATTACTGATACATACTTACAAGACAATATACACGTACATAATAAATGACGTACTAAACTTTAACTGTGCTGCAAAACGGTAATCACAAAATAAAAAAAATATAGGTGCGTGATAATTAAAATCTAACACGTGTATTATCTATCACACTTCTAATAATATACCTATGATCTTGGCTATCCCAGTCATATGTAGAAATAATAATATAGAAATACATTGTTGTACAACTAGGTAATCTGAGAATACGAATTCCTAAAATAGGTACAAGCGCACTATAACAAGTCTCGACTCGAACAAACAAAACATACAGACTAACATACTATGAGTCCCGACTTACATACATATATTAGAGAGTTATTTATAACATCCCTAATTTAATTGTTGACTGGCTCGATGACGCATTCGTTAGTGACCCTGCCCCATGGGCCAAGAATTGTGGGTTCGATCCCCACCCAGGACAAACGTTCGTGTGATGAATACTTGTGTTATATAATCCAAATTGTTAAGTATATATTTGTAATATCACTGTTGATTTTGATATCCGTAACACAAGTGCTTCAGCTACTTACCCTGGAGTATGTGATGTCGACGGATATTTATTTATTTATTCATCACTAATAAATGTTTATCGAGGCATTCTGAAATTGTAAATAGTTTCTACCCTTCTAATGAAACAAAGTCATGTGAGAGAAATAATTCATTCATTGAATTTTAATTATATGACATTGTTTAAAAACCTTTGAGCGGTGTTTTATAGTTGGCTTGTTACAATTCATTTTTATTATTCTCTGACTAACCTGAGTAGTCATGCTCACTAAAAAGTTTCTGGGGTGGTGGCGCTATGTGGCGGGTCGTTACATTCCCTAACATATGGTTGAGTGAAGCGATGGCTGACACATACGTCATGCTTGGGAACAGGTGCCGCCCTTGGGGACTGGTCTGCTCTGGTCGGGTCAAGTTTTTGGTTGTAATTTATATATTTTTATTTTGATACTCTACGACAGGCCCACACTAAAACGTGGTTCAAAGTTAATTATGATTCATACACCTTGTATAAATTGTATTGAAAAGAGTAACTACCGAGTTTCTTGCCGGATTCTTCTCGGTAGATACAACATTCCGAACCGGTGGTAGAATCATATAGCTGTGGCTTTACCTGTATTTGACGATTTATAAGTGTTTCCTTGAAACCTATATAAATAAAGAATATTTTGACTTTGACTTTGACTTTGAGACCTTAGAAGAACTCTTAAAATTGCAAAGACAAAGATATCACACATCTAAACTATTTTTTATCCAAACCTATTAGTTACTTGTTCGCGGTTATTCTTCGGGTAAAGTAGTTCGTGTATGCATGTTGTGAAATAAAATTATTATGGATTTAAACGTGTTATTTATAACATGTAATGTACATACTAGAAATATATTTAGGCGCGTTGATACGCACTGAAAATGAAATATGAACTGCCCATAAATCATATCCCTCCTTCGGAATTGATTTATGATATTGTTTACATTTATGTCATTAATTCTGGTAAAATATTGCAAGGTACATTCATTTTCAAAATATCTCGAACTTCAATCATAATTTTTGGAATATAATAATAATAATATTTTTTTCAAATTGACACACCAATTCCCTAGTTCCAAACAAGCTTATTAAGCTTGTGCTATGGATACTAGGTGAACGGATAGACATACTTAAATACGTTTTATAAATCAATGACTCGAGTACAAATGTCCATGTTCATCACACGAAACTTTGCCCCTAGCGGGAGCTTGGTTTCGTGGCCAGGCAGGGTCTCTGAAAACTCGACCAACGGGCCTGACATATATTCTGAACAAGCTAGATTTATACAAGAACTTAATATATTTACTGAAAAAAGAATCTAAGGGCAAATAATTGCATAGAACTGTTCAAATAAGCGATAGTCAATTGGAATATATTCCAGAAAACAAATATAACACCCAATTTGCAAAGGTCTGCTTCTTAATTTGCATGGATATCGTTTGGCACGTACCTATGTTGGATGTACCTATTCTGTTTGCTTTTAAAGATACCAATAAAAGCGTATATGTGTTATCGATCGCTCGCTGTTCCTATGAACTGTTTGTGGTCGGCATCGCGTCTGCGGTGGAGTTACGCCTGGTGGGTAAATGCAATTATCTGAGCACTTTGTCTTGGACGCGCCTGTAAGTGTCTATCACGCTCCGACGCGGCCGATGCGGATTGTCGCCCAATCGCATAATTACACTCGTTCAAACTGAGCGCAACTTTTGCAAACTTAATGGGTTGTAGTTAGTAACGTCTCACTGCTTAATTGAATTAAGGGGGTTCCAGATTGTAGGCTTTAACCGACAGTATCTGTTTTGTACACTGTATAGTGAATGTCCCATGTTGGTCTAGGACTTAAAAATAATGTTCCAACGGCGTTCCTTGACTAGCATGTCGTAGAAGGTGACTAAGGGTGTATTGGGTTTTGGATACACAATTTTTAGAAAATTTTCCATCTAACTTTCCAACCAAACTTTATTTTCGGCTAAATGCTCCCTTCTCTACCTACCCCTTCATCGATGGCGGCGAGATGATATGTATCCGTATATGTATAACTAGCTGTGCCAGCGGTGTCACCCGCGTTTATGGTTAATTTTATAAAGACTATTTCTGTCATACATGATTTCTATGTAACTTTAACCATTAAGGCTGCACACGCGACGGAAGCTTAAACAATGGAGTAACTTCTCCCGTTTTCCCAACATTTCCCTTCACTACTCTGCTCCTATTGATTGTAGCGTGATGAAAAGTATACTATAACCTGCCCAGGAGTATGAAGATTAATTGTACCAAGTTTCGTTAAAATCCGTCAAGTAGTTTTTGTTTCTATATGGGACATACAGACAGACAGACAGACAGACAGACAGACAAAAATTTTACTGATTGCATTTTTGGCATCAGTATCGATCACTAATCACCCCCTGATAGTTATTTTGAAAATATATTTCATGTACAGAATTGACCTCTCTACAGATTTATTATAAGTATAGATGAATGGGCCTACGCACGTATAATTTCTTCGCATAGATTCATTGATATCATCATATTTGGGATCTTATTGATTGTATTGGATTATAATTGGATTTCCACGATATTCTTACTGTCATTACGATTGAGGCTGGATAAGTTTTAGTTTTGTCGAATTTCTAAAATTGGCGAACCTTAGTATGATCATGAATATTTACATAAAACATATTGTGTATGTGAATAAAATAGAATATAATAAATCTTTGTTGTTAAACAGCAGAGTAATATTAAACGAGAGTAAATTTTGCTATTTTGTTGTCATTGACATTCCTATAAATACCTATTGTGTGTTTACATATTTATTTCTCTAAATATTAACATATAAGATATTCAAGCTACAAGTTGTAATCCCGAGTCATTTTAGCAGAGACAGTGTTTATTAATGTGGCCCTCGGAAATTAAAGACGCCTTCGGGGAATCATAATCCGTTGAGGATTACGGCAGTAAGCTCTAGTGGTAATAATTTGCAGAAGTGGAAGCGCATTTTTCTAATTGGACTCTTAAATATGAAATATTCTATTTATAATCTTATTGGTACTTTCAAATATTTCTTAGGTGCGTACCTACTTTTTTAAAATTTCACTGTTTCCATTGCTTTTAGACTCTTTTTGAAATGAACATACCTAAAATTTATTTAAATCAAAAGAAGCATGATTTATTTTGATACAAATACTTATTATTATTTATATTCTCTTAACTCTCTTGTTTATTTTTGATCTTGGTCTTCTGACGCAGAAATGGTGAAACGTTCTAATGGAAGAATAATTAAATACATATTATAATAATAACCGCGCGTACTGAATTATACACAATTGCCTTTAAGTCTTTTTGGAGTCACAATCCCAAAGAATAACAAGACTCCATTATTAATAAAGCATGAATAATAAAGTCTACAAGTTATTATGAGAAATTCATACTTAACATTATAATTCGCTTACCTACAACTTAAATTGTTTGACTTTTATTATAATTGGATTAATAAGATACTCTTCTTTACAATATTCGTATTACAAAAACATTATTTGTAGATTAGTCACGTTTGGCAATATCAAGTGATAGTGGTAGGTAGGTACCTACCATATTACTCACGTAGGTACGTGATGATTCAATACTATACAATGCAATCCCATGTAAGACATAGGTATACAGTGGCTGATTAAGAATTTCGTATTGACACGTGACTATTTTGTTTTTTTAATATGTACATAATTAATCATGTCTAATATTACAAATGTGTAAGAAACTCTGTTCTGTACCTATATTTTTTGGTAAATAAATACTTACCAACAGGTCCAAGAGTACTTGTATTAGAAATATATAACATTCAAACAGCTTATGTTATATGTATAATAATAACCATTATTATGTACATAAAAACTACGCTGTTGCAAAAATAATCAAGGAATTGCTGCAAAGGATTTGAAACGAGGCACCTACCATTTATTATAGTTGTATACATGAGTATACGCATCTAGCTCTCTGAGCAAAGAGAATTAAGTTCGTACTACCTTAATTCTCTTTGCCTCGTTCGTAGTACGAACATTCATTGGTGCGAGCGTAACATTTGGTCGCTGAAAGTTTCAGCGGACCGCGGTAGAAACGCCCGAGCAAACATTGAGCGATGTTCCACTTCGCAAAACGGTCAAGTGCGTTCCCTGTGCAGTGAACTGGTTCCTAATTAGATAATCATAAAGATTTGATTGTTGGTTTGTTTGTTTGAAGGGTTTGGTCTCCGAAACTATTGGATCAATTTAAAAATACTTTTACATAGGCTACCTATGTTTTATATCCGTATTCCCACGGGAATGGGAACTACGTGGGTGAAAACGCGTAGCGCTGCTAGTGTTTAATAAAGTGCGTATTAAATTTGGTAAAGTTCATGAAAAACTTAGTATTGTCATCCGTTAACAGGACCACCAGACAGAACCCTGATTGCTGTTTGCGAATGAAACCTAACTTAATCCTGCTGATTTAAGGAATATCTCTCGTCTACAAAAGCGTATCTTATTCGGATAACTAAGTTTCTGAGATAAAAATAAATTTATCTAGGTATAATTATTCCATTTTACTGTTACACAATGCTTGATATCGACCGTACCTAATAAAAGGCTGATATACTAAACGAGTATAAAAACGTTATCACTTTTTGAAAAACCTATTTAAAGGTTAAGAAATAGTTGCAATTCTCTATAGAGTAAATGAGAAAATGTTTATGCCAAGTTTGCTATTTCCTTTACACTAAAAACCTCGTTGGAGAAATGTCGTTAGTGTCTTCTTTCCCACAGGATATCTTCTTTGATATTTTATTCAAGCTTTTATTTAGCTCAACTATCTCTCTGTTTGCGGGCAAGTCAGTGTGTATGTAATCAAATCTTGGAAGTTAAATTTGACCCACTTCCTGGAGTTCGATTAAACTGATTTACATACTCAGTAAATAGGATGCCATATAAGTAATGACAAAGGTGGGAATAGGAATTCTGTAACGAGACAATGCATAATATTTGGCTTTTTTGATTTATCGTAACCAGTGATGATCTTAGATGACAGGGTTTGATGATGAATCCGGCCACAGTAAATCTGTGGCGTAACGGCACAAACTCATTCAGTTTTGACTCGGTTAACTTATCTTTGAGAAGTAGTCTACACCTTTAATAAACACTTCAGGTCTAGCCTTAGATCGAAAGAGCAAATGAGCTTTAATACCAGTCAAAAGTAAAAAAAAAAAATTGCTTGTTATTAATCGAATAAAGTTTGGTTTTTGGCTAATTGTGGTTAATGGGGCTTGCTATGTCTTTGACTTTTTTTTTGTTACGCAAAGAAATGCTTTACGCACCGTCACCCTACTTGGGGGACCGGGTGGTGTGTAGGACTCCCGGGGACCCTTAAGCAGGGGGTCCTTGCTCCGGCCAAAGGTGGTAAGTGGCCTGGGTACCTATACATACTGAAACTCCGCGGTACACCTCATCGCCTGAGTGAAAGTGTTTACGGGGATCACGGCACAGCCTTCGCTGCTATCTCTTTGACTCTGCCAACCCCTTTTGGGTTTACGGGCGTGATGTTATAAATATTTAAAAAGGTTTATTTTAACCATTTCAGTTTCTAATATAACAGTTTGTTTTAAATTCCTCTTTGCTTATTTTTCTTTACTATTTTCTTCTGTAACTTTTTTGTACTGTATTAATATAAAGATACCTCAAAAAAGAGATTATCCAATAAGATTGTTTCCCTGAAATGTCACAGGGAGAACAATTTCGTATTTCTTTGTATCTACCCAAAAAGCCCCAAGCGCTTTGATCCTATGCTTTATCTCCGATACCAACTTTACCTTTTATTACCAGTTTAATATATTTACAAACATCCTCGTTCCCATGTTTTTGTAAAAGGATGTCTATATTCGTTAGCTAACTCGAAATTGGCATATAAATGTACTTCGACTATTGACTTTTTCTAAAAAGTTCAATACTAATTAGTAGTCCAATGACTTCTACTTGTTATATGTAGATATATGAACAAATAATGTAAAAAGAAGCAAACAATATGTACCTTTCTTAAAAAATATATGAGGCAACATCTTGTTTTTTAAGTAAGGTGCCTTATTAACATACAAATCCCTCTTACATAATACATACCTACAACCATATTTTTACAATATGCGAAATCTGAAAACTGTACAGAATAGTTAATATAATCACAGAGTAATAATATACTACGTACAAATATAATCGATTGCAATAGTTTTTAAACCATGTTATACGAATATATTGACCTTATATTGTTTACAAAAGGAGCGGTGGTAGCTCAATGGTAAGGACACGCGCCTCTTAACCGAGGAGTGCGGGTTCAAACCCGGGCATGTACCTCTGGATTTTTCAAATCTATGTACGTATTTATACCACTAGCTCGACGGTGAGGGAAAACATCGTGATGAAACCTGCAAATTCAAACAACTTTGAATTTGTAACCATGATCCAAAAATTGTCTGGTTCCCCTATCTTAGGGTTGCGAAGGTCAGATCGGCAGTCGCTTCAATGTAATTAGCAGACACGCTAAATCCTGGATCATGGTCTAAGCGGACCCCGTCTAAGCACGGGACATAACGCTAAGAGGATGATGATGATGATATTGTTTACAAAATGTTAAATATAGTTACCCTACCAGAAACACAGTATGGCACGTGCGCAACGCTTGTCACAAGGTCGTTTAGTCCCGATAATATAATAATTATTCGGGTGTATGAGCTATATTACTCTAAAGTTTCATTAAAAACCATTCAGTAGTGTTTTGTGAAAGAGTAACAAACATCCATCCATACATACAAACTTTCGCATTTATAATATTAGTAGGATAATATGCACAACCGCCGCGAGCTGTACGGACGGTACGGTACCATACTCGCGCTAGGACACTGAGGCGTCATAAAATGGGTTGTAATTTAGTGAGTTCGTGAGATACCATTATTAATTTTAATATTGTCAATTCTTTAAATGGAAATATTTGACCTGTGTTTCGATTTTCGTAAGTATATACCTAAAATAACCTTGTATATTGTCTCAAATCCTAACCCGGTGATAATGTCTGCTACAAACACTGACAATATTTCTCAGAACATCCAGAACTAAGCCAGTTTAAGGAAATTCCTTACCCGAATCCGAAATTCGTTAGAGTCAGACTTAGAACTTTGGGCTATTGTTCGCCCAAAGTTCGAAATGTCTTGGTTCATTATTGTGTCGTGTAAATGTTCCGGTATGTGGTCACAAGCAATTTTTCATATATGGGTTATAATATAAATGGTGACTAGGCTAGTAATATTAAAAACATAGATGTATAATGCAGGTAAAATAAGTAAACTAAATAAGTAGTAGCGCCGGATCATGAAACCGTACCAATATATTACAATGGTCCTCAATTGGCCGTATAGCAATATACATACCTAGCGGAATGTGTTAGGTAGGTATACCTTTACGGTAGCCTAAACGCGGGGGACGCATCGCAAAGTGGAATCTTTCAATCCGTTCCTTTCAGTTAATCTTCCACTGGGTTATCCCTCCCGTCAAATGTCTATAATACATCCAGCGTCGTGAGACCCGTAATATCTGCTGCCCCTGCTGCTAGGCTATTGTGATACTTATTATAAAATGGATTTATTATTTACCACCCTCATTTTTAGTACCATTAGAGAAGTTATCTAATGTTATTTCCTAGTTCACTACATCATCTTTATAGCATGTCCGGTTGTAGTCAGGCCGTTTGGAAAATGTTTTTGGAGTTAGAAATTTAAACTACCTATGTAGGTATATTGAAGTGTCTGACCTTGATGCTTGAACCCTTTTATAGAGAAACCAAATAATTAATATAAAATAAATTGGATCATGATTATACAGATCCATTGTTATTTGGATATTACAGACTTCTTTACGTGATAGGTATACATTTGAAAATCCAAAGTCACGAACCAGGATTGAACCAACATATCGAGATATGAGGACACATGCCTCATAGACTACTGGCCCATGTCCAAAATGGATGGGTCATATGAACCACCAGGTGACGTATATAGGACGATATAAGAGCATAAAATAATAAGATTCAGCACTATGCCGTCACTTGTAAGCTGTCCAACTGGGTGCTGGTGAGAATTCAAAAGTGCCTGTAGAGTGAGTACATTTTGGTCATTTATTTTTGTACGGCATTTTGACCATCGATAGATCCATGAAAAATAATATAAAAGCGCGCAGTGCCGTACAAAAATGGTGCGCCACAAAGTCGGTAATTTTTTTTGATTTTCTGAAAATTTCCAGGGTAAATTTGGTCATTTGATTCTGTACGGCATCAGTTTCATACTGTTTCAATACAGCTTCTAATCCATTATTTCGCAACGCCGTACAAAAATCATGCGACAAGGGGAAAAAACCGAGGGTTCCAACCCCCTCTTTTTCCGTGGTCCGGGGGGTGATTTGAAAAAGTACGGCTTCGGTTCCAAAACGTTATCTAGCACTCAAAAGTACTATTAAAAATAATGCCGTCAAAAAATTATTGTTCCTTTGAATGTATTTTAATATTTGTATTAATTTCATGGTATACTTCATTGATAAAGCTGTAAAATCATTTGACTCTGTACGGCAACTTATTTTTAACATGATATTGTAAAATACAATTGTTATATAGTACTGCCGTCTAAAAGAAACGGTTCTAAAAAAAATTATAGAGAAACAAAAACTGAAATTTAGCAAATTATTGCAAAAGTTTAAATATTCATAGATTAATAAAAAATAGCAATTTTCTACATTTTTCCCTTGTTTTAAATAGTATTAAGATAAATAAATTAGAAAAAAATTATGCCGTACATTTTAATGCAGACCATATTTTTGAGGCTGATGAAAATGACGCTACCATTTTAAGGGTATTATATATTAATATATTTTTGAAGAGAACTATTGATAATATGATAAAATCATTATGACGTCTAACTGAAGTGAAAGGGTGTGTATATAATATCCAAGAATTGAAACTGTAAATCCCAGTATCAACAGTTTTGTAAACTTTTTGGTTTAATATATACTTCATCAACAAAGCATATGTATGTCGGCTTGTTGAATTATCGAGCTATTCAATAATTTGACGAACGATGAGAATTTGCTCCCGGGTTCCCTTGCCTTTTTTAAAACCGGCTTGTTCTGGCGCAATTTCTCTGGACAAATATGCTTTCAGTCGTTCGTTTATAATATGCAGTATTATTTTACTTGCGTGTGTTATTAGGGTAATGAGTCGAAAGTTGCCACATTTCTTTGTTGAACCCTTTTTATGCAGAGGAACGAAAACTGTGTGAGCCCATTCTGAGGGCCATTTGCCCGTGAGCCATATCTTGTTGCAGATGGTGTAGAAGATAAGATAGCCATGTTCTCCCATTGCTCGAATAGTTTCGATTAGGATGTCATCTTGCCCTGTGGCTTTACCATTCTAATATGTTGAATAGCGGCTCTTACTTCTGATTCAAAGATACCAGGCTCTAACAAATCATTCGTAGGCTCCGTGGATGTAAAATTTTGCGGTGTAGATATATGCTTACAAATGCTAAACGTCGTAACAGAACGTGGCTCCGTAAGCGATAATGTAAATTATATTTATTTAATATTTTTATTACTTTTTTATCAATATGAACTTTTAGATTTGTACGGCATTAACTCTTTATAAATTATTGCATTAAGTACCAAAAAAATATCTAAATGCCGTATAAAAAAATATCTTCATGAATTTCAACTTACATTTCGTTAAGTATATGGATTTTTCTTACATTTCGTTCTATGGATTTTTCCTTGAGTTTTTTTTTCCCTACAAACCTTTGGACCAATGAAAATGTACGGCATGTAAAAAAATATTATCTATGCATAAAATACTTTCAAAATAAATTAATTTTATGTTGTGTCAAATCACCCGCCGGACCACGGAAAAAGAGGGGGTTGGAACCCTCGGTTTTTTCCCCTTGTCGCATGATTTTTGTACGGCGTTGCGAAATAATGGATTAGAAGCTGTATTGAAACAGTATGAAACTGATGCCATACAGAATCAAATGACCAAATTTACCCTGGAAATTTTCAGAAAATCAAAAAAAATTACCGAATTTGTGGCGCACCATTTTTGTACGGCACTGCGCGCTTTTATATTATTTTTCATGGATCTATCCATGGTCAAAATGCCGTACAAAAATAAATGACCAAAATGTACTTACTCTACAGGCACTTTTGAATTCTCACCAGCACCCAGTTGGACAGCTTACAAGTGACGGCATAGTGCTGAATCTTATTATTTTATGCTCTTATATCGTCTTATATACGTCACCTGGTGGTTCATACCTATGACCCATCCATTTTGGACATGGGCAAGTAGTCTATCATACGGGCTATGCGAGCATAGGTATGCGGCGTGTATCCTCGTCACCATTACTGCCAAAATCGCTCTTGTTAATAGGTATGATACATGCTAATATAGATCTGGCCTAGGAACTATACAAGCTGCACTCAAAAGTTTTAAAAGCGAACAATAACTGCACGGTCGATGAGTCGTGTGAGGGGCGACGCGGGGTGTCGGGCGTCGAAACTTCGAACTAATCACTAGTTCGCAAATTAGTTTCTTCGAACAAACCTGTTGGCATGGAACTAATATTACAGATACGAAACATAGCAAACAAAACAACCCACTTGTAGGGTAATTTTAACAATTCACACCATTGTAAAAACACAGCTACGCCTAATAGGTAGGTATATATTTGTATTTATACATCGAAGATTTTTATATTTTCTTCCAGAAGTATAATGTAAGAATTTAAAACTTAAGTAAAGCCTTTATATTATATTTCAATTTATTCTGGAGGGGGGTGGGGGGTGGGGGTGTCCTAATTCCTTAGGACTTGGATGGATTAAGTATACTTTTACGCACATATGTTTATTATCAAGTCACAATAATCTTTGTCTGTGAAGTGAAATAATGAGAAGCTGAAGTGAATATTTCATTTTTTGTCAAAGTAGGTAAAAGGTATTAAGCTACACATGTAAGTATGTACAAGCTTGTACATATAGGTAGACTTTATCCCAACAAATTTAATATTACCTCTTTGTGGTTTACGCGCAGTAAAAAAGTTAATCCCAAGGAACATTTTTATAGAGAGTTTCCTCCTATTTTTTCACATGGATACAGTAAGCACCATTTAATTTTATGACGGCTTTGATCAAATAGAAGCTGACTTTAGTATTTTATTCCATATTTAATGTGAATATTATCCCGTGTAAAACGGTTTAATTACAATAGGTAATCGTTTTAGGGATATATCTAACTCTTGGTATATTATATTCCATAAAAAATAAAAATGTTGAAGTTTATGTTTGTGAGAGTCAAAATAATAGGATATTTTCATGCTTAGGTACCCAACTAAATGGCTATATGGCTTGCTCGATGGCTCATTTGGTACCTAGTAATCCTGCCCCATGCGCCAAGAGCCGTGGGTTCGATCCCCATCCAGAACAAACATTCGTGTGATGAATACTTGTGTTTGTTCTGTATCTGGGTGTTAATAACCAATATTTAAGTATATATTTGTGATACCACTGTTGATTTTGATATCCGTTAAAACAAGTGCTTGAGCTACTTACTTCGGAGTCAGATCAATGTATGTGTCTATGTGATGTCGTGATATTTATTTTTTATTTATATTTGCATGATACATATGCCTGAAAACCATTTTAAAAAACCTTTTCAATTCAAATTCCACGCGAACGAAGTTGAGACGATACACATAAGCTAACCCCCTAATTCACATCTTTTCGAGTATCGACAGATTCTACACGGGTTTCATCAAATATTTACACTATATTTGCAGATATTCAATGTTTAAGGAGAACAAAATTAAGCTTATTAACCTTCTTTGCCAAGTTTACCTCTTTATTCTTTTTCGGTCTCGCTACGAAGGTACAGGGACCGCTGGCATGTAAAAGAAAATGTTTGACTCCGTTCTTCATTGAGGCCACTAAATACCAACCAATAATAATTGGCAATTTGCCTTAGTCACCCTCTGTTTATGCCTTATAGACTCCATCTTCATTATTTTTACAAATAATTGGCACGCTTATCTTTAAATATTTGCCAATACATAGTATGGAATTCTACAATCCTAACCAAATAAATGCTCATCTATAAACATCTAAAAACTTTGAAATATTTCACCGAGCCATTTAACTCTGCACGCCTGTTGAAAATTGTTTTTACGCTGAAAATGGGACGGATCTCTATTAATCCGTGTCTGACACACTCTTAAGTCGATTTCACAGAATTTTCTTTGCGAAATAATGTTGCTGTAAGGCGGTAACCTAGAGACCACACGTACCTGGCTATTATTTCTAAATCTATATACGTGTAAATTTTTATACTCGTATGATATAACATTTTTCAGATAAAGTATATAGGTACAGTTTCTGTGGTCTGTGTGTACAATAAACAAAAATACCAAAAGGTATATATAAATTATACATAGCTTATAAATTTAGAAAACAAGAATAACACAAAATAAGCATTTTAGGAAACCATATAGATTCATCTGTTTGCATAAGATTTGACTTTCATAGTTGTTTTATATTTTCCGTGCATTAAAAAAAAAAATATATTTTTATACAATACTTACTTCACATTAGAATGAGCGTGCATCGAGTATCAAGTTACCTACTTATTGTAAGCTTTTTTTGGTCCCCCTTGACATCTACAAATTCTGTTATCGCACCGAAACCTCCACAGAATATTAAACTAAAACGATCTTGCAACATCCATGTTTATTTGAAATGTTAATAATCCTCTTATAGAGGATCGATTACCATGAATCACAAATAAAACTTTTTCGGATTGTCTTATTGTCTCTTTAAGTGATCACTAACTCACTAAGAGCTTCTTTTTAAGGCATTGATGGTGCTTAAATTAGGATAGGTTCTATTTCGAATGGGTGTGCTATCCGCAGAGCAGTTAAGCTTGGCTGCTAATGATAATTTTATCGTGCAAGAGGCCTCCATGGCAATGTGTGGGTGAGTGTTATAGCACGTAAATAGATTGTTATGGTTTATTCGCGCCGCGTTGACGTGCAGCCGCAAACACATTTGATGGATTGACGATACGCTCATGCGAAACCAATAACAAAGTTAATTAAAAAGGTGCTTGCCAAAAAGTTCGTACCTATAACTACTTTCATGTAGTTATGTCAGATACACACCTGCGCCACCCCCTCTTCGAAGCATTTCTCTCTTGATTTTCGAAGCACTTTAAATGCACTAATCAAACTTAATTTGATCAAATCAACTCGATAAGAAAATCACAGCTCAACAAAAAACAATCGGTCATTAAAAAACTGACATAGTGCAAACTCGACTATATTAAAATATATTAATTTGTTGTCGATGTTATTTAGTCGGTTCAACTGTAAAACTAGCTTTAATACATTGTAAGACTAATTTATTTTTATTGGAGTTCCCTTATTTTATAAGCCGTCTAACTAAGTCATAGCTGGGAAGCCTCTTTATACATAAGTAGATAGGTATGCCTAAGAAGTAGAAAAAACGGTACAAAGTTCATACAGTATTAATGTCTTGTTCCTCTCTCTTACGATTGTAGTAAGTATATGAAAATAAATAGCACTAAATCAGTCAGTGCGTGAGTGTTTGACAAACTTACGAAAAGTGTCAATATCGGGAAAGTTCCGGTGTGTGTAAAAGGTAGGTACTTTTCATAACACTCGAGTACCTATTTTCTTACCAAGAAACTAAAAAAAATCTTTAAAATGGAATATATAATAATAATATATGGAATTATAATAGTAGGTACCCAACCTAGTTGGAAAATATCAATAAGATTTCACGGTGAAAAATATAAAATCCAATATTTTCCAATAATATTCATATTCAGATGAGAGCACTCAGAAGTATGTTAGGAGTGAAACTGACTGATAGAATAAGAAACGAAGAAATAAGAGAACGATGTGGAGTGAAAGAAGATGTAGTGACTAAGATTGAAAAAGGCATGCTTGGATGGTTTGGGCATATTGAGAGAATGGATGAAAGAAGATTGACGAAAGAGATATATAAGGCAAGTGTAAATGGAGCCGTTGGGAGGGGAAGACCTAGACGGACTTTCCATGACCAGATTGGTAATGTATTAACAAAAGGTCAGGTTAACAGCACCCTTAACCGACGAGCGTGTATGAAAAGACTTATGAATGTAGAAGAAGCGAAAGGTGTATGTCAGGATCGTAGCAAATGGAAGTACGTGATCTCTGCCTACCCCCATGGGAAAAAGGCGTGACATTATGTATGTATGTATTATATTCATATTATCATAATTTAATATTTTGCTTAGATATGTGCTATTGAAATTAATTAAGTGTAATTATGTTTTACTTTGATTGTATATTGTTGCGTATGTAATTTTTTTCGTTATGCCAAAAAGAACAAAAGGTACATTATAACATCTTTCAGAAAATCACTTAATGGCATTCATTATTACCTTCTTAGAAAATTCTATTATGTAGCTCTGTAGGTACTGGCAATGTTTATTATATTATCAATCCATTAATCATTTTTCAAATAGGCCACGTAAAGCTGGACGTCCCGTCTTATATTAAGTGTACCTACTCATGAAATATGCCGGTCTATGGTGATCCCTCGAGAAACGTAAGCCAAAGCCTTTTACCGTCTACATTGAATAAGCCAACCTCACCCGGGGAAGCTGTTGACCCCGTTTGTTTTACTATTATGATCGTAAAACTCGTGAAAGTGATAGATACTCCTGGCGATTTATTAGGTATAAACATCGTTTGTACTAACGCTATTACCAGGTCAAGCGACAAACAGGAAAATAAGATGTCAATTTTTTTTTCATTATTATCAGTGTGTCGTAAGTCGTCGTTAGACATCATTTAGGAGGAGTGATCGAATTTTTGTTAGGTTAATAGCTATAGGTAGATACAGGTCGATGTTTAAGGGCTGTATCTACCTACCTTTCTTCTATAGCCAAATGTCTGTTGCTCAGCGATCATCTGTGCCCAATGAGTTAATGAAATAATAGCTGTACGACTCTGGTTATTTATATAAATGAAATAAATAAAGTAGGTATATGTATGTTTCGTTAGCTAATCCGAAGTAGAACTTAGAATCTTCTAGAATAAGTAGGTATGTGTCCTGACCGTAGTTATGTAGATATAGGTAAGAGAAGTAATAAAGTCATATCAAAAAATTATATCAAAATATACAAATAGATATTTCGTTCGTGAATATCGTTAAGTTAAATTAATATAGGTAGCTCTACTCGCACAAACAATATTCCTATTCCTTCATATTCCCTTGGTAACAAAAAAAGAAGGTTTCGTAAAAAGTGGAAAGCTAGATTGGCATTAAAGAATATTGTTATTGAATATTATTCTTATAGCAATAAATTCCAATAAGTCCCCTTCGTGAGTAATAGGTATACTTATATGAACTTTATCTTTTGCAGATGAGACGGCGGTAATTAGCAAGCATGGGGCGAAACTCTGGCGGGGCCGCTGCGGAGTCCAATGGCGAGTTGCGGATCTTGCTGGTGGTTACAGTGGTGGTGGGGCTCCTGTTGATGCTCTCGCTGCTGATGTGCTACGCGTGTGTGCTGAAGCGGCTGTGCTGCGGCGCGCCCAGGGAGCGCGCCAAGCACGTGGCGGCGGCGCGCCGGACGGAGAGCTACCCTATGGGAGACGTCACGCTTCTCTCTCAACCTACCGAAAGCGAACGCGTCTGATCAGCTAATCAGGGTTGCTCAAACTTGTAGCACCATGTTCCCATATTAGATTTCCTCGTAAACAGTGACCTCATTAAAACTTACCAACTTATAGAACAAAATGAAGTACCTACCTATGGTAAAATAGAAAAACTCTCACAGAGCAGTAGTGTTATTAAACATAACAGGAAAACCGCGGGTGTTTCTCAACTGAATAGACCACCCATTCCGTAAATCCTGTCCTATGTCCCTATTGGCGTATAAGTGCCAATCAACAATAATCATAACGTGGACGATATCTTGTCAGAAAAGCCCTGGTGAAATAAAGGGGGCTTGCTAATGAGATATAGCCATAAGTCGTATAAGGCTAAAGGCTGTAGGCGTGGAACCTTTTGGCCTAAGCCTAGTTACCCCAATACTTATACATATCTGCTATCCTTATGGCCTCAATATCGCAATACCGCAAAGATTTGGTTTTCTCTTCTGCTCTATAAAACGTAGATTGACAGAGACACAAATAAAAATCTTCGCTATAGCGTGATAATGTGGCTACAGCATACAAACAACTTGTACAACTTCCACTTCCCCTGTGTGAAATTGTTCTCCCTTTTTTCGATAATAAAACATTAGTTTTACTTAATCGTTATCCTGTCAACGAACAGCAGGTGATCTCTTCGCCAATATAAGTAAGTAGCTAAGTACCTAATTGATGTGCTCGATTGTAATTAATTATAGATACCAGAAATTACCAATAGGTAATTAACGTAAGTATTTTAGAATTTCGGTTTAAAAATAGAAAAGACTGTCGCGGATTGGTTGGCGTTTAGCCAAATTGAAACCGTATTGAATTATGTTATGCTAATATAGTATTTGCAAATTCCTAACTAGGTCACTTACAATAGCCTGATGGCATATATGTACCTAATGTATGTACCGCTAGTTGTTTAGGGACCATTCATTTGTGGGTGCGGGGCACCCTCATCCCTCTTGCACGTGTCTCCGCTGCCGCCGGACGGGAATAGCTCGGTACCCTCGGCTATTCCTGTCGCCCCCCCCCTGCTGGGGGGGAGGAATGTGGTGCCCGCCGTGTAGGGCGGACTGGTCGCCGGAGGTGAATGCAAAAGCTAAGCCGAGTCACCCACATCTCACCCCCACTCAGGCGATGAGGGGTATTTGATCTCAAATTCCAGTGGTCCCCGGGAGTCCCACACATCACCCTATCCCTGCTTCAGGGTCGTAAGCGGGAACCCTAGGACCTGTTTGCTGAGCTCGCACCACGACCCAATGCGCAGCGACACAGGCCCTGACAGACAGACGGACGGGAATTAGGACAGACAGACACACATAAGGACAAAAGAAGGCTCAAGATAAAAAAAAATAGTAACATCTAATACTTACCCAGCCCATGACCGACACGACCTATGAGACATTTGGTAACAAACAACATGCCCCTCCGACAGACTGACTGACTTCCTCCCCTTTGCGCCGCACCTGCAAGCCGCACCCGCTCGCTGGCAGACTCACTGGGCTTCCCCAACGGGTTCCACCCGGTGGGTCCGACCGCGCCGAGGGTGCGCCGGATAGTGCAAGGGGAGGACTCTCCCAGCCGACCCAGCCGAGAGACATAAAACACCCCGAGCTTGAAGAGCTCGGGATAAGATGCCCGGGCAATGAGCGCCCCGCTCGAGGCCCGAAACCGCCCCCAAGGGGTGAAGAAACCCGACGACGACGACATCACCCTGCCCCCCCCCCCGGGTAGGGTGACGGTGCGTAGCGCATTTCCCCGCGACAAAAAAAAGGGAACATTCATTTATTACGTAAGACTACTTTTGCTGCTTTTTAGCCCCCTCCCTCCTGTTTAATATTTATTACGTAAAAATCTAAAGGTAAGTAGGTACATGATTGGTTTTATTTTGATGTTTATTTTTCAAAGTAACAATTTTTAGTAGTTTATTGTATCTAAGCAGGTTCTTAGGCATTTTTTAGGTTCTTACGTAAGACTATCAAGACTCCGTCCCACCCCATTGTAAGAAAATAAGACATGTTCGACCCCCCTAATTCGTCTTACGTAATAAATGAACGGCCCCTTATGTACCGCTGATGGTTTGTTTTCTGCATCTGTGAAGGTTCCAACAAAATTGTCGACATGTGTATCTACGCGGTTCGCGTTTCGGTTACCTACCTATATTGTTTGTAGACGATAGATATACCTACCTATATAATAATTTTTGTAATGTCTTTTATAATGGTACATTTATTGTGTCAGTGTCTATTTATAAAAATAACTGTTTATAAACATAAATACCTATACAACTCATATACATGTTCTAAACGACGAGATGTCTTTAATAGAGTTTTATTTATTAAGAGTATCTACTTATATTATATTATAATTTAATATCTACATTGTTATTTAAGAAAAGTTGTTAGAATTGTGTGAATTAAAAGAGCAGTAGTAGCTCAACGGTAAGGACACGCGCCTAATATCCGAGAGAATCGGTTCAAACCCGGGCATGTACCTAAGTATCTACCTCTGGAGTTTTCAAATCTATGTACGTATTTGTTAAACCACTGACTCGGCGGTGTGAGAAAACATCGTGATGAAACCTACACATTATAACAACTATGAATGTGTAACCATGATACAAATTTGACTAGTTCCTCTAAGAGTCACGAAGGTCAAATCGGCAGTCTCGAGTGTATGTACTGGCTAAAATGCTGGACCATGGTCTAAGCGGTCCCCGTTTAAGCACAGGACATAACGCTAGGTAGATGATGATGTTAGAATTGTATTTGTATCCTCGTAAACTAGTCGATTCATCAAAAAAATCCATATTTCCCGAGTAGGTATCTACGGTTTGGCGATGTTACAAATTGTGTGGATATACAAATAAAATGTAATTCTAAAGATATGTACTATGAATTATCTACTTTAGAAGTTATTTTTTAAGAACAAATGAAGAGTTTCTATTTGGCATAAATTTGTGTACCTACTTATGGGTGTAACCTATTAAAATATACGCAATAATAACTAATAGATATAAAATCAAATTCAGTTAATAGAAAAACAATAATATTTTTATTTATTTTCAATGACAAAATGTCCTGAATAAAATAAAATCTACAATCACGTAAGGCGAACATGTTCGAAAGGCACTGATTATATTGTCTTGATTTGTTTACACCACTGAAAAATTGTACATAAAACAAATAAAATAAACTTTCGTTTGGCCAAATCTACAAATGTTTCATTTAGTCCTATTTTTTGCTGAACAGACTTTGTTTTCTAGAAACAGGCCTCTGCTATTTAACTAATATTTTCGCTTAAAATCTACTAACAAAAATTAACATGTAATTTCAATGAAAATATCCTAGTAAAATGAAATTACAACAAATATTAAATATTAATTTCATATTTGCTTAACTTCATTTTCCCATAAAATAAGTAATTCATTAATTTATTTATGTATAAATTTACTAAAAATATAGTGACATTTTTTTCTGCCATTTTTCTGTACATAATATTTTAACAATTGAAACTGTATTCAACAAATTATAATACATATATAATAAAAATATACTTCACTAAAAATATAGTTCACATTGAATGACATCTTTAATGCACAAGATCTTTACCTCAATTAAAGATCTTATAGGGATTGTGTTATTTGTTCAAAATAAATAATAGATAATGAATAGTGATGTTGATGATACACTAATCTTTAGAGAAGGAAAACAGTAAATAGAGGCAGATAATATTCAAATGCTTGGCAACAGATAATAATTATTTGTAGGTAGCGGAAATTATGTATATAATTATAATAATATCTAATAAATCAACACCGGGTGAAAATATATATATAAATATGTTCATAAAACAACATAAAACAATATTAATTAATATTATGAAGTTGATATCAATAATATCATTATAATAAGTATTCCATAGCTGCTTCAATAACTGTTGTTTTATGAACAAGACAACTTCATCTTATAATATAACAGTAACCTATGATGGCCATAATCAGAAGAAAAATATTATTTATTTGGTAAAATAATTCAACACTATTAATAATATGTACTTAAACTACAATGATCCATAATGTTAGCCGAATGTGGTATAATGTCAGACATAATGCAAGAACACAATATGCATTTGTACACCAGTTAAGGTGTATAACTACTATGGTGTATAATTTTGCTCTCTTAAAACATCATGGACCATAGTTCTTAATGACTGCGGCTTGCAGTATTCCTCCAGCCAATTGAAGACTCCAGCTGAGAACTCAGCAAAGTTGTTCACCGGTACAGATTCAAATGAATCAAACAACTTATCCATAATGCCCTGAAACTGAAATAGTTAATAAATTAAAATAAATAGTTTTTAATCTAGTTTCTATACACATATAGCTCTCCCCTATATTAGCCATGTAATAATAAGCTTTGGAGTCTATGTGTTGCCATATTTCATACATGAAAAATAATTATTTCTTTTGCCATTTAAAAGATGTAAGTGAACAATTCAATCTATTATTTTGCTTTTCAAATATTCTTGGCAATGCTTACATGTGACACACCACATATTGATATATAATTGTGTTTTGATACATTTGAGTGTTATTGTTAAAATTTAAAACCAATGGTGGTATAGAGATGAGATGACAAGTTAACTACATATTATGCATAAAAACATATTAAACTCAATTGTATCTGTATACTTCATCACTTGATAACTTATTGTAAGTTATATAAAGAAAGCACGAGTATGACCACAACCACAACTTACCACTTGAAATTTGTCCTGATCTGTAAGCCTCTGTTCATTATGTCCAGGAACAGAGTGCTGGGCCTTTACAATTTGTTCATAATTGGCCTGCATGATGCGTAATGCCACTACATCTTTACGAAGTGCATTCCTCTCCTCTTCTTGACGACGGCGTTGTTGAAGAAGATATTGTATATAGTCTATTGACTTTTGAAGAACCTGAAAGGTCAGATTTTTATACATGCATTAATTTAAGTAAATTAAAGCATAGCACATACAGTTTCACACATTCAATTGACAGAATTGTAAAAAAAATTAGGGATATTTTTAAAATATACTAAGAAAACACAAACAAAATTTATCTTAAACTTTTACAAATCAGTCATTTTACTCTGAAAAACTTTATGTTGTAACATTGTACAAAGGTTACCCACAAAATTGTCCTTATCATAAGGGCTGATAATGTATATTGGGTCTAGAAAAAACTTACAGGAGTACCATTAATATGGTATGTACTGCTATGACTGTAAGATTGTCAATATACAAAGGGAGGACTTACAGCTGCTTTACTGGGCTTGTAGCCAGAAGCATCGGTCTGCTGACATGTAGGCACGAGCTCTTGCAAAGAATCATAACCCTTCTTGATTGCATCTCTTCTTTTTTGCTCTGCCTGTAACAGTTCAAAACCAATTTCTCTTATATATAATATGTTAAAGTTAACACAGTTTTTAGATAAAATGCGTTATCCCTAGTTCGAATTAGTATTTACTAAATACCTTTGTTAAAACTAGAAATATTTAGTTTAAACTAGGATTTACCACTGACATATTTGATTTTCAGATAAATTCATTCTTCTGTATAGTTCTGTACAGTCATTGTTCTGTATACATTTATTTATTCTGTATAAACCTCTGATATTGATTTAAATGTAATTTCTGTATAGTCAGTCACTAGAATATACTAGAGATAAGTATTAAAACTATTTTATTTTCAAGGAATGAAACTAAATATACCTGAGTATGCGCTTCTCTTCTCCTTTCTTTGAAGCTTAGAGCTGAAGCCTTGTTGTCCCCACTATCATCCTCATCCTCTGTAAAAATTAAGTACACCATGGCTTATAAGTCTTTAGAAAAATAACGCATATTGATTTGCCGCTTCAGTACCTTCAGGTGCCTACTTAGCTGACTGGTAAAATTTTCAATTTTGAATTAAGTGATTTGGAAGATGAAAAACATCAAATGGTATTGACGACAAAATAGCAACTGTTACTGAACGCTAGCAAATGTCACGAAATCGTGAATGTAGGAATAACCTGATGATGACTAGCTTCTAATAATTAAAAACAATACTTGCCTGTATTCTGGTTGGAGGACGAAGGGGTCTGATGAATGTTCTGAATGGAACCACTACTTCCACAGCGGGAGTACATAATGAAAAAATGTTTACAAGCTTATATGAACTTAAGAATTAATTGTAGAAAAATATAAAATGACGACATAAGTTTATGAAATGTAGATATATCTTAGAAGATTGATCGTGTTTTTTTTATCAAAAATTGTTATCTATTGTTCTGTCAGTGTATCTTACGTCAACAAAATGTCAATGTCAAATAGCGCTGTGTATGGTGTAAAAAAAATACCCGATCGATAAAGCTGATTACTCACGTCACCACGGAGCAAATATTAAGAGGAAGTGCTAAGTGGGCGAGGCATTGAAGCCAATCAACTGGGTGCTATCGCAGAATTGTTTATCAGTAGTGCGCTCTGAGTACTGAAACCAATGGAGACGACATATTATTCTATACAAACAATTTGTTATACAAATATGATTAATATCGATCGATATTGTATTCATAATGGAATTTGCAGTGTATTGTGCCAATATTGATAAAATTTGTGATTATAACTTAATCAAATTTTTAACATTCTGAAACATCGTCATAAATAAATTGTTCAGAGACTTATAGTATGTAAATAAGTAAAGTGGAATGACACTACGCAAAGGCGCCATATTTGTTTCTCATTCAAATTGGGCTTTAATTTTTCGTAGGTATGCCATCTTCATTGGTTTCAGTACTCAGAGGTAGTGCCAGATAAATGTATACATTATTTATGGCAGTTTAAGGCTTATAATTGCACCAAATACATAACAACGCCATCTGTGATCGTTAAGAAAAAAAATCTTCTAAATAATAGATACCGTGAACTTGGATTATGTCTTAACTACTTTTTAGGGGTATAGATGAATTAAACCGATTTTTCCAAACTGTTACTGTTGTAGGACTAGTAAGATAAGCTGTTATTGACTAAAATAAGACTGGCCAATCCTGCTCATTGCTTATCCGTAGTGTAGTATATGTGATCAGTGGCGTATGTGTGAGTTTGGCTTCATCAGTTCTTTTACTAATTTTGTGACATGCCATTTCTACAAATTTTTTCTGTTCTGTGCACGTCATAATCATTAGCGAAATTGTCGAATTTATTTATATATTTATTTATGCTATCCCTTAGGTGATAACTAAAGGTAATTATAGATGGGCTCATTCACAATCATTTTAGGAAGATTAGGTACGTAAATGTCTAATAAATGTCCGTATTATCTACTTCAGTGTCACATATACTACACATATAAATATAAATATATAAATATCCGACTATATCACATACACTGATCTGACTCCGAGGTAAGTAGCTTAAGCACTTGTGTTACGGATATCAGAATCAACAGTGGTATTACAAATATATACTTAAATATTGGATATTAACACCCAGACACACAACAAACACAAGTATTCATCATACGAATGTTTGTCCTGGGTGGGAATCGAACCCACAACTCTTGGCGCATGGGGCAGGGTCACTACCGAATGCGCCATCGAGCCCGTCAAAACTATATACATATCTACCTAAGTATATGTATATACTTACCTAATATAGTATAAGAGGGCACCTAATTACATATTACGTCCCAAACCCCTAAAGGCAATAACAGAGTATAAAGAGTAGTTAGCTTCTATAAACATTTTCAGCTATGTAATAAAATTGAGTTTGGTTATATGAAAAATAATTACAATCGCAAACCCAGATCCCGATTCACCATTAGCTGCTTTCTACATGCTGGGAAAAGTTTGTCAGTACTTGCTTTTTGAAAGAAAGAAAAATAATTTATTTAGTTACACAAAATTTTACAAGATTTAAAAAGTAATGTTAAGGAAACAAAAGTAGTGACACTTACTTTTAAAATAAATATTAGTAAGCATGTGTCCAACCGTAACTTAAATGAACTGCTTTCATTTGAATTTGTTGATATTAAGAAGTATTAAGAAGTCTCAATTTGGATACTTACCTTTAAAAATATACATTTTTTTAAATGTATACTAAGTCTAAATTAAATACGTTTAATGTAAATAAATAAATAAAGTCCAAACATTAACAATGCTTTTTTAATATCTTAGCTTTAGATGCAAATTTGGTATTTCCATTTGAACATTTGAAACAAAGACAAGACTATGTGATTAAATTTATTTATGATTGTAAAATTTATATAGTGCATTATTTTTTTATGGAGTCATCTAGTAATGTTCATATATTAATATATGACTACATAAGTATTACACTTTCTTAATATTTAGTGTAAAAAGCTAGATCTATCCTGATCTATTAAATTTTTGAAGATATTTGGCGTTATCATTATCTTTGAAAATATCATCACTATGATGAGAGAATTTTAATAATTCTAAGATATATAAATTGATGCTCCTTTAATAAATGTACTCCTTTTATGATGCACAAAGTGATATCATTTTTGAGTGGAATACATAAGTGCAGGAGTAGCAAATATTTTTGAAGTTTTATCTTTGATTTGCTTATTATAGCACATTTTTTAGGAAATATATATAATTAACCGCAAAATAAATATCTACACACACATTATATACATACGTACTATGAGTATGATTGTGAGAAACGGCCTTTAGGAACTAATCATAGTCTAAAGAGTTGGGCTTTGGTAGTGTTTGGTAGTTTTTAAATTTAACCTGACAACACTTGGATTTGCTCAAGCACTGTGCTCAGTGCTGCTGCTCTTTCCATTCAACAAAAAAACATTTTTTGTGAAAGCGTAGCGCTTCAAGAAGTATTGCGTCTCATAAATTTTATTTGTTACAAAATATTAACGTTATTATTTAATAAAACATGTGCATGAACTCTTGAGTGAGTGATTTACTAAAAATATATGTTTTATTTGTCTGATTATGCATCGATATCATACATAAATTTTCAAGTGATTAGTTGCGATCTAGCCATCCATGGCCTCCATTTTAGAATTTGCTCGGCAGTGTTCTGAAATAATTTGTTTTTATTCTAATTAAAACTAAGTAATGATGATGTTTTAAATCATTTAATTCGATTCATTATTTGTTGAAGATTAGTCTCGGGTCATAAATTAAGCAATTTAAGTTACGGAATTGTTATTTATTTCGAAGACTATGAAATGATCGTAATTCGTAAAGAATGAATTTAGTTTTCAGATTTAAAAGTAAAGTAAGCTGGGCAAGATGGTATCAACGAGGCAGATGAGTAGCGTAGTGGGTAGCAATGGCAGCAGTGAGGGAGCAAGTCCTTCCCAATCCGAGCCAGTGGCGGTGTCTCGCGTGACCCGACACTCTAGCGCCTTGCTCCCCGGTGGCTCATCGCCTCACGCTTCATCTTCTAAGTGTACTTCTATAGTACCAGCTCCTAAAATCTTCAACACTAATCTACTTGACCTCCCTATTGAAGTTATCGAAAAGATTTTCAGCTACTTGGGATTCAAAAGTGTGTCTCATCTCAGAATGGTTAATATCTTTTTTACCCTAAATATATCGCTTGTCAATTCTTGCTACTTGTATTTTTTTTTTAGATAAATAGTAACCAACCACTTCTGTGCATTGTCTGCCCTGATTTGTATCTTTGATATTTTGAATCTTAAAAATAAATTTAGGACTACAAATATAATTTTTCTACTGGTCACTAACAATGATGAACAATATATCACATAGGATTTTTTTTATTTGCATATTTTATGTTGTCCTGCTTTGTGTTATTTTATCCTGCTTTGGATAAGATTTTTTTAAATTATTGCAAAGTTATGGGACTGAATATGAATTTGAAAATTTTAATAATTTTTTTTAATACCTAACCAATATTTTGTCATCCTATCCACATTATGATAATTTTCAATTGTTCAATATATTTTATGCTATGAAACATAACATATGGTTTTGATATCTATCTAAAATTGTGCATATACTTGGAAATTATGAAAAAACATGTTGATGACTGTTACAGGTTAACCGACAATTTAACACTATATGTAGTGGTGTTTTAAATTCTACTTTCCAACGGTTACAAAATCAAATGCTGCATAGATTTCAATCAATCAAGGCAAAGATGCCTCGAAGGGAGAGTGCCCGTAGAAGTCACCCGCTTGCTTGCGAGTCTGATATCATTGAAACTTTGCACATGCGACTAAGCTTATTGCAGATGACATTTGGAAAGCATATTGAGAGGAAACATTGTTGTTTTTTTCCAGGAGAGGTAAGAGATTTTTTTTTACATAAAATTATAAGGTGAATTTGGATAATGCAACTACATATTTATGACACTTTTCGTGTGGTGTAACTTGATATTAGTGCATAATTTAGTAGATTATATTATAAATGAAATATCTGTGATATAGAGCATTTAACTACTTAAAAGTAAACTTGATACATTACATAATATGTACCTAATTGATGGTTCTAGAATTTGTTAATGGGTCAGCTGTTATAGTTAATTATATTTCATAATTTCAAACTTTGACTGGCACAATGGCTCATTCGTTAGTGACCCTGTCCCATGCACCAAGAGTTGTGGGTTTGATTTGATTGGAAATTGTTTCTGTAAATTAATATTTCAATATTCATTCTCAAATAATAGTCGGACTACTTTTAACTGTAAGATTGACAATAATGTATGATATGATGTGTTTTATTGCAGATATTAGATGAAGTGTATAGCATCCTATCATACTTAAAAACAACTACTAAGCTTGCAAGGCCTTATAAAGTGACTGATGAGCTTTTTGACCTGACTACAATGGCTATGGAGTACTTCAAGGAACACATTGAACCTAACCTTCCAGAGATTACTTATTTTGGAACTGATTTCTTTGATATAACCACAGCATTTTCTCGTAAGTATTAAGCAATTTTGTTATATTTTTGATTAGTGGCTTTTGTACACTATTTGCACACATGTAATAAGTTAAATAGTAAGCTAATATACTTATTACATTATGTACCTATTATATTTTTATTGTTAAATGGTTAGGCGTAAGTTTATCATATCTATGTTGCTTCCCTAAATGTGATACAATGTGTCCAGACACATAATAAGGATGATGACTGCATTAAAGAACTATAATTCTATTTAGTTCGGATTACAAGGTGCTTTTATCCAAAAATTCTGGACTATAAAAGGCTATCAGTAGTACCCTATAATCTGACAAATACCATAGTTGGGAACCATCCTGCAAAACATTTGTTTGATTACCGCTAGTCTACTGTATCTAAATAAATATTTAAAGTATATTAAAAAGGTCAGGTAAACAGCACCCTTAACCGACGAGCGTGTATGAAAAGACTTATGAATGTAGAAGAAGCGAAAGGTGTATGTCAGGATCGTAGCAAATGGAAGTACGTGATCTCTGCCTACCCCCATGGGAAAAAGGCGTGACATTATGTATGTATGTATGTATGTAGTATATTAATGTATACCAATCATACATTCATTTTACTACTCTCATCCAAACTCTTTACTGCAATTAATTGGAAGTTAGTGTAGCTTGTTTCAAGAAGGCGTGAAGCTTATCAAAATGTGTATTCTCAGCGGGTGAGAGCAGCAAGTCGTATATGTGCCTGGACTCGCCCCCTCCGAGTGGCTTCGAGTCGTCGTCGCAGCAGCAAGGCGGCACGTCGCCCAGTGACCGGCGCGTGTCGTCCCTCAACATGTATATGGAGGAGAGCTTGCCGCCCTCCCCACCGCCGCCCCAGAGCAATATGGTGCTAAGGAAACGGATACACAGGATTAAACAAGGAATGAAGAAGTGAGTGGCTTTACATTGTTGGTCTGTTACAGCTTTATTTTTAGGGACATTATAGTCCATTTCACCTAAGAAGAGTTCTGTGACTTTGAATTTGACGTTAATAGTTATGCATCTGTATGACGGCCATTAGATATTTTTTCAATTCGATAAAAAGTTCTAGGGCAGTTAAATCGGCTTTTTTATTTGTTTTATTTTGAATCCTGATTAAAATGAAAATTATTTCAAACTATGATTTATTTTTATAATAAACTGGTATTCTCATGTAAATAATATGCAGATATGTCCTAAGCGCACGCTATTGCAAGACTCGGAATCATCCAAATAAGGATGCTTTGTTTTTGTTTGTGTCTTAGGGAACACTTCTTTGTTGTCACTGGGTTCGGAACATTTTTTCGGTTGAATGTACGCTTATTATCAATAAAATATCCTAACTCGATGACAAGATGCCCGCCATATTGATTAATTATGTGATGTGAATAGTAGTTTCAATCTCTATTAGTAAACTTTTTCGATTCCCGTAGTATGCAATTCATGCGTTTTTTTTACTAAATTTAAATTAGTAATAAATTTAAGATGAAAATTAGTAAAATTAGAAAAATAGTGTTTATTACATAATAAATGGAGAATATTATTTTTTTTACAATGTTAGCATATAAAGTTAAATAGGTATGTTAGAAACTGAATATTTTGATTTGTAGAAAGTATGACGCATGAAAAGGAGTATTGACACCTATCACGGAATCATTTTACGTGAAACGGACTATAGCTAGAAAGTAATTAGACTTATGACGGGTAAAACTCATTGAGGTTACTAATAATTAAAATTTGCATCTATTGCAAAGTCGCAATTTTTTTTTGAAAATTATGTATGTGACTGGACCCCTAAATGCAACGGACAGCGTGACCCGCGACATACGAAACTTTCTACCCTTAATATCCAATCGCTGACGAAGGCACGGCATCATAATTTTGTAATCTATCATATTCTCATCTTGGAGGCGCTGTCAGATTATCTATAGGAGTAACTGCTCGTTTGCTAACAGTCGACGTTGACTTTCTTTGCTTATTAGGGCTTTGATTTATGAGTTAGTAGTAGCCACATAGTGTTATCGTTCATTAGTGGATGCAGTAATTGTTAGCAGTTAAGTTTACTTGCTATTTAACATTATCTATAACAAAGTGGAAAGATCAGAATTGGCGGTTCGGTGTTTGGGTCGCCGTTTGCATGCTTTGCAATCTGTGCCAAGACCATATGGGTCTTCATGATAAGGCGCTGGTGGATCGATTAACTGGTTGCTTTTGCTTGACCGCATAATGAGGCGTGTTGTTTAACTCGTTTGTTAGTGTTTAAGTTGTGCCCTAGTAGTATAGGCGTAAATAGATCATACTAGCACAATTCTCTGCCGTAAAGAATCGATGATCTATAGAAAACTGCGTCCCACGTGATTGTAGCAGTTCGTTTGAGTCCAATACTTATTTTGACAAAATAGGGTTGACGACTGCATTAAAAAACTATCATTCTATTTAGTCCGTCAGATTAAACAAAATACTAGACACATATTTTTCGCTTTATAAAATTAACGAAGTCACTATTTAGTAAAAATTGTACGAAAGTGTGACATCACGCGCAACTTGAATGCATTTTATCTTCGCCAATGTTTGTTTGACAAATAAATAAAAAAATACGTGTTCAATATTTTTTTTATAATCTAAGTGACGGACTAAACAGAAAGGAGTGCGCGGACATAATATAGTAGCGCACCATAGGCGCCGACTTGCTTTGCCTATGGCAAACTGTGACCATGAAACATTACAATCAGCTCATCACAAATTGTTACAACACGCGCTCAAAAACGTGTTTATGGTATCTAATTAAACATCGAACCAACATACTGATCTTACTTTTAACAAAACGGCGACATGCAATGGAGTTCGAGAGAAATCAATTTTGCGCTCTGAATACCATAGCAATTGCAAGAAATAATATATGACCATGCGCTTGTTAGAGGAAGTTGGTTATATTGATTGTTTTATTGACCAATTAACTAAATCCTCCTTTCTAATTATAAATATTCAGAATTAAAGGAACTACCTAGTTGTTGTATTATTGGTAACCGTTAAAATCATTAAACATATTGATTCAAATAAAAAAATAAAAAAAATAGATATTAATATGATCATTATAAACCAAAACCATGTTACACGATACAAAATGTCACTATATTTCGTTATCAATTCACCTCTAACAATATATCAGTTTTCAATGGAAATCGCTATATTGATTTACTAAAATGAATTCCTCAGTTGAATTGGTAATGTAACCTTTTTGGTTTATTTGATTTTTAACATATCAATTTATTCAATGTGTCCGTTATTTGAACGATTGCACGGCCGTTTAAGATTTGTTATTCGAAAGATAGCTGCGCTTGTGTTTACTAGTAAGAGATAAATGTCTTGCAGCTACGGGTCACGTTTTGTAACGTGATTGTTTTCACCCACATGTTCCGACTCCCATAATTTTACTATTTGGAGTCAGTACGCTGAGACTTTATTATTGTATATCTTGATTCTTGACCAAATGCGAGCGATACTTGTTCGGGGTTATAGATTTTCGTTAGGCATCATAAATGCGGAAGCAACTTTGTCTGTCTTTGGGAACCAAATTTTTGCGCCTAAACCTTGGCCGTTTATCATAAAACACGGTACGTCAACATTTTGATGGACATAGAACGCATTTAACCCGAAAAATAAATTATAAATTATGGTATGCACGATAACGTCTCTGTAATAAACTGAATTCCACTAAAAGCTAGTAGATATCAATAATTTTAAGTGTAGAGGTAAATGATCTGATCTTAACCTAACAAATAACGCGTGTCATTGTTAAGTATCTAATAAATAATTATTTTCATGCATCAAACACAATTTCATGTAGTAACTATTGCATATACTACTTGAAACTGTGTATGAAGCGCTTAAGCATCAATGCCTCACATATTGATTATATTTCGCTAGCTTTCTCAATAGCTATACGATTATAGTCAAAATTCGTTAAGTATTTTTTTGTGATGTGCAGATTGACAGAAATATACTTAAAAATATTATCTTAAAAACCATCAGCTGAATTTAACACGGGTTAAATGGATAATTATGAAAAATGCAAGTGGCTCGTCGCTTTCAAACCCAATACATATATCCAATTGTGACAATACACCGTTAGTTGCCTTTTACGACAGCCTATGCAGAGAAGACAGTATATTATCCAGTAAGTCCCAAACGAACATGGTACACACCTAAAGTAATTTAAAAGAGTAATCTGTGTAGAAAAGTGTTTTTTCGCAGTTCTTAATAGTATCTTACCCTATTTTCAGGTACAATGACCAACTGTCGGCATTACGTAGTGATCTGCGGAGCTGCAAGCGCAAAACGGCTTTACAGCAGAAACAGATCGCGGAACAGCAGAAGCAAATCGCCGAGCAGCAGAAGCAGACTCTGGAGTACGCGAATCGTCTGGACGATTATGACAAGAAGAATGAGGAAACTAGCCGCAAATTTCAAACTTTATTACAGGTCCATATTCAAACTTTTTTTTATGCCTTTGTGGTTACTATCTGAATAACTTTGTTGTTTATTATGTGTACCTTCTGATATATCAGAATTTTCACAACGATTTTTCGACTGTAAAATCTAATGCAAATCGAATAGCATTGACAACTAAAATTAGATTTTATGCTCAATATCTGCCTTGCTTTGTACACAGGCAGACAATATACATTTTATAATTTGTATCAGTTAATTATATTCGCTTTCAATGAGGGTTTTCAAAAATACAAAAACCGCTAGATGGCACGAGGGAGTCTCGTGGTCTTATCACTGTCACTATTGTTGACAGCATGTCAACAAGGATGTTTGGTCTGACAACTAACCAATGAGGAGCGTGACAAGACCGCAAGTCACAGTTACGCTATCTTTTGGATGTTTTAATTAAAAATAACCCTCATTGTCTATTGCGTCCTTGCCTACACCCATGTTCGCAAAAGTTCAAAATAAAATTTTATCTGCTTTTACCCGCCGAGCGTAATTTTTAACGGTTTTGTACCGACACGACATTCTTCTCTACTTGTCTATTGTGTGGTATAAAATAAATAATGTCTTTCTTAGTAAGTTCATGTGTGGGTCTCACACAATAAAGTGTGACGGATTTTAGACAGTTGTTATTACATCGAATCATTGTTAAATGTAATAGTAGTAGTTATTTTCGGAATGACCAGGAACTAATAAACATTATGTTTGTGTGTTTAGGAGTTAAATAAGTGCAAGACGGAGCTGCAGTACTGGCGCTCGCGCTCGCCGGCCGTGCCGCCGCTGTGCGCCGAGTGCGGCGCCTCGCTGCGCGTCTCGCCCGCC